>JANAVB010002396.1:2427109-3141703 GCA_029216955.1 Iris pallida
CAGAAACAGCATGCGCCAAAAAACAACATGCGCCAAGAAACATCATGGCAAAAGTGTTTTGCCAACAAACAGCATGTGCCACGAAAAATAGCATGCGCCAGGACAGCAAGCGCCAGCAAACAGCATACGCCAGCAAACAGCATGGCAACAGCTTTTTGCCAGCAAACAGCATGCGTCAGGACAGCATGTACTGCTCATCTTCTCCAATCATCCTCTAATGGCCATGAAAACCCATGAACCAAAAAGACCATAAATCACTCAAAATAAGTCGAAATCTGGACTTCCAATAGTCAAAATTGGGTAGAATCAAATTCCCTACAATATGGAACCATCAAAACTTGAAAAATAACTAAGTTACTAGATCAAAATCTAAAAATTCCGAAAATATATTAAACTTAGATCTACATGAAATGAGCCATGGGAATCGAAAATGCTAAGTACTAAAGTATTTAAGAATCTTGAGAGGGAGACAATAGAACAACAAAAAATGGAAATCCATCAAGAAGCAAGTTGGCACTTGCCTAGCCCTCCTAGGTTGGTAGGGGAGTTATGAGGAAGAAGAAGAGTAATGAGAAGAAGTAATGAAGAGAGAGAGAAAAATGGGATGAGGCTTTAAATGAAGGAGTGGTGGTAGGTGGGGAGTTGGATTCATGTTGAACCATCAAGGCCAAAAATTAAACCAACTCGGGCCGAACCCAATAAGCAAAGCAGAAGGTAAAATGCTGAAAGTAAAATGCAGAAAAAAATAATTAGCAGAAAAGTAAAGAAATTTAAATACAAAACAATACATGATAAATATTAAATAAATACATTCCAGCAGTACTAGTATTTAGAATATGTATTCCGGAAACGGGAAGTGACATGTGTGCGACGACGGGATACCGGTAGAGCGGACATTTTACTACTAGGAGAATTCGAACAAGTCTGCACATAGACCCGAATCAATTCTTAGGGCAGTGCTTCATGCGCGACTTCACCGGAGACCGATAACTTTAATTTGATTTGTTTTGTTTATAGGTTTTTTTTAAGAAGCAATATTTCTAATACATTTCATACCGCAGGAACTCGACAAAGCAATGTTGGTAGTCCCTCTCTCTCAGACTTAATGCTAGATGGATGAATGAGTTATTGAATTATTCAAACACTTATGCTTTTATAGATGATAAAGTAACACAATGGAAAGGACACACCTTTCCAATAGCTAGATTCGTTGAATAGATTTGTTAAATAGATTCGTTGCCATAGTTTCGTTGTATAAATTCATTTAAGCAATGACACACCTTTCAAATATATTCGTTGCCATAGATTCGTTGTAAGTGTAAAACCCGCAACCTGATTTTTCTGGAATTTTTGGATAAATTGGAGTTATTGTATTTTTGGGATATTTGTCCGATTTGTTTTGTCAGCATAGTCCTGGATTCCCAGTTAGAGTTTTATTATTATTATTATTATTATTATTATTATTATTATTATTATTATTATTATTATTATTATTAGTCGGATTAGGAAATATTATTTTTAAAATTAATCATTGGATTTTGATTTTGGCCCTGTCCCCGATCCCGTGTCCGGAGTCCGACTCCGAGTTCGAACCCGATTTCCCGAAGCCCGACTCAGTTCCAAACCCATCCTTATTTCTTTCTTTTTTTTAAATTTTGATTATATATATATATATATATATATATATATATATATATATATATATATATATATATATATATAATTCTAACTAAAACCTATTCCTAAATTTCCCCCGACCTATTCCTAAAACACCCCACGACCAGGCCATCCCCATTTCCCTCTCCTCCATATTTTTTCCACTCCTGCTACTTCTCCTCCTCTCCACAACTTCCCTTAAATAATCCCACCACCACTCATCATTCCCAACTCTCTTTTCCCACTCCCTCACTTAATCCCCTTTCCCCCCCCCCAAACTCCAGAACCCGATCGAGACCACCCGGAGACCTAGCTTCGACCAACTCCTCGGAGCCACCTCACGAGAGCGGCGCCCACCTCCGCACGACGCCGCCGCTCGCCCCCGGCAACACCTCCGGCCAGCTCCGGCCAAACCACGCCGCCCGCGCGCCCCGAGACCCGCGCCCCGTCCAGCCGAACTCCTCGACGACTTCCTTCCGACCGGAAAGACCCGCTCCCGGCGACCCCGGTGGCCGCCCGATCCAGCACAACCCGGCGCTCCTCCGTCCCGCTCCTCGGCCGCCATCCCCAGCGACCCCTGAGGCCAACTCGCTCCCCACGCTTCCGTCAGCCCGTTCCCGCCGGCAGTGCCATCCGGCCAGCGCTAATTTGCGTGGCCCTGTGCCGTTTCGGCCAGATCCATTTTCGGCGAACCCCCCTGCGTGTTGTCCCGTCGACCAGCATCTCTTCGACGATCCCGAGTCCCCGTGTCGCTGGCCAGTGCCTTCCCGGCGTGACCCCCAGCCCTGTCGGCTCCGCCCCAGCACTGCCCCGAGTTTCGCAGCGCTTTTCCGAGCTGGTTTCCCGCTGTCCGCGAAATTCTTTTTTTTTATACTTCATCTGAGAGCTCTAGCCGAGCAATTGAGGTATAACTTCGTGTCCCGTGTCCCTCCCGTAGAAAGTCTGTGATGACGCGGTCCCGATCCCGTTTCGGGATTCGGTATTTTGAATATGGTTACTTTTGGTTGATACGTAGAGTATCGGTTATGCAGCGGCATATTTTCTATTTTGGTTATATTGTGCTGTGGTTATTTTGGGTTGGATATTCATTTTTGGGCTAGTAATTAGTGATCCCTGGTTTGGGATATTTATTTGTGTTACGGATTGGCATCCTCCCAAGATTGGGTTGTCCCAGTTACAGAGGAGGTGCTGCCGAAATTTTCAGAAAGATTTTCAAATAAAAGTATTTAATTAAATTTAGTAAATTGGTAAATAAAAATCTATTTTCAAATTCGGTCCTTGCAAACGATTTACAAAAGTGGTTTTGTTGGCTTTAAATACGGATTTTGTGAGTTTCGTATCCCTGTTAGGCGACTACCGTATCGGTCGAATGAGCCTCGGCGAAACGCAAACGATACAGGGTCACCTGTACGTTGAGGCGTTAGCCAGCAACATGAGATTGCACGACCAAGTCTGAGACTCTTTAATTTTAATTTAATTATAATTTATTTTTAGAACTGGTACTGCTTTTAGTATTTATGGTGCAGGGCCTCGGCCTACTGTTTGGACCGTTTGCGGTACTCAGAGCTCGCCTTTAGATTAATTAATTTATGTAAATAATTTTTAAAGGACATAAGCCCAGTTTTTCTTTTATTTCTCTGTGACCCTGTATTGTGTAGCGTAGCATTTTCTTATTTTTCTGGAATGTTGATTTTGTCGTTAAACGCGTAGAATATAAAATGGATATATTTATTTATAAAGAAAATTAATAAGTTTTTTTATAATAAATAACCTGGTAATTTAGCAATTCACATGTTTTCTTATTTTAAAAGAAAAAGCCTAGTTTTATATTTTATATATATATATATATATATATATATATATATATATATATATATATATACTTAAAATATAAAGTTTTGTCAAATTAATCGGTTATTGCTATTTTTCCCAAATTAATCTGTAACCGACTTATTAAAATGATAACGAACGTAGATTGCGACGTTAGACAATTTTTCGGTAGATTAACTAAGTAACTTAAAATCTAACTAGGATCTGCTTCTAGAGATTGTAACTAGCACACCTAGAATGGTTTCATTATGGTTCTAAGTCAAGGTTCTCAACTGTAGGATCTCGGAGACGTACTTGACTTCCTCCTCGGTACCGACATTTCCGATCCAGTCAATTAACAGAGGCAAGTTACGTTATATTTTCTTGAATTTTATTTAGTAATTGTCTAGCTGCATGTTTAAACCATATTGCTACACGGAACCCTCTCATAGGGTTCAAATATTGATTGATATTGATTGTGGGGATTGGGGGAATAGTATAATGTTTATGACCAATACCCCCCTGTCACGCCCCAGAACCAGAATACTGGAGAGCGGGGGAATGACTCAGCCAGCTACGTATTACGGGTAGATGAATACCGTATAATACGATCAATGCTGTCTAAAAGACAAGGGGGTGCATACTACATGAAAGTCTTGCTATGGTCACTTCATATCTATTGTCTCAATCATTCAAACAAGAAGCAATAACAGAGAACATTTAAGAATAAGCAATAAGGCATCCCAAACGCTTAATCAAAATGTTCTTGAGATCTGGCTTTACAAAACATAGCCCGATGATATAGCAACATATACACAATTATTATCAGCTGTAGTCTGACTTAATTACAATTATGTAAAAGTAAGTACAAGACAATCCGACTAACATGTCGGTGCCAAACGGCAAAATATAAAGTAAGTAAAAAAACGAGCGAGAAAGTAAGGAACCCACTCGAGTCCTCCTGCGATCATTCCTCTAGCATTGACCATCTTGGAGGTAGAAGTAAGCTGAGTCCTCGGGAACCGGCTCTAAATCTGGCCATACAAAACCAGAAAGGTTAGACCTCTAATAGCAAGTACCGCAAGGAAGCACGATATGAGGAGTTAAAACCAGTAATAAGAGAATAGGATAATAGATCTCTGCTTGCTACTGGGATTCACGTAACATTACGACACTTCGAACCAACCTCCCAACCAAACAAGGACAGAAGTTGGCCCGTCATGTCCTGATGCTCTGATCATCTCAGTTAGGTAACAGAGTAGGTACAGTATACAAACAAATCAACTTAAACGGCCATCCAACTCCTACGGCTTACTACTGTGAGTCCCAAGTTATCCTGGAATTATGCGATAAGGATTTCTCAGTTCTTACTATGGGCAAGCAAGGCTAGTCTATCCAATCAATCAATTGCGCCAATCATGAATTAGACGAGTTCCAGCGGGACGCCCGTCATCAATATACAATATACAATAATATAAGCAGATACCGCTCCCTGCCCGTGTAGCAGACTTGCAGTATCTGTGGGAACCAGCCGGCCTGTCGGGCACTAATAGTCCCAAAGAGGGCTGCCATGTAAGAACTCGGAAATTCATACTCTCCATGCAATTATTATTTTATTTAACTTAGTAGCCTCTATGTTAAGTGAAATCCCATGCCGTGGATCATGGTCATTCAGAATAAGTACTTCCGTACAAGGTACGATATGCCCAACTCTACAACGATACCCGTGCGGTTAAGTTGTAGGTCTTACATAGCGTAATGCAACAATTAAAACTAACCACGAAATAATCATGCCTTGACCATAGAGTACACATGCTGCTTTCGTAAAATAAATAAATAATTGTAGCCTGCATGTATCTATATGTCAATATTCGGGATTGGCCAATCGATTGCAAATATGAACGTGTCTTATTCCATTTAATTCAATATGACGACTAGCCAGTCTCTTAGTTCCATCTAGGAATACATGATCAATAATTAATCAAGATAACAATCAATGTTAATTAATGCCAAATTCGGGAAATAAAAATTGGGAAATAAATAATGATTGAAAAATAAATAATCTCATGCGCTGTGGGAAATGATTGGAAAATAAATAATCTCATGCGCCTGAGGAATGAAGATTCATGCGGCTGTGGAGAATGATTTGGGAAATAAATAATCTCATGCGCTGTGGGAAATGATTGGGAAATAAATAATCTCATGCGCTGTGGGAAATGATTGGAAAATAAATAATATCATGCGATGTAGAAAATGATTGGGAAATAAATAATCTCATGCGCCTGAGGAATGGAGATTTATGCGGCTGTGGGAAATGATTGTGAAATAAATAATCTCATGCGCTGTGGGAAATGATTGGGAAATAAATAATATCATGCGCTGTGGGAAATGATTGGAAAATAAATAATATCATGCGCTATGGGAAATGATTGGGAAATAAATAATATCATGCGCCTGAGGAAGAAAGATTCATGCGTCTGTGGTAAATAAATCTCATGCACTGTGGGAAATGATTGGAAAATAAATAATCTCATGCGCCTGAGGAAAAAAGATTCATGCGGCTGTGGGAAATGATTGGGAAATAAATAATCTCATGCGCCTGAGGAAGAAAGATTCATGCGGCTGTGGAAAATAAATCTCATGCGCTGTGGGAATGATTGGGAAATAAATAATCTCATGCGCTATGGAAAATGATTGGAAAATAAAAAATCTCATGCGACTGAGGAATGAAGATTCATGCGGCTGTGGCTGTTCTTCCTCTCCGAATTTTTCTGAGAACAGAACCATGGAAGCCATTGCTTCCAAGCTCCATAAATCCTTCATTCTAACCCCAAATCTGAACTTTCATAGGTCAAAATGGGGTAGAACGAAATTCTCTACAACATGGAACCATCAAATTTTGGAGATAACAAAGTTTACTAGATCAAAACCTAAAAAAATCCGAAAATGCAACAAACTTAGATCTACAATAAAGAAGCCATGGAAATCGAAAATGCCAAGTACTAAAGAGACTTAGAATCAAATAAGAAAGATGATGGAACAATAAAAATGGGAATCCATCAAGAAGCAAGTTGGCACTTGCCTTGCTCTTCTAGGTTGGTGGGAGAGTTATGAGGAAGAAGAAGAGTAATAGTGAAGTAATGAAGAGAGAGAACGGGTTTGGGGCTTTAAATGGGGTGGTAGTAGGTAGGGGTTTATTTCGGTTCATGATGAACCAACATAATTAAACCAATTCAAGCCGAACCCAAAACAAAGCTAAAGCAGAGTATAAAAGCAGAAAGTAAAATACAGAAATAAAGTGCAGAAAATAATTAGTAAAAAATTAAAAGAATTTAAATGCAGAACAATACATGATAAATATTAAATGAATACATTCCAGCAGTACATGTATTTAGAATACGTCTTTTGGGAACAGGAAGTGACATCTCTACCCTTCTTAGAAAAATTCCGTCCTCGGAATTTCAGATCCAAGCATGATAGAAATATCGAAGCTAAACTAATCTAAGTATAAACAATTGAGTAAGCAATCATTCTACAATGATAATAACAAGTAATGTATCTATATCTAACAATCTATAACATTAAGTAATTCTACTCATATGGTGACAAGCATGAGGAGTTATGACAATCAAGGTATACAGAAGAAAATATACCTTGTGAGTCAAACAGGTGCGGATACCGTGATCGGATATCATCCTCCCGTTCCCACGTTGACTCTACTAAAGAGTGATGACCCCAAGCAACCCGGACAAGACTAATTGTTCGGTTCTTGAGTATCTTCTCTCTTCGGTCCAAAATGGACACAGGCTGTTCCTCGTAAGACAGGTTGGTGCCAACAACCAGCTCAGAATGATCAAGGATATGGCTTGGGTCCGATACATACCTTCGCAACTGAGATACATGAAACACGTCATGCACCTCTCGTAACGAAGGTGGAAGGAATAAACGATAAGCAACATCGCCTATCCTATCAAGAATAACAAATGGGCCCACGTACCGCGGACTCAACTTCCCACGAACGCCAAACCTAATGACCCCACGGGTAGGTGAGATCCGCAAGAACATGTGGTCCCCAACAGAAAACTCTAGCGGCCTACGATGTTGGTCTGCCCAATGACGATGCCGATCCTGCGCAACTCGAAGTCGTTCTCTAACTTCCTTAACCACTTCAACGGTCTGGACAATTATTTTTGGGCCTAGCATCTTTCTCTCTCCGATATCGTCCCATGCTAGTGGCGACCTACACTTCTTACCATATAGTGCTTCAAATGGCGCCATCTGGATACAGGCTTGATAACTGTTATTATATGAGAACTCGACCAAGTATAGGTGGCTCTCCCAAGATCCTCCAAAATCCAGGGTGCAAGCTCGCAACATATCCTCTAAAGTCTGAATTGTTCTTTCTGATTGTCCGTCCGTCTGTGGATGGTAAGCCGTGCTAAATCTTAACTTGGTACCCAAGGTATGATGTAAGCTCTTCCAAAAATATGATGTAAAACGGGTATCTCTATCTGACACAATACTAATCGGGACCCTATGCTGTCTGACTATCTGCTGCATATACAATTCTGCCAACTTCTCCGTAGATTGACCTACTCTAAAAGGAAGAAAATGTGCCACCTTCGTAAGCCGATCTACGATTACCCAAATAGCATCCTTACCACTTGGTAATCTCGGTAAACCGGTCGCAAAGTCTATTATAATATGTTCCCACTTTCATTCTGGGATAGGAAGCGATTGCAATAACCCAGCTGGCCTCTGCTGTTCTGCCATCACTTGCTGACATACCAAGCAACGGGAAACAAATCTAGATATCTCCCTCTTCATTCCGTTCTACCAGAAGTGCTGCTTGATATCTTGGTCCCTCCAGGGTGTATAGAATACTGAGAACTGTGAGCTTCTGTCATAACCTCATGTCTGATATCTCCACTAGGCACACATAGACGTGACCCAAACCTAAGTGTACCATCTTCATGAATTCTCATCTTCTTCCTGAGTCCTGACTCACATTCTGTCCTAAGTTTCTGAATCCTTGGGTCTTGTGCCTGAGCTGCCTTGATCCTGTCTACCAAGTCGGATTGAACTTGTAGACTCGCCAGAACTCCTACATCACAAGAAAGTATAACCTCGATGTAATGCCTGTGGTTCGTATTACGTATCTTGGTATACGTGTACGTATTCTTGACTCGTATTGCGTATTTTTCTGTATGGTTATTTTGGCATGTCATTGGTTGTGGCTTAGCTTGGTTCGGCTTAGCTTGGTTTGGTTTGCTTTTGGGTTCATCATGAACCAAAAGAAAACCCCTACCTACCACCACCACTACCCTTTATTAACCCATTCCCCTTTCTCTCTCTTCATTATTCTTCTTCTTCCCTATCATAACTTCTTCAACCACCAGGAGAAAGAGAGAGAGGGGTTAGGCAAGTGCAAACTTGCTTCATGATGGATCTCAAGTTTTATTGTTCCCTTCTCTTCCTTACTTGATTCCAAGCCTCTTTAGAACTTGGCATTTTCCATTTTGATGGATATTTTCTTGTAGATCTAAGTTTATATTATTTTCAGATTTCTTGGGTTTTGATCTACCAAACTTCATTATTTTCATATTTTGATTGTTCCATGTTGTAGATAATTCAATTTCGTGCAGTTTTGGCTTTTGTTTCGCTAGATTTCGACTTCGGATGAGAAAGTTATGGCCAAAACAATTTTTGGTCATTTCTATGTTCATCTGCAGCATGAACAGCATGTCGCAGAAGGCGCATGTTGCAATGAAGCGCATGTCGCGGTAGCCGCATATCATGTCGCAGTTGGCGCATATGATGTCTCTGTTGACGCATGTCGCAGTTGACGAATATGATGTCGTTGTTGGCGCATGTCGCAGTTGGCGCATATGATGTCTCTGTTGACGCATGTCGCAGTTGACGAATATGATGTCGCTGTTGGCGCATGTCGCAGTTGGCGTATATGATATCTCTGTTGACGCATATCGCAGTTGACGAATATGATGTCGCTGTTGGCGCATGTCGCAGTTGGCGCATATGATGTCTCTGTTGACGCATGTCGCAGTTGACGAATATGATGTCGCTGTTGGCGCATGTCGCAGTTGGCGCATATGATGTCTCTGTTGACGCATGTCACAGTTGACGAATATGATGTCGCTGTAGGCGCATGTCGCAGTTGGCACATATGATGTCGCTGTTGGCGCATGTCGCAGTTGGCACATATGATGTCGCTATTGGCGCATGTCACAGTTGGCGCATATGATGTCGCTGTTGAGCCGCATGAGCCACATGAGTCGCATGTCGCAGAATAGGCCGCATAGTGCCTGTTTTGGCTATTCTATGTCTTATTTGCATGATTTGTGGTCAGAAATTCTCCCAACTCCCAACGTCATAGTTGTATATCTTTCCCTTGGCTTCAAGAATATGTCACTAGTTGTTTTATACAAGTTTCTCCCATTTATGATAATGTGAGAATAGAACACGATAGTGGTCCACTATGGCGCACTCTTGACAAGTAAACTGGCATGATATGTCTCGACATGCTGTTATGACAGCTAGCCTGACATGACAAGTATGACTGACCTGGACACCGTGGGCGATTGCGTTTGTACAAATAAACTGGTACTGTCTTGCATCATATCTAGGATGGGGATCCCTGAGTACCACGGTCAGGGGTACCTACTGAAATTGACTAAGGCTAATTAACTAGAATGATTCAGTAGTCATGAAGAGATTTCCAGCTACAGGCAATCCTGTTATCTGGGCGCATTCAGCGGACTTGTAGCCTACCGACGAGTAGGGCACATTTCCAGCACACAGTCATGTGGTGCACCCTTCATAAACGGACATTCGATCCGGATAACCGGATGGTCTGCAGGGCTTGTGGCTGTCGGGATAATCTTATTGCATCTTGCTAGTAACTAGGCCTGTGATAACCCTAGTTAGTTAAAAGTATCAAGCCGTACTCTTGATTGGCCGTGATTGATTGGATGAAGTTTATTCCAGCTTAGTCTTATCCTGATCCTGTACAAGATTGTATCAGGACATGATTTCTTGTATCGATAAATGATGGGATACCAAGTTCTGTTCAGATGAAGGGTTACAATCCCGGTCCTTCTTTGGTTTAAGGATTGTAACTTGGCTATCTGAATAGTTCCATGGTTATCTTATCATATATCGTCCTGCTTATTGTGCCCGCCTTAACAATAAAGATCGGGGGTCCAGTTCTGTTCAGGCGAAGGGTTACAACCCCGGTCCTTGTTTGGTTTAAGGGTTGTAGCCTGGCTCCCGGAGCAGTTCTGTGTCCTCTCTTCGTTTATTGTCTTATTGTAACCCCCTGTCATGCTCGTCATGTTTTACCTTTACTTCAATACCATGATTATTTATACTGGCCTTAACAATAAAGATCAGGGGTCCAGTTCTGTTCAGGCGAAGGGTTACAACCCCGGTCCTTGTTTGGTTTAAGGGTTGTAACCTGGCTTCTGGAGCAGTTCTGCGTCCTCTCTTCGTTTATTGTCGTGTTACCTTATCAATAGTAATTGAGGCGGGTTTCTATTCAGGCGAAGGATTGCAACCCCGGTCCTTGTTTGGTTTAAGGGTTGCAGTCTGGCTACTTGAATAGTTTCTCCGTGTTCAATATATATTTGTTATCTCAGCTATTATCACCATCTTTAATTACCTTTACTATTTATTTGTAATATGCTGGTTTTAGTTCCTAAGTGAAGCCTCCTTTGTGGCACTTGCTCTTTCTGGGGTCTGACCCAGCTGGTTTTGTGTGGCCAGATATCGGAGCAGCACCAGAGGATCTACCTACTATCCAGCCAGATGGTGACCACCAGGCGTAACCCCGGCAACGAGTGGATTTCTTTTTGTCCTCCCACTTTATTGTAAAATTATTCTTTTGAGGCGTTTAGCCGACGAGCACATGTTAGCTCGATTGCCCTTTATTTACTGTCTGTCTACGGGCTGTAACATGATTGACAGATCCTAGGGTTGATCATGTATGACTGAACTCTTGCTAGTCCTGACATTTTGTACGACTAGCTTCATGATCATCCAATATGTAATGTATGGGACGCCTTGCTATTATATATTTGGTGCTCTGACATCTTGTAACTACTATTACTTGCTTGTGATTGAGACAATAGGCTTGTTCATGACCATAGAAGACTGATGGCTTGTAGTTAAACCCTCATATATCTAGACAGCCGTGACCGTATAGTGACGTGGATTCCATCTCATTATACGTAGCTGGCTATGTCGGCCCCCGCTCTCCAGTATTCTGGTTCTGGGGCGTGACATAGTTTTAGTGGTGGCCCATGCAGGTCTTGTAAATCAAGATATATGAGGGTTTACCGAATAGATGTCTCAATCAGTACTCGTCCTTGATCTCTGCTCGTATCTTCTGAATCCCTGTAATCTTGACCTGATCCTACGCTTGTATCGTTGATCTGTCCTGGTCCTTCCTTATTGTTCCCTATGTCGTCTTCTTCAGCGGTATTGTTCCTGGAACTGCCGATCAGCAAGGCGGAGCACCTCCCACGGACCAGCAGCAACCTGGAGATCAAGTCCAGCATTCAGGAGTAGCCTCCAGAGTCATGCCTACCGAAGGAGAACCACCAGTTCAGCCCGTCCAGCCTGCAGAGCCTGATGATGGCACTTTGGTGGGTCTCATCAGGTCATTATTAGCCTCTCAGGATCGTCGAAGAGATGCCTTGCACCAGGCAGTGGCAGACGCTTTGACCAGAGAAGGTCATCAGGGTAATAGCGCGGCCAACAGCTTCAAGCGCTTGAACCCTCCCTTCTTCGACGGCAGTGAAGATGTGATCGCTGCAGATGCTTGGCTTCAAGACACAGAGGTGATTCTAGAAGCAGCCAAGACTCCAGAGAACGAGAAGGTGGCCGTAGTGCGCCTGCAGTTACTAGATCTTGCCCGCAGCTGGTGGGCAGCGCAGGCCGATGGATTAGTGGCCCCTATTGCTTGGGCAGTATTCAGGGAGAGATTCCAGACCAAGTATTTTGATGTTGTAGCTCGGTATGATCTACAGACGAGGTTCACTAATCTGAAGCAGATGGACAGGACGGTCGATGGGTATGCGACCGAGTTCTCCAGGCTTAGTCGGTTTGCTCCCACCTTGGTGGCGACCGAGTTTGATAGAGCCCAGCGGTTCCAGCAGGAGCTTCACCTGGAGATTCTATTGGCGGTGGAGCAGTTTGAGCATCAGACCTTTGATGCAGTACTACGGGCAGCCCGGAGGCATGAGTATACCTCCCAGAGGATTGTGGACAGGACCGGAGGTCGAAAGCGATCTCACGGCCAGATGAACCAGTCATCAGCACCAGCCCCGGCAGCCAGGGCCTTGACCATTGGAGCTCCGAGGCGGGCGGCCTCAGTGACGTCGTTTCAGCATTCTACCCCGACGCACCCTCAGCAGCAGAAGCAGAAGCAGTCTTCCGCAGTGGGGTGTTCACACTGCGGGAAGCCAGGGCATGTGGTGTCAGAGTGTCATAGAGCACAGGGTTTGTGCTTGGTTTGTGGTGCCCCGGACCACAGGGTTGGGAATTGCCCGAACAGAGGGAGTTCATCCGCCTTCTCTAGTCCTTCAGTTAGAGGACCAACACGAGTCCAGCAGCAGCAGCAGCTGCAGTACCCGTTCCCGAGGCCATTGCCGACGCAGGCCCAGGCGTTCCACCAGCAGGGGCCGCAGCAGTATGCCCAAGCCCAAGCCCTGATCCAGAGCAGGCAGAGGAATTTTCAGCAGAGGGGACCCGCACCCAGAGGACATGGTCAAGTGCTGGCCTTGACCATGGGAGAAGAAGAAATAGCACCAGGTGAGGTGGTGACAGGTACTATTCTCGTCAACACCTTTCCAGCTTCAGTATTATTTGATTCTGGTGCCTCGCATTCATTTATGTCTGCACGATTCGCGACACGGGTAGGATTGGAGCCCGTGTCATTATCAGTAAGGCTCGATATACTTACTGGTAGCGGACTTGTGGGAGTAGATAGAGTGTTTTCCTCGTGTCGGGTCGTAGTTAGCGGTAGAGAATTCCTCGCTAGAATGATAGAGTTCCCGATGGCCGATTATGATGTGGTCTTAGGGATGGATTGGTTGAGGGACCAGTATGCTAGGATAGACTGCCACATTGGCAGGGTTATTTTTAGCATTCTAGGCGAGCCGGAGTTTTCCTTCTCCCGAGGCGAAGTTGAACCTTCTCCTTCAGTGTTGCGGATGGCAGTGGCAGCAGTACAGTTACCTCGGATAGTCGAAGAGTTTCCGGATGTTTTCCCCGAAGAGCTTCCAGGGATGCCGCCAGAGCGAGAAATCGAGTTTACTATCGACTTGATTCCCGGGACAGCCCCAGTGTCAGAGAGAGTCTACAGGATAGCGCCGTCAGAGCTAGAGATATTGTACAAGATGATTGAAGAACTCCGAACCAAGGGATTCATTCGTGCTAGTGGATCGCCTTGGGGAGCCCCGATGCTTCTTGTGAAAAAGAAGGATGGTACGTCTAGATTGTGTGTTGATTATCATACCTTGAACTCAGTGACAATCAAGAACAGATATCCTCTCCCGAGGATAGATGACTTATTTGATCAACTCAAGGGGGCAGCAGTATTTTCGAAGATCGACTTGCGGTCAGGATACCACCAGATCAGAGTCAGAGAGCAGGACATCCCGAAGACAGCTTTTAGATCTAGGTATGGACATTGGGAGTTCTTTGTGATGCCATTTGGAGCAACCAATGCGCCGGCTGTGTTCATGGACCTCATGAATCGCATCTTCATGCCTTATTTGGATCAGTTCGTGATTGTGTTCCTAGACGACATCCTGGTCTACAGCAAGAGCGAAGCGGAGCATGAGCATCACCTCAGAGTTGTTCTTCAGATTCTCAAAGAGCACCAGTTGTATGCCAAGTTCAGTAAATGCGAGTTCTGGCTCGATCGCATTTCGTATTTGGGTCATATCATCACCCGAGGGGGAGTAGAAGTGGATTCCCAGAAGATCGTGGCCATTGAAACATGGCCGGTACCTAGCACAGTGGCAGAAGTCCGTAGTTTCCTTGGATTGGCCGGCTACTACCGGCGATTCGTTTCAGACTTTGCTCAGATTTCAGCGCCATTGACCCAGTTGACCCGCAAGGATGTGCAGTTTGCTTGGACAGCAGAATGCCAGGATTCTTTTGAGAGATTGAAGCGAGGCTTGATGACGGCTCCTATTCTCACGCTTCCAGATGGAACTGGAGGATTTTCAGTGTACTGTGATGCTTCAGGCAGAGGTTTAGGATGTGTTCTGATGCAGCATGGAAAGGTAATAGCTTATGCGTCACGGCAACTTCGTGATCATGAGAGAAATTACCCAACCCATGACTTGGAGCTGGCAGCAGTAGTGTTTGCACTTAAGTTGTGGAGGCACTACCTATACGGAGATAGGGTGGAAATTTTCACCGACCACAAGAGCCTGAAGTATGTTTTCACCCAGAAGGATCTTAACATGCGTCAGAGAAGATGGCTAGAGCTGCTTGTGGATTATGATGTCAACTTGCAGTATCACCCAGGAAAGGCCAACGTTGTTGCAGATGCATTGAGCAGGAGAGCCGGAGTTTATTTCCTAACAGCGCAACCAGAGCTGTTAGCCGATCTTCAGAAGATGGGTATAGAAGTTGTCCTTTCCTTCCAGTATGGCATTGATGGCCAGCATGCAAGTTCAGTCCACTATAGTCGAGAGGATCCGAATGGCACAGTCAGTAGATTCCAAGCTTCAGCGACTTAGAGCAGAGTGTGAGGCAGGACGAAGACCAGAGTTATGTATCCATAAAGATGGTACACTTCGACATGGGAAGCATCTTTGTGTACCCAGTGGAGATATCAGACAGGAGATCATGACGGAGGCTCACAGTTCGCAGTATTCCATTCATCCCGGCGGTACGAAGATGTACCGTGATATTCGTCAGCACTTTTGGTGGAATGGCATGAAGAGGGAGATAGCCCGGTTTGTCTCTCGTTGTTTAGTCTGCCAACAAGTTAAGGCTGAACATCAGAGACCAGCTGGACTACTTCAACCATTGCCGATTCTAGAGTGGAAATGGGAGCATGTAACCATGGACTTTGTGACTGGATTGCCTAGAACTCCGGCTGGCAGAGACGCTATTTGGGTTATCATAGACAGGCTCACGCAGGTGGCTCACTTTCTCCCGTTCAGAGTTGGTCAGTCGACGGCTCAGCTAGCAGAGATGTATCTCCGACAGATTGTCAGATTGCACGGTGTACCAGTCAGTATCACTTCAGATAGAGATTCAAGATTTACGTCGCACTTTTGGCGTAGCTTACAAGAAAGTTTGGAAACTCACCTCCAGTTCAGTTCAGCTTATCACCCGCAGACAGATGGCCAGTCAGAACGTACGATCCAGACTCTTGAAGATATGTTGCGGTCATGTACACTCGACTTCGGTGGTTCGTAGGAAGATCACGTGCACCTGGTGGAGTTCTCGTACAACAACAATTTCCAGGCCAGTATCCAGATGGCACCGTTCGAGGCACTGTATGGTAGGAAGTGTCGATCCCCGCTAGCCTGGGATGATGTTGGAGATAGGCAGATGCTTGGTCCGGAAATGATTGCTCAGACCGTTGAAGTGGTCAGAAGAGTCAGAGATCATCTTCGAGTTGCCCAAGATCGCCAGCGTCATTGGGCCGATTCTCATCGGCGTCCTCTTGAGTTTTCTGTCGGCGACCATGTATTCCTGAGGATTTCGCCTAACCGCGGCGTCATTCGTTTCGGCGTACGAGGAAAGCTTAGTCCTAGGTATATAGGGCCATTCGACATTCTGGAGCGAGTAGGAGATGTATCCTATCGTCTCGCTCTTCCACCATCGCTACGTGAGGTGCATGACGTATTTCATGTATCCCAACTGCGACGGTATATCCCGAACCCAAGCCACATCCTGGATCATTCGGAATTGGTTGTTGGTACCAACCTTTCGTATGAGGAGAGGCCCGTGTCTATATTGGACCGAAGAGAGAAGATACTCAAGAACAAGACTATCAAGTTAGTCCGAGTTGCTTGGGGTCATCACTCTTTGGGTGAGTCGACGTGGGAGCGTGAGGATGATATCCGATCGCGATATCCCGACCTGTTTGACTCGTAAGGTATAATGTCTTCCTTATGCCTTATGCTTTCAATTCCTTGCTTGAATAAATGACTGCATGATAGACTGCTTGTTATAGCTTACGATTAGTATAGCTTGTCCTTGCAATTCTAGCCTCTTGATTAAATTCCGAGGACGGAATTCTTTGAAGGTGGGTAGAGTTGTAATGCCTGTGGTTCGTATTACGTATCTTGGTATACATGTACGTATTTTTGACTCGTATTGCGTATTTTTCTGCATGGTTATTTTGGCATGTCATTGGTTGTGGCTTAGCTTGGTTCGGCTTAGCTTGGTTTGGTTTGCTTTTGGGTTCATCATGAACCAAAAGAAAACCCCTACCTACCACCACCACTACCCTTTATTAACCTATTCCCCTTTCTCTCTCTTCATTATTCTTCTTCTTCCCTATCATAACTTCTTCAACCACCAGGAGAAAGAGAGAGAGCCTTAGGCAAGTGCAAACTTGCTTCATGATGGATCTCAAGTTTTATTATTCCCTTCTCTTCCTTACTTGATTCCAAGCCTCTTTAGAACTTGGCATTTTCCATTTTGATGGATATTTTCTTGTAGATCTAAGTTTATATTATTTTCAGATTTCTTGGGTTTTGATCTACTAAACTTCATTATTTTCATATTTTGATTGTTCCATGTTGTAGATAATTCAATTTCGTGCAGTTTTGGCTTTTGTTTCACTAGATTTCGACTTCGGATGAGAAAGTTATGGCCAAAATAATTTTTGGTCATTTCTATGTTCATCTGCAGCATGAACAGCATGTCGCAGAAGGCGCATGTTGCAATGAAGCGCATGTCGCGGTAGCCGCATATCATGTCGCAGTTGGCGCATATGATGTCTCTGTTGACGCATGTCGCAGTTGACGAATATGATGTCGCAGTTGGCGCATGTCGCAGTTGGCGCATATGATGTCTCTGTTGACGCATGTCGCAGTTGACGAATATGATGTCGCTGTTGGCGCATGTCGCAGTTGGCGCATATGATGTCTCTGTTGACGCATGTCGCAGTTGACGAATATGATGTCGCTGTTGGCGCATGTCGCAGTTGGCGCATATGATGTCTCTGTTGACGCATGTCGCAGTTGACGAATATGATGTCGCTGTTGGCGCATGTCGCAGTTGGCGCATATGATGTCTCTGTTGACGCATGTCGCAGTTGACGAATATGATGTCGCTGTTGGCGCATGTCGCAGTTGGCGCATATGATGTCTCTGTTGACGCATGTCGCAGTTGACGAATATGATGTCGCTGTAGGCGCATGTCGCAGTTGGCACATATGATGTCGCTGTTGGCGCATGTCGCAGTTGGCACATATGATGTCGCTGTTGGCGCATGTCGCAATTGGCGCATATGATGTCGCTGTTGAGCCGCATGAGCCACATGAGTCGCATGTCGCAGAATAGGCCGTATAGTGCCTGTTTTGGCTATTCTATGTCTTATTTGCATGATTTGTGGTCAGAAATTCTCCCAACTCCCAACGTCATAGTTGTATATCTTTCCCTTGGCTTCAAGAATATGTCACTAGTTGTTTTATGCAAGTTTCTCCCATTTATGATAATGTGAGAATAGAACACGATAGTGGTCCACTGTGGCGCACTCTTGACAGGTAAACTGGCATGATATGTCTCGACATGCTGTTATGACAGCTAGCCTGACATGACAAGTATGACTGACCTGGACACCGTGGGCGATTGCGTTTGTACAAATAAACTGGTACTGTCTTGCATCATGTCTAGGATGGGGATCCCTGAGTACCACGGTCAGGGGTACCTACTGAAATTGACTAAGGCTAATTAACTAGAATGATTCAGTAGTCATGAAGAGATTTCCAGTTACAGGCAATCCCGTTATCTGGGCGCATTCAGCGGACTTGTAGCCTACCGACGAGTAGGGCACATTTCCAGCACACAGTCATGTGGTGCACCCTTCATAAACGGACATTCGACCCGGATAACCGGATGGTCTGCAGGGCTTGTGGCTGTCGGGATAATCTCATTGCATCTTGCTAGTAACTAGGCCTGTGATAACCCTAGTTTGTTAAAAGTATCAAGCCGTACTCTTGATTGGCCGTGATTGATTGGATGAAGTTTATTCCAGCTTAGTCTTATCCTGATCCTGTACAAGATTGTATCAGGACATGATTTCTTGTATCGATAAATGATGGGATACCAAGTTCTGTTCAGATGAAGGGTTACAATCCCGGTCCTTGTTTGGTTTAAGGGTTGTAACTTGGCTATCTGAATAGTTCCATGGTTATCTTATCATATATCGTCCTGCTTATTGTGCCCGCCTTAACAATAAAGATCGGAGGTCCAGTTCTGTTCAGACGAAGGGTTACAACCCCGTTCCTTGTTTGGTTTAAGGGTTGTAGCCTGGCTCCCGGAGCAGTTCTGTGTCCTCTCTTCGTTTATTGTCTTATTGTAACCCCCTGTCATGCTCGTCATGTTTTACCTTTACTTCAATACCATGATTATTTATACTGGCCTTAACAATAAAGATCAGGGGTCCAGTTCTGTTCAGGCGAAGGGTTACAACCCCGGTCCTTGTTTGGTTTAAGGGTTGTAACCTGGCTTCCGGAGCAGTTCTGCGTCCTCTCTTCGTTTATTGTCGTGTTACCTTATCAATAGTAATTGAGGCAGGTTTCTATTCAGGCAAAGGATTGTAACCCCGGTCCTTGTTTGGTTTAAGGGTTGCAGTCTGGCTACTTGAATGGTTTCTCCGTGTTCAATATATATTTGTTATCTCAGCTATTATCACCATCTTTAATTACCTTTACTATTTATTTGTGATATGCTGGTTTTAGTTCCTAAGTGAAGCCTCCTTTGTGGCACTTGCTCTTTCTGGGGTCTGACCCAGCTGGTTTTGTGTGGCCAGATATCGGAGCAGCACCAGAGGATCTACCTACTATCCAGCCAGATGGTGACCACCAGGCGTAACTCTGGCAACGAGTGGGTTTCTTTTTGTCCTCCTACTTTATTGTAAAATTATTCTTTTGAGGCATTTAGCCGACGAGCACGTGTTAGCTCGATTGCCCTTTATTTACTGTCTGCCTACGGGCTGTAACATGATTGACAGATCCTAGGGTTGATCATGTATGACTGAACTCTTGCTAGTCCTGACATTTTGTACGACTAGCTTCATGATCATCCAATATGTAATGTATGGGACGCCTTGCTATTATATATTTGGTGCTCTGACATCTTGTAACTACTATTACTTGCTTGTGATTGAGACAATAGGCTTGTTCATGACCATAGAAGACTGATGGCTTGTAGTTAAACCCTCATATATCTAGACAGCCGTGACCGTATAGTGACGTGGATTCCATCTCATTATACGTAGCTGGCTATGTCGGCCCCCGCTCTCCAGTATTCTGGTTCTGGGGCGTGACACTCGATGCCCATCTCCTGAAGGTCTTCTAAAATGTGCTTCTGGGTTGTCAACATAAATGCATTGCCTCTTCTGCTGAGAGCATCTGCTACCACATTAGCCTTGCCTGGATGATACTGAAGCTCCACGTCGTAGTCCTTGATCAACTCCAACCATCTTCTCTGACTCATGTTCAGTTCCTTCTGGGTAAAGATGTACTTCAGACTTTTATGGTCTGTGTACATGTCTACTCGGTCACCATATAAGTAATGCCTCCATAGCTTCAAAGCAAATACTACTGTCGCCAACTCCAAGTCATGAGTTGGGTAATTCTTCTCGTGGTCTCGAAGTTGCCTAGATGCGTATGCTATCACCTTCCCATGTTGCATTAGGACGCACCCAAGTCCTTTTCCTGACGCATCACAATATACTGTAAAACCTCCGAGTCCAACTGGCAATGTAAGAATAGGCGCTGATATCAATTTCTGCTTCAAATTCTCAAATAATGCCTGGCATTCTGCCGACCAGACGAATGGTACATCCTTCCGTGTCAAGCGGGTCATAGGTACTGAAAGCCTCGCAAAATCTGATACAAACCTTCTGTAATATCCTGCCAATCCCAAGAAACTCTGCACATCTGCTACGGTCTTGGGTACTGGCCAACTTTCTACTGCTTCTACCTTCTTGGGATCCACTGCTACTCCAGCTCCTGATATGATATGACCCAAAAATGAAATATGATCCGACCAAAACTCACACTTGCTGAGCTTGGCATACAACTGGTTCTCTCTCAGAACCTGTAACACTTTCCTGAGGTGGTCATCATGCTCCTCTTCACTGGCAGAATATACGAGAATGCCGTCAAGAAATACAACGACAAACTGATCTAAGTATGGCATAAAGATGCGGTTCATCAAATCCATAAATATTGCTGGAGCATTGGTCAAACCAAACGGCATTACTAAGAATTCATAATGCCCATACTTCGACCTGAATGTTGTCTTGGGAATGTCCTCCTTCCGAACCCTCACTTGATGATACCCTGAACGAAGATCTATCTTGGAGAAAACTCTAGCTTTGCTCAACTGATCAAACAAGACGTCGATCCTGGGTAGTGGGTACTTGTTCTTCACTGTTGCCGCGTTAAGCTTCCTGTAATCGATGCACAATCTGGATGACCCATCATTCTTCCCCACAAGTACCACTGGTGCTGCCCATGGTGATATGCTAGCTTGGATGAACTTCTTCTCCTTCAGTTCCTCTATGTGCTGATATACCTTGGCCCGCTCAGAATCTGCCATTCTATAAACTCGATCTGATATCGTTTTAGTTCCAGGTGCCAATTCTATACTGAACTCAATATCTCTAACCGATGGTAGACCAGGAAGTTCTTCGGGAAATACGTCCAAAAATTCTTCAACTACCTTCGGGACTTGAACTTCTTCCATTGCCGTCACTACTCCCTGCTCTTGTTGAGTTGCCACTGATCTGACTAAGGTGAACCGCTTCATGCCTGGAATATCAAAAGATACACTCCCTCTACGACAATCTATTGTCGCATGACTGTCTTTCAGCCAGTCCATACCTAAGATAACGTCAAAATTTCCAACAGAAAATTCTATTAACCGGACGGGTAAGGAATGCCCGCAAACTACAACGCTACATGCTTGAATAACTCTACTAACTCCTACGAGCCCATTGCCAGTGAGTATATTCAACCTCCCTGGCAATGCCTCGAATTCCATTCCTAGCCGTGTTGTAAATTATGCAGATATAAATGAGTGTGATGCTCCCGAATCAAACAATGCTACTGCGGGATAAGAGGCGACGAGAATGTTACTTGCCACAATATTTCTCAATGCCAATACCTCTTCCAAGGACAGAGTGAATGCCTGCCCTCGACCTCCTTGCTGGTTCCCATGCTGCGGCCTAGCCTGGTGCTGTCGCTGGCCCCTGCCTTGGTGATGCTGGGGTGGTCTATGCTGGTGTTGCTGCATTGGCGGTCCCTGCTGCCAAAATATCTGAGCCTGTGGCATTAACGGACGCTGGGCCAATGGTCTCACTGCCACTGCGGGTCCTCGATACTGCCCTGCCCCTGGTGCTGGCAGAGCAGAAAACTGCTGCACTGGTCCTCCTAACCTCGAATTCATGGGACATGTGGTAACCCGATGATCTGGATTTCCACATATCAAACACAGTCCGTTCAACGCCCGACACACATCTCTAGTGTGCCCCATCTTCCCACAATAAGTGCAGCCTGCTAGGGGTTGCTGATTCTTCTTCTATTGCTGCTGCTGCCTGGGTGGTGCTGGCCCTCGCATTGCCACATCGTGAATACGAACGCCAGGGGACGGTGTTGTTGTACGGGGCACTGCTCCCCCTCTTCCTTCAATCTGACTGTGTGATCTCTTCTGACCTCCAGTCCTTGTCGCAATCCTCTGAACGGTTATCTCATGCCTTCGAGTCGCCGTCAATACTTCATCAAAAGTCTGGTAATTGTGCCCCTCTATCAATTGCAAGAGCTCAAGATAAAACCCTTGCTGGAACCTCATAGCCCTCTGGCTCTCTGTTGCTACCATCTCTGGGGCGAACCTACTCAATCTGCAGAACTCTGCTGCATAAGCATCTACAGTCTTGCCAGCCTGTCTGAGGTTGATAAACTTCTGTTGTAGCTCAAACTATGCCACAACTCCATAGTACTTTATTTTGAATCTTGCTATAAAATTGTCCCAAGCCACATGACGTCTGATGCCTACCTCCTCTGATTCCCATCAATCACGTGCGAGATCCTGAAGTAACAACTTCACCTGATCGACACGTTCTTCTGTCGGCACCTTAGCGGCTGTCAAAATAGCCTCAATATCCTTAAGCCATGCATCTGCTGAGATGCATCCTCTGTGCCTTCGAAACGACGGGGGTTGTACTTGCAAAACTTGGCTGACGCTCCTGAATCTGTCCTTGCCCCTCTTTCCAAAGCTGTCTGCAATCCTTGGTTAAGTAGTACATTCTACTCTTGTAACTGAGCGTGCATACGTTGTTGGACTAACATCTGATGTTGCTGAGTAGCCATCATCCCTCTCATGATCTCCAGAAGGGCTGGTGTGTCTACTTCCACAGGGGTAGGTGGAATTGTTGGTGGTGGTGGAACATCCGGATACTGCGGTCCAGCTGCTGCTTCCACTATTACTTCTTCTTAGATGGTCTCTTGAGTTAGTACCGGCCCTTGTTGCTGACCAATATGGTCAGGTTGTCCGCGTTGCCCTTGTTGTTGTTGTCCAGTCCTGACAGATACGGACGAGGTACCCCTAAGAAAAAGGACAAGAGAACAATCAAACGATCGGACTGGAAAGATCAATGAAGTCAAAGGATACCGGAATGTCAAGCTAGAGTCGAGAGTAACGAATCATGAGATCAAGGAGAAACATGTGTGATTGAGACATCCTATAAATAAAAACACCCCACAAGTCGGAAACCAGACCTGCATGGGCCACCACTAAAACCTTGTCACGCCCCAGAACTAGAATACTAGAGAGCGGGGGAATGACTCAGCCAGCTACGTATTACGGGTAGATAAATACCATATAATATGATCAATGTTGTCCAAAAGACAAGGGGGTGCATACTACATGAAAGTCTCGCTATGGTCACTTCATATCTATTTTCTCAATCATTCAAACAAGAAGCAATAACAGAAAACATTTAAGAATAAGCAATAAGGCATCCCAAACGCTTAGTCAAAATATTCTTGAGATCTGGCTTTACAAAACATAGCCAGATGATATAGCAACATATACACAATTGTTATCAGCTGCAGTCTGACTTAATTACAATTATGTAAAAGTAAGTACAAGACAATCCGACTAACATGTCGGTGCCAAACGATAAAATATAAAGTAAGTAACAAAATGAGCGGAGAAGTAAGGAACCCACTCGAGTCCTCCTGCGATCATTCCTCTAGTATTGACCATCTTGGAGGTAGAAATAAGCTGAGTCCTCGGGAACCGGCTCTAAATCTGGCCATGCAAAACCAGAGAGGTTAGACCTCTAATAGCAAGTACCGCAAGGAAGCACGATATGAGGAGTTAAAACCAGTAATAAGATAATAGGATAATAGATCTCTGCTTGCTACTGGGATTCACGTAATATCACGACACTTCGAACCAACCTTCCAACCAAACAAGGACAGAAGTTGGCCCGTCATGTCCTGATGCTCTGATCATCTCAGTTAGGTAACAGAGTAGGTACAGTACACAAACAAATTAACTTAAACGGCCATCCAACTCCTACGGCTTACTACTGTGAGTTCCAAGTTATCCTGGAATTATGCGATAAGGATTTCTCAGTTCTTACTATGGACAAACAAAGCTAGTCTATCCAATCAATCAATTGCGCCAATCATGAATTAGACAAGTCCCAGCGGAACGCCCGTCATCAATATACAATATACAATAATATAAGCAGATACCGCTCCCTGCCCGTGTAGCAGACTTGCAGTATCTGTGGGAACCAGCCGGCCTGTCGGGCACTAATAGTCCCAAAGAGGGCTGCCATGTAAGAACTCGAAAATCCATACTCTTCATGCAATCATTATTTTATTTAACTTAGTAGCCTCTATGTTAAGTGAAATCCCATGCCGTGGATCATGGTCATTCAGAATGAGTACTTCCGTACAAGGTACGATATGCCCAACTCTACAACGATACTCGTGCGGTTAAGTTGTAGGTCTTATATAGCGTAATGCAACAATTAAAACTAACCACAGAATAATCATGCCTTGACCATAGAGTACACATGCTGCTTTCGTAAAATAAATAAATAATTGTAGCCTGCATGTATCTATAAGTCAATATTCGAGATTGGCCAATCGATTGTAAATATTGTAACACCCATATTCTGAATATATATTTTGTCAAGATTGTATGTATTTCAGATCTGTATTTATTTTCTTGGATTTTGGCATGTACTTGTAATTGGCTTGACTTGCAGATTTTGGTTCTCGTAACTGGGTTTTACCTGGCTTGGTTTATTTTGTGGAGGAGAATTGGTTTGGTTTGGTTTGGTTTGGTTTAATATGCATGGAACACTTTAACCTATACTCCACCCTCAACACAACACAACCCACCCTTATAATATCTCCACCAACCTTCTCTCTCTTCATTATTCTCTCATTTATTTCTCCATCTTCTTCTTCCTTCCTCTACACAACACCAACACCCCTTAGGCAAGTGCAACTTGCTTCCACAAGAGAGCCCATTTTTATTGTTCCATTAGCTTCTCCTCATGTTTCTAAGACACATTAGAACTTGTCATTTTCTATTTTGAGGCTTTGATTTTTATAGATCTAAAAATTAATTATTTTCGGATTTTGGTGGTTTTGATCTATCAAACTTATTTGTTTTCAAGTTTTGATGGTTCCATGTTATAGAGAAATTTATTCTACCCAATTTTGACCTTTGAAAAGTTAGATTTGGACTTGTTTTGACCAAGTTATGGACTTTTGAAGCTTCAGGATCCACGCAGACTCGAGGCAAAAAGCTTCAAAATCCACGCAGACTTGAGGAAGAAAACTTCCGAATCCACGCAAACTTGAGGTGAAGAACTCAAAGATATACGCAGACTTGAGATAGGACTGCCAGCTGTCTTGATTTGGCGTGTCTTGACTGACACAAAATCTCTGACAGTGATTGCTTTGTCAGTCGCATTAAATGACAAGAAACCCTTTTTGGTACGCCAACTCGATGAAGGCTGAGTCTTGCTGAAGAAGATTTCGAAAGTTACGCAATAGACGGCGGTGATCTCTCGAGTTCTGTGCATACGTGGCATACGAAGAGACATTCTTCGACTGTCGTGCTGTCAGTCATAATGACTCTCTGACAAATGATGAGCTGTCTCCCAGCGTGATTTGTAAAATATTGTCTGGATCAACTGAGCGTGACTTTTGGCTCTGTCTTGATCAACTCAGCGTGACTGTCATTTTTAAAGGTCTACAAAACCCCCTTCAAATTTTTCGAAAAATGATAAATTATTTCGAAATACTTTGAAATAGAGATGATAAAATAGAATCAGTCACGCTGATATGACTTCAAATTTTTCGGAAGTCGGAAAGACTTCGAAGTTCTTTAAATGTCATGATGACTCTTCATTTTTCGAGACTGATTGCATCCAATTTATGGTGGAATATGAACCGCCGGCGAACTCTGTTATATAAGCAGGGAGAAGATTCATTTTTAATCTTCATCTTACGTCAACATGACACCAAAGGAGAAAGCTGAGGAAGAAGCACGCAAGTTGGACTTTTGTTCCCATGGTGATCCCATTTTTGAGGGTAAAGAACCGGAGCCTCTGGTTTTCGAGTTCAAAGACGATCCCATGCATTTAGCCAAGAATTTCCTGAGCTATTTTGGTCTGGATGGCTCGTCGCAGAATCGAGTAAATTTTTTACTGACGAACTGTGGACCATTATCATGAATAATGCGTCGAGGAATACCAAATCTGTAGATGACGTGGTGCTTAATAAAGCTGATGACATTAGATGTCTTAACTTCAGATAAAGGAATGGCTTCGGCCCATTTGGAAAAGTAATCGGTTATTGCGAGAATAAACCGATGACCTTTTGATGATGGCGGATTAATTGGACCAATGATGTCCATGTCCCAAGCTTCGAAGGGCCATGATGCTGCCGTCGGATGTAGAAATTCCGAAGGTTGATGAATAAAATTCGCATGGATTTGACAGGCTTTACACTTCTTTGCATATTCGATGGCATCAAATACCATAGTGGGCCAATAATAACCCATACGTCGAATACGGTCTTGAAGTTTTGGTCCAGGCTGATGTGCACCACAAATTCCATCATGTGCTTCGCGAATGATTTGTTGAGCCTCGTCACCGGCAACACATCGAAGAAGTAAACCATCATAAGCTCGACGATATAAGGTCTTTGTTATATGATTGTAATAGAATCTGAGTGATCGTCGTCTGATAGATGCTGCTTCATTCGGATCATCAGGAAGAATATCGTACAATACGAAATCTAAGAAAGGAAGTCTCCAATCTTTATCCGTATTCTGATTTTCGGCCGAGTTACTGAAGATGAATTCCATACTGGAATCAGAAGAAGATGACATCGATTTACGACTGAATCCAAATCCTTTTGTTGTATTGACATCATGAGATGTTGATTCTTCAATGTCAACTGGAAGTCCTAGGGTCAGATTGTTTTCGAGATAAAATAATTCTCGATTGCGAACAACAATCATTTGTTGACGTCTGATTGGAATAGCCAACACCACCGCAAGATTGGAAAGAGCATCAGTTTCTGTGTTACATGCTCGTCTAACATGTTCAATGAAGAATTCTTTGAACGAAGAAGCCATAGATATAGCCGATCTATGATAAGGAACCAAATCTTGATGGCGAACTTCATATGTACCCCTTATCTGATTGACAATGAGTTTAGAGTCTCCGTACGCCTCCAAATGTTGAATATTCAGATGTTTAGCAAGTTGAAGACCAATAAGCAATGCATTGTATTCAGCTACGTTGTTTGAACATGGCTGATCAAGAGAATAGGCTCTTTGGATAGCAAGACCTTCTGGCGATACAAGAACGATTCCAACTCCAGCGACAATATCACCATTAGGACCAATTCTTGAAGCTCCATCAAAGAATAGACGCCAAGTAGAATCTTCTTCAGCAATTTGATTCGAATCTAGGACTTCATCTGGGATTTCATCATAGAGTTTTGAATTTTCTGGAATTGAGTGAGCAGCCAGAAAATCAGCTAAAGCTTGTCCTTTGACTGACTTCTGAGGAATATAATGCATGTCATACTGAGCAAGTAGGATTCCCCAATTAGCCAGTCGAGAATTCAAAACACTGGGTTTCTTCATCATGATCCGTATAGGATTGATCCTGGAAATGACATGAATAGTCTGGCCAATGATATAATGTCGTGTCTTTTGAACAGCGAACATCAAGGCTAGACATTCTTTTTCGACCGGTGAATAACGAGGTTCAGCTCCGGTCATAGTGCGACTGAGATAATAGATGGCTTGTTCATGACCATTTTGATTCTTTTGAGCAAGTAATGCACCCAATGAATGACTCATTGCTCGGGTAAACAGAAGGAACGATATTCCTGAGATGGGAAGTACCAATACTGGTGGGCTCATCAGATATTGTTTTATATCATCGAATGCTTTCTGACATTCATCATTCCAGACAAAAGAGACACCTTTCTTCATAAGTTTGTTGAATGGTCTGCAGCGTCCTGATAAATTAGAGATAAATCTCCTGATATAAGCGATTCTTCCTTGAAATCCTCGTAGCTCTTTTAAGGAGCGTGGAGGACGTATCTCTTGGATGGCTTTGATCTTCTCGGGATCCACGTGTATACCTTTAGCGGTAATGACGAAGCCGAGAAATTTACCACTAGAGACGCCTAAGAAGGACTTAGTAGGGTTCATCTTTAATTGATGCTTACGCATTAGATCAAAAATAGTCTTCAAATCTTGGATGTGATCCTCCTTTTGTCGACTTTCAACTGCAATATCATTAACGTAGCATTCGACTGTTTTCTGCAGATGTTCACGGAATATAGTGCTCATAGCTCGTTGATAAGTTGCTCCTGCATTCTTGAGACCAAATGGCATAACTGTATAATAGTATGTACCAATCGGCGTTCTGAAAGAAGTGTGCTTCTCGTCGTCTGGAAACATTTTAATCTGATTGTACCCAGAATACCCGTCCATGAATGACATCCGTTCAAATTCACAGGTATTATCGATCATGACATCAGTGATTGGTAGAGGGAATTTGTCTTTAGGACATGCCGCATTGAGATCGCGAAAGTCTATGCAAACTCTGATCTTGCCAGTCTTTTTAAGAACAGGAACTATGTTAGCCACCCAATCGGGATGTTCCTCTCTAATAAACCCGGAGGTAATGAGTTTATTGACTTCAGTTTCAATTGCATCCATAATATCTGGACGAAATCGTCGCTGTTGTTGTTTGACCGGTTTTGCATTCGGCAAGATATTGAGCTTGTGAGTTGCAATTTGTGGATCAAGCCCTGGCATATCTTCATAACTCCAAGCGAAGACGTCGATGTAATCACGAATGAGTTTGATCATGTCTTGCTTATCAGCTTCTGAAAGACTTTCACTGATGAATATTGGTTTGGGGGATCCCTCTTCACCAACATCTATTTGAACAAGTTTATCTTCAGTCGGAGGTTCTTTTTGCTCAAAATGGAACTCCCATTGATTATCTAACCTTTGGGCCCATTGTTCTGATTCAGGTGAAATTTCAAATTCTTCTTCGTCTTCATCACTTTCTTCAGAACGGTCAATAGAAACCATGTTGGAATACAGAATGTTGCAGTAGAAGTCCCCGATACTTGTATCGGAATCCCAAGAAGTAGTACTAGAAGAATCAGATTTTTTATCTTCGTCAGATTCAGGATCTTCATAGATAATATTGATGAAAGGAGTAGGAGTAATATAGCCTAATCCGCATTTCGTCCTCCCATATTTCAGAGAAGGAATACAAATAGGCATTTTTCTTCCTTTTCCATCATTGAGGCCAGTCCTGAAGTCATAGCCCATATTTTTGATGATGTCTTTAGATTGCTGACTATAACGGCGTAGTTGTAATCTTCCAGTATCATCATTTCTGTCATCATCTTCTAAATCAGAAAGATTTTGGGGCCCTCTGTAGAAGAATATTGGAATATCTCCTGGCTTTCTGCTGGGAACTAGAAAGTATGAAGATTGTACAGGTTCTAGGGATACATCTGTATGAACAGTCTGTACAACTCCAATGGTTATTGTGCTCAAGTCATCTAACAGATGTAAATAACTATGAACATAATTGTATACATCAGCGTACTGCAAAGGTGGAGACTTTTCATTAAATGTAAAAGCAGCAGTATTTACATTGGAAGAAGGCTGGGCCTTAGAGATTTTAGCCAAGTCAATGACTAAAGGGGGGGAAGAAGAAGAAGAAGAAGCTTTGTTTCGATTAAGATCGATAACAAATGGCTCAGAAGAGGTGAGCTCCCTTGAAACTTGAGATAGAAGAGTAGTCCGTCCTCCAACAGGAATGATCAGAGTATCTTGAGTAGATGACTGAGATAGTGGAGAGATCCGTCCACTCACTGGAATGATTAAAGAACCTTCTCCAGAGAGTTTGGGAGATTGTTGTTGAGTAGTTCGACCTTTAACAGGGATTATTAAGGTCTCACTTTGTGAATCCTCTTTCTCCATGGCTTGTATGATCCTTGTATACTCTTCTTTGTACATCCGGGAATCATTGAAATAAGCTTCAACCCCAAGGAAGGGATTTATATCAGCAACTTCTTTTTGTACTCTTCCATTGCTGTCAATGTACTTAAAACACTGATGAAGAGTAGAAGGCACCACATTATTTTCATGAAGAAAGGGCCTCCACAGAAAAAGATTATAGGATCCCACGATCTCGATCACATAGAAAGTGACTTTAGATCTGAAATCACCTATCTGAAGCTTCAGATGAATCTTTCCCAAAGGCTCGCTTCGGCTTTGATTGAATCCCAGGATAGTAGTAACCGTCTTGGAGAGCTTGTGAAGAGGGATTTTTAGTTCATCCAATAGACTCTTTGGCATTATGCTTATAGCAGACCCTGGGTCGATGAGGATACGATCTATCTTCATTGTATCGATATAACCAGTGTAATAGAGAGGCCGATCATGTCGATTGTCTTCTAGTAGCATGTCGTCTTGTGTAAAGGTGATATTTGGAATAATCTCCAGTACACTGTTGCAATATAAGCAAGTGGCAGGTTCTGCATCTGGCTTCTTTAATTGAGCAAAACAAGAGTCAGCTTGAAGAAGTACTTCACTTAACGTCTCCCGAGTCTCTTTGGAAAGACGTAGAAGTTCAAAGAGGGATATTCTAGCTGGAGTATTAGCAAGCTGAGCTAAAATGTCAAAATTATAAGGCTTCTGAAGTCCAAGAGGAGGAGACTTCTTGATTGGTTTATCAAACCGAGCCTGTTGTTTGCCTTTCTCCAGAACTGTAGGCTTGGGAGGAACAGGTTCAACCGGTGTAGTTGAAGGAACAGGTGCAGTAGATGATTCTTCTTCAGGAGGAACATTAGGAGCATCTTTATCAGCTGGAGGGATATCAGGAGTATCTTCAGGATTCTTGGAATAATCCTTTAGATAAGGTTTCTCCGTTCGAGTAGCACTAACAAGTGCTTCTTCTTTATCTTTTGGCTGTGTCAGAGGTAGATCCGAGAGAAGTCATATGACATGATTTAATCTTTCCAGACTTTTTGGACTTTTGAGGAGAAGGAGATTCAAAGTCTGCCACTAGATCAGAATGAATCCACATGATCTCCAGTCTTCAAAGTGATTGGCACCAATCCTTCAGACTGTGGAGGAGGAACATTCACTATTTCAAGAGTTGCTTTGGGAATAGGAACGATCCCACTTTCAAGGAGTTGAGGAGGGAAATCTCCAAATTGCATAGAGACGACGTTGGAGGTGACGGTCTTCTCTTTTGGAGTAAGAGAGATAGCTCCAGACTTAATCATTTCTTGGATCTTTCCTTTCAGTACATAACATGTACGAATTGTATGACCCAGCATTCTGTGGTATGGACAGTATTTGGGATGATCTGTCTTACCAGCTTCATCAGGTTTCTTGATTTTAGGTAATTGTATTTTATTACCTTTCAGCAGACATTCAAAGATATCAAGGACATCGTCGTCGTCAAAAGAATATTCTTCTTTGGGGCGAGGTGTTCTTGATTGTTGAGTTGTAGAGGCAGGAGTTTGAACAGTTGATGCATCTTTGCTCTGAAGATTAACTTTAAGAGTTTTTTTCCCTTGCGAGCATTATTTTTATTGTTAGCACCTTGACCTGTTTCTTTAGGAGTCATCTGCACTCCTAAGCCTTTGAAGGTTTCAGCACTAATTTCTACAGCTTTGGCACTAACTATGAAAGAAGGCCAGTCTTGAAATTGGGTGGATCCTGTCCACATGCTGATGATTGGCAACAAGTTTAATTTGCATGTGTCAATGGTGACAGCATCAGGAGTTCCAAGAGGCATCTTCAGAGCTTCTCTTCGAAACCGTTCAATGTAATCCTCTGTAGTTTCATTATTTTTCTGCTTGATTCTAATAAGAGCAGACATAGTCATGTCATTGAGCCCTTCATAGAACCGTTCAAGAAACATCTGTTTGAAACCGGCAAATGAAGTAATGCACCCATCTGGGAGACTTCTATACCATTCATAAGCAGTTCCCTTGAGACATCCAATAAATACCCGAGTAAGGAGGGCATCACTTGGTTGCAACTGGTCAGTCATCACTTCAAAGTGATTAATAAATTGACTTGGAGAAGTGGTTCCATCATAGAATGAGATAGTAGGAGGCTTGTATTTAGGAGGATACGATACTTGCTTCCATTCTATCGGATAAGGTTGCTTGATGCCTAACCTTTGTAAACCATCTTTCTGTTTGAATGCCTCGAATTGAGTTTTGAGATTCCTCAATTCTTCATTAACAACTTCGAAGGATTGTAGAGTTGTAGCTTGTAGAGAATAGTTGGGAGGGGGAACAGCATTGTAAGCACTACCCCCAGCTCCAGAGAGACTAGGAACTGGTTGAACTTGTCCAGGAGTATTGGACTGGACTGCTGGAGGAACATGTACTGGACTTACACCAGTGTCAATTGGTGTAGCTTCTGGTACAGTCTGTTGATTTTGCAGTTGGACTGCCATGAGTTCGTACATTGACTTCATATTATCAGCCATAGACCTCATTTGCTGTTCCAAAGAAGCAATTCTTTGTTCTTGAGGAGTCATGGAAGAAGAAGGTTCGTCAGTATTCCCATCAACCATATATGTTGTGACTGTACGAGGGATTATTGATGAACTTGTGGATATTGTATGCTCTGAATCACTGCTTCGTGCATCAAAGTCAGTTAGAGGAGAACTACCCCCAGTAGGAAGAGGTGGAAAATTAGATTCTCCCAGAAATTCAGAATCATCTACAGAGATCAAATTTCTTTGACTAGAGGCCAGGACTCTTGATCTGGTACCTCTATATACTCCATCTGGACTATCATTTCTACCCCCAGTATCCCGAGAGGTCATGTTGACAGAAGCAAACAAAGGCTCATCTTCATCAGGCATAGGTTCACACTGAATTCGATTAAAGACAGATTATCGTTTAGTTTGACATCTGCATTGCATTGTGATTCTCGGCTGGAAGTCACATTCATGATCACCATGGTTTTGAACCATTGATTGACATCTGCACTGAATTATGACTCTTGGATAGAAGTCACATTCAGCATGATCTTTTGTCATAGAATTACTCCTTCTCTTCTGTTGAAGATGTTCTCGTAAATCTGTTTGTGAAGATTGAGGAGTATATTTCCTGTTCTTGGGTCTTGATGGCTCTTGATTATACAGAGAGTGATTAATATGAGCCACATAGTTTCTTGCATACTCTGCATCTGGATCTCTTATTCTTGTTTCCAACTGGTATAGTTTCTTAACGCCAGAAGTGTTCAGTTTTGTTCTTAGATCAGTTGTAGGTAACACATAGAGTTTTTCTTCCATTGATCTGGATATTTGCAGAGAAGGAAGAGTTGAACCATCCCTTTGATTAGGAGTTGGTAACAGACCCTCTTTTATGGACAAATTCTGTGCCCAATTTGAAGAAGTCATAGAAAAAGACATTAAGGAATGTTTCTTCTTAGACTCATTCAAGTTTTGAGACATAGAATGTCCAGAAGGAAGAGTAGTCAAAAGACCATCTCCTTTCCTTTGACTAACAAAAGTGTCAGTCAAAGCTGTTCCTGAAGTAAAAACTACAGGAGCAGAAGAAACAACTAAAGAGTTATTCCTTTTCGAAGGGACTTTGTGTGGAAGACCACCCCCAGTTCTAGGAGAACTTGGTAAAGAAGAAGAGATAGCTAAAGAGCCATTCTTCTTGGATGAAATACACGCTGAAACAGACTTGGTTAAAGAACCAGAGCTGTTAGCGTGACTTTTGAATTTAGAATTACACGCTGAAACAGATTTGGCTAAGGAGCCAGTACTGTCAGCGTGACTGTTGAATGTGGGATTACACACTGGAATAGATTTGGCTAAGGAGCCAATACTATCAGCGTGATTTTTAGAGTTGAATTTGCACGCTGGAACAGATTTGGCTAAGGAGCCAGTACTGTCAGCGTGATTTTTGGGATTGAATTTGCACACTGGAACAGATTTGGCTAAAGAGCCAGTACTGTCAGCGTGACTTTTGATTTTAGAATTACACGCTGGAACAGATTTGACTAAGGAGCCAGTACTGTCAACGTGATTTTTGGTTTTAGAGAGACACGCTAGAACAGATTTGGCTAAGGAGCCAGTGCTGTCAGCGTGACTTTTGGGTGTGAGATTGCACACTGGAACAGACTTGGTTAAAGAACCAGTGCTGTCAGCATGACTTATGAATGCTGTCATCTTCGAGCGTACAAGAGTGTGCGTGCTTGCAGTAGAGTTCTTGCCAGTGTTAGGAGTAGACACTGTGGTAGAGACTTCACCATTGACTACCAACTGATCCTTAGGGACATAGACAGAGTGTTCCTTCGATTTGGCAGTGGTAATGGAGGCTGGAGTGGGCTTGCCACCCTTAGCCCGCTGCATTTCTTCATAGGCGAGTTGATCGAGTTTGATCGTCATCACCTTCTTCGTCGAGCCGATTGACGAAGTATCATATTGAGTTGTTGCCATCTCAGAAGAGGAGATGGTTTTCCCCAGCAGAGTCGCCAATTTGTTTTCCATAAAGAAATTCTCTTTATTTATTGTGTTTCTGGGAAAATTACAACTGTGGAAATCCGATCTAGAAGACGATCGCTTTATCCCTTGGACTATGCGAAGAAGAAAAGCTCTCAAAATTTTGACAGTAGATATCAGTGTATCTGTACAATGAATGAGAAAAAGAACTCTATTTATAGAGTCAAAAATAAAACTGAAAAGATAACTGTCTTCACAGCCTGTGCTTAGTTGAAAATCACGCAGGATTTAACATACGCAAGGTTGTGAGCAGTTACTGGACGTGGCCTGTAACTGTTGGACACATGGCGATCATGCATGAGTCGTGTGCAAGTTACAGGACACGCAGGCGAGAGATCAGTGGCATAGCTGCCACGTACTCCAATTTGATGAAATCTACGCAGACTTGTTGAAGACGAAATCCACGCAAACTCGGTGTAGAAAGCTTCAAAATCCACACAAACTTGGGGCAAGAAGCTTCAGGATCCACGCAGACTCGAGGCAAAAAGCTTCAAAATCCACGCAGACTTGAGGAAGAAAACTTCCGAATCCACGCAAACTTGAGGTGAAGAACTCAAAGATACACGCAGACTTGAGATAGGACTGCCAGCTGTCTTGATTTGGCGTGTCTTGACTGACACAAAATCTCTGACAGTGATTGCTTTGTCAGTCGCATTAAATGACAAGAAACCCTTTTTGGTACGCCAACTCGATGAAGGCTGAGTCTTGCTGAAGAAGATTTTGAAAGTCACGCAATAGACGGCGGTGATCTCTCGAGTTCTGTGCATACGTGGCATACGAAGAGACATTCTTCGACTGTCGTGCTATCAGTCATAATGACTCTCTGACAAATGATGAGCTGTCTCCCAGCGTGATTTGTAAAATATTGTCTGGATCAACTGAGTGTGACTTTTGACTCTGTCTTGATCAACTCAGCGTGACTGTCATTTTTAAAGGTCTACAATGCTGACTGAGCGTATGCTGCCTGAGCGTACGCTGACTGAGCGTATGCTGACTGAGTGTACGCTGACTGAGCGTATGCTGACTGAGCGTATGCTGACTGAGCGTATGCTGACTGAGCGTACGCTGACTGAGCGTATGCTGACTGAGCGTACGCTGACTGAGCGTATGCTGTCTGAGCGTATGCTGACTGAGCGTATGCTGCCTGAGCGTATGCTGACTGAGCGTAGGCTGACCTGAGCGTAGGCTGACCTGAGCGTAGGCTGACCTGAGTGTAGCCTGACCTGAGCGTAGGCTGACCTGAGCGTAGCCTGACCTGAGCGTAAGCTGACCTGAGCGTAGCCTGACCTAAGCGCAGTCTGACTTAGGCGCAACTGGACCTGACCCTACTTACCCTGGATCTCCTATGGCCCTGTATATTGATATTTTATTAGATATTTAACGTCCATTTTATATCCTTACGCCTTTTGTCATGAACTTGATAATCCCGAATTTATTTATTATGTTTGGAATGATAATTGAACAATGCTTGATAGTGGCCCACCGTGGTGCACTCCTGACTTGATAACTTGATCTGCTACACATGACATGACAGTGACCCGTGGTGGTGCACTCTTGACAAGTAATTTGACATGATAATTCTTGATGGTGGTCCGTCGTGACGCACCCTTGCCTTGATAAGTAATCTTGACTAGTAATCTTGACACGATAACCTTGATACGCTGTTGCGATGGCTAACTTGACATGCTAAGTGAATTCTTGACACCGTGGGTGATTGTATTGAATGTGCTTGTGTAAGCAACCAGTCTTGTCTCGCATCTTGTCTAGGACATGAATCCCTGGTTTCCCACGGTCAGGGATTCATACTGAATCTTGCTAGGTTAATGACTAGATTGATCAAATAGTTCATAGAGAATTTCCCAGTTACCTGTTGCCCCTTGGGTCCCGGCCTTATATATATATATACATGGAATTTGTTGCTATCCGTCGAGATGAGCGCACTTCCAGCCCGCCGTCGAGTGTGGTACCTTAGGACACATGTATCTTACTACAGTGTGTCTGCTATATCCTGCTATCTTTTTTCTTTCTTGCTGGGATCACTCAAGTAGTAACAAACAGGAAATCGGACTTGGGATTCTCATTGCATCTTGCTAGTAACTAGGCTTGTGATAACCTTAGTTAGTTAAAGTAGCAAGCCGTATTTATTGCTTGGCCGTGATTGATTGGATGGAGTCTAGTCCAGCTTTGTCTCGTCCTGATTCTGTACCATTTCTGGCATGACATGATTACTCGTGCTTTATCTTAATTCTATATCATGAATAATTGCATGACCAGATTTCTTACCTTGTCGATAAATGGTGGGAGAAACCAAGTTCTGTTCAGACGAAGGGTTACAACCTCGGTCCTTGTTTGGTTTACGGGTTGTAACCTGGTTATCTGAATAGTCCCATGGTTATCTCATCGTATATCATCCTGTCATGCTCTTCCATATGTTCTGTCTTTTATCGATTCTGTACAAGATTGTCTTTTATATTCACCTATCATGCTTTTTCTTAAATTAACTGTCTCTTATTATGTAATTATATTATTGTGCTAATTGCTGGTTTTAGTTCTTAAGTGAAGCCTCATTTGTGGCACTTGCTCTTTCTGGGGTCTGACCCAGCTGGTTTTGTATGGCCAGATACCGGAGCAGCAGCAAAGGATCTACCTGCCTTCCAGCCACATGGTGACCACTAGAGGGAATCCTGGCAACGAGTGGATTATTTTGGCTCTCCCACTCTATTGTACATTTTTATTTTGAGGCGTTTAGCCGACGAGCACTTGTTAGCTCGATGCACTTTACTTCTGCCTGCCTCCGGGCTGTAATCATGATTGGCAACTCGAGGTTGATCATGTATGACTTAACTCTTGCTAGTCCTTACATTTTGTACGACTAGCTTCATGATCATCTGGATATGTAATGTTTGGAACGCCTTACAATTGTATATTTGGTGATCTGATATCTTGTGATTATTACTAGTTGGTTGAGATTGAGACAATAGGATAATTTACGACCTTAAGAGACTGATGGCTTGTAGATAAACCCTCACATATCTAGACAGCCGTGACCGTATGGTGAGATGGATTCCATTTCATTATACGTAGCTGGCTATGTCTGCCCCCGCTCTCCAGTATTCTGGTTCTGGGGCGTGACAAATATGAACGTGTCTTATTCCATTTAATTCAATAAGACGACTAGCCAGTCTCTTAGTTCCATCTAGGAACGCATGATCAATAATTAATCAAGATAACAATCAATGTTAATTAATGCCAAATTCGAGAAATAAAAATTGGGAAATAAATAATGATTGAAAAATAAATAATCTCATGCGCTGTGGGAAATGATTGGGAAATAAATAATCTCATGCGCCTGAGGAATGAAGATTCATACGGCTGTGGGGAATGATTTGGGAAATAAATAATCTCATGCGCTGTGGAAAATGATTGGAAAATAAATAATCTCATGCGCTGTGGAAAATGATTGAAAAATAAATAATATCATGCGCTGTGGAAAATGATTGGAAAATAAATAATGATTGGAAAATAAATATTCTCATGCGCTGTGCGAAATGATTGGGAAATAAATAATCTCATGCGCCTGAGGAATGGAGATTCATGCTGCTGTGGAAAATGATTGAGAAATAAATAATCTCATGCGCTGTGAGAAATGATTGGAAAATAAATAATCTCATGCGCTGTGGGAAATGATTGGAAAATAAATATTATCATGCGCTGTGGGAAATGATTGGGAAATAAATAATATCATGCGCCTGAGGAAGAAAGATTCATGCGGCTGTGGTAAATAAATCTCATGCGCTGTGGGAAATTATTGGAAAATAAATAATCTCATGCGCCTGAGGAAGAAAGATTCATGCGGCTGTGGAAAATAATTGGGAAATAAATAATCTCATGCGCCTGAGGAAGAAAGATTCATGCGGCTGTGGGAAATAAATCTCATGCGCTGTGGGAATGATTGAGAAATAAATAATCTCATGCGCTATGGGAAATGATTGGAAAATAAATAATCTCATGCGCCTGAGGAATGAAGATTCATGCGGCTGTGGCTGTTCTTCCTCTCCGAATTTTTCTGAGAACAGAACCATGGAAGTCATTGCTTCCAAGCTCCATAAATCCTTCATTCTAAGCCCAAATCTGAACTTCCATAGGTCAAAATGGGGTAGAACGAAATTCTCTACAACATGAAACTATCAAAATTTAGAGATAACAAAGTTTACTAGATCAAAACCTAATAAATCCGAAAATGCAACAAACTTAGATCTACAATAAAGAAGCCATGGAAATCGAAAATGCCAAGTACTAAAGAGACTTAGAATCAAATAAGGAAGATGATGGAACAATAAAAATGGGGATCCATCAAGAAGCAAGTTGGCACTTGCCTTGCTCTCCTAGGTTGGTGGGAGAGTTATGAGGAAGAAGAAGAGTAATAGTGAAGTAATGAAGAGAGAGAAAGGGTTTGGGGCTTTAAATGGGGTGGTGGTAGGTGGGGGTTTATTTCGGTTCATGATGAACCACCATAATTAAACCAATTCAAGCCGAACCCAAAACAAAGCTAAAGCAGAGTATAAAAGCAGAAAGTAAAATGCAGAAATAAAATACAGAAAATAATTAGCAGAAAATTAAAAGAATTTAAATACAGAACAATACATGATAAATATTAAATGAATACATTCCAGCAGTACATGTATTTATAATACGTATTCTGGAAACGGAAAGTGACACCCCCACATTGTATGATTGTGCGACCTTACCCTGGCCTCTTACACACGGGGATAAGCCGTATCGCGTCGCTAGGACGCTATTGTACAACCCAAGCCGGTCATAGACGATTACACATTCAAATTACATTGTTTTAAATTGTTAAATTGCTGAAAAATATTGTTTCAACTGTTTATCCTGTACTTTTCCATTATTAATTGAAATGTGAGATAAATATTCGTACTTTCTCCCTCCTGACTGTAGACCCACATTTTTAGATGACATTGAGGATGCTGAGCTATTGTACAATAGCTACTATGACCCGATTTTGTACCCTATGGTGTTGCCAGTGTCCCCCTTGGAGGACGCAGAACCTGAGGCCGATGAGCCAACCGCCTAACTAGTTATTTTCCAGTTCTTTCGGCACTTTATTTCAGTTCTTTCTTTTCCAGTTGTAATTTTCAATTGTTGAATAAAAAGTTTTAAATTTTTTGTATATTCAAGTTGTGACAAAATATATAGATTTTATTGTGAATACCTGCATATAGAACAGTTTACTGCCGCCGTCTCACAACGGTGCAGGCAGGACATAATCCGGTTAGACCCAATAATTTGGGATCGAATCGTGACAGTAAAAAACAATTATTATTATTATTATTATTATTAATTAATATTTCAAATATATTCCAACAGAAGCAATGGTACGTATATAGCTTGAACTTGAAGTTATGTACTTATGTTCCAATATACAAGATCTTATAGATGCTTAATTAGATTCGTGGAGTTCTTCTACAGGTAGCTTTCGGTTGGTCACTGAAGAGAGATGAGCTGGTGGGCTGACTACTTAATACCACACATGAGAGAGAGAGATCTTGAAGAGACATTTTAAGTCGTGTCGAATTCGTGTTCGTGCAACATAGATTATAGGAGGTTAGCGTGTCGAGAGAAAAATATCAATATGGTTTGAAATGTTTCGATCCGATACTGATTGCTATCGATACTGAACGACATCGATATTGTGGTCTCTTTTTCGGTCAATTCTAAAATGGTGTTTCTATATGCAAATTCTTTGTTTTCTTGAGTTTATGTGGTTAGGTATATATTCATCCTTAGCTTGACAAATATGTATGTGTTGGAAATTGAATTAGTCAGGAGTTTACTGCTTGGATCAGGTCATGGAATAGTGATGACCTATTTCACTATTCCGAAATGGTGTTTCATTTTCCCTTTTTTCCAGTTCTTGGTCGAAGTGGAGCACGTTGTGAAACAGAAGACAACAAGATGTACATGGTTATATTGAAACATGAATTTTTTTTTTTTTGTTATTGCTAATATTGTAGCATAATACAACTGTACGAAGTCAAAGAACAACTCGATTAAATTTAAAAACTATACAATATAGTAATGTTCTATATATTATGTCTCATATAAGTCAGGGACAACGTCACTAGATGCACAACCGAATTCGCAATTTGTCACATAATCATATAGTTATAGTAGACAAAGCATGAACACCTTGAGAAATGGTGGCATCCTAATTGTATATACGAGGTAATGAAATATCACTAACCCGGCACCAACATGCAACGTACCCGACACAACAAAAACACCAAAGATTATCGGAACCATATACCCTTAAAATCGAGAGTTACCGCGAAAACAATTTACAAATACCAAGTTGAATTCCAATTCTTATACTAACCGGTATATAAGCAAGATTTATTGCACGTACTTCATACTTACTTGTTAAGTGCAGTCAATTAATGTTGTGGTTTATTGAAATTATTCTCTAGAAATGATCTCACATTCATTGGCAAATTTTAAATATGTATTTCAATTTAAGATTCATCTTTTATTATTTTGTACACATGGGGAGTGCACGGTAGCCCATTTGGTTGATATGGTGGGATCGATGTTTTACTAGAAGACGAGGTTCAAGACCTCCAAAAAATATTTCTGTTTTTGTCACGCATTTAAAAAAAAAAAATTCTTTGAAGCTAGGCCACGAACGACTCAGATGTGGACGAAGGGTGCAGAGTGGTGTTTTGATTAAGCATTTTGTGCATCATTGCATTTGTTACGTGTTGGACGCCGCAAGAGCAGTGCGGGACGCGTGGGTCGTGCGGTCGCAGAAAGGCGTGCGGGGCGCACAGGGTCAGGCGGGATGTAGGGTCGCAACCGGTCGCGCAGAACTGTGATTCTGCGGGGAGGCTACTCCCACGGAACTTAGGTTCCCCGGCGGGAATCAGCTCCCGCGGAACTTCCGTTCATGCAGGACTGCTTCTCCCGAAGAACTTTGGTTCCCGCGGGACTGTTGCTCCCGCGGAATTGTCATCTTGCGTAACTGCTTCTCCCATGGTACTTTGCTTCCGTGGAACGGTTGTTTGTGCGTTTTTTGAACACAACTACCATCTTAGTGGGGGTTACTGTTGCAACTATCCAGTTAATGAGGAGTTATTTTCCGAATTTAATGGCTATTATGAGTAGTTGGTTGTTAGGGGCTCGGCTCCCGGCCCTAACTAAAGAGTGTTTCAGATTGTCAATCTTTTCGAACTTACTTGTTCCTGGAAATGGTTAACGTAAAGGGTCAAATCTTATTTTCAACAACAATGATTGTTGTTCCTCCAGCAAGCTGTATTCTTCCAAGTTCCTTCATGTCTGTCCCTTGTCGTAATAGCAACAGCGTTGCAAAGTTTGTTAGCTGAACATTTCGGAAACTTGTAATCTTTTAATTTCTTTAATGTTGTAATTTTCTATTTTTAACTACTTTTGTACGGTCTTTATAACCCGAAAATAACAACCAATAATGACATAATTTAATGATAGGTCCAATTGACAACTAAGGTAACATTGTACGATGTGTTGTTGCTGACCACTCTGACATGTCACAGCTGGTGCCTACATTCCCTCTCTTTTCTGAATTTGATGCTGCAGACAGTCAATTGAATATAGATAGGACCCAGCTACGTGGATCGTATTCTTGGTCCGCAGTTTTAGTCTACAATTCACGTGGTAGTCTTTTATTGGCAAGTCTACCGACAGAAATTTGTTAGTACAAATTCTCAAATTCTGTATTTAGACTCTGAAGTTAAAATATAAGTAAAACAAATAAAATGATATTAAGGTATTGTTTGGGAAGAGAGGAAAATAGGAGGAAGAAAAATTTGGAGGAAAAAATGATAGAAAAATTAAAAGTAGTGGTGTTTGGGAAGAGGGGGGGAATTGAGGGAGAGGAATGTGGGAGAAAAATTCATGTGGGTCCTACTCAAAAAAATTTCTCCCAAAAGTGAGAGAAAAATGGAGAGAGATGAAAGGATTGTGAAATAAATTACCCAACTACCCTTCAATAAAGTAGTTATTAATTATGATTTGAAAAAATCAAGGACTAAATGGTAATTATATCTTTCTCCATAATAAATAAAATATTATTTTTAAAATTTTCCTTCTCCTACTTTTTGTTTATCCAAACAAGTGAAGGAAAAATTAATTTTACCTTCATTTTACTCTCCTCCATTTTTCTTTTCCTCAAATTTTCCTCTCCCTCCCCTCCTAAGTTCCCAAACACAGCGTAAGGCAATATCCGTCCCGCACTGGTACTTACGGTTTAATGGCGATTAGTCTCACAGGATACAACGGTTCTTTCCTTCAGTAGCAGCACTTCACACCGTAGGAACTCGTCGAAGCAACGTTGATTGTCTCTCTCTCTTAGACTAACTAATGCAATATTGATGAATTAAATGAATACTTGAATGCTCCAAACACATGTATATTTATAGAAATAAAGAGACACGATGGAAAGGGCACACATTTCCAATAAATAGATTCGTACACTTTTTCCAATGAAAAGATTCGTACACCTTTTCATAAATTCGTTGATAGAAAAAATTGATATTATTATTATAATAAATATAGATTCACATTTTCCAACAAAATTTTTACGCAAATAGGAAAGACGAATGAGATTCGACCACGTAGGTCCGTGGTCACGCCAGCGAACATAAACTGCGGGCCATTTATCATTCCGGATATAGATATGATGATATGGACAGACAGACAGAGATAGGATCAAACTTGATATATGTATGCCATATTTTCTCTCAATTATGAAGCGCCGCTTCTTTGGTTATGTATTGATTTCGAATGATAATATGCCAAACTCCTTTATGTATGCCATAGTTTCTCCCAATTATGAAACGCCGCTTCTTTGGTTTTGTATTAGTTTCCAATGAGAATATGCCAAATTCTGTTTTTTGTCCTGTGGAATCAGAGGATGGTATCATTATAATTCCATAATTGCATAGAGTGGACAAAAGAATGTTTCCATCTTGAATCATCAATAGCAACTGGTGTAGGCTTTTTGCATGACATTATGATGCTAATCTAAATGAGTAAGGTATTTGGAAAGTGGTGGGGAAAGAATAACCAGGGCCGGTCCTGGAAATTAGATTATTCTAATCGGTGCTAATTTTAGTTGTCCTTTATTCTCGACTCCATAAGTGATATCAACTTCAGAAAAGATATTCGGCCAGTTCTACAAACAACGTGGAGTTCGGATTCTGAGTTTCTTTCCTGATTCGTGAGCTACTCGAGTCAAGCTTTTCCTAGAGAGAATTCAAAATATAGGCCTAGGGGATTGCTAGTTCAAGTGACAGGAAGGAGTTGGGGTGGACTGTGGAGGCTTTTTTGCAGAGAGGTACAGACTTACGGGCCGGAGGTTGTCCTAATCAGGAGGCCGTTGTCCAAACCCGATAGCTTGTCAGACTTATCCCAGGACCAGTCTTGGGAATAACACGAGGAAGGTTATAAGAAGTTTTGCATAAGCCTACTGTGAGTCTTAGTGTAATTAAAGTAGTGGATCAAATAACAAAACTGCGATAACTCGACCAAGAAGAGTAGATTCCCTGGTCAGTGTTACAACGGTGGAGGAACGTTTAGTATACTTTGTGAAATCACCAGCGGGTCAGACTTGAGCATTAGGTATACGAAAATGCTTTATTGGCGACGAGTTTGGACCGTAGGCATCGCAGTCCTGACCTGCGGGCCACGTGGCACCACCCCACTGCCTCCTGCTAACTTTCAGACCCATCCGCCCCCCTCTCCAATTAGAAGACGATACGTGGTCCGTCGGCCAGGATTACGGTCCAAACCTGCGGGTCAGGACTGCGGTCCAAGTCTATAGACAACATAGTAGTGCCGTTAGATATATATGAACTAAAATACCTGCCATCAGTAGAACCTTGATCGGGTATCGAATTCATATCGTAAAAGAATCCGTGTCGATTAGTGACACATGCAGATCCTACTCCATTGCCTCAAGAAAAATGGGTATATATATATATATATATATATATATATATATATATATATATATATATATATATATATATATATATATATGAGGAAAATGTACCTAAGGTCGACCTTAGGTAAGTTACCTAAGGTCGACCTCATTTTCCTCACTTTACAACATTTTTTCTTGAATTTTTTTTATGGGATTCATCTACACCTTATTGATTGGCAACATACCAAATTTCAAGAAAAAATAATATTGTTTAGTCCCCTATCTATCCCTTGCAAAATCGACGGTCTAAAACTTTCCTGCTACACCGTCGATTTTGCACCTTATTGATAGGGGGCTAAACAATATTATTTTTTCTTGAAATTTGGTATGTTGCCAATCAATAAGGTATAGATGAATCCCATAAAAAAAATTCAAGAAAAAAATGTTGTAAAGTGAGGAAAATGAGGTCGACCTTAGGTAACTTACCTAAGGTCGACCTTAGGTACATTTTCCTCTATATATATATATATATATATATATATATATATATATATATATATATATATATATATATGGAAGCGGATCAAAAGCTCTTCTTAGAAAATCTCCTAAAAATCTCCCTCACTCTAATTCGTAATTTAATGTTAATATTAATGTTAATGTTAATATTAACATTAAATACTAAAATTAACATTAAACTTAACATTAAAATTAATATTAATATTAACATTAACATTAATATTAACATTAACATAAACATTAATATAAAAAAATTAATATTAACATTAACATTAATATTAACATTAATATTAACATTATCATTAATATTAACATTAATATTAATATTAATATTACGAATTAGAGTGAGGGGGATTTTAAAGGATTTTTCTAAAGGAGGCTTTTGATCCACTCCATATATATATATATATATATATATATATATATATATATATATATATATATATATATATATATATATATATATATAATGTCATTATAAAACCTATAATGTTACATAAGACATGACATCTAACAAAGCTGAATAGAAAGAATTCAAATAATCACTTCAACTAACTTCAAATATATGTTAGCTCAAGTTGGCTAATGTCACATTAATTCTTCTCACATTTTTATCCAAGACTAACCACTAGCCTGCTCCGACTGCTTCATCCAATTTTCTCATTTCTCTCTCTCTCTCTCTCTCTCTCTCTCTCTCTCTCTCACACACACACTCTCCGCTGGACCTTGTGATATATGAATATATATATGAACTCTCAAGAAACAGTGTAAATTAACAACAATTAACAACTTAATTTACATTTAATCAAAGAATTTCCACTGCCATGCACCCACACACTTCCAAGTTCATACACAGCAGTCCAGATGACAACTTTGACCACAATCCCATCACCAAAATTTGGTTGTCAGCACACCCAAGCATTGTTTTGTTGTTGCAATCCGAAGCTAATTTTGGTTGTCTCTTGATCGGACCCGTATTGAAGGACCACCTATGACCTCAACCACTTCTGGGATCACGCTGAGTCTGGAGGTTGTCGAATTGTCCAAATATAGAATTCTTGTCGAACTCATCCCTGAGCCGCCGGCAATGAAATCAACATTGGCAGTATGGTCCCTGCACATCTCTCCACTTGAGATACTCCAGTCCGGCCAGATAGTGCGTGTAAGCTCCGGCAATGACCAGCACATGAAACAGCTGATGGCTGTGTCCGACAATGTCGAACCTCCCGGGCATCCACCTCTCCGGCACCCTCGCGACGTAGGCCGCCACGCCCAGCCCGTAGAATATTCCCATCGCCAGCTCGTACCAGGCCGTGGCGATCGCCTCCGGCCGGTCCCCGAACGCCGCCACCTTGTGCGCGATCGGGACCAGCCCCGACGCCGCCATGAGGGAGAAGAGCAGCGCGCGGGCGGGGCGGTACCCGGGCGTCTGGAACGCCGGCACGAGGGAGGCCAGGACCGCGGCCGCCCCGAGGGCGGTGATGAGCCCGAGGTAGAGGCCGCGGGAGAAGGGGTCGCAGAGGAAGGTGTAGTAGACGAGCGGGTAGAAGGAGGTGACGATGAGGGTGGAGATGCCGGCGTAGTCGAGGCGGAGCATGGCGTAGGCGCAGCGCTCGGAGTGGCACGAGACGAGGTGGCACGCGCTGCTGGAGAGGAGGCACAGCATCGCTCCGGCCAGGAACGCGAAGAAGGGCCAGCGAGCCACCGGCTGCTCTGTCACCGACGAGCCCGCTCCGTCGTGCCGTCGGATCGTCGTCGCGGCGCAGACGGTGATGCATAGGAAGATGAAGAATCCAATCAAGTGTCTGATCCGTAAGAAAATGTCAGACACCGAGTTCTCAAAAGTGTCACTAATGTTTCAAAAGTGTCACCAAAAGTATTACTAATTTTTTTTGGTGGCACATTTGAGACCCGAACACTAATTATGTATAATATGGAGACTCAAACACAAATTTTAAAACTTATTTGAGACCCAAAGTCTAAATATTCCAAACTTTTTTGTCGATAACCTACTGGGAAAAAAAAATCCACAAGAACTCGATATTCTGTCGCTACAGTCGCTAGTTGGCTAAACGGCCCTTTTTTCGTTGCTAAAAGTCGTTGGTATTGCTGTAGCAAAACTTAGCGACAGAATATTGACACGACATTTGATTAGTGACGGACCTTTTCCGTTGCTTTCCGTCACTATTAGGATAGCAACAGAAAATCTCATTTAGTGACGGTTATATCTGTCGCTAATTTGCAGTATTTTTTGTAATAATGTATACGTACGTCCAGATGTTGAGAGTCTCGTTGTGGATGGAGAAGATGCTGAGCATGGTTTCCTTGAGGGGCCAGTCGGCTCTGTAATAGTTCAGGAGGAACTCGTTGTCCTTCAAATACTCCGGCAACGAATCGAAGCCGACGAGCTCGCATCTCGTGCACGGCTTCTTCGACGACGACGACGACGAGGAGGAGCATGATCTGAAGGAGCCGGTCCTCTTCTTCTTCTCCAAAGTTACCACCGACGACGACGCCGCCGTCGCCATTGCCCGCCGGACTCTCGGAATCGATCGATCGACACGGATTAATGCTGAAATATCGTCTTGTGATCCATCGTTGCGAGTTGCTATGGCTAATACTATTTATAGGCCAATTTTGAAACGACAAAACGTTTTTGCGCACGTTTGGTTTCCGTAGAGCAGACTGATTCGGCAGTTGGCAGCCTTGTTTTGACCAGGAAAGAATTGTAGCAACTATGAAGTGTGGAGTAGAGAAATGGAAAAGAAAGTCAAAACACGCGACTGTCAAGTTTCATTATCGTTGTCCGACGATATGCACTGGACTTTGTGAATTACTATCTCCAACATCTATCATTATTATAAATAAATAAAATAATACGCTCCAGTGCTTCGATCTCATATCTTCTGCCAGCCATCCAGGGTCTTATCTCTCCCAAATATATGTAGTGAAGCATAGTCCAGTAGCACTCATACATACACGCTATGCTGATATGTTGTCACCGTTATTCCGTATCAATTTTGTTACATGTTCTTAGCATATGACACATATCTTCAAATTGTCACGTGCTAATACCTCCCCCCATTTTTATAAGAAAACACAGTTATAATAATTTTTTCAGCCGCCTAACCCAAAAAAAAAAAAAAATTGAGCTGCTGTTAAACATTGTTCTACTAATTAAACCTTCTCAAACAATTAGCAGGTGCATTAATCGTGTCTTTTTCATATGTATGCAATATATTAAATCAGTTTAGATAGAGTCGATATGTAGTTGGTCTAATTGGCAAATTGACCCAAGTTATCGAGGGCGATGTGAGCAAGTTTGTTTATTAATTACAGAACAGTCTCATTTAACTATGTCACATCTTACCCAGTCATTCTCTATATAAGAATGAATAGAAAAAGAGTTTAAACTCTGGCCCAACTTCCTATTCCACAATCCAAAAAAATATTCCTATTAATATTGTGTGTTATATACTTGAAAAAGAATATTTTGCCCGTCTGCAGGGTTGGCCCGCGTCCACGTGGCGGGCAGCCATTGCACCCCGCTAACCTGGACCCATCCTAGACGGGGGAGCCAATGGCAGCCAGCCACGTGAGGGCGGACAACGTAGCAGCTCCCTATAAACTTATATTATATGTACTAGACAACCAACAATTTTATTAACATAATTCACATATGCAATATGTACTAGATCAACTATTTATCATTATCAAAGAGGAAAAATGTGATAGAAACAGATTTTGGTCAAGTTCCATTATAAACTGCCATTATTCCAGAGAAGATAAATTTCCAAGAAATATATGGTTGGAATGATCCAAGAAGTCTAGTTTCCAATACTTCAAAAAGTTCACAATTTGGACTTTTCTAGGATTAATAACTATTTTACTACAGACTATTACTGCAAGTCCATTTGGTTACTTCTCTTGTTTCTATTTGTCTCTTTATTTTCCAAATCAAAGTTATGAATTCTTAGGTTCATCTTTTGCCTACAATTCTCTAGTATTAATTGTCGGAATTTCTGATCCCATTTACAATTTGCACAGAAAGAAAAGCAATTGAAAAGAGAAAAAGAAAAGGTAGAATTTGATTCAAGTTATACATCCATGTATGAGTTGCACGAGATCTTTCATGACAATTTGCAGGTAATTTTGCAAAAAAAAAAAAAAAAAAAAAAAAAAACTTGTATAATGGCTGCAACCTCTGTATGAATATTCAGACTATACGAGACTGTACGAGATTTTGACTTACGAAACTAAAAACTCGAAGATTGACCAACAGAAATGGATGGGACATCTGACATGGTAATCTTTATGAACAGTTGTTCACATAACTCAGCTCATGTGATTTGCAACAGCAGCAGCAGAAGAGAGAATGCAACAGAAATAATGAAGGAACATATAAAGATGGAACACACTGGTGAAATGTTTTTGTTCTGGATGGACTATGGAGACATGGGAGAGTATGGCCCATCAACTTAAAGCTTAGCCATGTTAGATGATTGAAGTAACAAAGGAAGGTTGGATTTCCTATTCACCAAAGTGATCATGATGTGAGAACTCAAAGACCCATCAACATGCCAAACCAGACAATCATGTTCCAAGCATTAAGAAATATCCATAAAAAAAAAATTGACAGTTTTCATTGGAGAATTCGGATAAATAGAAATTAAATGAATTTATAACTATTTATAGAGCAAAGGATTAAAAACCCTAACTCCGAAGAAGAACAAAATTGCCTCTGAACTTTGAGGTTCATAAATTGGTCCAAGAAGATAAGCCGTGAATCGTGTATCTCTAGCTCGTCGTCAAGTGTTTTGGAGCAAGAAAATTAAATCAAGTTCCACATACAACATTATGTTTATATAATTCCTACCATCCACATCAATATCACAAATGCTATGTTGTAATTCTGCAGTGCTTCTTTTTGAGCAGTTTGTGGGCTCTCTCATCAAATGTTCATTGATTTCTTCCTGTACTGGGGAGAGACCATTTTACTTGTTTCCATATGATTACATTAATGCATGCCAACAAGTGCAGGAATTTAGGATATTCTCTATGGTCTAGAACTCAAGGTTCGAAATAAGTTTGTTTTAGAATTTAAACTATATTGATCTTTGCTAGGAGTACTATACGATTTCTCAACTCTGATATCAAATAAATTTGAGTATTCAAACACGAAGCTGAATTTACCCGAAGATATCTACCCAGGCATATTCCTAATGTAACCTTTTGTGTTTGCCAAGAGAGAACTATTCAAGGTTATACTTGTATATATCCAAAATCTGGTTACAGCCCTCTGCGAACAATCTTTCCTACAAAAGAACTTAATTATGCATTGTCCCTATATATTAATCTTCCCCGCAAGAGTATTCAAACATGAAGCTGACTTTACCCGAAGATCCTTACTAGGTATATTTATTCCTAATGTAACCTTTTTATTTGCCTAGAAAGAACAATACAAGGTTATACCTCTCTCTCTCTCTCTCTCTCTCTCTCTCTATATATATATATATATATATATATATATATATATTTTGAAGCAATGGGTAATTGTGGTGAACTCGCCTCCACCGGGGCTCGAACTCCCGACCACTTGGGCCGCATGCATCTCTCTTAACCACTAGGCTAAAGGTCATTTGCTATATATATATATATATATATATATATATATATATATATATATTTTATATATATATATATATATATATATATCCATTTGCTACAATATATTGAATTAAATTTGCGTATTCAAACACGAAACTGACATTACTCGAACATCCTTCCTAGGTATATTCCTAATGTAAACTTTTTATTTGCCTAGAAAGAACAATACATGGTTATACCTGTATATAAATCTCCACTCTGGTTACTGTCCTAGGTGGAAGATTTTTCCAAAAAAACAACATAAATTTTCATAAAAAAAATATACAAATACATATAGTTATCCACATACAGTAACTCTGTTTTATGATACCTAATATATATGTTGGAGTTTGGCCATTTTCTATGTGAATTTTAGTCCCACATCGGCTAGACCAAAGGAGTTGTATCTCTATATAATAGGTTTCCTATTTTAGAGATGCACATGTGGTGTGGAGGTACACATGGGTGTGCCATGTGGGGTTATTTTTCTAATGGGAAAAAGGGCTAAATCAACAATAAAAGCATTCATGCTTTTTGCTCTTGGGAAATTCATTTCCATGGGAGCTAAGCCCCGTAGGGGCTTAGCGACTCGGACTCGGACTTATGGGCTCATGAGGCGTAATGTGGCGTTTTGTTGGCGCACTTTGCACTTTGCACGTCAGCATCGTCGCTAGGCGCATAGTGCGCTTTAGTTGCGCTTGGGTACGCTGGTGAGTTCATTATAAAGAGACATGGCATGAAGCGCTTTGCGCTTCCCTTGCGGTGCTACGCCGCTATGACATGGCTTAAAGCCGAGGCCTTACCCCGTACCGGAAACCTCATCGTAGTGTCATACTACTGTAGCATGAGGCAACCGCCTCTTTGTAGTGCCAAACTACCCAGCATGAAGTCTTAGGCTCCCTTGCGGTGTTACGCCGCAATGACATGTTAATTTTCTATGTGAATTTTAGTCCCACATCGGCTAGACCAAAGGAGTTGTATCTCTATATAATAGGTTTCCTATTTTAGTCCCACCGCCGCAGTCCTCTTCTTCCCGTTGAAGAGGTCATTTGATGCCACCGCCGCAGTCGTCTGGTTGTCGCAGTATATCGGTATCGCCGGGTATTTGCGTCCCAACCATTGGAAGATCATACATGAGCTCCCGAAACCATTCTGCTTCCTCGGCTGCGGTATCAAGTGCAAAGAACTCAGATTCCATGGATGATCGCGAGAGCATAGTCTGCTTCTTCGACTTCCACGATATAGCAGCTCCATCCATTGTGAAAATGAATCCACCTGTGGATCTCTCGCTCTCCACCTCTGAGCACCAGCTGGCATCACTGAAGCCTTCCACTACCGGCGGATCTCCGCTGTAGTACAGTGCATATGTCTGAGTCTTCTTGAGATATCTCATAACCTGTTTCACAGCTTTCCAGTGTTTAGCACCTGGGTTACTCGTGAAACGACTCAGCATTCCCACGGCGAAAGCTATGTCAGGCCTTGTAGCAGTAGTAGCATACATCAAACTTCCGATTACGCTTGCATACTCCAGCTGCCTGACGCTTTCCCCTGAATTAGACTTCAGCTTCAGATCACACCTGTACGGCGTATCGATCCCTGGAAGATCCCGATACCCATAACGAGTGATCATTTTCTCAATATAATGAGACTGTGACAGCGCTAGTCCAGTGTCTGTCCGGATGATCTTGATCCCTAAGATCACATCAGCTTCCCCCAAGTCCTTCATACTGAACTTGCTAGAGATGAACTTCTTTGTCTCAGTGACACAGCTAATATCCGTACCTAGGATAAGCATGTCGTCCACGTACAGACAAACGATCACACCTCTTCCATCAGCGAACTTCGTGTAAACATACTTGTCCGTATCGCTGACCATGTAGCCATTTGACCTTATAACTTTGTCAAATTTCTCATGCCACATCTTGGGAGCCTGTTTAAGACCGTACAAGAATTTCACCAACTTGCAGACTTTGTCTTCAAGACCCCTGATGACAAATCCCTCTGGCTGTTGCATGTAAATCTTTTCGGTCAGCTCGCCATTTAGGAAAGCCGTATTCACATCCATCTGATGTATCACCATCTTATGTATTGCTGCGAGAGCAATCAACATTCTGATGGTGGTCATCCGGGCTACTGGAGCATACGTGTCAAAATAGTCAATCCCCTGCTTCTGAGAAAACCCCTTGGCTACCAACCTAGCCTTGAACTTGTCAATAGTTCCGTCTGCTTTCATCTTCTTCTTGAAGATCCATTTGCATCCGTTGGGTTTCGCTCCTTCAGGAAGATCAACCAACACCCAAGTGTTATTTGAGGTGATGGAATCTATTTCATTGTCAATCGCCTCCTTCCAGAAAACTGCGTCTCTGGTCTTCATCGCCTCATCATAGGTAAGCGGATCAGCTTCCACATGATAGGTGACAAAGTCACTTCCGAAGTCCTTCGGCCTCCTCACTCGCTTCGTTGACGGCTCAGCGAGATCTGGTTCAACCGTTGTTTCAACATCTTCTTGGACCACATCCTCATTGAAGACCTGCGCACCCTCATTGTTCTCCGGAACATCCGCAAGAACAATATTCTTGTGCCTTACAAATTTGTCTTCAAAATATTCTGCGTCGCGAGATTCAATGATATGATTTGACTCAATATCAAGAAATCTTCGAGCATCACTCTTCTCGGCATACCCCAAGAAGATCGTCTTAGTAGTCCTTGTCCCAAGCTTCTGAATCTTCAGATCTGGAAGCTTGACATATGCCAGACACCCCCACACTCGAATGACATTCAAGTTAGGTCTGACCTTGAACCAGAGTTCATGAGGAGTAACGTCTGAAGTTGCATGAGGCACTCTATTTAGAATAAAAGTGGCCGTCAATGCAGCTTCTCCCCAGTAGCACTTAGGAAGCCAGCAGTCAACAACATTGAGTTAATCATTTCTGTTAACGTCCTGTTCTTCCTCTCTGCTACTCCATTTGATTGAGGAGAGTACGGAGCCGTAGTCTCATTGACAATTCCATGTTCTTTGCAGAACGATGCGAATTCATGAGACATGTACTCCCCACCTCGATCACTTCTTATCCTTTTGAGTTGTTGTCCAGTCTGTCGCTCAGTTTCGGCTCTGAACTCCTTGAACTTCTCGAATGCTTCGTCTTTAGCCTTCAGCAAGTAGACGAACGCATACTTTGAGAAGTCATCGATGAAAGTTATGAAATACTTCATCCCGGCCTTTGTAGAGAACTGTTTGAAGTCACAGATATCGGAGTGTACCAACTCCAGAAGATCTGTACTTCGATTAACCCGAGGAAAGGGTTTCCTTGTGATCTTTGTTTGAGCACAAACTTCACATTTCTCTACCTTACCCCCACACTTGGAGATAAGTCCTAGACTAGACATTCTGTTTATTCGTTTACAATGAACATGTCCTAGCCTATTATGCCACAACTCAAGAGTATAAGCAGAATGAGTGACTTCATTAATCACATTAATTACATTGGACTGATTTACAAGCTGAATTTTGAACATTCCTTCGGTATAAAAAGCTTTTCCGAAATATGTTCCTTTGATAGACATCACCATCTGGCCAGCATTGATGTCCATCCTGAGGCCTGCTTTGCAGAGTAGGCCTCCTGAGATCAGGTTCTTGGCGATAGCAGGTACGTGCTTCACGCCTTGAAGCGTCAGAGACTTCCCCAAAGTCAGCTTCAACACCACCGTCCCGATCCCGAGCACTTCAGCTTGTGCCTGGTTCGCCATCATAACCACTTCAGAAGTAGGTGTATAGGTGGTGAACCACTCCTTACTGGAGCAGACATGACAGAAGGCTCCAGTGTCTACCCACCAGTCAGAGTCAGTCCTTACCGCATCAACCTGTGCAATCATAGCAACAATGTCAGTGATCATAGATACCTTACTAGGCTCTCCTTGCTCTGATTGCTTGGTTTTTGCTTTACACTCATTCTTAAAGTGGCCCTTCTTGCCACACTTGAAGCAAGGCATTTGAGACTTTGGCTTCTTTTTCTTGATAGAAGTTCCCTTGACTTTTAGATTGTCAGAGTCCTTCTTCTTACTGTGGAAAGCCGCCTGCTTTTTCCCTGGTTCCTTGGTCTGAACCAAATTGGCGTTAGCCAATTGCTTGGACAGTGTGTCCACCTTCAGTTGAGCCCGCATCTGGTCCTCAACATATATTTCCTGCAAGAGATCTTCAAGGCTGATCTCAAGCTTCTTCCTATGCATGTTTGCATAGAACTTGCTCCACCCAGCGGGGAGCTTTGAGACAATCCCTCCAACAACAAACTTGTCGGGGAGGGGCATTGCCTCGTCTTCCAACTTCTGTCGCAGTTTCAGGAACTCCTTTACCTGCGGCAGCATAGACTTTTCGTCCTCAAAGAACCACTTGTGATATTTTTCAACCACAAATATTTTACTGCGGTTCTTGTCTTCTTCGTAGAGTTTTTCTAGAGACTCCCATATGTCTCTAGCGATATTCTTCTTAGAATAGGATTCTGCTAGGGAATCCTCCATAGCATTCAGGATAAGCAACCTGCAAATGCTATTCTCCCTTCTCCACTTGGCCTGAAGTTTAGTAGCCGCAGAGATTGCGGCAGCAGACCCAGTATCTGGAACGGTAGGTTCCTCTTCAAGAAGCACGTGATCCACGTCTCTGAGTTGAAGAGTGAGAAAAATCTTCCTCTTCCAGACTTGATAATGCTCTCCATCAAACTTTTCTAACTTGCAGAAGTCAGTATTGAGGAGTGAAGCATTAACATTTTCCATCGTAGCAATAAAGCTTTGAGATTGTTATTGCCGGGGCACAATTTTTCCAAAAAAATGTTCCAGATACTGGTAACTCTTCAACGGTAGGTTCCTCTTCAACATCTTGGTTATACCTGTATATAAATCTCCACTCTGGTTACTGTCCTAGGTGGAAGATTTTTCCAAAAAAACAACATAAATTTTCATTAAAAAAATATACAAATACATATAGTTATCCACATACAGTAACTCTGTTTTATGATACCTAATATATATACATACTTCGAGTGATCTCTGTTTTATGATACCTAATATATACTTGGAGTGATTGACATATCTTTAACAAGAAGAAGTGTGAAGTCTTTAAGTCCCCTCTACAAAAGCTGAAGGTCTCTTGTGTTTCACTATATAGTCACAGTCATTTCAAACAATATGGTCCCATAAGTCTTTAATTCAGTGATCAGCTCTTCTTGCCACCATTAGTAACTCAGTAAGGGAAATAATATATTTGCTTTATGATTGATGTACTATAATTGCATACTATGTATGCTACTTTTACAGTAAAACGTTAAATCATAGCTGTAAAGCTAAGCTATTATGATCAAGATGAACAGAGTTGGTTATTAATTTGGGTGTCACCAAGGCCCCCACTATGAGCCTCTTCAACTGTTTGTATCGACTCCGTGTACCTCTCTGATTTAATGCATTCTATTCCGATTGGTTTCTTCTAGAAAATGAGCTCGAGCTATATCAAGTTCAAGCTTGATTAGTTTATGGAATCAGGTTCGCTTGAGTGGCAAGTAAGCTGAGGTTTGACAATAGGAATTTATCTATGATAAATTTGATATTTGTTATGTTCTAGAATTGAACAAGATTATGCTTGTTGTCGAAGTCAAAAGTCGAATAAACTATGTACAAAGGGGGAGAATTGAGAAGAAGAAAAATATATATCCTAAAGAGCAAAGTTCTCAACATGAATAAACTTCATGAATGTGTATCAATAGTGCAATAATCATGTTTATGCTTAGTGCAATCAATCAGAAAAAAAAAACAATGGATAGAAGTAAAGCATCCAGAAAAGTGAGGCTACTTTTTATGAGACATCCTTCGAGAGAGTAAAATGACATACAATTAACACCAATGAATCAAAAGCAAGAACCTGTGACCAATATGGATCCTTAGACATCACAAAATTTCAGATTTCGCCGATGAGAGTATGTATAGAGTTCAAACTTAAAACAACATAAACATCTGATTATTAGCAGGATAAGTGGTTGAATTTAACCAGCAGCAAATAAAGAAGTTGAAGAAACTCTAGCGCAAAACACAGAAAAGCATGGCATGGGCAGAAAGAAGAAACCCAAACTCGTCTCCTCCCAACTTCCTCAGGAGCAAGTATTTCCCTTCAAGCATGCTCTCTCAGCGTGAACTGGCTTTACTGCCCCCTGCATCGTAATAGATTACAAACATTAAACAATGCCAGAAGACAGATATATCTGTTAGTTTCTAGCAAAAGACAAAGTTCAACACCTAAAACCAATCTAAACCAATATTAACTCCATAACATAGGCATTCTTTTCCAGACGTCACAAATAACCAGAGCATAAAACATGTATCGAATTATGTTATATGTAGGGTGAGCATTCGGTTAAATCCGTTTCAACCGAACCGAATTCTCCGAAACCGATTAAACCGAATTCGAAATAAGTAGAACCGAAACCGAACCGAGTTTACGAGAAACCGATCAAAACCGAAACCGAATTCTTTGTTCGGTTTATTCGGTTTATCGGTCGAACCGAATTTTTTAGAAGGAGAGGACAGAACAAATAATTTATATGTGCTTCCCAAAAAAATGCACAAATTTGAAAATCTTACAAAATATATTAATGAAAAAAATATCATACACAAATTTAAGAACATCTAACCTCCACTGCTCGTCGACTCCGGAGAACAGGGGTCGTCCCCGAACCCGCCGGCCACCTCGAGGCTCGAGCAGCACGTCCACTCCGGAGAACAGGCGTCGTTCCCCTTGCCGACGTCGCCACCACCCCGCTCCCGAACGTCGGTATCAGCTAGTAACGCGCGCGTTCCACAGGACGGGGCCGTGGACCAGCGAGGTTGGACCGGTCCGATGAGTGAGTGGTGAGTGAGTGAAAATGAGAAGAGGCGGTGAGTGAGAGGTGGTGGTGAGTGGAGGTGGTGAGTGAGAATGAGAGGAGGTGGTGAGAGCACAGGAGCAGGAGCAGATGAGAGGCGGTGGGGTGTGTGTGTGTGAAAGAATGAGAGGCGAGAGAGAAAAAGTATTTTTATAGTTAGGTTTAGTCAGTAGGAATATTTATGTAATTATAAGGGGGTTATATTTGTAAATGCCTTTAACCTTAATCGGTTTTCGGTTTTCAACCGAACCCGAAACCCGCAACCGAACCCGAAACCGAATAACAAATAAGCGGGTTTTCATAACCGAAACCGACCCGATTATTTTTAGACCCGAACCGAAACCCTTATTCGGTTCGGGTCGGGTCGGTTTTCGGTTCAAAACCGATTAATGCTCACCCCTAGTTATATGCTTCTCTAATATACATACTATATGTGGACAAAGTATCAGATGGTGTAATGAAGACCATGGCCCTTTCTATTCATGTACCCGCTCATACTAGGCAAAATATGGCATCACTTTGTTCGGCAGGTCCAAAAATCATTGCAAATTTATAATGCTCATGTAAAATGTTAGCAACAGATCCTTTTAAAATTCGCAGAGGTGCTAGATTAAGCCTATTCAGCTTACCACAACTTTAGGTTCCCAAATATCCTTAATCGGTAAGCAAATCCAACTTCATGCAGGCAAAACACTAGGCAAAAAAGAAAAAAAAAATTCTACCCTTGCTTGGCCTCCTCTTTTTCAAATGGATGTAAATGAATCAACAATTTATGAAGTACAAAGAAACTCATCAAAGTAGAATATTGCAGACATGCAGGGTGAGAATTGGAAACCCATGATACGGGAAGAGTCACTTTAGTCACACACCAAGCATAGCCTTGAGCTTAAGAAATTTCTTACTACACAATCAGTTAAATCACAAAAACATAAAGAATATATTAATTTTTTTAAATCACATGAAACGAAAACAAAATGCAAAAACACAAGTCATAAAGAAAAAATTGAAAAGAAAAAAAAAATCAAGAAGAAAAATTCAAAACTTCTTTCCTATGTTAGCTTCGAGCAGTTGCTACAAATCGAGGGAGAGAGAATTATTCTATGTAAAAAAAAGTAAAAAACAACAAAAGATATTATCTTCCTGGCCTGTGTTTGAGCAACAACAACAGACCGGAGAAGGGAGAGAGGCGTCAACAACCACCTATCGAGAGAGGAGAGAGAGAAAGAGAGGCAGCAATAACAGAGCAAACGAGGACAGTAAGATAGGTTAGGGTAACAGGGTGTAGTTTAAGATTAGTTATTGATGACAACTTTAACATGTTTTGAAAATTAAACCCGACCCGAAGTTACAAAACCGTAGGTTTTCAAATGTCGACTGAGTTCTGCAAATAACAGTATCGATCGACATGTCAAAATAATCCCGATATATTGGCCGATTTTTCCAAAACATCATAAATGAGTTTTGGTCCGATGTGTCATTTCCCAACACCATAAAATACTTTTTGGTCCGATGTGTTGTTTGTTCCTCGAAATCAGCATGTCGGCCATGTTGGCCAACATCTACAACACTGGTTTGGATTCAGTGTCACCTATTTCTTTCTAGGAACTGAGAAACGTTAAAAAATGAAGCAATTGTTGTCATCTCTTAACTGTAGTGTTTTGAACTTTGATATACTTAATAATAGCTATCAGTTCATACAACAACCAAATTATGACATCCGCAAATAGGTGATTCAATATACCTTATCTTTTGGAGTCAACGTCACTTATTTATTTCTAAGAAATGAGAAAATAAGTGCAACAATTGTTGCCATCTCTTACCCATGGTAGTTAGAACTTAGAACTTTGATTTTCTTAATAGCTATCCATTCATACAACAATCAAATTGTGAGGTTCGCAAATAGAGAAATCATTTGGATTCGGTTCTTATGAGCAGAAAAAGAAAAGTTTGTAGAAATATATAGCAATATCAACATAGAGGAAACAACAAGTATGTTGACTAGGCAAAAAAGCAAGTTTACTTATTCTTGCTCCTCTGACACTATTAAGTCCTCAAAATCACAAATGTGGTCTTAAATTTTAAATTTTTATCATCAATTACCTATAGGAAAATTTGCAGCGAACTAACTACTTTGTGACTATCATTTAATCTTTCCGGAATTAGGCACTATCTATTGATATCAACAAGGCAGTTAACCGCAAAGCAAAACACCCAAAAGTCAAAAGTACACCAGAAGATGAACTACGACCATATTCGAGTCCAACACTCGAGTAATTGTGCGATTCCATCCGTTACACAAGCAACAAAGAAACCAATTAATTGTTACAATATATTTCTATTTATAGCATATATAACTAAAACAATCAAAATATTAAAGTAGACTACAGAAAAATCTTAAGTTAAGCCTGATGAGAAAACTCCTGTTATTATCATCAACATCAAGATCTTTAAAAAGATTCAACCCTTTTCTTCAAGGTGTTTCTTATTATCATCGATAAATAATTAATACAACAAATCCTTGCCCAAAATTTTGCAGTCGGTTATTGGAATCCTTTTCTTCATTCATTAATTTCAGTTAAGTGTCATTTCTTTTAGGCCTACTTCTAGCCCCAACCGTTCACTATCATCTTATTACTCCTTATTAGAACATCTATCCATCTGTTAGTCTATGTTGCACATGTAAAAAGTATCTAGTATGATTTTATCTCATCTTTGTCCTCAATTTACACCACCTCCAAATGCACTTATTTTTATCCCACCTTTTAATGTATTCTCACTCATCCATCTTAGTATTTTAACTTCCGCCATACTGATTCTCTTATCATGTTTCTTAGTTGCCCATCACTCTGATCCATACAAGATGCCCAAGTCTTCTCTCAATTTCAAAAGCAATCCTCCATTTTTCAACCATCTTGTTCTAATTCTATGCACAACATCCCTATCGATCTCTCGTCATGATAAATGATTGATCGTAAATACTGAAAACTATTACCATGCTCACGTATGTTGGCACTTCTATTCTATCATATATAACCCTTCTCTACTCTCATCTACCGGCACAATATAGGTAGCAAACGTTGTACACTATGAAACCTCGTCCTGCATATGCCTAACAATTCCATCCATAACTAGCACAAAAATAAGCTGGAAAAAAAATCCTAGAGTCTGCTTGGCAATTATAGGGGTAGCGATTACGAGGTGTTTTTAGATAACCGATTATGAGGGGTCCGATTTTGGATGGTTTTTAAGTAACGGTTTTTAAACCAGTCCAATACATGCTTGGTACTTCACTAACGAGCAGTTCTGAAAGTTTTTTACACGAATAAATTAAATAGGGAAGGGTATCAGTAGTTATAATTATATATATTTTTGTGAGGATATAAATGGAATAAAAAAAATAGAGCCGCTCAAAATCCACCGATTTGGGGTGTTTATAAATCCACCCAAAAAGCCGACCAAAACCAGTGCCTCAAAAAAATTAACAAAAAATTAACAAGCAGGGGTTTTCATAAACGGTCGGTTCAAAAACACTCCAAAACCGGTGAAAACACCGTTACCAAGCAGACCCTAAGAGAGCAGCAACAATTAGGGTTTAGAAAGCGAAATTAGGGTTTGGGTTTGGAGGGGAGGGGACCTGATCTTGTTGACGATGATGGTCTGGAGCTTGCGGGCGAGGTTCTGGGAGCGGATGCGGACCTGGAGCTTCTTGCGGGCGAGGACCCGCTTCTCGGAGTTCTTCATGTGGTAGACCTCGTGGTCCTCGTAGCGCTTGATGAGCCTCTCCATCCCGCTCTGCTTCATCCTCCGCTCCATTATGCTCAGCGCCTGCTCCACGTTCCCGTTCCTCACCCTGATCCTCAGCCCACGGCTCTGCTGCGCCTGCTCGCAGCGGATCGGGTTCGGACCCGGATTCTTATGGAGGAAGGAGAAGGAGGAGGACGAGAGGCGGCGGAGCACGCTTGCCATCGTCTCACCGGCGGAGGAGCAGATCGCAAGGAATTTAGGGTTTCTGAGTGTAATTTAGGGTTTCGCAAAATTGGAGACGACTGCTGATTGGTCGGGTTTTGGTGACTGCAGATCTGTTGTCACCCTATATACTCAGTAAGACCATCTCCAATGGGGGGTTTCTATCTTCCCTATTTCTATGGAAGATATTCATTTTAGAAAAAATTTCTTTCAATGGTATGTATTTCTATCACTATTTCTATCCTAGGTGACAATAATGTAGGATGTAAACTTTCTAGGAGGATTTCTACATGTAGAAATTCTCATAGAAATTATCCTATCTCTCATGACAATTATTATTGGCCCCACACTATTAAATTCGTCCTTTTACGTGACACATAGGATAGAAATGGAGAAGAGCATTTTTGTATATCTACAATTTTTATGTAAAAACTCTTCCAACTAGGATAGAAATCTCCTTAAAGTGCAATGCCAAGTAGGATAAGAACTCAATTTTAGAAATCACCATTGGAGATGGTCTAAGTGACCGAGTAATCAGTGGGATTCAAGGTGAGTTACCAAGTAACCATTGGGATAACCATTGGGATTCGAGGTGTGAGATGGGCCGGGCGGCCCGTTTTTCAGCCTGGGTCCGGATCTGGACCCGGTCAACGACCTGGACCGGCTCGGCTGAACCATCTGCGGGTCCGGGTTGGGTTCGTTCTCTCGACCCGAAAGTCCGGCCCGGTTCAGATTTCGGTTCGGTCCGGTTCGGTTAAACCCGAAAATACGGTCAGACCGGTCCGAATCGGTCCGGTCAAGGACCCGGTCCAGGTCCGAACTAGACCGATTTTTTTCTTTTGGCTTGTGACCATTGGGTCCGAAAATGACCGAAATACTCTTGTTTTGAGGGTTATTTTTGGACCGTTTTAAGGGTATTTAGGTTATTTTGCTGAAAATGACCAAAATATCTTTATAACAACTACATTTTTTTAGGATATTTGGAACATTTAGCACCCCAAATTTTCAATAAATATGCCATAAATCTTCAAAATTAATCACACCAAAACTTCTTCCCTTTTACCTTATTTATAAGCAAGCAATCTATTGTGAAGAGGCTATTTAATACCATGGATAATGATGAACAACAGCAAGACCAGCAACCGCAACCCCAAACCGCACCGGAACAAGAGTTTGAATCAGAATCGAAAATTTGATATCATTTTAGCGGAGTTTACAATGAGCGCGATAGCAGCGATACATAAAGAAGAAACTCAACTAGAATTCTTGTTGAATGTTTGCATTATAGGAAACGAATCAAATGGGACCATAAATATGATACAAGGAAGCTACTTAGGCATTTGAAATTTTGTGTGGATATCTAGTAATCTTGTATTTTTCAAAAAATTTATCATTTTTAATATAATTGCAACTTATGTTTTAGTTCCAGCTTTCAAACATAATTGCAACTTATGTATTAGTAATATTAGTATGAGTCATTAATAAAATTTAACTCTCTTTAATTTTTGGTTGGTTAATGTTATATCATATTTAAATAAAAATAACATTAATACAGAAATTCAAAATTTTCTTCTCAAATTTTTTTTCAAGATTTTATTTTAGAAAACAATCGGGCCGGTCCGGACCTAACCCTTAACCAACCCAACCTGCGTCCCCAATCGAGTTGGGCCCGACCAAACCAGAAATCGGTCAAATCCAGTTGACCTGGGTCGAGGGCCGGCTCGGCCCGCCCAAATCTTGAAGTGGGATACACATTTTCATATAAGGGTTATTTTGAATACAAGGTGAAAATTATACCAAATAAATTAATTTAACAAAATTATTTTACTAGAAGAAAATTCCATAGATAATTTTTTACGAAATTATTTCAAAAATCAATTCAATTGTTTGATTATAGTTAATTTCCATAAAAATACTTATTATTTTCCACCTGTTTGAAGAATATTATGGAAGATAATAGATTTAGAGAGATAATTTCATTGAAAAATATAAGCTATCAAACACTAAATAAGAGAAAACATATTTGATACATAGATAACAAAGAACTACTCTCTATACCTACTATATAATAAAAAAATATTAATTAAATTATTTATTAAAGGCTAAATTTTAATTTGATATTCTAGTTTTTTCAATTGGTACCTTAAACTATAAAATTAGACAACTTGATACCATCAATTATTGAATATTTTAACTTGGTACTCACCGTTACTCAATAGTTAAGTTTTTCATAAAAAAATGACTAAATTATCCCTACCCTCCGATGCGTCACTGTCCCCACTGCGCCCCCGGGCCAAGAAAAAAAAAAAATGGTGCCCCTCCCACCCCTTATCTCCGCCCACCTATGTCGCACCGCCTCATGCTATCGTGCCCCCCTTCTGCACCCCCCCTCCGCTGTCGCGACGTCCCCCGCCCCTAGTGTCGCGTTGACCGTCTGCCCCCGTTAGTCTTCAACCCCCGTTAGTCTAGATATTCTACAATTTTGTATCAAAACACTTGCAACATCCAACATCCTTTCTACACCCCCTCCCCCCTCGGCGCGGAAGTCACCAAACAAAATTTAAGTTAATTAACCTATATTTTTCATACTACATCTAAAATTTAAAAAAAGTTATATTTGGTCCAAACAATTGCATGAAAAGATTTGAAGGCCTCTTCAATTCCGTAAAAGGTACAAAATTTAGGGTATTTACAAAGACAGTCCCAAACCGCTATTTTAAATGACATATTTTTATTTTCTATAGTTAATTTTGTGTGTGCAATTTATGTCCTTTCAACATTTAGTCTCCAATAGAGATAAATAAATTATATGCAAAATTTATGCCCCTTAAAAGGTTACCGCACAAAAAGAAAAGAAAAGTAAAGCTTAACGTAAATTATAAAAAATAACAATACGTCATTGAAAATGGCATTTTGTGATTATTATTATTATTATATTTGTAAATACTCTAAATTTTGTGACTTTTACGCAGTTGAAGTCTTCAAGAGAATTTGATGCTTTCTATGCAATTGTCTGTATATAGTGACAATCCGGATGCACATCGAGTCGTGGTGTACTGGTAACACCACCGTTCACCGGAGGTGAGGGCCGGGTTCGAGCCCTCCCTCCCACGGAGGTGGTTGGGTGGCCACGGCCTCCGGACCAAGGTCGGGTGGAGTCGTCCACCGGCTTTGGTTTAAAAAAAATAAAAAAAATTGACAATCCGGACAGACTACAGTTGCCTTCTACTTCAGCCACTTGGGCCAGAGGTCGATGGGCCAAAGCCCATATACTCGGTTTCTAATTTTGCACGAAAACGAGTGGAGAACGGAGAGTCCGGGCATTATCTAGTCCCATACTTCTTCCCTCAAAAAAGAAAGAAACAGTAGCTGTAGCAACAATCACCAAATGGCAATGGCGATGGCGTTCACACTTTCCTCCTCTCCTACAATTGTGTCGCGTGTCCAACTCCCTCCAACCATCCCAGCTGCCACGACCACGAGCAGCAGCAGCGGCGACAGCGGCAGCAGCGTGGAGTTGGTCGGCAGGCGACGCGGGCTCTCGGCCTGCGTAATGGCCGCTCTCGGTCTGTCGCTCTCCGGGACCGGGCGCGCTGCCATACTGGAGGCCGACGACGACCTGGAGCTCCTCGACAGGGTCAAGAAGGACCGCCAGAAGAGGCTCGAGAGGCAGGGGCTCATCACTTCCTCCAACAGAGAGACAGGTATCACACACATCCTCCTTCCCATCACGCACCGGCATCCCAATTTTCGTAATTACTCTTTTGGAGCACTTTTTGTCAAATTTTTTTTTTTTTTGTGTCCTTACTAGTCGTGTTTGTTGTTGGACGATGTGTTAGTTTTTTGTAATTAAATGAAGGTAAATTCTAAAGGCACTCCACATTTTGCTCCGGAGCAGCCCAGTCCTAGGACTGCCGACTTGTTGGCAGTCCTAACATAAAGTAGGAGTACCAACAAAGTTGGCAGTCCAAAAAAATTTGAATATTAAAATAGACTGTCAATGTTAGGACTACCAACTTTGTTGACAGTCCTAATGGGTTGCCCTGGAGTAAAATGTGGACTGTCTTCATTATTTATCTAAATGAATAGCAATATTGTTTTATTGATGCTTCAAACGAGCAATTTATTAAGTTTGGGTGCCAGAATTGAGCAGTGAAAAGTTAAGTGGCAAAAACGACCAAGATAGTTGTGGTGCCATTAGGATAATTTAGCCTGTATATAACAATCTGTTTGGAAACTTTTTTTTTTTTTTTTGGTGAGCGAAAGGAAATTTTGAGGGGGTAGAAAATAGAGGGGATAAAATGAAGGTTCTTCCCTTGTGTAGATGAACAAAAGGTAGGGTAAGAAAAAATTTAAAATTATTTTTTTGTTACTATTTAACCATTGGTATTCTCAAATCATAATTTAGAGGTAGTTGGATAAATTATCTCAAAATCCTCTCATCTCTCTCCATTTTCCTTCCAGGTTTTGGAGGAAAATTTTTAGTGGGACCCACATGGTTTTCCCCCCTGAAATTCTCCTTTCCTATTTTCCTTGCCCCTTCCCAAACACCCAAATTATCCTCCCCTATTTTCCTTCCCCCCTTCCCAAACACTCACTTTTAATTTTTCTCTCATATTTCCCTCAACTTTTTCTTCCTCTCATTTCCCCCTTCCCAGAGAGTACCTTGAGCTAGACATGTTTGGTTATTTATGTATATATAAGACTAAATTATCCAAGTGACACCCTAACTATGGCGCTTGACATTGTGGTACATTAACTTTTCCTTGTTCGAGTTTAGCACCTCAATTTTATACATTGCTCTTTTAAAGCACTTTTTATCAATTTTTTGGGTCCTTAATAGTTGTGTTTGTTGTTGGATGATGTGTTAGTTTTTGTAATTAAATGAATAACAATATTGTTTTGATGATGTTGAACTCTTATTTGTAACAAAACCTGGACGAAAGGTGCTTCAAAAGAGCAATTTATGAAGTTGGGATACCAAAATTGAGCATTGGAAAGTTATGGTACCAAAAACTACCAAGCACTATAGTTGTGGTGCCACTAGGATAATTTAGCCTATATACAACAATTTGTTTGGTATATCTAGGCAATGCACTCCATGCCCGTAGCCGTCCCCATAGTCGTGCAACATGGGTGGCAGTCTAATTTTCTATAGAAGAGTCGCTTCTTATTTCCTTATGTAATGTGATTTCATGGGGAGTATGTGGAACTTGATTCTAAGATGATGATGTCGAAGCAATAGGATGCGATTAGCATTGGTCGATACTAGTTACGTATGTTCAGAATTTCTCACAAGCTCAATGAGTTTCTGTGAAGTGCTTAGATTTTACAACATTACATCGCGATTTCTTGTCAAATAGTTCAAGCTTAATAAAGGAAGTTGGAACTTCAAAGTGGTATCTTCCAGATAAACATCATAATGGTTGCTTATGAGTTATGAAGGCTTCTTCAACTATTCTAAGCAATTTTTGACAGATTAGAATCTTCTTGGTAATTCTTTTGGACTCTTGGTACCAAAAGTTACGTTCCCGTGACATCCAATATATATACAAGACTAAAGTATCCAAGCGACACCTTTGTTGGAGTGGGTGGGGTTCCCAACCTATGTGGAGAAGACCCCGGAGTGCGACGAGCGCCATTCGTGTGTCGAAGAAGCTCGGGAAGTAGACAACTAGGAGTTGCTACTGCTGCTGCTGCTCCTAAGGGAGATTCTGGCCTGGGCCTGCCGAGTTCGGGCCGAACTCGGTCCCAGGCCGAGTTCTGGCCGAACTCGGTCTGGCTCTTCCAGAAGTTGGCCGTCCAGTGCTGTTTGCCCGACACAGAGTTCTGGCCGAACTCTGTGTCGTCGGGGCTGATGCGGGAATTTGGATGAGTTTTCATCATTGGATCTAATCCAACGGTCCAGGTTGGTTGCGGGATTGGGGAGTTAAGTTGGAATTTCCCAACCCTAATTCATTACGCCATAACGCAACGTAACACAACTTGGAGAGAGGAAGGAGGCAAGAGTGCCATTGCAACTTCGGAGAAGAAGACGGAGGATTGAAGGTCGCTATTCGAAGGAGATCGTGTTCGGGTAATCTCTACTCGTCGTTCTCGCTCTTCGTAGCCTTGTAATCATTGTTCTTATTTCTGAGTGTTGTGGGGATCCGATTTGGATCGGGAGGAGTTTGTAGAGGGTGTAATTCTTCTATTCCATTAGTGGAGGCTTCTCAGGGTTGGACTCCGATCGTCCCGTGGTTTTTCCCGCAAGGGTTTTCCACGTCAAAAATTCTCTGTGTCTGCGTGGATTGTTTTGTGTGATTGTTTTTGGGTTCGTGCGTTGTATTGCTCTGATACCACTCTGTTGGAAAAGAAGCTGCATCTACCCGTGTTTGCATCCGAGAAGCCCAGTGATAAATCCGAGGAGGACTGGACATTCGAGCACATACAAGTGTGTGGGTACATACGGCAGTTTGTGGACGAAAACGTGTACAACCACGTTGCCAATATTGAGCACGCGAAGACGTTGTGGGATAAGCTGGAATCTGATGTGAATCGACCTATTCGATTCACAAAAGATTTGTAGAAAAGAGAAACAGAGAAAGATAATGATCTTTTTGTGAGAAAAGAACAAACTCCCAACTTTGGTGGACGGACAAAGTCTAAATCCTTCTTATTGATACTTGAGAGTTTCTTCTCAATACAAGCATGGAAAATAAAAGATGGCTAACCCTAGTTTATATAGGGAAAAACAAAGGCTTAATTAAGGAAGGGTTATTATTGGTGAAAGACCAAAATAATCCTTCCTGACTAAAATAGGAAAATGACTTATTAAGGAAGGGTTATTATTGGTGAAAGACCAAAATAATCCTTCCTTACTAAAATAGGAAAATGACTATTAAGGAAGGGTTATTATTGGTGAAAGACCAAAATAATCCTTCCTTACTAAAACAGGAAGAGGGTTATTGTGGTGAAAGACCACAATACCCCTTTATGACTAAATGATGATAGGTGGGCCCACATCAATACCGTCCCCTAAAAGAGCCACCTTGTCCTCAAGGTGGAAATCTGGGAACTGCGTCTGTTGCTATGGCGGCCTCTTCCTCCGTCGGATCCTCCTTCTCCTCTTCCTCCGTGGTGGTCGTCGTGGGGGGAGGTCCCCTCTCTGGAAGTTGGCGGGATACGACACCAGAAGACTCCGTCCAAGACACCTCAGCTCAATGGTGTAGCGGAGCGCATGAACAGGACACTGATGGAGAGGGTGCGGTGTTTGCTGTCAGAAGCAAACTTGCCGGGCAGTTATTGGGGTGAGGCTCTTCTCACAGCTGCTTATATTATTAATTTGTCTCCTAGTGCTCCTTTGCAGGGTGATGTGCCTGACAAAGTATGGTACGGCAAAGAGCCGTCATACAATCACCTGCGGGCGTTTGGTTGTAAAGCCTTCGTGCATGTACCGAAGGACGAGAGGACCAAACTTGAGCCGAAGACGAGGTGATGCGTCTTTGTCGGTTACGGTCGGGATGAGTTTGGCTATAGACTCTACGACCCAGTGGAAGGAAAGCTCTACAGAAGCAGGGACGTGGTGTTCGTCGAGGATCAGACCATGACCAACACTCAGGATTCCGAGACGCCTTCTGAGGCTGAGGAATTGCCTGAGTTAGAGTCATTTCGCTTCGAGCAGTTTCCAGAGGACATCGCAGAGGATCCAGTTATGGGGGAGCCGGTACATGGAGTTGCTCCCAACCTTGATCATCAGCCTGCTGATGGTGGTCAGGGTGTCCCTCAGGAGGATGAGCTTGTCGGGGAGGCAGTTCCTGAAGAGGAGGAGGCTGTTGGTATACAGCCAGCACCAGTGGCTCCACTGAGAAGGAGCGACAGAGATCGTCGACCATCTACGAGATACTCACCGGATGAATATGTGCTATTGACTGACGGGGGAGAGCCCGAAAGTTTTGCAGAGGCTATGGAAGACGAACACATGCAGGAGTGGATGGAGGCTATGCAGGAGGAGATGAGTTCCTTGCACACCAATTCCACTTATGATCTGGTGCGGTTGCCAAAGGACAAGAAGGCTTTGAAGAATCGATGGGTGTTCAGAGTGAAGCAGACGGAAGATGCTACTCGCCCTCGATACAAAGCGAGGCTGGTAGTCAAAGGCTACGGTCAGCGGAAAGACGTGGATTATGATGAGATCTTTTCGCCTGTTGTCAAGCATTCGTCTATTCGGGTGGTGCTAGCATTAGCAGCCAGTTTCGACTTGGAGGTCGAGCAGATGGATGTGAAGACGGCATTCCTCCACGGTGATCTTGAGAAGGAGTTGTACATGGAGCAGCCAGAGGGATTCTGTGAGAAGGGCAAGTCACATTTGGTCTGCCGGTTGAGGAAGAGCTTGTATGGTCTGAAGCAGGCTCCGAGACAGTGGTACAGGAAGTTTGAGTCGTTTATGGGGGAGCATGGTTATGCACGGACGACGTCGGACCACTATGTATTTGTGAGGTATTTTGCCGATGATGATTTCATCATTTTGTTGCTCTATGTTGATGATATGCTATTAGTGGGTCGGAATGCCACTAGGATAGCGGAATTGAAGCGCCAGCTGGGCGCGGCCTTCTCTATGAAGGATTTGGGCGCAGCGAAGACTATTCTTGGAATGGAGATCAGCCGAGAGAGAGAGTCCAAGCTGCTACACTTGTCCCAAACGAAGTACATTCACCGGGTACTTCAGCGTTTCGGGATGGACGGGTCGAAGAAAGTGAGTTCCCCTCTTGCGGCTCACTTTAAGCTCACCGAGGAGCAGTGTCCATCTACCGAGGACGAAAAGGAAGATATGGAGCGGATTCCATATGCCTCAGCTGTGGAAAGCCTGATGTATGCCATGGTGTGTACGAGGCCAGATATTGCTCATACAGTTGGTACGGTTAGCAGGTATCTTTCAAATCCTGGAAGGGTACATTGGAGTGCGGTCAAGTGGATTCTACGATATCTTCAGGGCACTGCTGGTTGGGGACTTTCCTTTGGTGGTGACGAGCCGAAGCTGGTTGGGTATACCAACGCTGATATGGCTGGAGATGTAGACACGAGACGATCGACTTCAGGCTACGTGATGATGTTTGCGGGAGGAGCAGTGTCGTGGCAGTCGCGGTTGCAGAAGTGTGTTGCCTTGTCGACGACAGAGGCAGAGTACATTGCGGCGACGGAGGCTTGCAAGGAGCTGTTGTGGATGAAGAAGCTGCTGCAGGAAATGGGACTGAAGCAAGAGTAGTATACTTTGCTTTGCGACAGTCAGAGTGCTATCCACCTTGTGAAGAATCAGACGTTTCATAGCCGGTCCAAGCACATCGAGACTCGGTATCATTGGATACGGGATGTGGTTGAGAAGAAGGACGCGGAGCTTGAGAAGGTTCATACAGATGACAACGGAGCTGATATGTTCACGAAGATTCTACCAAGGGAGAAGTTTGAGTACTGCAGGCAGGTCGTCGGGATGACGACATCCTCCCCATAGTTGTGAAGGGGGAGATTTGTTGGAGTGGGTGGGGTTCCCAACCTATGTGGAGAAGACCCTGGAGTGCGACGAGCGCCATTCGTGTGTCGAAGAAGCTCGGAAAGTAGGCAACTAGGAGTTGCTACTGCTGCTGCTGCTCCTAAGGGAGATTCTGGCCTGGGCCTGCCGAGTTCGGGCCGAACTCGGTCCCAGGCCGAGTTCTGGCCGAACTCGGTCTGGCTCTTCCAGAAGTTGGCCGTCCAGTGCTGTTTGCCCGACACAGAGTTCTGGCCGAACTCTGTGTCGTCGGGGCTGATGCGGGAATTTGGATGAGTTTTCATCATTGGATCTAATCCAACGGTCCAGGTTGGTTGCGGGATTGGGGAGTTAAGTTGGGATTTCCCAACCCTAATTCATTACGCCATAACGCAATGTAACACAACTTGGAGAGAGGAAGGAGGCAAGAGTGCCATTGCAACTTCGGAGAAGAAGACGGAGGATTGAAGGTTGCTATTCGAAGGAGATCGTGTTCGGGTAATCTCTACTCGTCGTTCTCGCTCTTCGTAGCCTTGTAATCATTGTTCTTATTTCTGAGTGTTGTGGGGATCCGATTTGGATCGGGAGGAGTTTGTAGAGGGTGTAATTCTTCTATTCCATTAGTGGAGGCTTCTCAGGGTTGGACTCCGATCGTCCCGTGGTTTTTCCCGCAAGGGTTTTCCACGTCAAAAATTCTCTGTGTCTGCGTGGATTGTTTTGTGTGATTGTTTTTGGGTTCGTGCGTTGTATTGCTCGGTCCTCTCGCAGGTACTCTCCGGTTTGGGGAAAGGTTTCCGCGTTTCTTTCCCAACAACCTTAACTATAGCGCTTGGACATTTTTGATACCTTAACTTTCTGCTGTTCCATTTTGGTACCTAATTTTATAAGTTGCTCTTTTGGAACACTTTTTGTTAATTTTTTGAGTCCTTAATAGTTGTGTTTGCTGTTGGATGATGTGTTAGTTTTTGAAATTAAATGAATAATTATATTGTTTTGTTCATGTTGAACTCTTATTTGTAACTAAATATGGATGGAAGGTGCTTCAAAGGAACAATTTATGAAGTTTGGGTGCCATAATTGAACAGTAGAAAATTAAGGTGCCAAAAACTACCATGAGCTATCGTTGTGGTGCCACTAGGATAATTTAGCCTATATATAACGATCTGTTTGGTATATCTAGGCAATGCACTTCATGTCCGTATTCGTCCCCATAGTTGTGCGACATGGGTGGTAGTCTAATTTTTTTATAGAAGAGTCGCTTCTTATTTCCTGATGTAATGTGATTTCATGGGGAGTATGTGGAACTTGATTCTAAGATGATGATGTTGAAGCAATAGGATGCGATTAGAGTTGGTCGGTACTAGTTAGGTATGTTCAGAAATTCTCACAAGCACAATGAGTTTATGTGAAGTGAGATTTTATAACATTATATCACTATTTCTTGCCAAATAGTTCAAGCTTAATAAGGGAAGTTGGAACTTCAAAGCAAGCTTTACAGTATCGGTTTCGGACCATTCCTTGGAGTATCGGTATCGGCGGTATCGGCATAATCGACGGTTTCGGATCGGAGTATATGATTTTTTGGTATTGAAAAGCAAATAATTATTGATAAATTATTAAAAAAATTAGAAAATATATTTTATACATTTAGACATAATTTTAAGTATTTCGAATATTGTTTCTTAGTTAGTAGTTGTGAAATTGAATAAAATAGTAGTCACTCTTGCCAATTGGTTTACATACGTTAGATAAGTTTTCTTCTTTTACATGCTTTTACAACCTTACTATTCTTATACACTCTTGCTGATTGGTATTTTTCGTTCAATTTTCTTTGTCGAATTGATCAGATGAGACCCCCAATGTCGATATCGGTTAGTATCGGATTGGGACATGCCAAACCGTATTGGTATCGGCCGTATCGGATCGGTATCACCCAATACTGCAAACTATGCTTCAAAGTGGTATCTAAGGAAATTGTTCCAGATTAACATCATAATGTTGCTTATGAGTTATGAAGGCTTCTTCAAGTTTTCAACTAGTCTAAGCAATTTATAACGGGTTAGAATCTTCTTGGTAATTATTTTGAACTCTTGGTATCGATCCCCTAAGCAATGAGAAAAAGGCTTAATCTGTGTGGGAATTTCCACTCCTTACTTCAAGGATACACAACTCTTGATGCTACTCACAGGTAGGTATCAGAGCTTCTCCTTGTTGCATAAGACTGAAATCTGAATTGCTTCCTTCAGGTCTTCTTGAAGGGATGTCTAAAGTTACTGCTCACTAGGTTATTAGCAAAGTCTTGATTGAGTATTTAAATCGAGGGTTCAAAAAATGAATGCTGGGTCAATGTATGGTTTAGTTGGCAAATCCTTGTTATTTTTCAAAATTATCTTCCTGTTATGTTGTTTGAAAGTGGACGATTAAGTGAAAACTGCAAATCCAGCATGGAATATGTTGCACAAAAGTGCAAATAATTTTTTTTTGAAATTATGAGTTGCACCCCATTTGTTTTTCCATAATTCATGGTGCACCCCACTAGAAAAATAAATTTTGAGTTACATCCCACTTGTTTTACCATAATGCATGAGACCCTCCACTTTTAACAAAAAAATCATCAATGAATAACAGTCAACTCCTTTGACCTCCACGTGGACACTTTTCAGACCAAAATATCCTCAATGGGTTGTTACCACTTGACATCTATCTATGCACATCTGAGTGTGAAGCTACATGGGGCCAAACCTATGCACATCTGAATGTGCAGCTACCTGGAGGTGGAGCCAAAAGAGTTTTGGTCTCAAAAATGTCTACGTGAGGGTATTGTGGTCTCAAGTGTTTATGTGTGTGTGTGTGTGGGGGGGGGGGTGTCAAGTTGAATGTTAGTCATTGACGGTTTCCGTTAGAAGTGGAGGATTTCATACATTATGGTAAAACAAGTGGGGTGCAACTCAAAATTTCTCTTTCAAGTGGGATGCACATTGAATTATGGTAAAACAAGTGGGATACAACTCAAAATTTCTCTAAAAAAATCGTCTAAGTAGTTAATGTGGTTCATGGAGGTGCTACTTCAAGATTCAAAGTCCACCTCTTTTTTAAATTTGGCTGTGTACCATTACCTGAGGGAAGGATAGTACCTTGAAAATTATTCCCTGTTCTGAAAATCGAGAACCATCATCATCAGTGAATAGCTGAACAGTTATCTTGAGTATCGGAGCGTGCTTACAATTCAGGTGATGAAGGAGGCCGAGCCTTCGAAGAAAGTACATAGGAAGAACTTGTTGCACAGATGACCAATAGACATGTATAGATAAGTTGAACCTCCTCAAACAAAACACAGAAGAAGGGTGACAACACAGATGATCACAATTGATCCATGTAGCCGCATATTGTCAGCAGGATACTTCCCTCACAGTTCCATCACTGACCATAGCTTGTGCTAGTGGCATTACTTCTCTTTCATCAGTTTGTTTGGAAACATGGCATTCTGGTAAAGATGAGACACAAGATAGTAGTTAAAAGGAGCCTGTACGACTAGAGGTAGGCCTAAACAATCATGGATTAGAATTTTAGAACGATATGATTTATGTTAGTCAGTTATTGTTAGAAAGGGCGTGGCCATTATTAATGGAGTTGAGTGGAAGAAAAGGATGCAAACATAAATTTGGGATAAAAACTTTCTTGTTGTTTGGAAATACAATATGGATTTGGATGGCATTGCAAACATGACACAGGACTCTTTATACATTGGTTTCGGACTTGGTGTCAGGGATGAACTTGCCCCAGAACCAGTGCTTCTTCCAGCCATACGCCATCTCTTCAATGGGAACATTCTTGGTCTCAGGGAGGAAGATGTGTCACGATCCGCACCCTGATTAGGGGCACGAGTACGTGGTTACGTCCAGCCTACGCCGCAGAATCGGCGGTAGAACGTTGTATAGGTCGTCTATAAATACTACAACTAGACAGAATATAAGGGTACCTGTCATCTCCGCACGGAGGTATAATATAGCATAACTCAATCACAAGACAACCTAGGATAGATAGCACGAAATGGAAATATGATAGAAAGGAAAACTGGAAAGGAATTCAAGATCCAACACAAGCTCAGAGATATAAACACATAACAGAAACTCAAAATATAATATAAAAACTACAGTCTGAAAACACTAGCTGGATCGCAGTCCCGGCAAACCTATCTAACAGTCTAAACATGGGCTATATCATTTACGGGTTCCAGGGGTAATGTCTCATCAAACTCTATCCTGGCCATACCTGTAAAAGGTAGAGAAATCAGCTAACATGTACTCTGTAAACATCAACGGTTATCCTGTCAGAAAAATGAGCAAATACAAACACTAACAGCAGTTCCATATGAATTGACAAATTCTATAAGAGACAATTATAATGAAATACAAGACAAAGATATAGGATGACTTGGGAGCTATTCGGAAGCCGAGTTACAACCCGTAAACCAAACAAGGACCGGGGTTGTAACCCTTCTCCCGAACAGAACTTAGCCTCCAATCAAGGTTTAGCATAAGATCATGTAGAACATGTGAGTACTGAATATCATAACATAGTGAGAAAAGTACTGAATGTAGAACTGAGCAGGATATATGATGAGATAAAGTAAATATAAAATGTGACATGAATTATTAGAGCGTTATGTGATCGGCTTAGAAAAGTTACAGGACAAGCTATCCACTTGGCCCGACAATCACATGAAAATCACTGGAAAGGGTCATGCCGGCCAACCTGGATAACGAGCACAAGAAATAAGATCTCGCTACACCCTACGTGAAGTGAGGGTGGTGCAAGCACAAGAATATAGTGACAGGGTGGCTTTGATCACATAGCCCCTAATAATTCCCCATTCCCGAATATTATAACGGATCCGGACATGACACGTCATGACACGAGATTTCCTAAGAGGATAGCTACTCCCTCTCAGGAATCGGTGTCTATACAAGTACAGGGAACAAGACAGGAAATGTACCAATATACCAAGAAAATTCAGGAACAACATCTCATGTCATGATCCGACGTATACTAGTCCGTGAACCATCGTGTCGGAAAATCAAGTAAGTAGGGGTGAGTATTCGGTTTATTCGGTTCCAACCGAACTGAATAACCGAAAACCGAATTGGACCGAAACCGAATAAGCAAAACCGAAACCGAACCGAATTGGTCAATAACCGAACCGAACTGAATTAAATCGGTTCGGTTTTCGGTTTATTCGGTTTTTGGGTTTATTTGTGCTTTTTTTGTTAATATATATAATGACAATATACCTAGATATATTTAGTATATACCTATATATATTTAGTATATACCGATAATATATATATATATATATATATATATATATATAAACTAAAATTTCTTATTCGGTTTTCGGTTTTGGACCGAAACCGAAACCCAAAACCGAAACCGAATAAGAAAATTTAGTATTTTCAAAACCGAAACCGAACCGATTTTTTTAAAAACCGAACCAAATCTCTTATTCGGTTCGGTTCGGTTTTCGGTCCAAAATCGAATAATGCTCACCCCTACAAGTAAGACACTAAAACTGAATCGGATATAGCAGATATCAAGACAATAAAAACTATCAGTAAATGTACTCGCCTGATACCCTGAACAGCTGATATGAAAAGATGGCCAACTGGAGTCACAGAGTCCTAGTTATAGCAACACAAGTTATAAAGAGTTCAATTTATATGGTAATTGAAATTATAATGCAATCTACATGAGTCTAAGTCAATCTAGGTCAAAGTCAACTCTTGGTCAACTCTGGTCAACTATAAAGTCAAACTAGGTCAACTCTAGTCAACTGTGGTCAAACTAGCTAGGGTTAGTCAGTTCTAGGTCTAAACAAACTAAGTATATGCAAATCAAGTATCCAAGATAGCTACTAACTCATAGCCTAAGTCACTTGCTAAACCAAGCACAAAACTAAACCATAAGCTAACAAAGCACACAAACTTAGTCATATAATGTATATATATTATTCACATTCACATATTCATATACATAGATATATATAGAAAAGCTATATATATAGGCACATACATATATATATATATATATAGAGAGAGAGAGAAAGAGAGGTAAAAGAGTAAGTGAGTATGTGTGTGTTTGGCATGTGTTTGAAAGGATATGTGTTAATGTTCTCAGATTTAGTGATAGGTAGGTGTATGTGACATGGGATACATGGTGTCAAAGGGTGTATGAATGCATGTGTATAAAAGGTTATAGGTTATAGGTTAACTCAGTTTATAGAAATGCATACATACATACTTACATTGCATACATGCCTACATACATATCATGTATACATACATGCATTGCATACATGCCTACATACATATCATATATGCATACTTGCATTCATTCATGCACCTATACATACATACATAGATGCATACATACATATTTGAATACATTATATACTTGTATACATTATATTAATATATGCATACTCTACAATATATTACATTACCATACATGCTATCATTATATATTGCATTACATTATTTATACATTATGAATTCATATCTATCATTACATATATACTTTGCATTCATATCTAGCATTCATTATATACTTTCATGCATACATTGTATATCATTCTTTCATTCATGCATTTATGCATTGCTTACATACATTACATTGATTGCATTCCTACATGCTTGCATTCAACCATATATATACATATTTGTAAAGAGGATATATATCATATATATATCATTTCATTCATTTGACATATCATGCATTACATACTCTACATTCATTTAATATCCATACTACATAGGCTCATAGGTTACACAAAATGCCTATGTCGTATAGTCACTCTTCTACTTAAAACCAATACTGTACCAATTGGGCCTTCACTAAATTCTAGGATTAAATTATGTTGTAGTCCTTCGTGTTAGCTTTCCGAAACTTCAAACGGATCGCATTTTCGTGTCCGGAAGCTCCCGGAATCGCAAAAATACCGAAACGCGTTCGTCTTTCGTGTAGGAACCCTAGAGGGAGGGTGAATAGGGTCAAGCTAACTAATCAAGCACTTAGCACAAGCTAATGAGCAATTTAAAAATATAAGTGCAAGAGAAGAAGCAACAACAATACCGACACACGATATATCCTGGTATCCTCCCAAGGGGCACTCCAGTCCCGGAACTCTCTCCGGCTTTAATCCACTATTTGAGTAAATAGTTACACACGAGTTTGGATCCGAAGAACTCGCCAACTTCTTACACGAGAGCTTTAGTCCGAAGGCCTCTCCGACTTCAACTGAGAGTTTGGATACGAAGACTCTCAAACTTCAACCGAGAGTTTGGATACGAAGACTCTCCAACTTCAACCTTTCACAATAGGTTTTGATCTCCTTATACAACAAGATGAAGATCTTACTCTTCAACTCAATAACTCTAACACAATTTGTGGATGACAAATGAAAGCTTTGTAGAGTTGTTTGTGGATAGACTTTGGTGGTTTAGAAGTTTTTAGGCTCAAAGCATCAACCTTGAATGAAGGGGTTCAAGACTATTTATAACCAAAGCATTGAAAAGAGCTCAAAGGCAACTTTTCAGTCAGCGATCGGTATACCGTCGGTACGAACCGGCACACCGTCGGTATACCGGTCTGGAATGCAACGGCTAGAAATATAGCCGTTGTGATCATTAAATGCCTGGAATTCGACCGTTGGATTTTCAACGTTACTGAATCGGTATACCGTCGGTATAGATCGGTATTCCGTCGGTATGCCGATTTTGTAGACAAACTTTCTGTGAACAAAAATTGGTATACCGTCGGTATGGACCGGTATACCGTCGGTATGTCGATTTTCATCCGAAAATGATCCTGGGCTAATTTCTATCCTAGCTTTCGATTTTGCCATTTATTTCTTGTGTTTACAATTATTCCTAAGACTCATTACAGACTCCAGAAATACTGTAGCAGAGGAGCAGGCTTCTTCAGAGTCTTGAAATGATGATGGCATGGCTTGGCTTCTTCCTTTGATAGGTGCTGACTTTTTTCCTTGGCGGCAGCTGTCCAAAGATATCCAGTTTGTGAAAACTGAATACCTTTCGGGGGCTTCGCCCTCGAACCCCCGACGAGGGGCGCTGTCCCCTCGACCCCCGTCCGCTGACCGGCAGCGGAACCCCCGAGTGTGTGGCTCCGGAGATGTCGTCGGGTGGTTCAGAGAAATCTTGTGGGATCCGTCGTCTTTGGCCCACCATGATTTCTTCATTGCATATGTCCACATTGATCTTGTTTATTGCTTTTCTGCATGTACATGTTAGACGAACAAAACAATATACATAGTAGCAAGTATGATAAGTTTAATGTACATTAGGACAATGCTGAGTTTAAGTATAAGTGCTAAGGTGATAGCATAAATATTAGTGATATCATAATAATTAAACTTAATTGAATGACCACAATCAAAAACATAGTTTTGATTTTGGCAACCCGATTAAATTTAAGATAGATAAGCTCATATCACTAATATGTAAACCAATAGGCACATATCACCAAAGGTATAAGTATAACTAGAAATGCTATAGCGATAGTATGAAGATTAGTGATAATGAAATGCTAAACTTAACATATTAACCATATTCAAAAACATGATACAATCATTGGGCTAACATTTCGTACAGCTGACACTCAAATAATTCTACAGAAAGTTCCAGAAAGAATTTGGCTTATTAAAATATATATTTGGAAAGCTAACTTCGATAGGTTTCTTTTAAAAAAAAACGGGAGATTAATCGGAGTTCTAAGCTAAAAGTTATGACATTTCTAAATTGCTTTGGTTAATAAAAACGTGGATGAATATTATGACGAATTTGAGTTGTTTTGGACAAAAGAAACACATGTAGGCCAAGATACTTAGATACCAACATAGGTATCCAAATGAAACTCATTCTAGCCATCCTAACTAAGATAAATCCACTCTCTAACCATTCTAAAACTGAATTTAAATATCTATATAAATTATTATCATACATACATACACATGGATTGTCCTAATTTGGGATCTATCAAGTAGGACACAAGACACATATCTAAAATCCTCAAGAGAGCTCCAAATGGCCTCAAATTTGAATCTAAATGGGGCACATGCATGGGGGTGGATCCTATGGGTTCAAAACTAACTAATATGTATAGGAAATCAATTTAGAGGGTTGCTTTTACCTATTGGGAGTGAAATCCCAATGATACTCCCAAGGACACGGCTCCGATACGAAGATCTTTCAAAAAAGGACACTCCTCCTTGCACTTTGTTCAAAATCTTTGCTAGCACCCTCCCTTGGTAGTATGAGAAGGTTGGGTGGAAGTTTTGGTGGAGGGATGTAAGGATTTGGAGATCAAATGAAAGAGAAAAGCTCTCTAATTTGGGGAAGAACACTTTGTGAAGGAAAATAGGCAAGATAGAATGAAATGAAAGGAATGGAGGCTAACCTACCTATAGTGGCTGCCCTTAGATGAATTAGGGTTAGGTTTTAGATGTAAATGAGTGGCTATGGCTTGTCCACCCAATTCTAAGCCTTCTTATTGGTTCAACTAGTCATAATGCTTTCTTTTTCACAAATATCCTAAGGGGTAAATATCCTACTTAGAAATATCTAGATATTGTTAACCTTGACACTTAGTAGGAATGTTCTAACCATGATTCTAACCTCAAGACTAATCTAGATTAGGTTAAACTTCTAGGTTAAGGCTTAACTAAAGGATTAGCACAATATTTAATTAATATAAATTACAATTTCACAAAATTGTCAAAATGACCAAAATACTCCTAGGCTAAAAAGTTGTAATTAGTTATCCTAATCACATGACTAGGCTCCCTTGGTCATGGTTAGTCTCTAGGCTTAGCAAAACTAGGGTTTAACTAGTTAACCATCAAAATCACAATTCAACATTTTAAATAGTTTTAAATTGATTAAAAATTACCAAAAATCACAACATGAGTTAAATCTTATTATTGATTAATCAAAATTATAAAAGTTCAAAATTACCCTCATTTTAGAAAAGTGGGTGTTACAAGATGTTAAGGTCGTGACAACCACCCAGACACCAAAGAAGTAGAATAGTCCGAACTTCATGTGGCAGAGCATGGAGAGGAAAACTTGGGCAACGATGAAGGTGAAGAACATGTTCACTGAGACAGCGATGCTTTGGCCAGACGATCAGATCTCGAGAGGGACAATCTCATTGCGCCGAGCCATCCTAGTGGGCCCATGACCATGCAAAGGCGGATCGACAATGCAATGTGAGTCGTGGCCTGTACCGCCTTTCAAGGATGGTCGACCATGGCTGCTCAACCGTCATGGCCTCCTCGCTGGCTGCCACCAGGTCCTCGTACTCAGCATGGATGTCATCGGTGCAACAGATATCCTTACTGTTAATAGATATAAACAGGCTACAGATCCTATCTATAGAGTTAAATTAGATGGTAATCAGTATGACTGATGTCATTTGCTTTGGTTTTTTCTTGACTTATTATGTAAGGGGGAACTGACAAGCTGATGCATGGATCCTATATGGTTAAACTATTGAATTGGTATCAGGAAAATACTTAGAAGTGCTTTTGGTGATTGATAACAGATGTAACAATGTAAAGAGGGACAAGGAAACAGGGACACTCAAGATACGTGGACTGTGCCGTTTCGGACACGTATCAGACACACCCGGACACCCCAACACTAGGACGCACCAAATATACACTAGTATTTCCATTATAATTACAATATGTTTGATATATCTATGCAATTCTCTTCATGTTGAGTTAGAAACCTCACAACGGTATAACTTTTAATGACTAAAGGTTACTATTTCTCTTTTGCAAGATTTTACGGTTTTCTTACGTCCTTCAATCACAGATGTGTCACAACCTTACTATATCTAACAGTACAGCATGTTTCTTATTGTTTTCATGATTATTGTCATTAACTGCAGGATATCTACAAGAGCTAGTTTACAAGCTGAGCAAAGTAGGTCAAGCTATTGAGAATAATGATTTTTCCGCAGCTGCTGATGTTCTAGGTCCAAACACAGATTGGGTAAAAAATGTAAATGCTGCTTTCGCAAAGGTATAAGAGTATTCACTATTGCTAAGTTTTTTTGTGTATGCATCATCTTAAGATGCATAGTAAATTATCTAAAAGTCGATCCTAACCTTTTTTTTTCCCCCACAGCTGAGCTTCAGTCCTGAGGAGAAGACAGAGGTTGACACATTTAATTCGTCTTTGGAATCCTTGATTTCGTCAGGTGAAGTCTATCTATAACTAGCATCGAGTCGTCACCCACTGTTCTCCATTCTTCCCATCTTAGTTTTTCTCGTAGTCCTACTGAAACATGGATGCTTTCACTTGGCAGTTGGTAAGAGCGATATCGAGTCCTCGCGAGTGGCTTTTGTATCATCTGCAAGTGCACTGGAGAAATGGATAGTCTTGACCGGTCTGGTTGGTCAGCTGAAAGGGATCTGATAGAACTCCGTCTCATGCCATTATCCCATTGTGCAATATTTTTACTGCATTTGGTTTCTTCTCTTAATTAGAACCCAGGTTCATTTTGTGATGACTACAATTTCTTGTTGTGTAAAGGATGTGTTCATGTCCAATTTCTGTAAATTTTCGCTCCAAGTGCAGCAGTAACTCACTAGGAGTAAGGAATGTTGCAGTCAGCAAGAGAGCAGGATTTCTTGCTTAAAGCACCAAGAGCTATTTGTGTACCTTTTCCGAATTTCCAGTGAATTTGTCATATTTTTTACTTTTTTTTACTTCCCCGTCGTCGTCATTTTAAACATTGTATTTTACTTCTCTTATGATCCAATCAATGTAAAAGCAAAAAAAAAAAAAAAAACCTTGAGAACAAGATTCTCATAGAACAGTTGAAATCTTCTGTGGTTTAAATCAAGAAATATGTCATCACTCTTATTTCTCAGGACAGACAGGCATATATCATGATATATGCATATGGCCAAGTTTCCTAACCAGTGGCAATACTGTGGCATCAAACTGAAAGAAGAGTTTGTGAAGTAAATATGTATCTGCAATTTTTTTGCTAACAACTGGAGGTATGTATCATTCTGTAGTCAAAACTATTTGTTGAGAGAGTATTATTAAGGATGCACATATGATTTTCTCATTCCAGTTTTCATATCTACTGATTAGAAGAGATCACAGCAGACTGTGCTAGGAGCATCGAAGGCCTAGAGCTTATTGTCTTGGTGATTCTTTTAATACACAACATCAAGAATGGACAAAATTCTGACTTAACAGGACTAACTATGCCAGAAAGGTTGCCGAGTTTTTCTGCTCTTCAAGTTTCTCAAGTTTGCAAGAGCAACAGCTTGTTGTTAGAAGTAAAATTCTGGGTTATTTAGTTTTAGGGTTTCTGTATAATATTGCAAAATTTGCGTTTAGGTTTACATATTGTTCAAAATAGGGTTTGTGTTTCATCCGGACGGTTGACTTTGCTGATCATTCAAAATGGAGTCATAAACGTAAAGTTTCAATATTATACGAGATCCTAAAACTAAACTGAAATGTGTGAGAGTTATGACTTGGGTTATTTAGTTTGCATGACAGAGTTGTGTGACTTGAGTTATTTACTTTTGTCATGATCAATTGAGAACAAGACCGGCCTTGTGAGACTGTTGTTTGCTTTTATTCTGATCTCAGCAGCAACACAACCCTGCTGACGGCAGTTTTGATGAGGACGACTTTATAGGCATTGTGTATCGTCAGATGTCTCTTGTCCCGGTCGTGTTGTTCAATGCTTGCAAATCAAGAGCCCCGAAGGGTTGTGTGGCTATTGAGATCATGATAGAAACAAACACCAGCATTACAAGTCTTATTTTCGATTGGTTATGACAAAACTCAATAACCCAAGTCACACAACCTCACATATTGTCATCTAGTTTTAAGGTCTCTATAATATTTATAAAAAAAAAAAAAATTTACATTTAGGTCTTCATTTTGAACGGTCAGCAAAGTCAACCATTAGAACGAGATTCAAACCCTCTCATGGACAATATGAAAACCTAAATGTAAACCTTCAATGTTATACAAGATCCTGAAACTAAATAACCCTAGTAAAAATTCCTTCTTATGACTAGAGTTGAACCACTCTATTTTTATTCAAATAAGATCATGTTCGAATATAATTTTCAAGTATATATTTGTCGGATATTAGGTATGGAAAATGCTAAGTCTACAACTAAATATTTACAACATTCTTATAACCTCTCTCTTCCATCCCTTACACATGACGGGGTCCGGGTCCCACCTCTCCTCTCATCTCTAGAAAAAGCGAGAACCATTTGCGCAACTTGGTAATGCTAGTCTTGAAGTCTTTCCACAGTGACCGGGTTATGATAGATGCTGATAACTAGAAACCAGGCAGTGGCTTGCTAATTCTACTCATTTATGATCAACTAGTTTAGCCTACGAAAAGCACAGTGGTATATATATCAAGTGGTAACAACCTAACAATGACAGGGCTGGCCCAGCCATACAATAGGAATCGCGGGTGACCCTCAAGAATCGGCTCACAATAAAGGCCAAAAAATAACCATCTATCTGGATAGAACAACCCAACCCCGTGGGCCGACCATACCCCACCCCACCCCACCTCCCATAGATTAAGGTTCTACTTGGTAATGGTGTTTTCACTGGCTTTGGGGTGTTTTTAAACCGGCCGTTTATGAAAATCCATGCTTGTTAATTTTTTTGAGCCACTAGATTTGGTCGGCTCAAAAACCACCCGAAATCGGTGTAATGTATTTTTGGGTGGCTTTATAAACACCCAAAATCGGTGGATTTTGGGTGGCTTTAATATTTTATTCCATTTATATCCTCGCCAAAAAAAAAATATAACTACTAATAACTAAATCATATTTCTTTCTTTCTGCGTGTCTCTTTCTTTCCTTCATGCGGCTGCTCTTTTCTTCCCGATTGAAGAAAAATCAAAGAGCTTTCAGAACCGCTGGTTAATGAATTACCAAGTATGGATTGGACTGGTTTAAAAGACGATACTTAAAATCACCAAAAAACGGACCTCTCATAATCGTTCATTTTCGCTACTCTAAAAACACATCATAACCACTACTCCAAAAAGCGGATCCCATATAACCGTTCATTTCCGCTACTCTTTCAAGCACGAGAACAAAGAGCCATTTGAAGTTGAATGAACCCTTTCCACCTGCACCACAGAACTTCTTATCCAACATTTTATCAGCCAAGCTGCACTAAATTGACTCCCAAACAATGTGATTAGTTTCACATGGAGCTAGAAAGATGTGGGCGCGTGCAGTCATCAAGAACCTGACATGCCACAATTACTTACTCAGCGTAGGGACACATGCATCCCAAGCATCAGGGCCGGCCCACGAGATTGGATTGTCCGAGCTAGTTTTAATTGTCCCTTGATCCTTATCGTGGGCCGATCCTGGAGGATCACCCGTGACCCCAACCTTTTGTAATTAACGTCATGTTGTGCCTGTGGGTTGCCCCAAGCAGAGGGATTGTCCAAGCCCGAAGTCTTATCTGGCGTACACCCTGCTGAGCATAACCCACATTCAAGGGCGTACCTAAGTAGAGGGTTGGGATGGGCTCCAGTCCACCCCAAATTTTTTTTTCATGTATAATTTTTTTTTTGAATTTTTTTATGTGAGCCAGTCTATACCTAGTCTACTTTAACCAATGTTTTAAAAACCGGACCAATGATCGAACCGAAATTTTTTGGTATAGGTCGGACCGGGGTTCAACCGTGGTTCAACCAGGTTTAATTGGAGTTCAATAGACTTGGTTTAGTTTGGTTCAAATAGGTAAAATATCCATATTTACTTCTTGGTTTAGTTTGATTTGATCATAAGTATGTTAGTTCGGTTTAATTTTACAACTATAAAGTCGATTAAAACCAAATAAAGAATCAAATGGTCCAAATTTCTCATAATAATTTATTTTGAATTTTTTTACAATAAAAAAATAATCAAAATTGGCCGGTTCAATGAACCCGGTTTTGACAAAAAACCGGCGGCGGCGGAGGCGGCGGCGGCGGCGGCGATCTGCCACCCCGATGGGAGAGTCGAGAGGGTTTGCTGGTCTCTCACTTCGGGTCAGCTCATGGCTTCCAACCCTGGCCATTACGTCGGAGTTGTGATCATCTCGGCGAGACCACCGTCCGGGGGGTCTGCATGAGCTGCTCCGGCCACGTCCATTGGCTTGTTAGCTTCGAAGGTTTAGTACGTTTGGCTCTTCTACTTCCTTTTTTATTTTCTCCCCGGAAACTTTCTGTTTAATTAGTTGGTAGTTATGGACTCCAAAATTTTCTATAAGAGAATATTTGAGTTGTGCTCCACTTTATTTATCCATATTCAAGATGTACTCTATTCGATTACCATAATGTATGACACTCTCCACTTTTGACGAAAATTAATAGTCAACTGCTTTGACTGTTACCTTTTGACCCATCATACCCCTTTCATCTTCTTCCCAGCCCCCTCCTCTCCCGGCCCTCCCGCATGCCTCCGGCCACGTGCCCTCGCGCTCCCATCTCCCCGGTGCCCTTGCCGGCTGCACCCCTCCCCGCCGGCGAGCCTCCGCCATACGCCCTCCTTCCCTCGCCCGCTGCTGACCCTCGCCATGCACCCCTCCCCACCCACCCACCCACCACCCCGCGCCGCGCTGCCCCCTCCCTCAGCATGCATGCTGCCACCCCTCCCTGCAGCTCGCCCCCACCGTATTATAATTGTAAGATTGGACTATTTTAATATTATTTTAAACACAAATTTACTAGTATAAATGAAAAAAAAAATACAAGTTTATTTTTATATACTTTTATCAACACAACATAAAACTATTTAGTTCTCAATTTCACCTTCAAATAACAATAAAATAAAAAATATTTAATAATTTTAAACCACTTTTTTTTGCACCAAAAACTATTTAATTGTTAATTTTCTATTTTTGGACACCAGAACTTATTTGATGATTTGGAAAGTTTGAAACTAGTTTTGTTTTTGTTTTGTTTATAGAACTGAAGAAAACGAGAAGAAGAAAGGATTAGGATCATTTGGGCATATCTAGTAATAATTAAATTTGTTGAAGGTTACAATGGTATTTTATTTTGCACTTCCAAACTAAGTGTTAAATTATAAACTCAAGATTTAATCTTACAATTTACCTTATAAATAGGGCTAATTAGAGTTTAGACTATGGATTTTCTACCAGCTTAGATTTTAATCCTGTCATGTCCAATTAAAAATTTTAGACCCTGAATTTTAATATTTTGTTGTATCTTTTCCATTATACCCTCCCTATTGCCATGCATGGGGAGGGAGGGTATAATAGAAAAAAAAATAAACCAAAAAACAATATTCAGGTTCCAAACTTTTTAATTGAACATGTTATGGCTTAAATTCTAAACATAATCTAAATACTAATTAGCCCTAAAATTAATAGGAACGAGCGCTTTAAAAATGAACACCTTAAATTAACGAGTTTCGTACTTATTTGAACACTTTAAAGTGCTAAACATGGTATATTGGAAAAATAAAAACTCTCTTAGCAGGGGTGAGCGTCGTACCATTTAGAATCAGTTTTTTCGGTTTCGGTTAAATCGGTATTCAGTGGTTTTTGTTCGATAGCGGTATTTTACCAATTAATATTTGATCAATTAACACACTTAATATTGTAGAACCTCTTAACATATAATATATATTTTTTACTTTTTTGGAAGCATTAATTTTAAAGCAAAGTCTATAGCAACCAAACAATTAATCAAAATTATTAGAACAATATGTAACAAGTCGCAAACACCTAAAAATGAACTTAAAAGATCAAACGCGGTCACTAAGTTTAATCTTTAGTATAAGTTTAAGTAACCAAAATTTACTTCAAAATTTTATAAGAACACAAAAACATAAGCTCAAAAGATCAAAAACTCAATTCTTAGCATTCTTAACATAAATTCAAGTCCACTAAAATACATTCCAAGTTCTAGAAAACCAACCAAAATAAAGATAAAAAAGAAATGAGTAGTGTAAAATTAATCATGAACAACATTAAAAAAAGTGTGTGTGTGTGTGTGTGTGTGTGTGTATCGGTTTGGTTCGGTATTTTTGGTATGGTATTACACTCAAATCGTTACCATTATCATTATACCGTAATTTAGTCGGTTCGGCAATTCGATATCGGTACATAATTTCGGTTCGGTTTTCCGGAATATTTTTAAACGGTATTCGGTCGGTTTTTCCAGGGCCGGCCCTGAGCAATTGGGGACCCAAAGCGAAACTTACAAAATTGGCCCTCATATATAATGTAAAAAATAAGTATAAATAAAACAAAAATTTATTGTAGTCAAGATTTGAACCAAAGACCTATTAAATATAAGTCTAACATTGTAACCACTACACCACAATGCTTTCAATTAAAAGAAGACACATGATACATATTAGTTCTATTATAGACAATTCCATGTTGGTGCCCCCTTTCGTCAGGGGGTCCTGGGCCGTCGTCCGGTCTGCCCTGGGCTAGGGCCGCCCCTGAGTTTTTCGGTATCGGCCGGTATTTGCTCACCCCTACCTCTTATGTGCATATAACTCAATGGTAGATTAGATCAAAGTTCTATGGCTATTTGTCATCCAATACTAACCAATATTTTGTTGATTGCACGTCTCTGACTCTCTAACCTTTGCCTGTCCGTAACAAAAATATTATGTTTTGATTTTTTTTATTTTTTTTTATTTTCAGCATGACGAAGGAGGAGAAAGGATCCATGAGAAGGAAGAAAGTGGAGCCTTAGCAAGCAAGAATAGGACGTTGACATGTTCACGATGGAGTCCAAGTTTGCAAACCATAGCTGAGATTGGGGACCTTTTGATTATTCTTGTATTTCTGAGCAACAAATTTGCATGCACGAATTGTTTAGTTTATGTTAGTTTCATTATTTTGCATAAATTACAAGAGACTTAAGTTACACTAAACGATCATGGTGTTTAGTGGGCCTCAACGGCCCGGAATCTGCTTCCGGACTGGACCAGCCCGACCCACTCCAACAGCGGGTCGGACTGGATTTTTCTTTCCTCGAACCGAATCCGGCCCTCTGTTGGAGGAAGTGTATAATTCTACTGTTCAGATAAAGTTTACACAGCAATTTGCATCTTTATTGTGGTTACCGAGAAGAAGTATAAGATTATTGCTGGATAGCAGAAGATCAATAGATCGAGCCACATGGGCATATTATTCCTTTAATTTATAAAAATGGTACAAGTTGGGGTCGGTGGACCCAAAAGACATGCAATGCAAGTACAAAGTTCCGTGCGTAACGTCGGACATCTAAAAAGGGTTATTTCGAGACCCATGTATATCCATGTGTATGTAAGACCCTAAAATAAAAAGAAATTATTTCGAGACCCATGTATATGTGAGACCCTAAAACTAAATATTCAAAAAAAAGGTTATTTAGTTTTAGGGCCTATGTGAACATTGATTTCGAGGCCCAAACTCTAACATCGATCAATTTCGAGACCCAAACCATAATATCCATGTATCCATGTATATGAGACCCTAAAACTAAATATCCCCAAAAAAGGTTTATTTAGTTTTAGGGTCTCATATATATATATATATATATATATATATATATATATATATATATATTAAAGTTTTGGTCTCGAAATTGAACGATATTAGAATTTGGATCTCGAAATCACTTTTCATTAGCCCACGTGAACAGTGATTTTGAGACCCAAACTCTTAACATCAGTCAATTTCGAGACCCAAACCCTAATCCATGTATATGTGAGAACCTAAAACTAAATATCCCTAATAAATATTCTAGTTATCCACTGGAAGTACCATTGCTATTTTTTGTTGTATTCCCACTCCACCTGATCGACATGGACCTGTATTCCTCTGGTTGGTCACATTTTCTAGGTCCCAGAAATTTATACGCTTACTTGAAATTTCAAACAAGAAATATCAGTCAAACTAATACCACAGTCATAACTATGAGAAACACAAATTTCATGGCAAATTAAATAGAGCAAACATCTCACTTATACAAACGAAGATACACATAACTATGAGAAACACAAATTTCATGGCAAATTAAATAGAGAATACATCTCACTTATACAAACTTTCTTCTGCTCGACATAACAATATCTATCACATTATATAAAAGAGCTCTCATAATTATATACATTTATTTACAACAAAGAACAAGCTAGCTATTCTGCAGTGTGCACATAAGCCCTGTCCCATATTGAGCCCCTCTCTGATGAAATGATCCAGAAAGTAACTGGGAGACAACACAGTGACAAACTACATAGTTATGTCTCAATTCATCACCTGAAGGCAACTTGCTCAATGGCAATACCACCTTGCTGCACCTGTAGCTTCTTCATATAGTATTTTGATCCTCGAGACAGGTTTATGCTTCTCCTCCTTTCCAGAGGAATGGATTCGATAGAACACTCCGAGAATCCACGCCTCACAAACCTGCATGGATTTTTTTTTTTTTTTTTTAACTTAGTGAGATGAAAAATCATAAAGCCATCAAGCTGAGATAACAAGAAGTCAAAAATCGAATTAAAGTTGAATCCCTTCTTTTGGTAAGCACATAATACTCTCCAGCATTATCTGAAGTGAAGTAGAGTTGAAAGTTACCTCCGGAATCTTATTCCTTAAATAAAGGTGCAACAACATTACGAATCACTTGGTTTATGCTGGTTGATGGCGACAATAAAAAAATTCATCTTCTGAACCAGTGATGTTTAGGCCCAAATTTTTTTTTTATGATGTTTGCACGACATGTTCTCTATTCTTAATGACAATGTTTTACACGAATGAGTCAAGAGTGATTGAATTATTCTATGAAAGGAGCACAAAAAGAACTAGGTAAAGAAAAAAAATCAGGAAGATCATATTATAGAAACATGAAACTTGTCGAACCTAGAAAAAATGGTGGGGGGGAATTGAAGTTGCATGTGCTGCTAGCCCGTGCATAGGTCCTTACACAGAATGCCGTTTTGCTACTTACAACTACTGATCCTTTTATAAAATAGTTAACAAAAACCAATCCTTAGATCATTACACAAAAGACTACGAGCATTATGTTAGAATTGGTTAAACACACTAAGAAACAAAAAAGTTAGCAGACTTCATAACAGAACTGACAAGATAAGCAGGCTGGGAAGGGATTAGGCAAAAGTTGTGACGTAATCTAGTGTTAGATTACAATATGGCAATAGAGGAAGAAAGAAGCAACAGTGAAGAAAATTATCACTAGAAGTTATTCAAAAATTTCATTAATATTCCATCATATAAATATTTGATAGACAGCCAACATACGCACCAATGGAGATTTGATAGACAGCCAATTATTGTTTCTCCAAACTTCTCGAGTTGCAGGGTGGTTTGACGACAAATCTTGTCCAGAGGAATGCATGAAGTATGAAACTTTCTGATCCATTCTGTGTTCAGAAACATTAGATGCTAGGACCAGGAAGGTTTCCTCAGTAAGGTAGGGCAGATCAAGCGATCTCTAATTTGTTAGTCTTTGAATGGGCTATAGGGGCTTCGGTCGGCTACTAAATTTCATGTCCATCCCACTCCGGAGTGAGGGGATAGGAACAAACAAGATGACGTATTTATGCTCAGAAAGTGACAACCATGTCATTGCATGTTTAGAATCTTTACATCTTTTTAGTTGAAGTTTCATGTACATACCAATCTGCAGCACGGGTTGTAAGAACAAAAAGATTGTCCAGTCCCATGGATAATGCCTTCTTCTCAATGAAATCTGCATATTAAACAAAATCTCACTTCAGATGCATTTAGGAATATATTCACGTTTTTGCATACCTACACCAACTGAAGTATATTGCTTAACCATAGAGATCTGAGAAAATGATGTGGGTAGTAAAGTTGTAAGTACTAATATTTTCACATTTAATTCATGGATATCCAAATATGAAACAAATTTGAGCATATAATTATGGTGCGTCATTCCCACTCTTTCACTTTCTCACAGAGATGAATTCAATTCTCTATAGCAAATATCTGTCAAAAAAAAGCTTTTGGCCGATATTGTTAGGAGTCAGTATCGAACTGGAGATGCCAAGACCAATGTGCTATATTGCCGTATTGGTTCGATAACTGTGAACTATGATTTATATCTAGCAACATTACCAATTATGCCAAATACAGGCAGCAGATCTCTGTCCACTAAGCATATGGCACAAGTATGGTCCAATATAATGCCAAGCACTTAACTAGTCTCAGCACAATTAAAAGGCGCCAATATTAGTATGTTTAAGTGCATAAGAGCTGATTATGGAAGTCAGGAGGGTTTTTATATGTAACTTCCTCCTCAACCGAGGCTTCAAAGTATTGCATGTTCATAAAACTTGCTACTAAAAAATTCATTTTAATAACATGAATACCATCATTGCAAAATGAACATAAGCAACTTCATATACAACTCTTTCTTGCATATTAACAGATCAGATCATTACTTCAACAAGGCCAGGAACAGTTTATATATGTGAAATGCATACCTAGCAATTTGTCTCCTTGACCATGCCCACGGCATTCTGGAGAGACAGCAATAGCAGCAAGCTCTCCACACTTCTCCTCAAAGAAAGGGAAAAGTGCAGCGCATGCAATGATTGAACCATCTCTTTCCACAACGACAAAAGAATCCAAAGCTCTACCAAGCTGTAAAGAAGTCAGAAACATCCTTTGTTCAGTGTAATTCTATATCTAAGAAACACAAACTTTACATGGCCCTGTTTCTTCAAAATTCCTCTACATGCTTTACCTGGAGGGACACACACAAAGGACTAAACTTTGTGAATAATATAATGGGAAAAGTTATATATAACCTCTTCATCAGTCCTTCGAATCAATGCACAGGTTTCTTCTAAAGGTTGGACAAGTTGTTCGATATCAGGCAAATCTGCAACTCTAGCAGTCCGAGTTCCTTCGTAAACGTCACTAAAAACATGTAATGCAAATTAAGATCATTGTCTCTGAGCTTTTAAGAGAAACCCAGAACTAATACACCCAAAATATTGAAATTAGTTGTAAGGTAACTGCTTTGATTCTGTCTTGACAAACTACAAGTCATTAAATAGACGATTCCAAACGCAACGAAAAATGCCTACCTTAATACTTAATAGTTTCTGTATGCGTCTAAAAGTGGCATGCCTTGTATTTTTTTAGGACTTATTGTTGCAATTGAGGTTCACTCACTGGGGTATTAGGATTATTTTAATCACAAAAGCATGAAAGATGAACTCATTTAACATTCATATGCGCAACTATAACAGATATACACTTCCTTCAAATTATGTACTCAAGGAAAAGAACAATCTATATAGTATATACATGACTAGTTTATTAACAAAATAACCCACTTGTCAAAATTAACTGAAAACAAGTTGGAGCTGCAACTTCTAAGGCCTGGTTTGGCATTGCAGCTGCTTTCAAAAAACAGAATAAGCTTTTGAAAGCGGCCTTCCCCAGCTTTCAAAAATATGCCCCAAAATGAACTAGCTTACCAAAGAAAAGAAAAGCAGCTTACCAAATAGATTTTGCTTCTGCTTTTTCAGAACCAAAAGAACGAAACCAAAAAAAAGGTAGGCAACATAAGCGGTAACAAAATCCAGTCTAAATTCATGAGTAGACACATATTTTAGATTTCTTAAGCACGATCATTTGGAATGTAGCTAATCAATGACGAATTACATTACAAGAATAATGCACACCAAATAATAGATGTCTAGAGCATGGTTTAAAGTATCGGCCGATACCGATCCGATCGGCCGATACCGATACAGTTTGGCATGTCCCGATCCGATACCGACCGATACCCGATACAGTTTGGCATGTCCCGATCCGATACCGACCGATACTTACAGATACCAACATTGAGGGTCTCATTTCTGGTCAATTCGGCAAAGAAAATTAAACGAAAAAGACAAATCATCAAGGGTTTAAAGCATAATAAGATTGTAAAAACATGTAAAGAAGAAAATCAATCTATTATATGTAAACCAATCGCTAAGGGTGATTACAATGTTATTTAATTTCAAAAGTACTACGAAATAACACTGAAAATACTTAAATTATGCCTAAATGTATAAAATATATGTTTTAAAATGTAAATAATTTATTAATAATTATTTTTTTCCGATACCAAAAAAATCCGATACTCCGATCCGAAACCGCCGATACTACCGATATCGCCGATACCAATACTCGTAGGAATAGTCCGATACCGATTCCGATACTGATAGTGTAAACCTTGGTCTAGAGTCTAGATAGAATGGATTGACCAGACATCATACACATGTTTCACTTACAGATAACAATCATTTACGGAGATAAGGTTCGACAATTTACATACCTAGCCACCATTGTCCCAACTCCGTCTCTAGTAAATAATTCAAGAAGCAATGATCCACCAAGTGTACCATCTACTATATGAACTCTTTGCACTCCGCCCTGAACATAATGGTATACACAATGAAGACGAGAAAATATTGCCTATTAAAAAATTATGTACAGGAGCATTACTCGAACCCTTCCCACACAATAGCAGCACTAAGACAATTCCAAGTGATGGTCATTTGTACATAAAGAACAACTATAAGATTGTAACATGAAATCACAGATGAAAACTCAACTCTCTCCTAGAAGTAAGTGATCAACAAATCCTGTCAGCATGCACACAGGAGCTCTTGGTTGGTGCAATAAGATCTCTTATTTCATGCAGGGATTTACATACACTAATGGAGCATTACATAGACGGCCATATAGTATTGTAATCACCAATTTTGTGCCAAAGTGGTCTGGTTGGTCCAGTGCAGAAGACTTTGGCCATCAACCACCATCTTGGACATGTTAGATTATTTTTATTCTATTGTTTATTTATTTATTTTGTGTTGAGGCCAGGGCTCGAACCCAACCCAAGACCTTCCAAATAACCCACACCAGCCTCAACTGTTGGGCCACCTCCTGGTGGCATCTTGGAAAAAATCAAGTATACAAGCAAAGGAAAGAGCTGAAGAGGAAAATCTTACCAAGAGAATAAATAAAAAGGTGAATTGCCGTACAAAAGGTTATTTCATGAATGAGCTTACTCTGCATACAAATGCTGCAGCAGCCAACTCTGAGAGGTAACCATTGGATCTGCTTAGTTGCTCTTCACCTCCAATAGCAAATCCCAGTCCTCCGGACCATAGTCCATTTCCATTATCAAAACCAACACCATTCTGAAATTTCACGTTATACCTCTCAACAAAACCATTTCCATTCCAAGTAACATCAGAGTCAAAATGACCCATGCTACTATTATCTTCTTTACCGACAACCTTGACATAATTTGCAGCTATTTCACTCTGTTTAGCCCGCTTTCTAATCAAGAAGTCTGCATCTTCGAGAGACAGGAAACGACAAAGACGTCCCTGCTCATCAAGTATTTGACCATCTGTAATGCAAATCAATTTATCTGCCTCAACAGCTAAGGCACAAGCAGTAGCAACTTCATACGTGCTGAAAATATCAAAAGATCATAAGAAGCAAGTCCTCGATTACAACATGCATCTGTCAAGTGAAAAACTAAGTGACAGATTTTAAAATCCACATTGCTATAGATGGTAGGTCTAATGATAGAAGAAGACAACAATGCAATTTGATTTGGTCAAGAAACACAGGCCAACAGGTGAAAGATAAGATGACACAGAAACAAAACCTAGATGTTCATGTAGTCCATTAAGCATAACTATCCAGTAAAACAAATCCAACCGAAGTAGGTAATCACAAAAGTATTGTGTACATTGTACATCATATTGTGTTGGCCATGTGTCCCCTACTGTAGGATCATAATCATGAGCTAACATTGAGACCATCATTTATTAATTATTGTAAAAGGTACATGTATTCACATCGCATTTGCATACTATAGCGGCATAGCCATTCACCCTGTCACGTGTCAAGGTGACACTTGGTGTATATAGTTGGACATAAATATAAGGTCTTGAGAGAACTCATTTAGGGTTCTCTACAGAAGTCATGTTGATACATTGTTCCATCGTTCTTGTGCCTTGCCTTCCTCTCTTTCTGCCTCATTTGTACCTTTCAGATTGGATCTAGTAATAACCCAAGGAAATATCATGTCTTGGTAAATGCTAGATAATTGGATAACATCACCAGTATCAAGAGCTATGCAAGGGATTGCCAGGAGAGAAGAGGGAACAGAACAGGTAGAAACAATCCACAGTGAACAAAGTAATATGGGACAACTTAGATAGATGGATGGAAAAGACAACATTGACATTCTCAAACTGTAAGATAGTAACAGATTCTTTTTTACTTTGGTGGATCGTATTACTCATGTACAAATTGATGCACATCATGTGCCTAGAATGGATACTGTGAAAGAAATATATAAAAGATATAGGAAAAGTTACTAAAAGGGAACTATAAATCTAAAGTTAACATCTCAAAATTATGGTTATATTATTTTACAGACTTTCGCTACCATTTGTATTAATGAAACTTTTTACAGACATTTCTGGGTACAAGGTTAAGTCTCCTATATTTGTGCTAATGAAAAAAACATTCAGTTTAATGACACACTGGCAGAGATGTCTAACTTGCAGACATGTTTTTTTTTTTTTACCTTCAAGGGGGCCTGGAAATTATAGAAAGAATATATGATAAAAAGGTACGTGTATGATGGAAAAGAGTAATTAATTCAGTTCTTAGGTAGCAATATGTATAAACTTAGCAATGACAAAGTCAAATGTAGAGTCAAGCACTCGTCTCTTTATAGAGTATGCAAACACTTTCATCTCATCTAAAACCACATGTAAAAAAGTTTAAAAGTTGAAAGAAAAGAACAGTTTTTTTTTTCCATTATTGCCAAGGGTGAACTTCTGCAATTAAAACATGAATTATGGTAAAGAGAAGTGTCACGAGACTTTGACTATGCAAACAAGTTCAGGATGGGAAATGCCTAAGAGAACGTAAGATGAGATCATTGGACAGTGAAGGTTCAAAAAGGTATTAAAGGGGATGTGTATGCTATATTGGCACCTTAATAGATCCATTATACACGTCAAGACACTATAAAAGTCATATAGAGCTCAAATTTATTTATTAAGATGTGTCACTAGTATGTTACACATAGTAACACTTCATAATGAAATGTACTCCCATAGGACTCATGAGTCCCGACTAGCAAAAGTATAACCATAGTGCTCCCAACCCGACTATATGATATATCTACTACAAATATTGTAGCCGACTATATCTACTACAAATATTGTAGGGATATCATGATTTACCCTCAAGCCTAACCATAATTCTAGAGTTTTGATGTAATGGAAGGAACTTAAACAAATTCCCACTTGAATATCAGAAACCAATAAACTCATTATTTTCAGATATAAGAAAATTCCAGTTGGTTTAATTGAGCTCGTGGAGGTGAAAAAACATTCCTTGAAATTCACAGTTTCAGTTTCAATATGTACTATGTGAATCAGAGGAAACTCAGTTTATAAGAATCAATTTTAAAAGATAATATACATACTTGCAATTCAAAACTTCTCCTGTGCTTGAAGAGCCCAGATTGCTTACTATAAGTATACAATTCCTATCAAGTGTTTCTTGTATACGAGGAGTGTCTATCCTTTTCACTTCACCGGTTGCACCAAAATCAATACCATTCACCACTCCTCTTCTCTGCTAGAAGAGAATAAAAATGATCACCATGGTGCAGTCATAGAACTGGTTGAGAACAAACATAGTATAACCAAATCAAAGAATGTTTCAATTGTCTTCACAAACAAGACTACTCATATAGTGTGTGGAAAATTAAAAAACTTAAACAGGGCCTGTAGTCCTGTAAGCAGTAAAACTTTAGTTCAAACACAACTATAAATGGAGCGAAGGTTGTTCAACAACAAAAAAATTAAGACGCACATAACAAGAAACTCCATTATATCATTTACATAAACAAAAACAATCGGTGCCGATAACAAACCCAACTATCCAAGGTATCAAGGATGAAAAATGTTTCACTATCACCTTAGATCCCAACTATATAGCATAAGCTTGAAGTTGCTCTTGATCGTAGCTTATTCCCACATCATAAATACTACAAATTGTGAAGCCCAGCCAAGTACAACTTCTAGCGCCATCCAGATAAGCAAAAAATGCTTGAAAAAAAGTAGCTGACTATGATGACTGCTTTGGGAATTTAGTGTGGATGCAGGCATCAGCCAGGCTCCTGTTCTTCTCCCCTGTCTCTATTTTGCAAGAAGACAGCAGCCATCCAGCAACAAATAAGGATGACAGTCGTGTTGGATATGTAAACCAAATTTGTCATGCATGGATGTATCTAGAATGTCAAATTCATTAGGAAGAGTCAAAGTTCATTGTTGCATGCATGAATGAATCTAGAAAACCTAAGAGTCATGTTCATTGTAGTTAATGCATCTTGATGTATCTTGAGTCCTATAAATAGCTATGGTTGATGAGTGAAAAAAAATCAAGCAAGAAAACAAAGTTGTTTATTCAGTCCACTAATCAAATATCCTCTTTTGTGATATCATCCTCTTTGTATCCTACAAAGTGGTATCAGAGCCAAGAAAAAAATGTCCACCTCAAATAACAACCTTGTCTCTCTTGTGCCTCGCTTCAATGGAGAAAAGTATGGACTTATTTTCTCAAAGAAAAATCTGATGCTTTTCAAGCCTTTAAAGATTTCAAAGTTGAAGTTGAAAATTTTTCTGGCCTCCATATACAAACTTTGAGAACTGATCGTGGTGGTGAATATATTTCAAATGAATTTGAAAAGTTATGTAGAGATCATGGAATAAAGCATCAACTAACTGCCAGATATACACCACAACAAAATGGTGTTTGTGAAAGAAAGAATCGCACCATTATGGACATGGTGAGATGCATGCTCAGTAGAAAGAAGTTGGACAAAGCTCTATGGGCAGAAGCTGTTTCGTGTGCTGTTTATTTAATAAACAGATCACCTACGAAGAGTTTACAGAACATCACACCTCATGAAGCATGGTACGGAGTAAAGCCAAGTGTTCAACACCTAAGAATCTTTGGGAGCATTGCCTATGCACACATTCCTGATGCTATAAGGTCCAAGCTCGATGACAAAGCAGAAAAGTGTATATTTGTTGGCTATAGTGAAAGAAGCAAAGCCTACAAGTTATACAATCCAGCAACAAAGAAGATTGTAATCAGTCGAGATGTTCGATTTGACGAAGCTTCAACCTATGAAGGTGATACAAGTACAACTCATACTCTTATAGAAGACGGTGAAGAAGTTGACTCTCAAACCGAAAGTGCATCTCCAACTCCACCAAGAGAAGATGTACATCAAAGACCTCCTAAAAAAATGAGAAGTATACAAGAACTTTATGACTCAACTGAGCAAGTAGAATCAAATGATACTGTCTATTTTGCTTTCTTTGCAGGAGAAGATCCAATTTCATTTGAAGATGCAAATAAGAAAGAAACTTGGAGGCAAGCAATGAAGGAGGAGATAGTCTATTGAGAAGAATGTTACGTGGGAGCTCACAGATCTTCCACCACACAAGATACCCATTGGTGTGAAATGGGTGTACAAACTCAAGAAGAATCCCGATGGCTCAACCAACAAGTACAAAGCAAGGCTTGTAGCAAAAGGATACAAGCAGAAGGAAGGAGAAGACTACACAAAAGTCTTTGCACCTGTTTCAAGAATTGAAACTGTTAGACTAATGATATCTCTTGCAGCTCAAAACAGTTGGAAAATATTCCAAATGGATGTGAAGTCGGCATTCTTAAATGGCATCCTTGAAGAAGAGGTTTATCTTGAGCAACCTCTAGGTTTTGTGAAGAAAGGAGAAGAAGACAAAGTCTACAAATTGAAGAAAGCATTATATGGCCTTAAACAATCTCCAAGGGCTTGGTACAGTCGTATCAACTTATATTTTGAGAAGCATGGATTTCAGAAGTGTCCATATGAGCACACTTTTTACACAAAAGAAAGATCAGATGGAAGATTTATTATAGTAAGTCTTTATGTTGATGATCTTATTTTCACAGGAAATAATATGGAAATGCTAAAAGAATTCAAGCTTTCCATGATGAAAGAATTTGAAATGACTGATTTGGGAGAACTACACCATTTCCTTGGTATTGAGGCACATCAATACAAGAAAGGTATCTTCATTTCACAAGAAAGTTATGCAAAAGAAATCTTGAAGAAGTTTAAGATGGAGAATGCAAATCGAGTCTCCTCTCCATGCCTAGCAGGAATAAAATTAAGTAAAGATGGTGAAGACAAGCTTGTTAATTCCACTATGTTCCGAAGTTTAGTTGGAAATTTGATGTACTTGACTGCCACAAGACCAGATATTGTGTATGCAGTAAGTCTGGTAAGTCGATTCATGGAGAAGCCTTATTCTAATCATTGGGAAACGGCCAAAAAAATATTACGGTACGTCAAGGGAACTGTTAACTATGGCATTTTCTATATCAAGCTAATGTTCCTGTCAAACTTGTCGGTTATACTGACAGTGATTTGGGAGGAAGTATTAATGATTCTCGGAGTACTTCTGGTTATGTCTTCAACCTTGACAGCGGAGCAATTTCATGAATTTCAAAGAAGCAGCCAATTGTGGCACTTTCTACCACAGAAGCGGAATATATTGCTACATCTTCTACAGCTTGCCAAAGTATTTGGCTAAAAGGTGTTATAGAAAGCATGAAGTTCAAGCAAGAAGGACCAACAACAATTTGTTGTGACAACAAATCTGCTATCTCGGTCTCAAAGGATCCAGTACTACATGGAAGGACAAAACACATTCGCATGCGATTTCACTTCCTAAGGGAGTTTGTTCATGAAGGAGAAATTAACATCGAATATTGCAGAACTGAAGAACAACTTGCAGATGTGTTTACAAAATCTCTAGGAGGACAAGCCTTCAAGAAAAATATCGACGCTTTAGGAGTCAAAAGCAAATTTGGTTTACGGGAGGCATTGTTGGATATGTAAACCAAATTTGTCATGCATGGATGTATCTAGAATGTCAAATTCATTAGGAAGAGTCAAAGTTCATTGTTGCATGCATGAATGAATCTAGAAAACCTAAGAGTCATGTTCATTGTAGTTAATGCATCTTGATGTATCTTGAGTCCTATAAATAGCTATGGTTGATGAGTGAAAAAAAATCAAGCAAGAAAACAAAGTTGTTTATTCAGTCCACTAATCAAATAGCCTCTTTTGTGATATCATCCTCTTTGTATCCTACAAGTCGAAAAGAACAAGAAAGGAAAACTCTTACAAATACATGTCAGCACCGCCGCACCGGAGGAAGGTGAGTTGTGGGTGGGGGCAACGTTCCAGTTATATAGTGACGACCAAGAATCTCTCAATCGGGCTTATTATATGTGAAATAGTAGATTTGATAAAGTTATCTCCAAGTAACAAAAGGTAAACCTATATATGTCTTTAAAAAAAAAGAGAAAAAAATCTAAAAGGGGATGAGAATATTGGTTTCGCATAATTGATCAAAAAGAGAAGCAATGGCTTCCTAGGAGCTCGCCTTTTAGAACACTAGAGAATCATTGGAAGTTCCTTTCTAAATAAATTTTCTAGTGGTAAAAAAATAGTTGCCTGGGCAGTCTTATTTTCCAATTGACCTTAATGTCATCTATATCACCCTTTTATTACCTATTTGAAACTATGTTACAATGTTTCTACTTTTGCGTCTCTCCTTCATTATTCTTCTAGTCTGTCAAAGGCCACTGCCTACTTAACGAAAATCGCCCTCGCCACTAGTCGACCATTCGTGTGTGTAATCTGATACTATATCTACTAATGATTCATGTTAGTCCACTTTGCTACTTTCCCGGTCCCTTGCTTAGTCATGAGGCCCTCTTCAGAAAAGACAAGTGAAATAAGCTCTCAGGTGAGTTATCAGTTTGTATATTCATTTCTAGAAAAGAAACAAAGGTTGATTTTATTTTTATTTTTATTTCTATTATTTTTATTTAGTTCTCCCCTTATTATCAGCCAAAACTTCTATTTCTCAATAGCTGACCTCCACTATATTTCGAATGTACCACTATTGTTCTTCATACACTTGGGTTTCCTTCACTTACTTTTTGAACTGTGCCCTTTCTTTTACAGCTGACTGCAGATTATACTTTACTTAAAGTAGGAAACACCAAGAGCATAGTTCATTCATCTTGAAGCTAATCATTTAGCAACTTAATTCAACAAAATTTAACCTAAGCCTTTTAATTATTGTAGAAACCTCATTTTCCTTCTATAGAATTAATTCTTGCTTTAATTTCTGGGCACCAAGTTGTGTCTTCACAATTACCGGAACCTTGATTTAACTTGGTCCCAAATCCATTCTAGGCTGATCCTATCCACTCTAAGCTGATTCTAGGTTACAATTCACGGAAGTATAGAACATATTTCACATTTCTAAACTAGGGAGGTTACTGTTCCTATATGCCAACCAGCAAAATTGACAATAAATGGTATGTGTACCTTGGCTGAGAGGAAGTTTCCACTTGAAACAGAGACTCCTAGTTCATGCCACCGACTGTTATCACCATGCCGACGAAGATTTAAAATAGGAGGTCCAGGAGAAAGCTTAGCCTCTATTGTTAGACGTACCCTTCCAGCTGCTTCCATTGCAGCCGCTAATGAATCAGAATCAGTAATTCGGTATTGACCAGCATACTTTCCCTTCTTTCCTGAAAAAGGACATCATTCTCTAAGTGCTTTTGACAGGAATAGGCATGCACAGATAGCACTAAAACAGAAATGGCTTGAACTAAAGGTCACTTAAGCAAAAATAAAAAATAAAAAAACCACAGCTCAATCACTTGTTCATATATCATTCTGCTATAACCAGATTATACCAGGGCGTCCCAGTGCCACGAGGCCAAGGCTTCCGCTTACACAAGGTCTAGGGAGGGTCAAGAAATACGCAGTCTTACCCACATATACATGGAAAGGCTGTTTTCGTGACTCGAACCAGCATCCTCCACGATGCAAGTAGCAAGCATTACCATCATGCCAAGCGAGGCCTCTCCCATGACCACATTTTACATTTAACCTTTTATCTCAGTGCAGAATGAGATCACCACTGAATCATGTGCAAATACAAGGATCCATCATGGTCCCCAGCAACCAGCCAACCTCTTCAAATATTATCTCGTATATGTCATCCATTGGACACCTATGTAACCCATAACAGAGAAACTTTCTCTGAAAATTAAATTATCAAGGTTGAAACTTAAACCTCGGACAGATTGCATATTGATATAAACCAACACTTAAATCTATGAATTTTGAGCAAGATTTATCCTGATGCAGCCACGACTGCAGGCACCCTGAATCAGTGGAACACATTAAAAGAAAGAGGAGAGACAGTTAAAAGACGAGCCTCTTTATTTTATTTTTTGCAACTAACCTTCTAAATTTGTAATAACTATGGAAATTTTCTATGATGCATTAACTTAAGATCTAATATCTCATAAATCCTAATTTCCCCCACCCCACACCCACCCTTCAATGGCACACACAAAATCACATAGATACCTACTTAGCTCAGGTGCCTACTCCACAATATTTACGCCCATAGTTTATTCCTAACAAACTTCAATATCTAAGCACATGAAAGTTGTAATGGTGGATAAAGTTTTCACAGCAACAACCCTACTAACTTTCTACACCATCAAATTGCAGAATAGAATTACTACTTCACTGCAATATCTTTTATTCTATAAAAGGAGGCAGCCACTTTCTAAAAGCAAGGAAAGAGAAGGAAAGACCTGCAACTGTTGTGAGCCACAGCCATTGAGTATGTATTGATCACCGCCGAAGTATTAGTCATCCATTACACAATATTCCAATTATAATATCAATATTTTTATAATTAGCATTATTTAGATTTTTCCTTCTGTTATTGATCAGAAGGAAGGTTCAGTATTTGAAATCAAATATTCAGTGTTATATCACAGGATTCTGTAATGATGTTTGTAGTCGACCAAAAATATGGGTAACTGGCATGTGAAACAAAAATCACTTTTAAATTAATGCAGATACAGGAGAAATGAGATTAAAGGTGTGTGATAAAAAAATGAAAATACTGAGGTCATAATAAAAAGTAAATAACTAATTAACAATAAAAATATAGCAGTGACTACTAATGCATTGGTTGGGTTACCCATTACCGGAATCTCAGCTGCCCCGAAACCAATATCTTATACAATTACCGAAATCAATATCTTATATAAATAGTGAATTATAATAAAAACAGACAGGCAAAACGGAGAATAGGAACACGAAATGTTTCAATCTAACCTCTCTCAGCCAAAAGCTTATCTATTTGGACATGAGTCCCAGGAACAAGAATAAATTTGATCCCCATCCCATGAAGAAGTGAAATATCCTGCATCAGAAACATCTATGATAACTGACATGAGCCTATAACCAAAAGAAACAATTTTTAGATTTACCAGGCATAACATCAAACTATAACATGATCGAAATTACTTTGGCAAATGGTTGTAGCATGATCACTCACCATTTAAAATTCCCATGCTACCCCTAGCCTGTCAAGCAAGATGTGCTTAGGAAACACAAGTTAAGTTCGATCATTACTATCAAAATTACTTTGGGCAAACTGCAAAGACATGAAAGGCTGTGCATTGTGCAACTAACAATAATGTGTACTAGCATAACATGTGGAATCAAGGCTTAGTGCAGCAACCATATACCATAATCCTTAATGGTATAATATGGTTATGTGCACATGTCACTTCAGCAATACTACTACATAAAGTCTTTGTCGAGCATCTAAACAATCACTCCGTATATATGGGGATAAGGCTATGCACATCTTGACGCTCTCCGGACCCTATACAAGAGGGAGCCTCGTGGCATTCCAACATCTTTTTCATCGCTTTAGGTGTCATCATATTCACAAGTGGACAAAGTCAACTATAACCTGACTCTTAACAGTAGCAAAACCTAGCAGTAAAATATAAAATAAACAATATAAAATTTCTACTGGTTGTGCACAAGAATAAATAACTGAAGCAAAACATAGCAAAACTCAGATTTGTAGTGCCAACCTAGGAAGCCCGGACACTCGAAAAATATGAGCCCATGTCGAGCATTTTTCGGACAGGCAAAGTACACTATGAGTCTAGGACATACCAATTTTGTGTCGCCGTGTTCTAATGTTGTGTAGTATCCGTGTCCGTTCAACATACCGCCAACTTGTAATTAAAGATGAAAGTCCGACCTAGAACAATGCTACGAGGAAAATAAAAAGCGGTCGAAACATTCTGAAGCAATCCAAGAGTACAGAAATAAAAATCAGAACACATCAGGAAGCACCGACACCCCAAACATCGGTGCCGCGTCCGTGTCGTTACACTCATCAGAAAAGACAGACACTCTAAAGTACAAACAGGACGCGCCTGTTACCGTGTCCGTGAAGTGTCCCGTGTCCGACTCCTCGCATCCCGGCGCTACACGAGGAAGTTTCCGTGCTTAGTATCACTTCCTTTTCCCCCCCGAAAAAACATGTTAGCAAATAAAACCCTAAAAGCATCCGCACAAAATAGACAACCCAGTTCCAAATCAAAGAAATATTGCAGGTTCATGATATCAGGAAAAAAAAAAACGACAATAAAAAACTAAGTAGAATAGTCACGTAACAGAAAAAAAAAAAAATCATAATTTATAATTTATGACATTTTTGCCCCTGAATTTTTTTTTTTAGATGCCCCGCCTAATGCACGGGACTTTGTGCACTCATGTGATTTGGGTCCACTATCCACGTCTCCTCCGCGATTGGATTCCGAGATCGTTCGTCAAGCCAAAGGATTATACCTCTCCTCGCTGAATTATACTTAAATGACAAAAGTAGGTGAGTAATAAAATACAGATAAACTTCACCCCGTAAAAATTTTCTTTCCAATATATCTTTATATATGCTTATCATTAAAATTGTCTATTTAAGTTAATAGAACATGTAGCTAATTATTATTAGAGCTGTCATTTTGTTCCTAAATTGTCTTATATGTATATCTCTACTATTATAAAGGGACTTCAAAACAGCTCAACCTTGAGCCGTCTAAGCTGTGTATATCATCAATCATTTTTTTTTACAAAATAAAATAAAATATTAAAACTAACTATCTTTCTTATCTTCTTTGTGGATAACCAAACCCTCTCTCCTAATGTAAAAAAAATTAAAAACTACCAGATACTAGAATATATTTAAAATTAAAATTATGTTTAAACTAACTACATAATATTATCTAATTAAACACATATCCATAATTTAAAAGCTAATCATAACAAATCATATTAACATATATTGAAATTATATTAAAATATTCTAATGTAATTTAAAATTTTACATATTTTATTAATACTATTATTTATTTATTTTTGATACGTGCAATGCACTTGAAAGTGACTAGTACTAGTATAAAATAATATATCTAATAATATAATAATAAATTTAGAATAACTAAGAGAAGTAGTTTTCATAGGTAGCCTTAATAAACATAGCAACCACCTTGGAATATTTAGACTTTGGGTCTCAAATAAGTTTTAAAATTAATGTTTGGATCCCCATATTATATATAATTAGTGTTTAGGTCTCAAATTGTCACAAAAAATAATTAGTGACACTTTTGGTACACTTTTGATGATACTTTTAAGACATTAGTGAGACTTCTGAACCCAAACACTAATATATATATAATATTAAGACTCAAACACTAATTTCGAAACATATTGGAGATCCAAAGTCTAAATATCTCTAATAATAATATATAAAATATGTATTTTATAAAATATATAAATTACATATAAATACTTGCATATATCTCTATTATCGTGTATGTATCTCTTTACCTAGTTAAAAAAAATCTATTTTTTTCTAAATAAAACAAATCTTAAAATATAATTAATATTCAAATTATAGTTAAACTAAGTATATAATATTATCTAATTAAATACACATTCAAAATTTTAAAATATATCCTAATTAAAATATATTTAAAATATTTTAATATAATATATAAAAAATTATATAATTTGTTAATAATTGTAAAGATTTTTTTTTTTTGCAACACACCCGTGAGCTTGACCAGTAGTTAGTAATAATAAACTAAATAGTACACTCACTTGTCAAAAAAAATAAGAAATCATTCCTTGTGAGTTGACCTACACCTGATTTGTAGTTAAATCACAATAATAGGTATGATATAAAAATAACTATTATATAATTCAAAAAGTTCCAGCAAAAGTCACCAAATTTCCCCTAAAAAAAGAGAGAAAATAAAAAAAATTACAAGATGGAGGAGAGATCAAAGAAGAGTAAGACCTGGAGAATGCTGTCCAAGTGCTCGCTGGCGACGATCTCGCCGGAGATGACGACGACGAAGGTGCTCCCGCGGTGGCCGCGCACGTACGGCCACGCCTCCCGCAGGAACCCGACGAACCGCTCGTTCTCCTCCCCCGCCGCCGGACCCCCCTCGGAGCAGACGCGCGCGCCGAGCTCCGGACCCCTCCGCCGAACGCCGATCCTCCTCGAGCCGGAGATCGCCGGCGAGATCCGCTTCGGATCGGAGAATCTTCCGGCGGTCGGCGACGGGAAGAGCGTTCTCGCGCAAGAAATCGCCATGAGAGAGAGAGAGAGAGGAGAGAGGAGAGAGAGTGGAGTGGAGGGACGCGGCGAAGTGATAAAGAAGAGGAGAGGGAGTAGACTAGCTAGGGACTAGGTTTTGGCGCGGAATATATAAATAAGCATCATTTTGTCGTCACTGATTGATTAGTGGGGTTACATAAGGACACGTGCCATTAATTATGTGCGTTCAATTAATTTGTTTCTTTTAAATAGGGTTTGACTATGGATTGCCGCTTATAAAATTACATTAAATTCTTGTGTTTGTATTATAAGAACAGTAATTAGGAGCACTAGATTTCGTGATAGTGACATTAAAAATTTTACCATTTAGGAATCAAATTCGAGTGGCTCTTATGGTTACTAAGATCCTGACTGGGTGACGAAAAATCAGTACATCGAGTCACGGGAGTATTATTCCTTCCATTTATTTGGTAAAAGTTGTGGACAGTGGACCCAAAATGCATGTTGTATCGGAGGTGCATCGAAAATATTATTTATTCAATTTATTTGGTGGGAGTTTGGGGGTAATGGACCCACATGCATGCTGTATCGGGGGTGCATCAGGGTTATTATTTATTCCATTTATTTTGTGGAAGTTGGGGACAGTGGGCCCAACAAAAGTTGGGGACAGTGGGCCCAACATGCATGTTATGCAGCATGCACAAAGTCCCGTACGTATCGTCGGGCATCTCAAAACAATTACCATTTAGAAATGCTAAAATTTTATCAGTTCTGCATATGTATAAGTGTCACGCCCAGAACCAGAATACTGGAGAGCGGGGGTGTACATAGCCAGCTACGTATATTGAAATGAAATCCACCTCGCTATACGGTCACGGCTGTCTAGATATGAGGGTTTACTACAAGCCAACGGTCTCTTAAGGTCAAGCCTATTGTCTCAATCTCAAGCAAATAATATAATTACAAGATGTTAGACCACCAAATATACAATAAAAGGCGTCCCAAATATTACATATTCAGCTGATCATGAAGCTATTCGTACAAAATACGAGGACTAGCAAGAGTTAAGTCATACATGATCAACCCTAGGATTTGTTAATCATGTTACAGCCCGTAGGCAGACAGTAAGTAAATGTGCATCGAGCTAAAAGGTGCTCGTCGCTAAACGCCTCAAAAGAATAATTTTTACAATAGAGTGAGCGAAAACAAAATAGAAAACCCACTCGTAGCCCGGATTCCTTCTAATCGCCACCATCGGGCTGGAGGTTCGGTAGATCCTCGGGTGCTGCTCCGAAATCTGGCCACACAAAACCAGCTGGGTCAAACCCCAGAAAGAGCAAGTGCCACAAGGGAGGCCACAAAATAAGAACAAAAGCCAGCATATCAGAACATAAGAAAATGGAAGAAAAGTACAAGTAATAAAAGTACAGCAGGACAATAAATGACTAGGGACATGAGACTACTCCGGGAGCCAGATTACAATCCGTAAACCAAACAAGGACCGGGGTTGTAATCCTTCGCCTGAATAGCACTTGTCTCTGTCCATTTATTGTTACTGATAAGTAAAACAAACATGCTCAGGAGGAACCAGGTGCTGGAACTAGACAAGACTTAGACAAGGCTAGATAACATCCACTCACAAGCGGCCAAGCAATTACTACGGCTTACTACTTTAACTAATTAGGGTTATCACAGACCTAATTACTAACAAGATGCAGTAAGAATTTTCCAGTCCCAAGTCCTGCAGACTATCTAGTTATCCTTCCGCGGGTTGAGAGTATGGTTGGGTACATCGCCCAGGAGACGATATACCCTTAGATGACTTAGAGGTACAACACATGACAGTGTGCTGGAAATGTGCTATACTCGTCGGCAAGCTACAAGTCCAATTAGAGCGCCCAGATAACGAGACTGTCTGTGACTGGAAATTCTCCATGAACTATAGTTTGATCTAGTCATTATCCTAATTCATATTCAGTGTGAATCCCTGACCGTGGGAACCAGGGAGTCACGTCCTAGACATGATGTAAGACAAGACAAGTAGATTGCACAAGCAAGCAAGCAGGAACACCCACGGCGTCAGAGTTGGTTATGCAAGTCAAGTTAGCCGTCGCAACAGCATCAAGTCAAGTCAGGTTACAAGTTACAAGCTAAGTCTAGTCAAGTTACAAGTTACAAGTCAAGAGTGCGCCGCCACGGGCCACTATCAAGTTATCAGGTTACAAGTCAAGAATGCACCCCATCGGGTCATTATCAAGGAGATCAGGAGTATCAGGATCATAAGTCACAGAAAATCACGAAAACCGTACTAGTCATAGCAATACTGAAAATCGTGTCAGGTCGTGTTGGGTCAAGATAGTCGTGCTTGTGAAACAAGATCTCAAAACCCAAACCACAACAGAGAAGCCAAGTTCAAGAAATAAACCAAATCATCAAGGGAAAGTGGGTTGCGCAGGGGTGGATGGCGCAGATGGCCAAGTGCGCCTGGGAAGGATGCGCAGGGGTCAAGGGCGCCAGGGAATCAAGTGCGCCGGAGGCCAGGGGCGCAGGGGCAAGGGCGCAGGAGATGGGTGGCGCAAGGTCAGATGGCGTAGGGGACCAAGCGCGCTAGGGGATGGATGCGCAGGGGCAAAGTGTGCAGGCTTAGACTGCGCTAAGTCGGATGGCGCATGGAGCGAAGTGCGCAGGCTTAGACTGCGCTAAGTCGGATGGCGCATGGAGCGAAGTGCGCAGAGATGGAAGGCGCAAAAGATGGACGGCGCAGAAGCGGATTGCGCAAGAGCCAAGCGCGCTGGGGGTGAGCGCGGTTCGCCAAAGGGCGAGCTGCGCGGTCGGTACTGCGCTAAAGAGCGCTGGCCGAGGGGATGATGTGCGGTTCACCAAAGGGTGAGTTATGCAATCGGCCTTGCGCTAAAGAGCGCAGGCCGAGAATTCTGCTACTCCAGGCCGAGAGCAAGTCCAAGAACACCAAAAACTTCCAATCTTCATATCTTGGCCAAATCAAAACCAAATCTAGATTTTCAAAGTTCTATCTTGGGTGAAATTGAATTCTCTTCCACATGGAAGCATCAAAACAAGCAAAAATTAAAGTTTAATAGATCAAAATCAAGGAAATCCAAAAATAATCAAAACTTAGATCTAGGAAAATGGAAGCTCCAAATCCAAAAATGTCAAGTTCTAATGTTGATCTCTATGTCCAAATCTAGCTAATAAACAAATAAAATATGGTGCTTATTTGGTGGCAAGGTGCACTTGCCTATGGTGTTGGAGTGTTGGTGGAGGAAGGAAGAAGATGGAGAAAAATAAATGAAAGTAAAGAGGAGAAAGAAAAGTTAGGTGGGATTAAATGGGGGTGGGTTGTGTTGTGTTGAGGGTGGAGCATAGGCTAAGGTGTTCCTCTTGGGTTAAAACCAAATCAAACCAATCCTTCTCCACGAAATAAAACCAAGCCAACTAAAACCGAGCCGAGCCGAAACCCAAAATACAAGAAAACCTAAAATTCCACAAGTCAAGAAAAATAAAAATACATGCCCAAATCCGATTACGAGTATTAATACGAAATACGGGAAACGGGGGTGACAACTCTACCCACCTTAAAAGAATTCCGTCCTCGAAATTTAATCAAGGAGCTAGAGACTGCCACGGCAAGTTACGTTAAGCACCAACAACTACACTAAGCAGTCCAATCATACAATCATACATGCAAGCAAGGGATGGAAAGCATAAGGCATAAGGAAGACATTATACCTTACGAGTCAAACAGGTCGGGATATCGCGATCGGATGTCATCCTCACGCTCCTACGTTGACTCACCTAGAGAGTGATGACCCCAAGCAACACGGACTAAGCTAATAGTCTTGTTCTTGAGTATCTTCTTCCGTCGGTCCAAAATAGACACGGGCCTCTCCTCATACGAAAGGTTTGTACAAACAACCAGTTCCGAATGATCTAGGATACGGCTCGGGTTCGGGATATACCGTCGTAATTGGGACATATGGAATACATCATGCACCTCACTTAGCGACGGCGGAAGAGCAAGACGATAGGATACATCTCCTACTCGCTCCAGGATATCGAACGGCCCTATATACCTAGGACTAAGCTTTCCCCGCACGCCAAAACGAATGACGCCGCGGTTAGGCGATATCCTAAGGAATACATGGTCGCCGATAACAAATTCTAAGGGACGCCGATGGGCATCGGCCCAATGTCGCTGGCGGTCTTGGACAACTCTGTCACGCCCCAGAGCCAGAATACTGGAGAGCGGGGGACAGACACAGCCAGCTATGTACATTGAAGTGAATCTCACATCGCAATACGGTCACGGCTGTCTAGATGCATGAGGGTTTATTACAAGCCATCAGTCTCTTAAGGTCAATAACAAGCCTAGTGTCTCAATCTCAAGCAACAAGTAGATATAACAAGATGGTAGATCATCAGACATACAAAGTAAGGTGTCCCATACATTACATATTCAGATGATCATGAAGCTAGTCATACAAAATATGAAGACTAGCAAGAGTTTAAGTCATACATGATCAACCCTAGGATTTGTCAATCATACTACAGCCCGTAGGCAGACAGTAAGTAAAGTTGCAAATGAGCTAACACTTGCTCGGCGGCTAAACGCCTCAAAAGAATATTTTTACAAGGGAGTGGGAGAGCAAAATAAAAACCCACTCGTTGCCGGGATTCCTTCTAGTGTTCACCATCTGGCAGGAAGGTTGGGAGATCCTCGGTAGCTGCTCCGAAATCTGGCCATACAAAACCAGCTGGATCAGACCCCAGAAAGAGCAAGTGCCACAAAGGAGGCTTCACTTAAGAACTAAAACCAGCATGTCAGCACATAAATCATAGGTAAAATAACATAAGGCATGAGTTAAAGAAAACAGGATGATAAACGATAAGATAACTAGAGGACTATTCCGGTACCCAACTTACAACACGTAAACCAAACAAGGACCGGGGTTATAACCCTTCACCTGAACAGAACTTAGCCTCGAACCAATTATCGATAACGTAGAGCATAAACAAGCATGTCCGGAGTTATCCATGTACTGGATCTAGGCAAGACTAAACAAGATAGGACTCCATCCATCATTCACGGCCAAGCAAAGAGTACGGCTTGATACTTAACTAACTAGGGTTATCACAAGCTTAGTTACTAGCAAGATGCAATGAGGTACGCCTACGGCCACAAGCCCTGCAGACTATCCAGGTTATCCAGACGCAAGGTTCAAGCTTAGAGTCATCATACCTTGTTAGGTGACTTGGATGCAACACATGACAGTGTGCATAGTAATCGTTTCATGTAGTGCCCCACATAGCAGTGAGCTGGAAATGTGCCATACTCGTCGGTAGGCTACAAGTTCATCAAGGAAGGCGCCCAGATAATGGGATTGCTTGTAGCCAGAATACCTCTTTATATGCTCTACTTGATCAATCTAGTCATTAACCTAGTCAGATTCGGTATGAATCCCTGACCGTGGTAACCAGGGATACATGTCCTAGACATGATGCGAGACAAGACTGGTTGCTTATACAAGCATATTCAATACAATCACCCACGGTGTCAAGAATTTACTTAGCATGTCAGGTTAGCCGTCGCAACAGCGTATTACGGTTATCATGTCGGGTTACTTATCAAGATTACTTATCAAGGCAAGGGTGCGTCACAACGGACCACCATCAAGAATTATCATGTTAAATTACTTGTCAAGAGTGCACCACGGCGGGTCACTAATCATGCAAGGCAAGTAGGGTCAGGTCCAGTTGCGCCTAAACATCAGGCTGTGCTCAAGTCAGGCTACGCTCAAGTCAACATACGCTCAGGTCAGCATACGCTCAGGTCAGCATACGCTCAGTCAGCATACGCTCAGTCAGCATACGCTCAGGTCAGCATACGCTCAGGTCAGCATACGCTCAGGTCAGCATATTCTCAGTCAGCATACGCTCAGGCAGCATACGCTCAGGCAGCATACGCTCAGTCAGCATACGCTCAGGCAGCATACGCTCAGGTCAGCATACGCTCAGGCAGCATACGCTCAGGTCAGCATACGCTCAGGTCAGCATACGCTCAGTCAGCATACGCTCAGGTCAGCATACGCTCAGGTCAGCGTATGAGGTCTATACGACTCCTTGTCACCCAAGTCAGCGTATGCAAGACATACGCTTCCAAAAGGCAGCGTATGAGGTCCATACGACTCCTTGTCACCCAAGTCAGCGTATGCAAGACATACGCTTCCAAAAGGCAGCGTATGAGTCAGACTGCGTTGTGCTAAAGAGCGCACGCAGCTCAGTGGCACAAGCTAAAAAGCTCGCGCACTGCTCACTGTCTTCTCCAAAATAGCAAGAACTCCATGGTTTGAACCCAAAGCTTCAAAAGTCCATAACTTGGTCAAAACAAGTCCAAATCCAACTTTTCAAAGGTCAAAATTGGGTAGAATAAAATTCTCTACAACATGGAACCATCAAAACTTGAAAACAAAGAAGTTTGATAGATCAAAACCACCAAAATCCGAAAATAATTAATTTTTAGATCTACAAAAATCAAAGCCTCAAAATGGAAAATGACAAGTTCTAATGTGTCTTAGAAACATAAGGAGAAGCTAATGGAACAATAAAAATGGGCTCTCTTGTGGAAGCAAGTTACACTTACCTATGGGTGTGGAGAGTTGGGTGGAGGAAGAAGACGAAGAAATTAATGGAAGAAGTAATGAAGAGAGAGAGTGTTGGTAGAGTTTTTAATGAGGGTGGGATGTGGAGTGTTACGGGTGGAGCATAGGCTAAGGTGTTCCAATACACATTAAACCAAACCAAACCAACCCAAACCAATTAAAACCGAGCCATCCCAAAATAAACCAAGTTAAACCATTACATGCTATGATGAACCTAATCAAGATTAAACTGAAATTAGCTAGCCATGCAGAAAAATAAAAATATATGTCAGGATTCTGTATACGTATACTGGAAATACGTAGAACGAAAAACGGGGGTGACAACTCTACCCATCTTAAAAGAATTCCGTCCTCGAAATTTAATCAAGAGGCTAGAGATGTCGAGCAAGCTATATAAATTACAGACAATATGGGACTAGCAGTCAATCAAGCAATCAGTCATGCAAGCAAGGAACTTAAGCATAAGGCATAAGAAAGATATTATACCTTACGATTCAAACAGGTCGGGATATCGCGATCGGATATCATCCTCACGCTTCCATGTTGACTCACCCAAAGAGTGATGACCCCAAGCAACACGGACTAACTTGATAGTCTTGTTCTTGAGTATCTTCTCCTTCCGGTCCAATATGGATACGGGTCTCTCCTCATACGAAAGGTTGGTACCAACAACTAATTCCGAATGATCAAGGACATGACTCGGATCCGAGATATACCGTCGTAATTGGGATACATGGAAGACATCATGCACCTCACGTAACGACGGTAGAAGAGCGAGACGATAGGACACATCACCTACTCGCTCAAGGATATCAAACGGCCCTATATACCTAGGACTGAGCTTTTCCCGTACGTCGAATCGAATGACGCCACGGGTAGGCGAGATCCTAAGGAATACGTAGTCGTCGACAGAAAATTTAAGGGGACGCCGATGAGAATCGGCCCAATGACACTGGCGATCTTGGGCAACTCGAAGATGATCTCTGACTTGTCTGACCACCTCAATAGTCCGCGTCACCATCTCTGGTCCAAGCATTTGCCTCTCACCGATATCGTCCCAAGCTAAAGAAGATCTGTACTTCCTGTCGTACAAGGCCTCGAAAGGTGCCATCTGAATACTAGCCTGGAAACTGTTGTTGTACGAGAACTCTACGAGATGCAGGTGATCTTCCCACGAACCACCGAAGTCGAGTGTACATGACCGCAACATGTCTTCAAGAGTCTGGATCGTGCGTTCTGACTGACCATCTGTCTGCGGATGGTAGGCTGAACTGAACTTGAGACGAGTCCCCAAACTCTCTTGAAGACTTCGCCAAAAGTGCAAGGTGAATCTTGAATCTCTGTCGGACACAATACTGACTGGCACTCCATAAAATCTGACTATCTGCCTGAGGTACATCTCTGCAAGCTGATCCGTCGACTGACCGATTCTGAAAGGAAGAAAATGAGCTACCTTCGGAGACGATCAACTATAACCCAGATGGCATCTCTCCCAGCTGGGGATCTAGGTAATCCAGTTACAAAATCCATGGTAATGTGTTCCCATTTCCATTCCGGGATCGGTAAAGGTTGAAGAAGTCCAGCTGGTCTCTGATGTTCGGCCTTAACTTGTTGACAAACTAAACAACGAGAGACAAACTGGGCTATCTCCCTCTTCATGCCATTCCACCAAAAATGCTGCCGAATATCACGATACATCTTCGTACCGCCGGGGTGAATGGAATACTGAGAACTGTGGGCTTCTGCCATGATCTCCTGTCTGATATCACCACTGGGTACACAAAGACGCCTCCCATGTCGGAGTGTACCATCTTCATGAATGTATAACTCTGGTCTCTGTCCTGCCACACATTCTGCCCTAAGCCGCTGAAGCTTAGAGTCCGTGGACTGAGCTAACTTGATCCTCTCAACTATACTGGACTGAACTTGCATACTGGCCATCAATGCCACACTGGAAGGAAGAACAACTTCAATACCCATCTTCTGAAGATCTGCTAACAACTCTGGCTGCGCCGTTAGAAAATAAACTTTGGCTCTCCTGCTCAATGCATCTGCTACCACGTTGGCCTTCCCAGGATGATACTGCAAGCTGATGTCATAATCCACAAGTAGCTCTAGCCATCTCCTCTGACGCATATTAAGATCCTTCTGGGTAAACACATACTTCAGACTCTTGTGGTCGGTGAAAATCTCCACCCGATCTCCACACAAATAATGTCTCCAAAGTTTCAATGCAAAAACTACGGCTGCTAACTCCAGGTCATGGCTTGGGTAATTCCTCTCATGGTCACGAAGTTGACGTGACGCATAAGCGATTACCTTACCATGCTGTATCAAGACACATCCTAATCCCTTGCCGGATGCGTCACAATAAACTAAAAATCCTCCCGTTCCGTCGGGAAGAGTGAGAATGGAGGCCGTCATCAATCTCTGCTTCAACTTCTCAAATGAACTCTGACACTCTGATGTCCAAGCAAACTGCACATCCTTACGGGTCAACTGCGTCAGTGGTGCTGAAACCCGAGCAAAGTCTGACACAAAGCGTCGGTAATAGCCGGCTAATCCGAGGAAACCCCGAACTTCTGCAACGGTACTAGGTACTGGCCATGTCTCTATAGCCACTATCTCCTGGGGATCAACTTCCACTCCACCTCTGGTGATGATATGACCCAAGTACGAGATACGATCCAACCAAAACTCGTACTTACTGAACTTCGCGTACAACTGGTGCTTCCTGAGAATCTGAAGAACTACACGAAGATGCTGCTCCTGTTCTGCCTCGTTCTCGCTATAGACTAAGATGTCGTCTATGAACACTATCACGAACTGGTCCAAATAGGGCATGGAGATACGATTCATGAGGTCCATGAATACGGCCGGCGCATTGGTCGCTCCAAATGGCATAATAAGGAACTTCCAATGTCCATATCTAGATCTGAATGCTGTCTTCGGGATGTCCTGCTCTCTGACTCTGATCTGATGGTACCCTGACCGCAAGTCAATCTTCGAGAATACTGTCGCTCCCCTGAGCTGATCAAATAAATCATCTATCCTTGGTAAAGGATATCTGTTCTTAATTGTTACAGAGTTCAAGGTATGATAATCAACACATAATCTTGACGTACCATCCTTCTTCTTCACAAGAAGCATCAGAGCTCCCCAAGGTGATCCGCTAGCACGAATGAATCCCTTGGTTCTAAGTTCTTCAATCATCTTGTACATGACCTCCAACTCTGATGGTGCCATCCTATAGACTCTCTCTGACACTGGTGCCGTCCCTGGAATCAAGTCGATAATGAACTCTATCTCTCTCCCTGGGGGCATGCCTGGAAGCTCTTCGAAAAATACGTCAGGAAACTCTTCTACAACTCTGGGAAACTGAACTGCTGCTGCTACGGCCATCCGCAATGCTGGGGAAGACGGTTCTACTCTGCCTCGAGAAAATGAAAACTCTGGCTCACCGGAAATACTAAAAATAATCTTGCCGACATGGCAATCTATTCTAGCATACTGGTCCCGCAACCAATCCATTCCTAGGACTACATCATAATCGGCCATCGGAAACTCTATCAACCTAGCGGAAAACTCTCTACCGCTAACTACGATTCGACACGAGGAAAACACCCTATCTATACCACCAGTCCGTTACCAGTAAGTATATTGAGCCTTACTGATAATGACTCGGGCTCCAGTCCTATCCGTGTCGTAAATCGTGCAGACATAAATGAATGCGATGCACCTGAATCAAATAATACTGATGCAGGAAAAGAGTTGACGAGAATGGTACCTGCCACCACCTCACCTGATGCCAACTCCTCCTCTACGGTCAAAGCCATCGCTTGACCGTGCCCTCTGGGTGCTGGTCCCCTCTGCTGGAAACCTCTCTGGCGGTTCTGAACCTGAGCTTGGACCTGGGCATACTGTTGCGGTCGCTGCTGCTGGAATGCTTGAGCCTGAGGCGGCAATGGCCTCGGAGGCTGATACTGCTGCTGCTGCACTGGTGCTGGTCCCCTCACTGAGGGACTAGTCTGGGCCGATGAGGATGAACCGGCTCTCTGTGGACAGGACCCTATCATGTGATCCGGTGCCCCACAAGCCAAACACAATCCTTGTGCTCGGCGATATTCTGACACTACATGCCCTGGCTTCCCACAATGAGTGCAGCCCATTGTGGAAGACTGCCTCCGCTTCTGCTGCTGAGGATACGTCGGAGTCGAATGCTGAACCGACGTAACTGATGCTGCCCTCCTTGGAGCTCCAATGGTCAAGGCCCTAGCTGCGGGGGCTGGGGCTGAAGACTGGATCATCTGACCATGGGACCGCTTCCGTCCTCCAGTTCTGTCTACAATTCTCTGCGAGGTATACTCATGCCTCTTAGCTGCCCGCAAAACAGCATCAAAGGTCTGATGCTCAAACTGCTCCACTGCTAGAATGATCTCTAGGTGGAGTCCCTGCTGGAACCGCTGCGCTCGATCAAACTCGGTTGCCACTAAAGTGGGAGCAAACCGACTCAGTCTTGAAAACTCGACCGCATATCCATCGACCGTCCTGCTCATCTGCCTGAGATTGGTGAACTTCGTCTGTAAGTCGTGCCGAGCCACAGCATCGAAGTACTTGATCTGAAACTTATCACAGAATACCGCCCACGGAACAGGCATTGCCAATCCAACCGCTATCATCGCCCACCAGGTGCGGGCTAGGTCCAATAACTGTAGACGTACCACAGCTACCTTCTCTCATTCTAGAGTCTTGGCTGCATCTAAGATAATCTCAATATCCTGGAGCCAAGCATCAGCTGCAATAGCATCTTCACTCCCATCAAAGAAGGGAGGGTTGAGGCGCTTGAAACTGCTAGCCGCACTGTTCCCTTGATAACCAACACGGCCCATGGCATCTTGTACTGCCTGGTGCAGGGCATCGCCCCGACGATCTTGAGATGCAAGCAATATCCTAATGAGACCCACCAAGGTGCCATCGTCAGGCTCTGCAGGCTGGACTGGCTGAACTGGGGGCTCGGGGTCCCCGGAATGCATGACTCGGGAGGCCACTCCAGAGTGCTGGGCTTGGTCTCCAGGTTGCTGCTGGTCCACTGGAGGTGCTCCGCCTTGCTGATCGGTAGGACCAGGAACAAGGTCGCTGAAGAAACGACATGGGGAACAATAAGAAAGGACCATGATAGATCGAGGACACAAATATGTGATCAGGTCAAGGATTCTGAAAGATCAGGAGGCACGAGTAGAGATCAAAGACGAGTGTTGATTGAGACATCTATCCGGTAAACCCTCACACATCTTGATTTACAAGACCTGCATGGGCCACCACTTAAACCGTGTCACGCCCCAGAACCAGAATATTGGAGAGCGGGGGACAGACACAGCCAGCTACGTACATTGAAGTGAATCTCATATCGCAATACGGTCACGACTGTCTAGATGTATGAGGGTTTATTACAAGCCATCACTCTCTTAAGGTCAATAACAAGCCTAGTGTCTCAATCTCAAGCAACAAGTAGATATAACAAGATGGTAGATCATCAGACATACAAAGTAAGGCGTCCGATACATTACATATTCAGATGATCATAAAGCTAGTCATACAAAATACGAAGACTAGCAAGAGTTTAAGTCATACATGATCAACCCTAGGATTTGTCAATCATGCTTCAGCCCGTAGACAGATAGTAAGTAAAGTTGCAAACGAGCTAACACTTGCTCGGCGGCTAAACGCCTCAAAAGAATATTTTTACATGGGAGTGGAAGAGCAAAATAAAAACCCACTCGTTGCCGGGATTCCTTCTAGTGTTCACCATCTGGCAGGAAGGTTGGGAGATCCTCGGTAGCTGCTCCAAAATCTGGCCATACAAAACCAGCTGGGTCAGACCCCAGAAAGAGCAAGTGCCACAAAGGAGGCTTCACTTAAGAACTAAAACCAGCATGTCAGCACATAAATCATAGGTGAAATAACATAAGGCATGAGTTAAAGAAAACAGGATGATAAACGATAAGATAACTAGAGGACTATTCCGGTACCCAAGTTACAACCCGTAAACCAAACAAGGACCGGAGTTGTAACCCTTCACCTGAACAGAACTTAGCCTCGAACCAATTATCGATAACGTAGAGCATAAACAAGCATGTCCGGAGTTATCCATGTACTGGATCTAGGCAAGACTAAACAAGATAGGACTCCATCCATCATTCACGGCCAAGCAAAGAGTACGGCTTGATACTTAACTAACTAGGGTTATCACAAGCTTAGTTACTAGCAAGATGCAATGAGGTACGCCTACGGCCACAAGCCCTGCAGACTATCCAGGTTATCCAGACGCAAGGTTCAAGCTTAGAGTCATCATGCCTTGTTAGGTGACTTGGATGCAACACATGACAGTGTGCATAGTAATCGTTTCATGTAGTGCCCCACATAGCAGTGAGCTGGAAATGTGCCCTACTCGTCGGTAGGCTACAAGTCCATCAAGGAAGGCGCCCAGATAACGGGATTGCTTGTAGCCGGAATACCTCTCTATATGCTCTACTTGATCAATCTAGTCATTAACCTAGTCAGATTCGGTATGAATCCCTGACCGTGGTAACCAGGGATACATGTTCTAGACATGATGCGAGACAAGACTGGTTGCTTATACAAGCATATTCAATACAATCACACACGGTGTCAAGAATTCACTTAGCATGTCAGGTTAGCCGTCGCAACAGCGTATCACGGTTATCATGTCGGATTGCTTATCAAGATTACTTATCAAGGTAAGGGTACGTCACAACGGACCACCATCAAGAATTATCATGTTAAATTACTTGTCAAGAGTGTACCACGGCGGGTCACTAATCATGCAAGACAAGTAGGGTCAGGTCCAGTTGCGCCTAAACATCAGGCTGCGCTCAAGTCAGGCTACGCTCAAGTCAACATACGCTCAGGTCAGCATACGCTCAGGTCAACATACGCTCAGGTCAGCATACGCTCAGTCAGCATACGCTCAGTCAGCATACGCTCAGGTCAGCATACGCTCAGGCAGCATACGGTCAGACAGCATACGCTCAGGTCTGCATACGCTTAGGTCAGCATACGCTCAGGTCAGCATACGCTCAGTCAGCATACGCTCAGGCAGCATATGCTCAGGCAGCATACGCTCAGGCAGCATACGCTCAGGCAGCATACGCTCAGGTCAGCATACGCTCAGGCAGCATACGCTCAGGTCAGCATACGCTCAGTCAGCATACGCTCGGGTCAGCATACGCTCAGGTCAGCATACACTCAGGTCAGCGTATGAGGTCCATACGACTCCTTGTCACCCAAGTCAGCGTATGCAAGACATACGCTTCCAAAAGGCAGCGTATGAGTCAGACTGCGCTGCGCTAAAGAGCGCGCGCAGCTCAGTGGCGCAAGCTAAAAAGCTCGCGCACTGCTCACTGTCTTCTCCAAAATAGCAAGAACTCCATGGTTTGAACCCAAAGCTTCAAAAGTCCATAACTTGGTCAAAACAAGTCCAAATCCAACTTTTCAAATGTCAAAATTAGGTAGAATAAAAGTCTCTACAACATGGAACCATCAAAACTTGAAAACAAAGAAGTTTGATAGATCAAAACCACCAAAATCTGAAAATAATTAATTTCTAGATCTACAAAAATCAAAGCCTCAAAATGGAAAATGACAAGTTCTAATGTATCTTAGAAACATGAGGAGAAGCTAATGGAACAATAAAAATGGGCTCTCTTGTGGAAGCAAGTTGCACTTGCCTATGGGTGTGGAGAGTTGGGTGGAGGAAGAAGAAGAAGAAATTAATGGAGGAAGTAATGAAGAGAGAGAGTGTTGGTAGAGTTTTTAATGAGGGTAGGATGTGGTGTGTTGAGGGTAGAGCATAGGCTAAGGTGTTCCAATACACATTAAACCAAACCAACCCAAACCAATTAAAACTGAGCCATCCCAAAATAAACCAAGTTAAACCATTACATGCTATGATGAACCTAATCAAGATTAAACTGAAATTAGCTAGCCAGGCAGAAAAATAAAAATACATGTCATGATTCCGTATACGTATACTGGAAATACGTAGAATGAAAAACGGGGGTGACAAACTCGAAGATGGTCCCGGACTCTTCCGACTACTTCAACTGTCTGGGCAATCATTTCTGGACCGAGCATCTGCCTCTCTCCAACATCATCCCACGCTAGCGAGGATCTGCACTTCCTACCATACAGAGCTTCAAACGGAGCCATCTGAATACTGGCCTGGTAACTATTGTTGTACGAGAACTCCACCAGGTGCAGGTGATCTTTTTACGAACCACCGAAGTCAAGGGTACATGATCTCAACATGTCTTTAAGATTCTGGATTGTGCGCTCTGACTGGCCATCTGTCTGCGGATGATATGCTGAACTGAACTGGAGACGAGTCCCCAAACTCTCTTGCAGGCTACGCCAAAAGTGCGATGTGAAACTTGAATCCCTGTCCGAGGTAATGCTGACTGGCACAACGTGAAGCCTAACAATCTGCCTGAGGTACATCTCTGCTAGCTGAGCCGTAGACTGTCCAACTCTGAATGGGAGAAAATGAGCCACCTTCGTGAGACGGTCAACTATAACCCAAATAGCATCGCGACCAGCTGGGGATCTAGGCAATCCAGTCACAAAATCTATGGTCACATGCTCCCATTTCTATTCTGGGATCGGTAAGGGCTGAAGAAGTCCAGCGGGCCTCTGATGTTCAGCTTTAACCTGCTGGCAAACCAAACACCGAGAGACAAACCGGGCTATCTCCCTCTTCATGCCATTCCACCAGAAATGTTGACGAATATCTCTATACATCTTCGTGCCACCGGGATGAATAGAATACTGTGAACTGTGAGCTTCTGCCATGACCTCTTGTCTGATATCTCTACTGGGTACACAAAGACGAATGCCATGTCGAAGTGTACCATCTTCATGAATGCACAACTCTGGCCTTCTTCCTGCCTCACACTCTGCTCTGAGCCGCTGAATCTTAGAATCTGTAGATTGTGCCATCCGGATTCTCTCAACTATGCTGGACTGAACCTATAGACTGGCCATCAATGCCACGTTGGTAGGAAGAACCACTTCAATTCCCATCTTCTGAAGATCTGTCAATAACTCTGGTTGCGCCGTTAGAAAATAAACTCCGGCTCTCCTGCTCAATATATCTGCTACAACGTTGGCCTTCCCTGGGTGGTACTGCAAATCCACATCGTAGTCCACCAATAGCTCAAGCCATCTTCTCTGCCGCATATTAAGATCTTTCTGGGTGAAAACATACTTCAGGCTCTTGTGATCAGTAAATATCTCCACTCTGTCTCCGTACAAGTAGTGCCGCCAAAGCTTAAGTGCAAAAACTACTGCTGTCAGTTCCAAGTCGTGGATCGGGTAATTTTTTTCATGATCACGAAGTTGGCGTGATGCATAAGATATTACCTTCCTATGATGCATCAAGACACACCCCAATCCTCTGCCTGAAGCGTCGTAATAAACTGTGAATCCTCCGGTCCCATCTGGAAGTGTGAGAATGGGAGCCGTTATCAAACCTTGCTTCAACTTTTCGAATGATTCCTGGCACTCTGCTGTCCAAGCGAACTGCACATCCTTGCGGGTCAACTGGGTCATTGGCGCTGAAATCCTTGCAAAATCTGAAACGAATCGCCGGTAGTAGTCGGCTAATCCAAGGAAGCTGCGAACCTCTGCTGCTGAACTAGGTACTGGCCATAACTCGATAGCCACAATCTTCTGGGGATCCACTTCCACTCCTCCTCGAGTAATGATGTGACCCAAGTACGAAATACGATCGAGCCAGAACTCGCATTTACTAAACTTGGCATACAACCGATGCTCTCTAAGCGTCTGAAGGACGACTATGAGATGCTGCTCGTGCTCCGGTTCGCTCTTGCTGTAGACCAGGATATCATCAAGGAACACGATTACAAACTGATCCAAGTAAGGCATGAAAATGCGATTCATGAGGTCCATGAATACGGCCGGTGCATTGGTCGCTCCAAAGGGCATAACAAGAAACTCCCAATGCCCATATCTAGATCTGAAAGCTGTCTTCGGGATGTCCTGCTCTCTGACTCTGATCTGATGGTATTCTGACCGCAAGTCTATCTTCGAAAATACCGAAGCCCCTTTGAGTTGATCAAACAAGTCATCTATCCTCGGGAGAGGGTATCTGTTCTTGATTGTCACTGAGTTTAAGGTACGATAATCTACACATAACCTGGACGTACCTTCCTTCTTTTTTACAAGAAGAATCGGGGCTCCCCAAGGCGATCCACTTGTACGAATGAATCCCTTGGTCCTTAATTCTTCAATCATCTCGTACAAAATCTCCAACTCTGAAGGTGCCATCCTGTAGACTCTCTCTGATACTGGTGTTGTCCCGGGGAGCAAGTCTATAGTGAACTCAATCTCCCGCTCTGGTGGCATCCCTGGAAGTTCCTCTGGGAAGATATCTAGAAATTCTTCAACTATCCTGGGTAACTGCACTGCTGCTACTGCCATCCGCAATACTGGGGATGATGACTCCACTACGTCTCTGGAAAATGAAAACTCTGGCTCGCCTGGGATACTAAAGATAACCCTGCCAACATGGCAGTCTATCCTAGCATACTGGTTCCTCAACCAATCCATGCCTAAGACTATATCATAGTCTACCATAGGGAATTCTATAAATCTAGCGGGGAACTCTCTACCGCTAACTACGATCCGACATGAGAAAAACACTCGATCTACTCCCACAAGACCATTACCAGTAAGTATATTGAGCCTCACTGATAATGACTCGGGCTTCAATCCTATCCGTGTAAGCCCACTAAATTTCCCAAATTATTTTTCGAATTTTCTAATGAATTATTTTCAATAATTCATTTCTATATAATTAATTTTTGATCATTAATGCTCTTGACCGTGACTTGGATTTCTAGAGCATCAGGGATGCCAGTCTCTGAAAACTTTCTTCTTGAAGTTTGAAGTAGACGAGATTATTTTCACGTTGATATATCATGTCCCATTCCAACTTGTTCTCTTATACTCTTTTTGCTTCGCGCAAGTTCGGGTCAATTTAGACCATTTAATTAATAATTGATTTCCCACTCTTTTCTTTGATTATCGTTTGTACGTTACCGTGACTTTTAATTTAGGAGCACCAGACTAGTCTTTTTCTCGAAACCAACTTGTCATGTTTGATCTACTCGAGACGCTCTTCACCCATGACCTTCGTGTTCCACTCAGACACTCCATTTTGTGCTCCATTTCCTTCGCACAACTTTCGGGTCAAATTAGGCCAATTAATTATCTACCGTGAAACCTGATTTAATTTCCAATTTAATTTCGGGACCCGATATTGATCCAACCTAGTCGACCCCAAATAGGGACATGGCCCACATGAAGCCTACTACCCGCCTGATACTGGTGTCCCATTTATTTGAGCTCCCACATGCTACTTATTTTCCCATGATTATAAATACCTAAAAAAATAATTTATTATTGCCTCATGTCCGATTTTGACCCGACCGGGCTCGACCGGACCCGAGCCCAAGCTCCATGTTGTCCTCTCGTGACTACCCATACACCCCACATAAATTCTCCACTTTTTTCTATTTTTAAATATCTCTCCACAAGTATATAATATATATACACCCACATATATATAATAATATCTCTCCCTCTCTCTTCATTTAAACAATTCACTCCCACACTCCACCACCTCATCCCATCACCAGCACACCCTCCCCCCCTTTATGGCCGACTTCACACCCCCCTCTCTCTCTAAATATCTATCTCTCTCTTTCTCTAAATATCCCACTCCTTTAGATATATTAACACACACACCCACATAATTTTAACTCTCTCACACTCACCGCTTTCCCTCTCTCCCTTTTCTTAAAACCAGCAGCAGCAACTCTTCCATGTGGCCGAGAACACCCCCCTCAACTCTTTCTTCATTATTTCCTCCTCCTCCTTCTTCTTCACTTCTCCATCTCCCCCTCATCATCCTACTCCATTAACACCACCACACACCATTCTCCTCCTCTCCTCTCCTCTCATTTTTGCATGCCCACGTCCGCCGTCGCCGCCCCGCCGTGCGCCACTGCACGTGGCAGCAGCAGCAGCGAGGCACAGCAGCAGCAGCAGCAATGACGAGGCGCAGCAGCTGCATTTGGCAGCAGCGAGCGCGCTCGGCAGAGCTACCGGCCGACCGCGCGTTGCTGCCGCCACCGGCGCCGCCGCGGTCGCCGCCGCCGCCGGCGAGACCCTCCCTCGGTCGGGCGCACCCCCCGGGAAGGCCCCCATGGCCTCCGCCTTCCTCCCCGATGCACCATGTACACGATTCGTGCGTTTTGAACGGAATCCCGGCGTGACGCGCGCGGGATCGAAGTCAAAATCTCGTTTCAGGACAGCAACTTCGTGCATGTTTTCTGGGAGATTCGACCGTTGGATCGATGAACCCCTTGCTCCGTCTCAATCTCGGTATATACCCCTTTATCCCTCTCAAATTTCAACCGTTAATTCCATCGTTTGATACATCAAAACCGGCCACCAAGTTGACGTTTTAATTTGTACTATTTTTGGACAGTTTTGCGATGTCAACTTCGCGGGTTCGTATCTTCGTCGTCGCAGCTCCGTTTTACGTGCTACCAGTTTCGGTGCACAGATGGTATAACCCTCTTCCTGCCCCCTTTAGATTTTATTTCAGTTTGAGCTTGTTAGGTCGGTCGAATTCGACGCCAAAGTTGGCCGTTCGAATTCTTAGTGTTGCACTTGTAAAATTCTATTTTTGAACCCGGGACTCCGGATTCGATTTCTGACACCACCAATAGACTCATGGCGTCGTTCTGGCATGTTTTCATATATAGTTTGCTTGTTTTGAAGAACGTGGGCCCCGGCACGTATTTCTGTGCAAAGCGGGTCCCACTTTCTGAGTCAACGGGTCACTTTGAGATCGGCTCATCGGAATCCAATTCCGGATATACCATTGAGTTCGTATCTTCATTCTGGACTCGTTGACATATAATTTGCTAGGTTTTAGTAGACATTGGTTCCGGTACGCATTTCGGTGCAAGTCGGATACCAATATCCGGGTCAACAGGTCATTTTGAGTTCGGCTCATCGGAATCCAATTCCGGATATACCGTTGAGTTCGTATCATCATTCTGGACTCGTTGACATATAATTTGCTAAGTTTTGAGGACATTAGCTCCGACACGCTTTTCCGTGCAAATCGGAATTTCAATGTCCTGGTCAACGGACCAATTTGAGATCGGGTCAACGAAATTTAATTCTGGATATACCGTTGGGTTCGTATCGTCATTCTGGATTCGTGGACATATAATTTATTAGGTGTACTTTTATTTTGGCACATTTTTCGATGCAAAGTGTGTCCAACGGCGGACATCATTTTGGCCCGAAATTACCGTTTTGCCCCTGTATCCAAATTATACTTTTGGACATGCTATCGTAGCTGATTTGACCATTCTGGACACGTTGGTGATATTTATTTTATCATCCGACAACATCTGTAGGTTTTTACCCTATTATTATAATCTTTCTCCTTTTGTGGTATTTTGAGTTCCATCGATTCCGGTGATTTCACAATCAAAGAAATTGATTGGGTTGACCCTGTAGATGTTTATAGAGACTAGCCTTGACCCTGTTTGACCATGGTTGACTGCTTTGACTGAACGTCGAAGTAGAGTCAACATTTGACCTAGGTTAGACTAGTTTGACCTTGATTGACCAGAGTTGACCAGTTGACCAAAAGTCAACTGTAAGTCAACCATTGACCCAGTTTAACCTAGTTTGACTTGGTTTGACTTTTTGTGACCTAGTTTGACTTCGTTGACTGAGTCTGACCTAGATTGCGTAGCTTATACTATAGAATCAAGCCTAATACTGTTGAACTCTAATTAGTTTATATATATCTTATCTTTAGGTCTGTGGCATCACTCTGAGCATCGACCCCATTTGACAGCTCAGGACCGCAGGCGAGTACATTCACTGATAGTTTTCGTTGTCTTGATATCTGCTATATCCGATTCAGTCGTAGTGTCTTACTTGATTCCCAGTCACGATAGTTCACGGACTAGTATATGTTGGATCATGACATGAGATGTTGTTCCTGGATTTTTTTGGTATATATGTACATTTCCTTCCTTGTTCTATGTACTTGTATAGACACCGATTCCTGAGAGGAAGTAGCTATCCTCTTAGGGAATCCCGTGTCATGACGTGTCATGTCCAAGTCCATTATACTATTCGGGGATGGGGAATTATTAGGGGTTATGTGATCCAAGCCACCCTGTCACTATTCATGTGCTCGTGCCACTCTTCCCTCATGAAGGGTGTAGCGAGATCCTCTTGCCTTGTGCTCGTTATCCAGGTTGGCCGACATGACTTTCCGTTGAGGTCACCGCGGATTGCCGGGCCAAGTGGATAGCCTGTCCTGTCACTTATCCCAAGCCGATCACATATCGCTCTAATAATTCAAGGCACATTTTATATTTACTTTATCTTATCATATATCCTGTTCTGCTCTACATTCAGTACTTTCTCACCATGCTATGATATTCAGATTACTCACATGTTCTACATGCCATTATATTGTACCTTGATTGGAGACTAAGCTCTGTTCGGGAGAAGAGTTACAACCCCGGTCCTTATTTGGTTTAAGGGTTGTAACTCAGCTTCCGAACGATTCCCAAGTCTTCATATATCTTTGTCTTGTAGTTCATTATACTGTCTCTTATAGAATTTGTCAATTCACATGGAACTGCTGTTAGTGCTTGTACTTGCTCATTTTTCTGACAGGATACCGTTGATAATATTTTAGGAGTTGTTATACCATTAGTGGACTTCATGATGTTGCTAGCTGAGGTGGATCTCACTATTATTCTATGTGAGTTGCCTGGTAGTTATCCTTAGTTAGTCTTGTTGTTCCTTCTTTATTTTCTTGTCTTATGATCATTGTAGATTCTAGCTGTTCTAGTAATATTGTTATTATTTTTCGTCTTATCTTTCTTAGTTTTCGTAATGTGGCATGAGTACAGTTCTAGTTATGGATCTTTAGATATTGTAGTTAGTATCGGGTACTTGACAGCGTTCTACCGCCGATACTGCGGCGTAGGCTGGGCGTGGCCCACGTATTCGTATCCGTATATCCGGGTGCGGGTCGTGACAATCCGTGTCGCGAATCGTGCAGACATGAATGAATGCGACGTACCAGAATCAACTAATACCAATGCTGGAGAGGAGTTGACGAGAATAGTACCTGCCACTACCTCACCTGGTGCAACTTCTTCTTCCATAGCCATCATCATGGCCTGACCTTGTCCTCTAGCTGCGGGTCCCCTCTGCTGGAAACCTCTCTGCCTGCTCTGCACTTGGGCTTGGGTGTACTGCTGCTGGTTCTGCTGATGAAACGCCTGGGCCAGAGGCAACAATGGCCTCGGGTACTGCTGCTGCTGCATAGGTGCTGGTCCCCTAACCGATGGACTGGTTAGGTTAGAAGAGGACGAACTACCCCTATTCGGGCAGGCTCCTATCTTGTGATCTGACGCTCCACAAGCCAGGCACAATCCTTGCGCCCTACGATAATCCGCCACTACATGGCCTGGCTTCCCACAATGAGAACATCCCATCGCGGAAGTCTGCTTCTGCTTCTGCTGCTGCGGGTACGTCGGGGTCGAATGCTGAACCGACGTCACTGAGGTCGTCCGCCTCGGAGTTCCAATGGTCAAACTCCTAGCTGCTGGAGCTGGAGCTGATAATTGGTGCATCTGACTGTGGGACCACTTCCTACCTCCGGTCCTATCCACGATCCTCTGGGAGGTGTACTCATGCCTCCTAGCTGCTCTCAAAACCGCATCGAACGTCTGGTGCTCGAACTGCTCAACTGCCAACAAGATCTCCAAATGCAGTCCCTGCTGGAACCGCTGGGCCCTATCAAACTCGGTTGCCACCAAGGTGGGGACAAACCTACCGAGTCTAGAAAACTCAGATGCATAACCGTCGACCGATCTGTCTCCTTGCTTCAAGTTGGTAAATCTCGTCTGTAGGTCGTACCGAGCTACAGCATCAAAATACTTCGTCTGGAATCTTTCTCTAAATACTGCCCAAGCAATGGGTGCCACTAATCCCATGCTTGCGCCGTCCACCAACTGCGAGCTAAGTCCAACAACTGTAGCCGTACCACAGCCACCTTCTCATTCTCAGGTGTCCTAGCTGCTTCCAGAACCACCTCGGTATCCTGAAGCCAAGCGTCCGCGGCAATCGCATCTTCGCTGCCGTCGAAGAAGGGAGGGTTCAAGCGCTTGAAGCTGTTGGCCGCGCTGTTCCCTGGATGACCGCCTCTGGTCAAAGCATCTGCCACTACCTGGTGTAAGGCGTCTCCTCGACGATCCTGGGAAGCTATCAAGGTCCTGATGAGACCTACCAAAGTGCCATCATCCGGCTCGGCAGGCTGAACGGGCTGAACTGGGGGCTCTCCTCCAGTAGGCACAACTCTGGAGGCTACTCCGGAGTGCTGGGCTTGATCTCGAGGCTGCGGGTACGCGGGAAGTGCTCCACCTTGCTGATCGGCGGGGTCAGGTGCAATGCCGCTGAAGAAGACGATACAGAAAAAACAATAAGGAAGGACCAGGACAGATCAACGAAACAAGCACATGATCCGGGCAAGAAACCAGAGATGCAGAGGATATTGTAATGCCCCGCTCCGCACGGTGCATTATGCTGAGTCGTTGACTCGAAGAGTTGCATTGACCTGATTACGTATCGATGCGAATTGATACAAAGTGTTAAGTTGTCCCGAGCAATGCATCGAACTAAGTCGATGCGAAGAGTTGCCTTGTCCCAAAGAATGCATCGAGTGAATCGATACGAAGCGCCGCGTTGCCCCGAAGGATGAGTGCGTTGAATCGGTTCGAAGATTCTAAGAAATCGAATCGACCAAGGCGCAAGTCCGAATCGATGCAAGTATTGATTTTAGTTGGTTTCGTGTGCAGGTTATACTTTGACGGGAAAATATTAGAGGTCGATCTTATACAATATTTAGTAAGGGGTCCGCGAAATCAAATCGTCGCCTTGCGACGGGCTAAGCGTTGGCACGCTAAGGCAAATCGGACGTACAAACTCAATAAGCACAAAGTGCTCGAATGGCTAAGTCAGGAGAGTGGCCGTGCAACAAAGTTATGAAATCGAGCCGCATCGGCTCGGCGAAACGAGAAAGGCGTATCGACTCAAGGTGGGAGGATTGACTTCTTTTTACTCCTTCATTCGATAAGTCAAATATATCATTGTATGCTGAGTTAACCTATCAACGCCACGGGCGTGGCTCGATAGAGATATAAACGTAGTGCGTGTCGAACACTAGATAGAACAATTGAAATGAATCGTACGACAAACGTACGAGTCGCTATGGAACATTGGATATCGTAAAGGCGAGCGCCTCGGTGCGCAAGCCGCAAGAACATGGGATAACTTACTCGGCGAGTGCCTTAGTGCACGAACCATACCGTGCCTTCGCGCACGAGTTAGAACGGCTAGAACATTGAAAGACAATAGGCGAGCGCCCTAGCGCGCAAGCCACGGACATTGAATGCTAAGTCATAGAATATTGGAATACGGTCGGAACGTACCTACGTGCACGGGATAATGAAAGATGGCTTCGTTGCGAAAGAATACAGTTGTGGCATGAATGTGGCAGAACTGTCGGATATGACATAATGCCTCGAAAGGTGTTCGAGACCTTCGGGTCGTTCGGTTGACGAGCATTGAGTTGAGGCATGATGTCATTGAAACATTGAAACGAAGAATGAAACATAAGAACATAGAAAGTTAACGGAGAAATGCGAGATGATAATGCGGCATGGTACCCTTCGAAATGTTCGCGGCCTTCGGGCGTTCGATGAGAACATTGGGGCGTTGTGCCAATTGAAATAGAGATAAGCGAACTTGCTTGGTTGTATGAAATATAAGATTCGTTGCATGGTCAAATGGACTTAAAGACTATTGCCCGTGCACGGGTCTTTCTTCCCTCGAACGTGATCACCAGGACGCTGGGACCGTTCGGCCTAGGAGGGACTGCGATAATCGGTATTGTTGGTGCACTTCGACTAGACGGGTAGCGACTGTCTAGTGAATGTGATAAGCCACTTACACGAGTACTTCGGGGGTCCTCTGATTGTGGTTAGCAACCACAACTGAGTGATTGTCGTCTTACATATCCGATTCGATAGATATAAGTCCATTCTAGCCCGAAAAGCTAGTGACCTTCATATAGATAAGGGCAATGGGTTTGGAAGTGCAAGGTATGCGTATATCCTGCATGGACGGATTCTGAATAGAGGGCACTTATAACATGACAGAGAAAACGGATAGGCGTATTCATCTTACGTCGGTTGCAAGGGCGGGTGCGTCGATATTGTAAGTTGCGCCACGAATCAAATACGAGATTGCTTGTCTGTTTACTTATGCAAATTGAATAACATGCTTGCCATGCTTTACGCTTTCGAATATGCCATGAAATCGACCCTAAGGAGAACATAGCAAGATCATAAGCTAAGTTGCATGATTCAACATAAATATTAAAATGTCGGTTTGGAAAGATGATCTTTGTTTCAGTACATGCGAGGACGAACGTACTGATCCCCCACCAGCTTCATGCAGGGTACAGGGAATGGATTGCTAGCGGCAAAGCGTTGCTTGAACGTGTTAAGGCTTGGAATGCCGAAGCGCATTGAAGCGTGCTATCGCATTGACGCTCGGACTACGCAGCTGGATTGATGCGGCCGAGATATAGAAGGCATGATGTATGGAACGGCGAAATCCTTTGTGGGCAAGAGAGAACCTGAGTGTTGTAGCCAATCTGGCAAATTCCGTTGGGCTATCGAAAGCCTTTGTAATCTGATTTCGAATATCAATAAAGAGAATCATTTTTGTATACTCTATTTTCCTTTCATTGTTAACGTTCAATTCAAAGATAACCATTTGAGAACTTGTCATCTTGCCTTGCACGAGCGCAACTCCAGGCTCGTGCGGCATCACGCCCCAGCGAGGACGATGATTCGGGTGATTCCGGGTCGGGGCGTGACAAATTGGTATCAGAGCTCTAGGCTCAATTTCCTCTGGACGCTCGCTTCATTACAATTCTAAAAGTTGCCCACCACCACTTGATACCACTCTTGACTCTACTCGATGCCGCACTGGATGTTCCATACAATAAGTCTAATACAATCGTGTAATTTTGCCGTATGTGTTTTGGAAATTACATGATGTTTGCTAAGAAAGTCGCGAGGGGTATATTGCATTGAATGCAAACGAGCCGTAAAAATGTTAGTTGCTGCAAGCGCAACAAATTGTGAAATACGATTTGAGATGTTGTCGCAATGTAACATGTTGAATGAGAAATAAAATGATGCACGAAGTGCATCGAGTTAATGTGAATATACGTTAAAATGAGAGTGAGAAGTGATAAGCCAATACCGAATGTGTTAAAACGGATTGTGCATTGACTTGGAAAGTCGAGAGTAATTCGTTGCACGAGGTGCGGTAAATATCGGAAATGATCGTTGCACGATGTGTAACGCGTATTGAAAAAGTAAAAATCATTGCACGTGGTGCAACGCATATCAAATTAATCGTTGCACGAAGTGCAAAAGAAATTGGAATTGAATCGTTGTATAGAGTGGAATGAAAGTGTCAAAAATAAATCGTAGCACGATGTGCAATGCGTATCGAAAGTAAAATTTGTTGCACGGGGTGCAACGCATATCAAATAAATTGTTGCACGAGATGCAACGTAAGGAAAGAATTGAAATCGTAAATCGATAGAACGAATCGTTCGGTTGCACACCAAACTTATGTTGGCAACGAGAACATTGACCGAGTTGTGTCGGATTTTGATAGAATCAAAGTTACGGTTGTGATCAAGCACGATCACTGCGGAAATCGTGAGTCGGAAGAGATTGTTGGTTTATACTGAGTATAGTACGAGGGAAATGGCTTGATTCCGAGTGGTATATGCCATACCACGTAGGCGATGAATGACTCGATTCCGAGTGGTATATGGTGTATCACTTGTATGATGATTTGCATCGACACATTGTAAGAATTGCGGAAGGTTTGTCCGCAACGGACGGGAGATTACCGAGACTCGTATGAAAATTTGTATGACGGTATGTTGATGCAAGTGTTCTTCGAAAATCGGTTGGGACGATAAGGCGAGACTCGTATCGATGAACGATACGTCGGACGAAAATTATAAGTTGGTCGGACGACCGAGACTAGCGAATTGATTATGCCTTGATGCAATAATCGGATCGACGGGAAGGGAAAACTTGAACTTATAAATGAGTCGCACGACTTGCGATCTCGGTAGAAATGTTGGTCGAGACGAATCGAATCGCACGACTTGCGATCTCGATAGAAATGTTCGGCTAAGGCGAATCGAATCGCACGACTTGCGATTTTGATAGAAATGTTGGGCGATGTGAATTGTAATCGAATCGCACGATGTACGACTTCGGTAAGAAAGTTGGTTGACGCGAGAAACCGTGCCTATGAAATAGTTGGTTAAGTTACGGCGACACTCTTTTGAGTACAACTGAAAACACGCAAAAGGTAGAGGGCGAGATCGTATAACTCGAGGGCACGATATTGGATAATCGGTAACTCGGTTACGCGATCAAAGTATAGCGGGATGAGGCGAATCAGAGAACGAGTGGATGTGTATGGAAAAGTTCGTTGCGAACTTGGATGTATGCGATGCGAGTTAAGTTGACGTTGAAACGGATTCGAAGTCGACCCTCTTGCTATCGAAATTGATATGAACTATCAAGGTCGATACGCAAGAAACGTAAGCACGATGTGAGAATACAAAATGGAGTGCGCCTTGCGCTATGGAATTTTGTAAGTAACGATACGAGAATGAACGAACTTGGTTGATCGTAAATTTTGTGATTGATCAAAGACGAGACTATAAGTCATCGACGACTGCTCGATGCGTATAGTATCTCGTGTGTCGACCGCGAAATAAGATAGACTCGAATTCGATACGAGTAGATGTTTCGTAAATTGCGGAATCATCGACGATAATGCATGACTCTACTCGGAGGATAGTTACGCATCAGTTGCGCCGATAGAAATGGTTATGTACGGATTGGATAGTCGCATAGAAATGGTTTTGTCGGAACGTGATTTGGCTCCGAAATAAGATATAGCATGGTTCGTAGTAAACTGTCCATCGGTGATGATCCACAATTATCGAACGTAGCTTCGGGGCAGCTGACCCTAGAAGACTTAACCGCCAAATCAAATTGAATGTTGCAGACCGTAAGATGACCCATGCGATATCGCATATGAGATTGCATCGATAACAAATACAATATGGTGCATGTTGACGATAAGTCTAGGCGATCGAGAATTGTTGGAACAACTTTCGATTGAGAATGATATAGTTAGATTTGAGTATTCGTCGGATGAATATTTGAATGGTTATGTTGGTCGACGAACAAACTAGAAATTTACCAACGAACTTGGTGATTCGGATAGGCGATTGCGAGAATCGTGCTATGCACGAGAGGGAACGATAAGGAAATGACTTACGAGTCATGTCGTTAGATTCGGATTCACCTTGCAATTGAGCTTGTGTGAATTGAACTTATGTTCGATGTTGCGAGATGGATAATTCGGGAATTTGGCTAGTGAAATTCCTACTCGATAGGAATCGAACGTAAGGCGCGTCTTAAAGATTTTCGTGTCAAGGCGATCGTTGTCTTGAGCACCGTCGCCTTGATGTAAACTTTTCAGTCGAATAGATTATGGCCTTTGTGCAATGTCAATTTAAACTTGCGTCGGAAGGATTTGAGCACGGTGTCTAGGTAAGTCACCTAGCGGACGTAGTCCTGAATGTTGATAGTTTTGCAAGTCAACAAAAGAGAATCATATCGAGATAGGATACGAAGTGAAACATCAAAAATCGTTAGATAGTGACACCAAACGCAAGGCGTTGCGGAGACTCGTTGTGATCGGATGTGCGACGGCTTGACGCGACGCGTAGAATTAATAGTCCCGATGAAACATACAAAGTGAGAAATGTGATTTTAAATCGCATCGTGTGCCTTAACTTTTGTTGGCGAATTGCGTATGTATCAATATGCAAGTGTGCTAGAATTACGAGAACAAGTAATAGAGCCAAGTCCTATCGAGAATACGAGATGGCAAGCTATTAAGAATAAGAGTTACGTGTTTGCGTTGTTCCGATATCTTACAACTAAGCTCGGCTGAAATGCATATATTGGTGGGACGCCTAAAATATGTGTATGATTCCAAACTAAGTTGTACGATCCAAACGATAGTGAGACGAGATCGTGGAACGATCTAATAAAACCCTAGGAAATTTAGTATTGGTTTCGATTCGGGACGAACCTTGTTTTGAGTGGTATATTCTGTAATGTCCCGCTCCGCACGGTGCATTATGCTGAGTCATTGACTCAAAGAGTTGCGTTGACCCGATTACGTATCGATGCGAATCGATACAAAGTGTTAAGTTGTTCCGAGCAATGCATCGAACTAAGTCGATGCGTAGAGTTGCCTTGTCCCAAAGAATGCATCGAGTGAATCGATGCGAAGCGCCGCGTTGCCCCGAAGGATGAGTGCGTTGAATCGGCTCGAAGATTCTAAGAAATCGAATCGACCAAGGCGCAAGTCCGAATCGATGCAAGTATTGATTTTAGTTGGTTTCGTGTGCAGGTTATACTTTGACGGGAAAATATTAGAGGTCGATCTTTTACAATATTTAGTAAGGGGTCCGCGAAATTAAATCGTCGCCTTACGACGGGCTAAGCGTTGGCACGCTAAGGCAAATCGGACGTACAAACTCAATAAGCACGAAGTGCTCGAATGGCTAAGTCAGGAGAGTGGCCGTGCAACAAAGTTATGAAATCGAGCCGCATCGACTCGGCGAAACGAGAAAGGCGTATCGACTCAAGGTGGGAGGATTGACTTCTTTTTACTCCTTCATTCGATAAGTCAAATATATCATTGTATGCTGAGTTAACCTATCAACGCCACGGACGTGGCTCGATAGAGATATAAACGTAGTGCGTGTCGAACACTAGATAGAACAATTGAAATGAATCGTACGACAAACGTACGAGTCGCTATGGAACATTGGATATCGTAAAGGCGAGCGCCTCGGTGCGCAAGCCGCAAGAACATGGGATAACTTACTCGGCGAGTGCCTTAGTGCACGAACCATACCGTGCCTTCGCGCACGAGTTAGAACGGCTAGAACATTGAAAGACAATAGGCGAGCACCCTAGCGCGCAAGCCACGGAAATTGAATGCTAAGTCATAGAACATCGGAATACGGTCGGAACGTGCCTACGTGCACGGGATAATGAAAGATGGCTTCGTTACGAAAGAATACAGTTGTGGCATAAATGTGGCGGAACTGTCGGATATGACATAATGCCTCGAAAGGTGTTCGAGACCTTCGGGTCGTTCGGTTGACGAGCATTGAGTTGAGGCATGATGTCATTGAAATATTGAAACGAAGAATGAAACATAAGAACATAGAAAGTTAACGGAGAAATGCGAGATGATAATGCGGTATGGTGCCCTTCGAAATGTTCGCGGCCTTCGGGCGTTCGTTGAAAACATTGGGGCGTTGTGCCAATTGAAATAGAGATAAGCGAACTTGCTTGGTTGTATGAAATATAAGATTCGTTGCATGGTCAAATGGACTTAAAGACTATTGCCCGTGCACGGGTGTTTCTTCCCTCGAACGTGATCACCAGGACGCTGGGACCGTTCAGCCTAGGAGGGACTGCGATAATCGGTATTGTTGGTGCACTTCGACTAGACGGGCAGCGACTGTCTAGTGAATGTGATAAGCCACTTACACGAGTACTTCGGGGGTCCTCTGATTGTGGTTAGCAACCACAACTGAGTGATTGTCGTCTTACATATCCGATTCGATAGATATAAGTCCATTCTAGCCCGAAAAGCTAGTGACCTTCATATAGATAAGGGCGATGGGTTTGGAAGTGCAAGGTATGCGTATATCCTGTATGGACGGATTCTGAATAGAGGGCACTTATAACATGACAGGGAAAACGGATAGGCGTATTCACCTTGCGTCGGTTGCAAGGGCGGGTGCGTCGATATTGTAAGTTGTGCCATGAATCAAACACGAGATTGCTTGTCTGTTTACTTATGCAAATTGAATAACATGCTTGCCATGCTTTACGCTTTCGAATATGCCATGAAATCGACCCTAAGGAGAACATAGCAAGATCATAAGCTAAGTTGCATGATTCAACATAAATATTAAAATGTCGGTTTGGAAAGATGATCTTTGTTTCAGTACATGCGAGGACGAACATACTGATCCCCCACCAGCTTCATGCAGGGTGCAGGAAATGGATTGCTAGCGGCCAAGCGTTGCTTGAACGTGTTAAGGCTTGGAATGTCGAAGCGCATTGAAGCGTGCTATCGCATTGACGCTCGGACTACGCAGCTGGATTGATGCGGCCGAGATATAGAAGGCATGATGTATGGAACGGCGAAATCTTTTGTGGGCAAGAGAGAACCTGAGTGTTGTAGCCAATCTGGCAAATTCCGTTGGGATATCGAAAGCCTTTGTAATCTGATTTCGAATATCAATAAAGAGAATCGTTTTCGTATACTCTATTTTCCTTTCATTGTTAACGTTCAATTCAAAGATAACCATTTGAGAACTTGTCATCTTGCCTTGTACGAGCGTAACTCCAGGCTCGTGCGACATCACGCCCCAGCGAGGACGATGATTCGGGTGATTCCGGGTCGGGGCGTGACAGATATGAATGGAGATCAAGGACGGGTATTGATTGAGACATCTATCCGGTAAACCCTCACATTTCTTGAATGCCAAGACCTGCATGGGCTACCACTTAAACCATGTCACGCTCCAGAACCAGAATACTGGAGAGCGGGGGCGTACATAGCCAGCTACGTATATTAAAATAAAATCCACCTCGCTATACGGTCACGGTTGTCTAGATATGAGGGTTTACTACAAGCCAACGGTCTCTTAAGGTCAAGCCTATTGTCTCAATCTCAAGCAAACAATATAATTACAAGATGTTAGACCACCAAATATACAATAAAAGGCGTCCCAAATATTACATATTCAGCTGATCGTGAAGCTAGTCGTACAAAATGCGAGGACTAGCAAGAGTTAAGTCATACATGATCAACCCTAGGATTTGTTAATCATGTTATAGCCCGTAGGCAGACAGTAAGTAAATGTGCATCGAGCTAACAGGTGCTCGTCGGCTAAACGCCTCAAAAGAATAATTTTTACAATAGAGTGAACGAAAACAAAATAGAAAACCCACTCGTAGCCCGGATTCCTTCTAGTCGCCACCATCGGGCTGGAGGTTCGGTAGATCCTCGGGTGTTGCTACAAAATCTGGCCACACAAAACCAGCTGGGTCAAACCCCAGAAAGAGCAAGTGCCATAAGGGAGGCCACAAAATAAGAACAAAAGCCAGCATATCAGAACATAAAAAAATGGAAGAAAAGTACAAGTAATAAAAGTACAGCAGGACAATAAACGACTAGGGACATGAGACTACTCCGGGAGCCAGATTACAACCCGTAAACCAAACAAGGATCGGGGTTGTAATCCTTCGCCTGAATAGTACTTGTCTATGTCCATTTATTGTTACTGATAAGTAAAACAAACATGCTCAGGAGGAACCAGGTGCTGGAACTAGACAAGACTTAGACAAGGCTAGATAACATCCACTCACAAGCGGCCAAGCAATTACTACGGCTTACTACTTTAACTAACTAGGATTATCACAGACCTAATTACTAACAAGATGCAGTGAGAATTTTCCAGTCCCAAGTCCTGCAGACTATCTAGTTATCCTTCCGCGGGTTGAGAGTATGGTTGGGTACATCGCCCAGGAGACGATATACCCTTAGGTGACTTAGAGGTGAAACACATGACAGTGTGTTGAAAATGTGCTCTACTCGTCGGCAAGCTACAAGTCCAATTAGAGCGCCCAGATAACGAGACTGCCTGTGACTGGAAATTCTCCATGAACTATAGTTTGATCTAGTCATTATCCTAATCCATATTCAGTGGGAATCCCTGACCGTGGGAACCAGGGAGTCATGTCCTAGACATGATACAAGACAAGACAAGTAGATTGCACAAGCAAGCAAGCAGGAACACCCACGGCGTCAGAGTTGGTTATGCAAGTCAAGTTGTCACGACCCGGTCCCAATTACTTGGAACGAATCAGATCATGCCTAGCCTGCACCGTTGATGAGACGGCGACATTAAGCTGTAACTTCCATATGCAGGTAATCAACAACTAAAACTAAATTTGCCACAATATTTATTATTCGATAAATTAAAAACTTGTTCAGTACAAAGTACAAACATAACCCACCAACTTAAATAACATTGTTTTTAAACAAAAACTATCGAACTGGAAAATAACATCTAAAAAGAAGCAACATCATCATCAGGTACGCCATCCTCAGGAAGCACAGCATGGTATAGCTCAGGATCATAGTAGCTACTAATCAGTAGCTCTGCATCCTCATAAGGACCTAAAAATATAATCTCCAGTCAGGAGGGAGCAAAGTACAAATTTATGATATTTTAACAATTGAAATTAACAATGGAATTATGCACTTCTAAACAATTTGAAATAAATGATTTTTCAACAGTTAAAATAGTGAGATATGAATAGGTAATGAATATGATCGGATTGGGTTTGTTACAGTAATATCCTAATGATATGGTATGGCTTATCCCCGTGTGTTTGAGGGGTAAGCTAATACAATCAGTTATACTATTGGATGTGGTCATATCCACTACACTACTCCCCCAGTCCCCAATAGTTACAGTAGTTACAGTCAATGCTCTCAAAGAGAGTTCCGTGTTGTATCGTGGTTTAAAACTGCATTAAAACAATTATTAACTAATTGTAATCTACCACAAAATTGTACTTGCCTCAAATAATTTGACTGGACGGTCGATACGTCGGGATGGGAATTCAGGTTCTTCCTTGAAATCCTACATTCGAAAACTTGTCTCAGAAAACTAAAGTTGACAATGATGCTATACTAGTTGCAATCTCTAGTTGTGTCCTAGTCAATTTTTAGTCTTGATTTAGCTAACACAAACAAAACGCTATTTATTAATACGTTGCAATTAAGAAACATCAATTTACATTTACTTTCGAGAAAATTGTATTTATCGGTTTATTTGGAAAAACTTGGTATTTTATAACTATATAAATATAAAACTAAGATTTTTCTTTTTAATGAGAAATACATGAATTTCTATTTTAAATTTACAACTTAATTTCTAAGTGACAAAACATTTATTATTATATTCTTTTAAAATATAATAAATAATTATCATTTTATTACTACGTTTCCACGACCAAAATCATCCAGAAAAATAAAATAAAACCTAAGCTATTACAATCTCACAACCAGAATAATTAAATAGGCTTATGCCCTTACAGACCAATTACATGAATTTAAATAAGAATAAAATTTGGTTAGTCCTGAAAATTATCTTACAATTAAATTTACAAAATAAAAATAATAACTAAATTGAATTTATTTTATGAGTCTCAGAATATTGGTCCATTCTTCAAAATAGCTAATGCCTCAACGTCCGGGCGAAACCGATTTCGTTTGCACTTAGCCAGGGCCCATTGACCAATACGGTCGTCGCCCAATAAATCCAAATATTTTATATTTTTCGAAAATCATTTTAAAACTATATAATTAAATTTTATAAAAATTTCGGCAGCATTCCCTCTATTTTTGGGATAACCCAAAACTGGGAAAATGCTAAACCAAACACCGATAACTGTTCCCAACCAGGGAACACAATTTTTTTTTTCTAACCAAAATAATATTAAACCCGAATCAGCAATTCGTTTCCGAAAAATGTCGAAAACCCAACTAAACTCGAAAATTCCGAAAATAATCAGAACTCTTTCCAAAGAGTTCTCGGGAAAACCCGAAATCAACAACCATCCACAGAACCAAATATCACAGAACAATTGATCCAAAATTTCCGAAACAAAAAACGTAGCCGAAAATTGAATTTTTCGAAGAAAATTCCTGGACCAAATCTCATCATCGACCGCTACGAGGGACGAACTACTGAGATTAACAGAGGTTACCCAAATCCGTTGGTCGGTGAGCCGCGGGATAACTTGGGGACGGAAACGTAGTCCGCGAGGGAGCCGAACAGAAGAACGCGGAACAGAAAGCACTAGACAGCGGATCGGACAGCGCCAAATCCACGCACAGAAATACTGGACAGCAAATCGGGGACAGGGGTGGTGCTGCGCCGGATCTCGGGGTCGATCTGGGCGGCTACGGGTCGCCGAGACAACAACGGCGGGAGTTGACGCGCTGGGGTGGAACTCGGTCGGGGTTAGCCGAGTTGGGGCGCGCAAAGTCGGGTGGCCGCGGGTGGCACCGACAGAACAGCGGCTAGGGCACCGCCGCAGAAAGGTCCGACCGGAGGAAAACCGCGCCTGAGTTAGGGCAGGGCGCGGGTCTGACAGAGGGGGCCGAACGGAGCTGTTCCCGAAGGCCGGGGTCGACGTTGGCCGCCGGAGTCGCGAGAGCTCGGGAGAAAGGTTGGGTTTTTTTTGGGGAAAAGATTATGAGTGAGAAAATGGTGATGGTGAAGGGCTTAAATAGGGTAGGGTTGGGGGTTACGGGAAACCGAAGGGGTGGCCGGTTTCGGAAGGGGAGGGGATGGGTCATCGGCCGCTCGGCCGTTCGGGAATGAGGGGTTCTCTCCAGAACGAGAGAGAGAGATATAAAGAATTATAATGGGTTATAAATGTTTTATAAAAATATCTTTTCTTTAACTAAGAAAATAAAATGCTAATTAATTTCAGAAAAACGAATATGGGTTCGAGTCGGGTTTAAGTCAGGCTCGGAACTGGTCTAGACCAACATTCAAAAATCCAGGATTAAATATTTTCTAAAATATGATTTTTCATTAATAATAATTTATAAAATAAACTTTTTACAAGTTTTGACTTAAACTCTAAAATTTAATTTAAAACTATTTTTGGGTTCGGGTCTGGGCCTGACAATCAAAAATCCAATTTTGAAAAATAATAATTTTAACCTAATATTAATTAATTAGAAAATTACATGTCTTGATAAAAATTTCAGTTTTAATAATTTTTCTAAAAATGAAATTTCCTAAATTAACAATTAAGAATTAATTATACTAGCTAATTAAATTATAAAAATAATTATCTGAAATTACGGGTTTCATATAAGTTAGCCGTCGCAACAGCATCAAGTCAAGTCAGGTTACAAGTTACAAGCTAAGTCTAGTCAAGTTACAAGTTACAAGTCAAGAGTGCGCCGCCACGGACCACTATCAAGTTATCAGGTTACAAGTCAAGAATGCACGCCATCGGGTCATTATCAAGGAGATCAGGAGTATCAGTATCATAAGTCACAGAAAACCACGAAAATCGTACTAGTCATAGCAATACTGAAAATTGTGTCAGGTCATGTTGGGTCAAGATAGTCGTGCTTGTGAAACAAGATCTCAAAACCCAAACCACAACAGAGAAGCCAAGTTCAAGAAATAAACCAAATCATCAAGGGCAAGTGAGTTGCGCAGGGGTGGATGGCGCAGATGGCCAAGTGCGCCTGGAAAGGATGCGCAGGGGTCAAGTGCGCCAGGGAATCAAGTGCGCCGGGGGCCAGGGGCGCAGGGGCAAGGGCGCAGGAGATGGGTGGCGCAGGGTCAGATGGCGCAGGGGACCAAGCACGCCAGGGGATGGATGCGCAGGGGGCGAAGTGCGCAGGCTTAGACTGCGCTAAGTTGGATGGCGTATGGAGCGAAGTGTGCAGGCTTAGACTGCGCTAAGTCGGATGGCGCATGGAGCGAAGTGCGCAGAGATGGAAGGCGCAAAAGATGGACGGCGCAGAAGCGGATTGCGCAAGAGCCAAGCGCGCTGGGGGTGAGCGCGGTTCGCCAAAGGGCGAGCTGCGCGGTCGGTACTGCGCTAAAGAGCGCTGGCCGAGGGGATGATGCGCGGTTCACCAAAGGGTGAGTTGCGCAATCGGCCTTGCGCTAAAGAGCGCAGGCCGAGAATTCTGCTACTCCAGGCCGAGAGCAAGTCCAAGAACACCAAAAACTTTCAATCTTCATATCTTGGCCAAATCAAAACCAAATCTAGATTTTCAAAGTTCTATCTTGGGTGAAATTGAATTCTCTTCCACATGGAAGCATCAAAACAAGCAAAAATCAAAGTTTAATAGATCAAAAATCAAGGAAATCCGAAAATAATCAAAACTTAGATCTAGGAAAATGGAAGCTCAAAATCCAAAAATGTTAAGTTCTAATGTTGATCTCCATGTCCTAATCTAGCTAATGGACAAATAAAATATGGTGCTTATTTGGTGGCAAGGTGCACTTGCCTATGGTGTTGGAGTGTTGGTGGAGGAAGGAAGAAGATGGAGGAAAATAAATGAAAGTAAAGAGGAGAGAGAAAAGTTAGGTGGGATTAAATGGGAGTGGGTTGTGTTGTGTTGAGGGTGGAGCATAGGCTAAGGTGTTCCTCTTGGATTAAAACCAAATCAAACCAATCCTTCTCCACGAAATAAAACCAAGCCAACTAAAACCGACCGAGCCGAAACCCAAGATACAAGAAAACCCAAAATTCCACAAGTCAAGAAAAATAAAAATACATGCCCAAATCCGATTACGAGTATTAATACGAAATACGGGAAACGGGGGTGACAATAAGACTGTAAAAAAAACAGTATTAAAATAAATAAATAATTCGGTCAAAATTTTGATGGTTTTATACAAATTTAAGATTATAAAAAAAAAATTCCTTCTACATGGCTATCAGAATTCTAACAGTCCTAAATAGGCACATAATTGTCAAAATTTTGATGGTCCAATATATAGCAATGACTGTTCTTGTGTATATTCAGGACTGTCAAATTTATAATATCCCCTACTAGAAAATATAGCATAGTAATATGTCTAAATAAACGTTTGATTTAGGCTTAACATAAATAAAGTTTTTGTTAAGGTTAGTATGGGTAGAGAGCTAGTTAACAGTTAAACTCTTTTTTTAACTTTTTTGTGGTGTACACAATTTTTTTTGGCTTTTATTTTGCATTCATTTGCCAGCCTAATATTAAAATAGCTGGTTTTCTTTTGAAAATACAAATGACTCCATACTCTGCAGTAAAAATTTGAGTGCGAGCAAAAATGCTAAAATCGATTTTTTAAAAGAGAAATAGAAAAAATAAATATGGCAATTATTACAATGAAACGGGAATTTCGGTGGGGGCGTCTGGCCCCCACTCACCCGTTCTGGCCCCCACTCACCCGTACGCGTGTCGGCCAGTGTCACTCGCAGACTAACTTTAGCATTAACGTGAGGATTTTTATTTTGGGTGTTTAGCTGTTTTGGGCATATTTAGTTTTCGAAAATGCTTTTATGCCCGGGGCTTGGATCGCAGTCCTGATCCGTAGGCTATGTGTCGCCAAATAACTGACCCTTATGCTAACTTTCGGCCTCATCCACTTTCGGCCAATCGGAAGATGACACGTAGCCTGCGGACCAGAACTACGATCCAAGTTCCCAGACAACGTAGCACGTCCTATTTAGTTTTATGATCTCGTTTTAAAAAAAAAAAAAATTGGTCTTTATATTTCCATAATAGGATCAGACCTATCGTGCCGACCGTCCAAAATAAATACCTAAACATAAATTTTAAATATTATACGATATCCTAAAACTAAATAAAAATATATAAAAATTGTATGACTTGGATTGTTTAATTTTTTTTCATGATCAATCGAGAATGAGATTTGCGACAATGTTGCTATCCTAATTTTAGCAACCGTACGACCCATATATTGGGTCGTGCTGGCCGGTCATATAGATCGGCCCGAAGTTCAGGTCCGGTCCGGACCGATCTGAGGCCTGGCCCGACCTAACCCGGCTTGGCCCATGTCCGGAGTAGTTTCATTTTTCTTTAACCGATGCATGAGTTCAGTTAACTTTCTTTAACAAGAATCTTAGGCTAAGTTCAGACTTGAACCATCTTTAGAAGGGTAAAGTGCAAAATATTCATCCTCCAATTTGTCTCGTTAGCAAAATAAGACTCGATAGACAAATATAATAAATAAATCCTCCTCTCCTGCGGTGGTGGCAGCCTCCAGCCCTCCTCTTCCTCCCTAGTCCCTCCTCCCTCGTGGTGGCGGCAACCCCTAGCCCCCCCCCCCCCCCCCCCCCCCCCCCCCCCCCCCCCTCTTCTCACACACACACACACACACACACACACACACACACACACATCAGAGAGAGTGGATCACACTGGATTGCGACCCTCAATGTCTCCAGAGACAGACTACAACAGGTGTTCAGCTATACCATCATCACACTCATTCGTATAGTTAGATATGGCAGGCAATAAAAGAAGATATCAAAAAATTGGTTGTCCATTGTCCTCGACTATAAAAGAAGATATCAAAAAATTGATGGCGAGTGAGGTTAGCAGCGACGTCGAAGTCTCCGATTCCGACGGCGGAGGCGTGCAGCTCGGATTCCGAGTTCCTCTCCTTAAGCTAATCGAGAGGTTTCCAGTGGAAACTCAAAATATGGACACAGTGAATTGCTAGTTGAATTGACAGAGAGTAGTTTCGGTGGACTGCGGAGGATCTATTGGCGGAGAGGTAGAGACTTAGTGGCCTGGAGAATTGTCCTAACCGAGAAGTTGACCAAATCCGTTGGCTTGTCAGGCCTACCCCAGAACCGCCCCAGAGTAGGACCTTTCTATTGTTTAATGCTGTCATTGACACAGAGATTTGAAATCACAACAATGCAACGAGAAGAAAATGTCAAGGACACAATCTACAAACAAGAACATCACCTCGTATACAAATTTTTACATGGATTAACAGTAGAGCATTTATTTGACTTCTAACAAATCGCATTGCATCTGCTGCCATGTGTTGCTGCTCCATATATATACTGTAAGTAGTTTTCTTTTTCTTTATGATAGTGCAGCTCCCACCTGATCCAATACAACAGTACAGGGTCCATCGTGTCCTGGATCATGTGTCGAACTAGACTCGGATTTTTAACCTTAGGCCCAGCCAGTCCGCTATATTACATGGGAGTGTGAGGCTCGGCCCGACCCACTTGATAGCTCTAGACAACGGATTGGGGGTTAGTAGGAGGGCATCGGGGGATTGGGGTTGGGGCAGGATGGGGCGAGGGGGTAGAGAGGAGAGGTAATTTAGTCCCCAAAATAATTAACGAAAAACTTAATCCCTAACTAACAGAGGGAACCAAGTTTAAAATATTCAAGTTGTCCGGTTTAAAGTTTAGGATATCAAGTTGAGAAAGTAGAATAGTTGAGGCTACCAAGTTAAAATTTAGTATTTTTTTTTTCTGTGTGAACAAATTTATTTTTAGTTTTTTGTATCCAAACACAGAAAAAGGATGATTTTTCTTTTCAAGGCCATGATTATGCGAACCAAATGAGACCTAACTATAATTTTTGAACTCATTTGTGTGGTTAATAGACTTCACGGACTATACTCACATTGTGGTGTCGATGGAAATTTTTCTCGTTGATTTATGAAATGAAGAACAAAAATAAATTAATGCGAAACATACCTAAATCCATTTATTGGATTGATGGATCTTGAAGCAGACGTCTATTTATGGGGTTCGATCTTCCAACTTCAATCCTTAATGGCAAAGATGAATCCGCGAATACTTTGTTCCTCTATTTATGTTGATAGGGTTGCAGAAGAAAAAAATAGAACTCTATTTCTGTTGATAGGGATGCAGAAGAGAAAAATAGAAAAACTTCTCTTTGTTATCACCACTACCACTAGGCTGAGGGTCATTGGCAAATATATATATATATATATATATATATATATATATATATATATATATATATATAAAATTTGATCTATCATCAAATTAGATTTATCTCCGGTATCTACAAATTATTTCAATGACAATTATACCCGTAAGCCAATTTTTTAAATACACCACTTGAATTTGACTTTATTATTTAGATAGTCCAACACAGTTAATTTTACATATGTGGTATCTAATTATTGAATAATTTCAACAATGTCAATATGGCTTCATGTCTCTTGAAAGTAAAATGCGTATGTTTTTTAAACTTTATGCTAGTTCTTGTCTGCTAAAATTGATTGTAAAAAAAATGACAAATTTCCATTGAAAAAATGGGGGTTAGGTTTTACCTCCTCCAAGATATATAAAAACTCATCACAATTTTCAATTACATACTTATCTGACATGGATAGAAAAACAAAAGTTTTATTCTCAACCCTCCAAATGCTTAGACCATCTCCAATGGGGGTTTCTATCTTCCCTATTTCTATGGAAGAAATCCATTTTAGAAAAAACTTCTTCCAATAATAGTTTCTATCACCATTTCTATCCTAGGTGGCAATAATGTAGAATGGGAACTTTCTAGGAGGATTTCTACATGTAGAAACTCTCATATAAATTCTCCTATCTCACATGACAATCATTATTGGACCCCACACCATTAAATTGTCATGTGTACAATTTCTATGTAGAAACTCTTCCAACTATGATATAAATCTCCTTAGGCCTCGTTTGGTTCACGGAAAGGAAATCAATTCCCATGTATTTTCCATGGGGATGGGAAAGTAGAATTCCTATCAAATTTTCTTTCCTATGTTTGGTTGGTATAGAAAAGGAAAGAAAAAATATATCATTGTTCCAACAATATCCAATGTCAACATAATTATAATGAAGAGTTAATTGGTAAAATAGGTAATAAATCAAGGCTACTTTTGTCATAATGTTTGGTAATTAATGTTGGGAAAGGAGGAGGAAAAATGAATCACATGGATCATGAGAGGAACCATTTTCCCTCATATTTTCTTCCATGTCAGGAAAGTGTTTCCCAAATTTGTGGCTACCAAACAAAGGAAAGGAACAAGTTTCCTTACCGGATTCCTTGAATCCGTGAACCAAACGAGGCCTTAAAGTACAGTGCCAAGGATAAGAACTCAATTTTAGAAATCAACATTGGAGATGGTCTTACAACCTCTCTCTCCTATCTCTTACACATGGATCCAATCGGGTCCCACCTCTCCTCTTACTCCTCTGTTATATGGGCTCTATCTGATCCCACCACTTTTTATCCTTCCTCATCCAATCAAAGTTTGACATGTGACGGACACGTGATGGCTGTAAGAAAATTGTACGTATCATAACAAAACTACTTATTGTAGGGTTGGGTACGTCCATTTTCATTTGAAGACGCACCGGACCGGAAGTGACAAGATGACATGGATGATGAAGGGAACGTCATATCCGACAGTTGGTTGGACAGATTAAAGCAGTATAATCAACAGGTGATCACCAGCGTACTCAAATACATTGGACCCGGTCACTATAGCTGCCGGACCAATCTAGTCAAAGGAGACGTCCGGATTCATCAACTTTGAATAGATAGGTCATTGATCAACAAGACACCGTGTAAATCAGCAGTCATCAATTATTTCTCGAATTAAAAAAAGAAAATTATTTTGTTCAACTTACCAAGTTTTAAGATCTAACTAGACTAACTCGAACATTTGTTGACGAACATTTGTTATTAAAAGATTTATTTCGTCACTGAAAGTTAAATTTCGTCACTAAAATATTATTAAAAAGTTCATGTAACCAAAGTTTAAAACGAACAAATTCAGTACCCAAAGTCTAATTAAATTTAAACCTAGTACCTTATACAAAATAAAAAAAAGGGATATATTGGACATAAAATAGCTTTATAAACAAATTTATGAAAAAAAATTTACTACCGACAATTAATTTGATATTAATTGGGTAAATACTCAGATAACATAAGGGTATTTAGTAATAGGGTCTTATGTAATATTTGATATTAGGATTTGAGTCTTCATAATGTCCAACACTAGGGTTTAAGTCTCATGTTCTTTTAGAAAAAATTTCTTCCAATAGTGATTTCTATCATACGTGGCGCTAATCTAAGATGAAAATTTTATACATATATAAACTCTCATAGAAATTCTCATCTCTCATATAAATTAATATTGGATCATACTTTCAAAGCCTATTTGGTACACTGTAATATAATCGTAATCTCAATGTAATCAAATGAAGGAAAAAAATATTTTTTTTATTTGATTACATTGCGATTGTGATTACATTACAATGAACCAAACGGGTTGACCATTTTATTTTCTGCCAGATAGAAATTGAGAACCTATGTAAAAACTCTATCAAGTATGATAGAAATTTTCTTGTACTACTACAATGCCAAGTAGGCTATCTCCAATGGGAATTTGTAAAATTGAGATTCTATCATACTTGAATTGTACTATCAGTTCGACTGTGGAACCTCAAAATAGGAACTCGCATTATGGTTATGACACGTGGACTTATATTTTTATTTAGACCTCTAATTTTTTCTGTTTATGCCCTTAAAAAAAATCAAGAAACGAGATACGTTTAATTCAAATATTTTTCATTGACAAGTTTTAAAATTAGTAACTCATGAGTTATTCTAGGACTTTTGTTGTACTATAAGAAAATTTCTATCATAGTTGGCATAAGTTGTAAAAAAAAATTCTACACAAAAAATAAATAAATCTCCAATGGTTCTCATTCTTTCCTATGATGGAGAATATTAAATGATAATATTATAATTTAGTTTCAAAGTGGGGCTCAATATTAAAATAAAGAAATTTATGAGAATTTTCATATATATAAAATCTCATAGAAATTCTTCATCCTATATCAGCGCCACGTATGATGAAAATTTAAACGAAAATCACTAATGGGAGAAATTTTTTCTAAAAAAAAATTCTACAATAAGGGAGATAGAAACTCCCATTAGAGATGGCCTAAGGTTATCTCCAATGAAAAATTCTAAAATTGAGTTTTCATCCTACATGCATTGTACTATAAGAAAAATTCTATTATAGTTGGCAGAAAAAGTGTAAAAAAAACTCTCTAATGGTCCTCAATTTTTACCCTACGTGGCACTGCTTACGTTATAAAAATTTTAAAATAAATTATATATGTAGAAACCCTCATAGAAGTTATATATGCTTAGCATCATGTTGGATAAAAATTGAAATTAAAAACGCTAGAAGTTTTTTCTAAAAAGAATTTCTAACTTACGCTGATGGTCTAAGGCCCACCAAGCCAACCACAACTAAACTAAGGTCATCTCCAATGGTGATTTCTAAAATTGAGTTTTTATCCTACTTGTTATTGTAATTTTATGAAAATTTATATCTTAGTTTGTAGATTTTCTATATATAAATTGTTCACAAAACAAAACACTATATGTTTTTCCATTTCTGTCCTATGTAGCAACAAATAAAATTATCAATTAATAACGTGGGACTCGGTATTAATTGGTACGAGAGATATGGAGAATTTATATGAGAGTTTCTCCATGTAGAAATTCTTATAAAAACTTTATATCCTATATCATCGCCGCATAGATAGAAATTGTGATAGAAATATCTATTGGGAGTTATTTGTTTTTTGTAAGAAAGATTTCAACCATAGAGAAACCCCATTGGGATGGACTAAAGGCCCACCAAGCCAACACAGCTAAACTAACCCTACAAAGAAATTGTATTCTTAAAGAGAGAAAATAAGTTCAGAAGCAACAAGAAACTCTCCACCGTTTCCCAAACAGAGTGAATCTCAAAACAAAAAATCATTCCAGAATCCAGACTAGGACCACCACATTCCACACGTGCCGTCTCCCAAGCGCGGGCGGGAGGCCACCGGAGGGGAGGGGGTTTCATTTGGGTCACTTCTCCCGGTACTCCTTACCCTTACCCTGGTTAGCAATTATCCGAATAAAACTCGTATTATACCTAAATTTTTTTAATATTCCGGCTATACACATTCCAATACTTACTTAGCACATCTCATTTAAAATAAAATAAAAAATTACACCCCATATTCTGCGATGAGCACGACAAATACTGGTCGAACGGGCAATGGTCTGTTCGACAAATATTGGTCGAACATGCCTTCTTCTGTTCAACAAATACGGGTCGACATGTCTTCTTCTTCTGTTCGACAAACACTGATCGAACATGTTCTAATCGAACATGCCATCTTATGTTCGACATATGGTCGAGCATACACACTATAGTTCGACTGTCGTGGGTCGAACATTCCTCTGTGAGGTCGACAAACCAAGGACGAACCTACCCGTGAATACACCCAAATTGTTTTCATTTTTTTTTTCAACAACAGTTTATAGGATCGGCCGTCGGGGATCGGGGAGCAAAGGGAGGGGGAGGAGGAGGAGGGAGGTCAGGGGGGAGGAGGTGGGTCGGAGGGGGGTCGGCGGAGCGGAGGGGAGGGGAGCAAGGGGAGGATCGGCAGAGGAGGGGGGGGGGGGGGGGGGGGGTCAGAGGAGGAGGCGGGTCGGAGGAGGAGGAGGAGGGTCGGCGGAGGGGAGGAGGGAAGGGGAGCATGGGGTGTGCTCAACAAGGGTAGAATATGAATTTTTTTTTTTTAATGGAGTACGCTAAGTAAGTGTTGGGGTGTGTATAGCCGGACACTTTTTAGAAACGTATAATATTTGCGTACTTTTGAAATCGTATTAGTATACAAATTTTAAGCATGATATATTCCATATGAATTATTGAAAAAATTGTCACAAAAGATGTGATAGAAACATGTTTAATTAATTAAATTTGACAATTTTGACATGTAAAATTTTTAACCTCAATATTTTTATTTGAAAAATATTTAACTAATTTTTTTGACTTATTTTACTTATACTGTGTCGATTTATACTCTGTAATGTTGTAGTTTCTATTTTTTTTTTTTTTTTTTTTTCTTTCTGTTTGCCGAACCTCAATGACCATAATCATTGACCGTAAGCTCATATCCCTCCTCTCCTCCATGCACAAATAATTTTACAAAAAATGCCATCGACGAATTCGAAAACCGCCTCCCCTCTGTAGCCAACACTTGGCTAGCCAGCATTAGAGCTGCTCGCCACCACTCGCTCGCTCTTTGAAGTAACCGCTTCTACTTCCCATTGGCCCTGCCAAAAATAGGAGAACGAGGGGTTAATTGCAAAAGAGCGCTCCCTTCCATCCCAACCCACGATGACAAATAAAAATAAAAATAGGAGAACGAGGGGTTAATTGCAAAAGTCCAGCCTCCAAACCCCTTCCCCACTCCGGCCCAACCCACACTACCTACGTGTCAGCCAGCTCCTCTCTCCACGTACCCCCCCTATTCCAACACGCGCCACCTCTCTCTTGCTTTTCTAACATTGGTTTCTTCTTCTTCTTCTTCCTCCTCCATTCTAAAAAAAAACATCAGAAAAAAAAAAAAAAAAAAGTCAGAGAGAGAGAGCGAACAATGCTCCAGTCCGTGGACGCGGCCAAGACCCACGAGATCATGGCCAGGTTCCGGCCGATCGCGCCGAAGCCCCACCTGCCCCCCTCCTCCCGACAGCCCCTCCACAGCCCTCCCGCCGCGCTCCTCCGCGCCCGGCCACGCAGGGCCAGGAAGCGCGGCCGCGCGGACCCTCTCCTCCCCGCGCCGAGCAAGCGGCCGAAGCCGCTCCTCCTCCCCGTCCCTCCTCCGCCGCCCGTGGAGCGGGACCTGCTCAAGAACCTCCAGGAGCCGCCGCCCAGGCCGATCGCGCCGGTGCCCCTCCGGCCGGTCGGCTCCAGCATCAGCGTCGCGTGCATCAGCCCCCTCGCGGGCCCCCCTCCTCCGGCGCCGACGAGGCCGGAGGAGGTGGAGTCCGAGGCCGAGCCGGCGGTGGTGTCCGACTGGAGCAACAGGGTGAGGCTCGCGAACTCCGCCTACAAGGAGATGGTCGGGCAGCCGGAGTGCCCGTGGCTGGAGACGACGGCGCCGGCGGCGGCGTCGAGGAGGATCGGCGGGGAGGTGGCGCTCGACCTCCCCGCGGAGCCCTGGGGGATCCCGGCGGGGGCCGGCGGGTTCTCGTGCAGAGTGAGGGTCGCGTGGGCGCGCGACGGGAGGAGGAGCTTCGTGGACGCCCCCTGCGACGTGAGCAGGCTCCGGTGCGGCTCCAACGACTACAAGTTCGCCTGGAGGATCCGCACTGCTGCGGGTTTTGGGAACAACTGTGTGTGGGGCCCGAACTGAACTGAACTGAAGTTGTTTGTATGTACGTGGTACTAAAGACTGCTGCTAGTCTGGAAAAAAAATATGTAAATAGGATGATAATAATGTAGAGAAAAAGGAAGTATTTAATCATATTTTATTGAGCATGTGTGTTGCTGATCTGTATGTCGAGCTTGCATGCAATATGATTTAGAATTGAAAAAGTCTACTCAGATCAGAAACAAAACAAAACAAAAAAACGAAAAACAAACCGAAAAACCACGTGGCAGCTCCAGATTAACTAATATATATATATATATATATATATATATATATATATATATATATATATATATGGTCGACACGTGGCCGTAGTTTCAGCAGCAGTTGAAAAATACCTGTTGTTTAGAATTAGAGAGGGCCCTTCCACTTGAAAATGTCTGCATAGGCCTTCACTTCAAGATGGAGAGAATTTTTGAGAGAACATGATGCCAGAGGGGAGAAAACCTGCATGCTCCAACCATGTTTCAATATCACAAGGAATATGGAACAATCTCGTTCACGGAATCAGGGCTTTGAAAGAGAAAAAAAGTTGTTTATTTTCTTTCATGTATTTGACTGCCAAAAATAATGTACATATAGGAAAAAATAATTGTCAAGAGAGAAAAAAACAAAAGGGAAATTAGATCCCCTGTTAGCATAGTAGACGCAACTTTTTGAATACCCTACTCATCCCATGGAGATTTACTTTTCCACCCTCTAATTATTTACTTTTTCTTCCAATTTTTAGGACTTTATCAAACAATGTAAAGAAAATTAATGAGAAGAATTGATTTACTTTCATTTTCTTTCTGCGAACCAAATTGGCCAAAGAACAGAAACATAAGCAATACTTCAGCAAACGCATGTACCTCTGAGGAGAAAATTTCATATGATTCTGTAGCAACTGTAAGTAAACCTGTAGCGGGAAAAAAAGAGGGGAAAGTAAATCAATTATTTGCTTTTTCCATCAAAATTTTTCAAAAATCGGAAGAAAAGTGAATCCTTCGGATGGAAAAGTAAATCCTGGGATGGTGGTAAGGATGGGGAGAACCATTTCCACCCTTGTTTTTCTTTTTCCTTCCCGTTTCTTTCCTCCAGCGTCTAAACACATAAAAGGAATAACTTTCATTTTCCAAGACCGAACTAAACGTGGCCTTTAGAAGATGATCTCAACAGGTAAGTTTTTCATTCTGCGCAAAATTGAGAGCTTCATCAAACGACCCAAAAGACAGTTTATATTTCAGAGTAACATCAGCTTTCAACTCAGAAATGGAATATAAAGATGCAGAGGTTTTCTCATTGCAGGTGTGTTCACATGTGATGTGAGGGCACTACAAGCATTGACAAATTGAAAGCAGAAGATTATGTTCGCGAGAGCTGTTCCACATATCAATCAATTTAATTTCATAAGATTCTATGGACAAATTGAAAGCAACCAAAAGATCTTTCAATTTCAGTTTTCATCACAATAAAAGGGTACTCAAAATGTGGTGTAAAATGTACTCTTTAGAACAAGGCTGCAGAAACACCGGCAATTATTAACTTTTTTTTTATTACAATTCACACATATCTACACGTCCCTACGGTTGGCTTTAAGCGCTGGACCGCCAATTATTACTTGTTGGCTAAAAATACCCAGGGTACTTTTAGAACTAGAACCGAGCTTATTATAAGTAGGGCTACAAACGAGCCAAGCCGAGCCAAGCTTTTGTAAGCTTGAGCTTGGCTTGACTAGAATTAATCGAGTTCGAGCTTGATAAATTTTTAATTTTGGAGCTTGAGCTTGGCTCGAGCTTGTTTATATTAAGCTTGAGCTTGGCTTGGTTTGAGCTCAAGCTTGGCTTGATAAGCAAGCTTGATAAACAAGCTCGATAAGTTCAAAATCAAGCTCGTTAAGCTTGTTGTCAAGCTCGCTCAACTTTATTTCAAACTCATTAAGCTTCATTTCAAGCTTAACGAGTTCAATTTTAAGCTAGTTAGGTTTGAATTCAAGTACTTGTAATATTAACAATTTATTTATAAAAATTTAATTAAAAAAGTTTCTTAATATCAATTATTACGGACATATAAATATATAATGCACACAACCATTTGCAGCCTCCCCGCCGTGCACGCCTCGCTGCCGACGATGATCCCCCTTCTCCCACCCTCCCTCCCTCCCTCCCTCCCTGCCGGCCCCTGTCATGCCCTGGTCCCGTAGGACCGATCGTCCTCGCAAAGGCGTGATGCCGCACGAGCCTAGGTTGCGCTCGTGCAAGGCCAAGTTCAGAAACGGCCGATTTAAGCAAGGCCACAGGGTCGCACAGAGTGTTTCCATTTGCAGCGAAAAGTAATTGGACACAAGTTGAAACAAATTCAATAGTTTTTATTGATATTCAAGAAGTTTTACAAGCGGCGCTAGGCAAAATTATAATTTGCTCAAGCTCTCTCTTTCTCTGAAACATAAAAGGCGTGCCAAGTGGCTTACAACATGGAATAATTCCTGACGATGTTCCGATACATTATGTCATGTATATGGTGCTTCAGCTCCTTTGCAACGCTCCAAGGCTCCAGAGTTAGCTCCGCGCCTTAGTACGTTCGAGGGAAGTCTCTGCACCCGACGTGGCTCTTCTGCACCCTGCAAGCAGACTATGTGATTATCAGTACATTGTTATGCACTGGTGGGGAGGCTAGCTCGCCCACTCGCTATCATTACCAAACACGTTCATTTTACTTTTGTCACCATCTATCATTTATTGTCTTACTAATCTTGCCTTAGGGTCAGTTTCGTGGCATATCATTCAAGCATATCTCGTGTTATCGATATCAAGTGTCGCATAGAAAATTGTCACTCCCCAATCCTGGAATACGTATTTTAATACGTAAATCGATAAATTGTATTTACCTTGTATTTATACGATATTTATTATGCAGTATTTCTTCATGCATTTCCTAAGAATATTCGACAAAATATTATTTTCCTAATTTATTTTCTGCATTTGGGCCTACAGTTTTGGTTCATTTGGGTAACCTATTCTTGGTTCACCAATGGTTCATCTTGAACCCTTTGGTTCATCATGAACCCATGGGTCCAAGATCTTTATATATATAGCTCATCTCATTCTCTCTCCCCTCATTTACTTCCTCTCATTTATTTCCTCCACCAACCAAGGCAAGTACCAACTTGCTCAAGAGATGGATCCATATTTTGTCATTGATTTCTTACAAAACTATTTGCCAAAACATGTTCTTCTCCTCAATCTATACTAGTTTAGAACTTGGAAATTTCCATTTTGAAGCTTTGATTTTTGTAGATCTAAGTTTTAATCATTTTCGGATTTTGTATGGTTTGATCTACTTTAGTTGGATTTTATGAGTTTTTGATGCTTCCATGTGGAAGAGCATTCAGTTTCACCCAAGTTGGAACTTTGGAAATCTGGATTTGGAGTTCGGATGGCCAAGTTGTGATGTTTTGAAGCTTTGGGTTCATCCATGGTGTTCTTGCTGTTTGGAGAAGACAGTGAGCAGTGTGCTTCTGTTTGAGCACACTTCCTGTTGGAAGCGTGTCTCCCCTTGAGTCTGCGTGACTTTTCACGCAGCTCTCCCCTTGAGTCTGCGTGACTTTTCACGCAGCTCTCCCCTTGAGTCTGCGTGACTTTTCACGCAGCTCTCCCCTTGAGTCTGCGTGACTTTTCACGCACGCTGCCTTGAGTGAGCCTGCGTGACTTTTCACGCACGCTGCCTTGAGTGAGCCTGCGTGACTTTTCACGCAAGCTGCCATGAGTGAGCCTGCGTGACTTTTCACCCCTTGAGCGTGCGTGCTTTTGTGCGTACGCTTTTAATATTTTATTAGATATTATATGTCCCATTTTATATCCTTACGCCTTTTGTCCCGAGCATGATATGAGCACTAATGTGACCCCGGTGAACAAAGAGTTCCTACCTGATACATGTACCTGAATGTCCCAGTTCTTGTTCATGCTCGACAAAAGACTCGTAACTCCACGTGGCGTATTTGCAATGATACATTACACTAAGGAGGGTAGCACATGTTGACATACTGATTGACATGGATCCTCTTTGGGGTACTCGTACTAAAGTACGACTTTAGGAGGATAATCATGCAGGCCACAGCATGTGAGTCCAAGATTTCACCTAGGGTTAAATTAGGCAACTAAATATACTAGATGCATGGGGAGGGCAAAATCCCGAGATCGTGTTACTCTATTGTCACTCTAGCGTATTGCACTCTTCATTGTCACTTTTATCATTGTACTCTCTCCTTTTCACCTTAATGATTGGCACCTTTAGCAATAAATGATCAGAGACTAAGTTCTGTTCAGGCGAAGGGTTACAATCTCGGTCCTTGTTTGGTTTAAGGATTGTAACCTGGCTTCCGGAATAGTACCTTCGTCTTCTCTTCATATATTGTCCAGCTATATTTTATTTAGCATGATTCTCCAGTTATCGTATGTCAATGATGCCTCACTTAATTGTTTTCTCTGATTGGGATAAGTGCATTGGTAGTGCACAAACCTCAATATGTGTTACTTATTGTTGTTTTCTTACATATTGAATGATAATGATTTGTTGGTTTTAGTTCTTAAGTGAAGCCTCCTTTGTGGCACTTGCTCTTTCTGGGGTCTGACCCAGCTGGTTTTGTATGGCCAGATACCGGAGCATCACCAAAGGATCTCCCTGCTTTTCAGCCCGATGGTGGTCACCAGGCGTAACCAGGGCATCGAGTGGGTTTCTTTTTGTTCTCCCACTGTAATATTGTAAATTATTCTTTTGAGACGTTTAGTCGACGAGCAAGTGTTAGCTCGATTGTACTTACTTACTGTCCGCCTACGGGCTGTAACATGATTGACAAGCCCCGGGGGTTGATCATGTATGACTGAACTCCTGCTAGTCCTCACATTTTGTAACAACTAGCTTCATGATCATTCCGAATATATAATGTATGGGACGCCTTACTATTGTGTATTTGGTGGTCTGCCATCTTGTAACTATTATTAGTTGGTTGAGATTGAGACAATAGGCTATTTTATGACCTTAAGAGACTGATGGATTGTAGTGAAACCCTCACATATCTAGACAGCCGTGACCGTATAGCGGTGTGGATTCCATTCCGTTATACGTAGCTGGCTATGTCTGCCCCCGCTCTCCAGTATTCTGGTTCTGGGACGTGACACAGTTCATAGTTCATCGTGCGAACTCGCTGCACGACGCTCGTCCCAATCCTATGGTCAAACTATGGTTCGTTCATACGGGATACTCTACCCAAGCTCGTTTCACTCAAATTTCTAAACATCGAGCAGTGTTCATCCTATTCACATCAAGACACTCTTCGCACATAACCACAACGATCTTGTCTTGCGCGAGAGCAACTCCAGCCTCGCACATGCATCACGTCAGATTTGGGACGATCATTCCGCGTGAGCGTTGACATGGTGATTCATGTCCAGCGGGAATGAATCTAACTCGAAATATCATGACATGGCAATTTGGATTGCTTCGACTTGTGGTTTGAAGCGAAGGTGAATTCGAGGATTGTTCGGAATTGTGATTGATGATAAAGAAAACTTGAGGATTGAGTAGACCCAATATTCGTATCGAAAACGAATTAATCTAGACTCAATCAAGAGTTATGTCCCAATGAGGACGACTATTCTGCGGGAACGTTGGCATGGTGATTCATGTCCGCCGTGGATAATCAGACTTGCGTGAGATTGTGATATAACAAATTGCTTGGCTAGACGACCTTGTGATCGACTACGTGAATTGGATAGGATGGATAGGTGAATTGTATCAAACAAAAATTGAAGAGAGAGACCATGACAATGCTAGTTTGGATGTACGATATTGACATACCGAGGATTTGGTTGAGGACAACCTATCATAGCATGTGCAAGGCCAAGTCCAGAAACGGCCGATTTAAGCTAGACCACAGGGTCGCACAGAGTGTCCCCATTTGCAGCGAAAAGTAATTGGACACAAGTTGAAACAAATTCAATAGTCTTTCTTGATATTCAAGAAATTTTACAAGCGGCGCTAGGCCAAGATTATAATTTGCTCAAGCTCTCTCTCCCTCTCTCTCTGAAACATAAAAGGCGTGCCAAGTGGCTTACAACATGGAATGATTCTTGGCGATGTTTCGATACATTATGTCACGTATATGGTGCTTCAGCTCCTTTGCAATGCTCCAAGGCTCCAGAGTTAGCTCCGCACCTTAGTACGTTCGAGGAAAGTCTCCGCACCCGACGTGGCTCTTCGGCACCCTGCAAACAGACTATGTGGTTATCAGTACATTGTTATGCACTGGTGGGGAGGCAAGCTCGCCCACTCACTATCATTACCAAACACGTTCATTTTACTTTTGTGCACCATCTATCATTTATTGTCTTACTAATTTTGCCTTAAGGTCAGTTTCATGGCATATCATTCAAGCCTATTTCGTGTTATCGATATCAAGTGTCGCATAGAAAATACATGCGCAACTTACCATACTTACCGTACGATCTCCCATGTCCAAGTAAACCAAGTTAGCCAACAGTTCATACGTAATGACTTAACGTAATATTGCATAGGTATTCAAAGGTGTCAAGGGCGTGTTCTTGCCTCAGGGTCTACGAAGTATTCAAGTTGTCAAGTTGTGTTATTTCAATGTCCATGTTCACGTAGTTGTCCAGTTGTTCAGCTTACTCAACTTGTCGGTTTGTGTTATACTCAAACGTTGTTCAAATATGTTACAGTCAGTAACTTAGCATGTTCAACTTAGTCAGATTACTTGTTTCAATGCAATGTCTCGCACGCGGATTGCCGCAATCGAGCCAACTTAATCTATATGCACCGGTCGCTGGCACCACAAGCCATTTGGACATTTACTCCTCTTGGAATTCTCACCTATCAAGCGTGATGGCTGGTACACCTTGATAGTCTTTTGATATACCCGGCCTTACGTCTCTTGGGTGGCCAAGCCCGCACCCAATCAGCCCGTAAGCCATGATTCCGCCTAGGCCGGCTACGATGTCGTTGATCGTTGCCTTGGAATACTTAATCACTTCTTCCCCCCGTATACGAGTGGGTTGTCCACGACCATTTCGTATTGTCTTGTCATTTTTAACTTAACGGATGTCTTTAAGCCATAGGCTGTCTGTGAGCCATAGTCGATTACCGACTAGGTTGGCGGCGGCATCAGTGCAGCGCGGGTAGCGAGCCCCGTTGCACGTCCCCGTCATACCTGTCGCTAATCCTTCTTTCCTTTCTTTCATTCATTCTTTCTTTTATTTCTTTCACTTGTTCATTGATTCATTCACGTATTCATTCGTTCGTTCGTTGATTCCTTCATTCAGTTATTCGTCCATTCGTTCATTCATACATTATGCAACTCCCTGTGCGGAAAACGCCTTGGCGATCCATCGGTCCCGAAGCCTTTCAATGTTTCTAGTACTCTATTCGGAACGACTATGTTGATAGTCTTCCTCTCATTTTAGTGAACCATTCATTAGTTCATGTCTCAAGTTGTGATACGATTCTAAGTGACAAGCCTTTCGTTCATAATCGAACGCACAAGTAAATCTACTCGAAATGTAAGCTGCGCATTTGCACGAACGTGGAGTGCGGTGCGAGAGTTCGCATATTTTTCAAGTTCTTTACCATATAATATACAAGCATACAAGATGGGATTATTCCCTTAGCTAGGTGCGTTGAGTCATTTTATTAGCATGTACGGTGTTATCGACTAGCGATTCTAGCAATATTGTCCGTATTATTATGTGTCTAGGCTAAGCAAAGACAGGTTCATCGGAGCCACCCACCTTAGCGATGATCGTATCGGCCGAGCGAGACTCCGAGCGTGCCTTTGAAAATCTAAGTCTGGATTCTCCTGAAGGGCCAAGTCCATTGCCTTTGCCTTAAGCGAGTCATTTCGCCGAGCAAGACGGGGTTCGAGTCATTGCACTTGCGCCGTTTGAGTCGACGTTCCGCTAGGGCGGAGCGAGTCGTTACAGCCCCCCCCCTCCCGCCTCGCGGGTGTGCGGCGCCGGAGCGCGTGGGGCGTACGGCGCCGGAGCGCGCGGGCGCTGACTGGAGGCGAGAGGGGGCGGCCCGGGAGGGAAAGCGAAGCGGAGGGAGGGCGCACGGCGAGTAAAGAGGGGGCGGTCGGGGAGGGGCGACCGGGGAGGGAGAGGGCGGCTGGGGTGGGGGGGGGGCCCTTGGAAAGGGGAGGGTATTTTGGGGAAAAAAAACTTTTAGGGATATTAAGTTGCCTATTTTTAAAGTTTAAGATATCAAGTTGTCAAACATGAATAGTTGAGGATATCAAGTTAAAATTTAGCCTTTTTTATTACTGTCACGCCCCAGAACCAGAATACTGGAGAGCGGGGGCAGACATAGCCAGCTACGTATATTGAAATAGAATACATCTCAACTATACGGTCACGGCTGTCTAAATATGAGGGTTTACTACAAGCCAGCAGTCTCTTAAGGTCAAGCCTATTGTCTCAATCTCAAGCAATTAACAGAGTTGCAAGATATTAGAGCATCAAATATATATATATAAGGCGTCCCAAATATTACATATTGGATGATCATGAAGCTAGTCGTACAAAATGATGGGACTAGCAAGAGTTCAGTCATACATGATCAACCCTAGGATTTGTTAATCATGTTTACAGCCCGTAGGCAGACAGTAAGTAAATGTGCATCGAGCTAACAGGTGCTCGTCGGCTAAATGCCTCAAAAGAATAAATTTACATATAAGTGGGTGAAACAAAAAGGAAAACCCACTCTTGGCCCGGGTTCCGTCTAGTTGTCACCATTGAGCTGGAAGCTCGGTAGATCCTCGGGAGCTGCTCCGAAATCTGGCCACACAAAACCAGCTGGGTCAAACCCCAGAAAGAACAAGTGCCACAAAGGAGGCCACAAATAAGAACAAAAGCCAGCATATCAGAACATAAAGAATAAAAGAAAGTACAAGTAGTAAGGTACACAGGGCGATAAACGACTAGGGACGTGGAACCATTTCGGGAGCCAGGTTACAATCCTTAAACCAGACAAGGACCGGGGTTGTAACCCTTCGCCTGAATAGCTCACTGTCTCTACTCATTTATCGTTAAGATAAGTAAAACAAACATGCTCAGGAGATAGCAGGTACTGGAGCTAGACAAGACTTAGACAAGGCTGGACACCATCCATTCACAATCGGCCAAGCAAGTACTACGGCTTACTACTTTAACTAACTAGGGTTATCACAAGCCTAATTACTAACAAGATGCAAGTGAGAAACTCCCAGTCCCAAGCCCTGCAGACTATCCAATTATCCTTCCGCGGGTTGAGAGTTATAGGTGGGTACATTGCCCGGGAGACAAATGTACCCTTAGGTGACTTAGAGGGTGCAACACATGACAGTGTGCTGGAAATGTGCTCTACTCGTCGGCAAGCTACAAGTCCATTAAAGCGCCCAGATAACGAGATTGCATGTGACTGGGAATTCTCCATGTTCTAGTTTGATCTAATAATTAGCCTAATCCAATTTAGCGCGAGTCCCTGGCCGTGGTACCCAGGAAGTCGCGTCCTAGACATGATGCAAGACAAGACAAGTGGATTGTACAAACAAGCAAGCAGGAACCCCACGGTGTCAAGTTGATTATACGAGTTAATTACACGTTACAAGTTACAAGTCAAGTCAAGTCAGGAGTGCGCCGCCACGGGCCACTATCAAGTTATCAAGATAAATCATGTCAGGGTACTGTCAGGAGTGCGCCACTACGGGCCACTATCAAGTCCGGTTGGTCATGTCAGGAGTGCACCACTACGGGTCACTGTCGTGTTATGCTAGTTCCTTGTCATGCCATGCCATGTACAATAGTCATTCCAAACATATTAAGTAAAATCAAGTTCATGACAAAAGGCGTAAGGATATAAAATGGGCGTAAAATATCTAATACAATATCAATATATATAGGACTATAGAAGAGCCAGGCTTAAAGAAAATAAAACCAAATCTCCAAGAGCCAATGGTTTGCGCAAGGGGTCAGGGGGTTGGATTGCGCAGGAGTCAAGTGCGCCAGGAGGCCAACTGCGCAGGGTGAGCTGCGCAGGGTACCAACTGCGCAGGAGTGAGCTGCGCAGGGTACCAACTGCGCAGGAGTGGATGGCGCAGCAGATGGATTGCGCACAGGAGGATTGCGCAGGGGTGGATTGCGCAGAGGTGGATTGCGCAGGGGTTACTTTGCGCATGGCTGGCTTGCGCATGGCTGGCTTGCGCATGGCTAGCTTGCGCCAGCGCAATCCAGCGCAGCGCAAAGCACTGGCCAAGTGATTGCGCAATCGGCCATGCGCTAAAGAGCACAGGCCGGGGGTGCGCAATCGGCCATGCGCTAAAAAGCGCAAGGCAGAGGGCTGTTCTTCCTGGCCGAGAGCAAGTCCAAGAACACCAAGAACTTCAATTCTTCATAACTTAGCCAAATTAAAACCAAATCTAGATTTTCAAAGTTCTATCTTGAGTAAAATCGAATTCTCTTCCACATGGAAGCATCAAAACATACAAAAATTAAAGTTAAATAGATCAAAACCATGTAAATCCGAAAATAGTAAAAACCTAGATCTAGAACAAAGGAAACTCCAAATCACAAAATGTCAAGTTCTAAAGTTGTTCTCCATGGCCTAATCTAGCTAATGGACAAATAAAAAGTGGTGCTTATTTGATGGCAAGGTGCACTTGCCTAATGGGTTGGGGAGTTGTGGAAGAAGGAAGAAGAAGAAAATTAATGGAGAGTAAAGAGGAGAGAGAAAGTTTGGTGGAGATATAATGAGGGTGGTTGTGTTGTGTTGAGGGTAGAGTGTAGGTTAAAGTGTACCAATTCATGATGAACCAAACCAAACCAACTACCACAAAATAAAACCAAGCCATGGTCCAAAACCCATTTACGAGAAACCAAAATCCGCAAGTCGAGAAAATTAAAATACGTGCCAAAATCAAATACGAGCATAAATACATAATACAGGAAATGGGGGTGACAATTACAATTCACACATACCTACATGTCCTTACGGTTGGGTTGGGCTTAAGCGCTGGAGCGCCAAATATTACCTAGTTGGCTAAAAATACCCAGGGTACCTTTAGAACTCAAATCGAGCTTATTATTGTTAGTCCCGGGACATAATTTTTCGATGAAAAACTGAAAATTATGCAACACTTCGTAGAAGGTGCACGACCGAGATCCCGAAGGATTCTGAAAAACGAATACTAATATGTCACTTCGAAGAAGGCACAGAAGAATTCGTAACAGCGGCGATGAATGTCCACAAACGTTTTCTGATTATATCAGAAACGTTCTCGTAGAGCGAGATAAAAACGGATGAACAGAAATGGATAGAATGATCTGCTGGGGTGAATGAACATCGGCGCTCAAATCTTGATTTGTCTCACACGAACAGTTTCCAGGAACCAGCAAGTTCGACGGAGAACTTTAGAAAACTCCGCTCTCCTGACTCCTCGGATGGTACGGACTCTGGCGCTGGTGGCGCTGGTGCACTGTTTCTCTTCTCTCTTGAACTCTCTGAAAATTCGTAAGAAATTGTTTAGAACAACACTTAGCACTTAACCACTAAGAGAGAGAGATGAGAGAAGCTTATATAGGCCCGCATTGTAACCATCCAGTTAGTAAAATGTTCGGGACGTGGGGAAAAAAACCGCTCCGAACGTTCTGTAACTGCTCAAATCGTGCACAGACAAGATTTGAGCCAATTAGCGCACAGCGCGCGCCAAGTGCGCACCTGCGCCAATAGCGCCACCTGCTCCTGCGTGTACTTGCGCAACACATGCACAGCACATGCACAGCACGCACCGTGCACAAATCGTGCACCAAGTGCTCCACCATCTAGCAGCACCAACTGGCGTGCCATCTGACAACGTCATCTGGCCGTGCCAACTAGCGCGCCATCTAAGTGCAAAGTGCGCCGACAAAACGTCACATTACGTCTCATGAGCCCATGAGCCCTAATCCGAGTCGCTAAGCCCCTACGGGACTTAGCTCCAATGGAATAAATTCCAATAGCAAAAAACATTAATGCTTTACCATGGAGTCTTATCCTTACCTCCTAGTAAAATCACCCACATGGTTCCCTCCACCCCATGTGCACATCTCAACAACATACCAAGTATATATTGAGATACAACTCATGGTGCTTTTCCAATGTGGGACTAAATAATACTAGACATGTGTTGAGAGCAAGCACTCTCTACATGTTCAAGGAAAAGCTCCAACAATTATAACAAGGCGTCCATGTAGACAAAGTCTCGCTGCGCTAGTCTGATTTGGCAAGCGAGATTCATATGAACAATACATAATATTGCAGACCATATTCTGATCATTTTGCCTTCAAAAGCCAAGACTACATTTTATCCATCTTAAGATAAAAATAATCTTATCCCTGATCCTAATACTAACCCTAGTCCTAAGACACTTTCTACCTCATCCTTAGTTGGTACACGGATTTATTTTTGTTCACAGGTATATTTAGGGTGGAAAACTAATGACAATGTTTTGTTTGGGTTGTAAAAAAAATTCGGGAATTTTAGATTTTCGAAAAAACATATTCCCGATTTCCCACGAATCATGTAAAAACTATTTCCCCAAAATAGACGGGTATATCAATTAATTTTCCATGAGAATAAATCAGACCTATTTCAAGTTCGGGTCTGGGTCGGATCGAATCCGGTCCAGGTCAGGTGCATTTCGCATTGGATCCGTGTAGGGTTGAGTTGAGTTCATTAGGTTCGGTTCCAGGTCCAGGTCGGGTTGTGTTGGGTCCAGGTCGGGTTGGGTCTAGGCCGGGTAGGGTCAAGTCATGTCGATTGGGGTTGGGTCTGTGTCGGGTTAGGTATGATTCGAGACCAGTACAATTGACCCGAAATTTTTTGAATATCTCGATGGATTAGATATTAGATCTTGTAAGATGTCTACGGGCACCATCTGATAACACAAATGTCCCTACAAAAAAAAAATCATTCTCTGTAACAAATCTAAAAAAGAAAAATAATATTTCAAACTCCTGTTAAAAAAAACCTTCTTTGCATGGAATTAAACTAGATGCTTGTCCAGAATAACCTCAGTAGTCAATACATCTTTGAAAACCTGCAATAAGAGAAGCATGGCGTTTATCAATTTGAACCATTGAAGCTTTATCAATAAGAGAGAAGCATGGACTAATATCTTATAGTTTCTTCTAACTGGTGCATGTATGTAGTGGTCTGCGTTGCACATTTCAAAAATACCATAGACGATTTTTTCTCTTCTTATCTTTGATCAATGCCGCCTCCAACTTTCCACAAATATGCTCACTCTTTATTCTATCATCCGATATACCGTCAATCAATAGTACTAGCATTCTCATTTCAGAGTTATGCTCCTTTCCTGGGTATGTTTTTTAATTGCCTAACATTCCAATGCATAAAGCACACGGTTGGTTGTATAATTGTGCTCAAATTTTCCCTGCAACTCCAACGGTATATTGCGATCAGAAAGCACTCCAGAAGCTCAAGCGACCTTCTATGTCAAGTTTTCAATCATCCTATTTTAATTCTACGACAAATATCGTTCTCAATTTATCCATCATGATGAACAATAGATTTATAAACACCAAAGATTATCACTCTTAGATATCTTTGTTCCGTCAAGATGTACTCTTCCCTTATTTCTCTTTGACCTTTGGTTGAAGTTACATTTTATGTACTTTATTTTCGTTCTACTAATCTTAAAACCCTTAAGACTCCATAATTTTATCTCCATACTTTTATTTTAGAGTGACTCTAACTCTTCTCGTAGTCTCGTCAACTAATACAATATCACCAGCAAACAACGTACACCATAGAACATCATCTTAAATATTCCTAGTGATTTCATCATAACTAGTGAAAAAAAAACATACACCATAGAACTTCATCTTAAATACTCCTAGTGATTTCATCATAACTAGTGCACATGTATGGACTTGATGTTGACCCTGAACACTTGGTGTGGTATCTCCTCCAATGGTTCACATAGTAGTCATAGCTACATGATAGGTATCCTTTATAATACCAACAAAGCTATTAAAGGTATACTCTATCATAAGTTTGACAATTTTTTAAGGACTCATTCAGTGTAGTAATTATCTCATGATAATTTAGCAAACACTGCGAGTAAGCACAAGTCAAACCAAATGGTCTAGCATCTTCCCGTACTATATTTAGCATCCTCATAGCCAGTCAACTGTTTTATATGCTTACTACCTATCCTACAAAAATGTACCTCTTTTTGGATCATAGACATTACACAGTAAGAAATACAACTACCAATGACACAGAATATTGTCATCATCCAATTGATGGGAGTTATGTGAGTTTTTAACTGTGGCAAGGGTAAAGTTCACTAAGCCTCCTATCTTTTGACAATAATCAGAAAACCCCATCCCAAAACCAGTCGAGAGGAAACCCCAAAGTTCCTTCTTTCATATCTATACAATATCCATACGTACCCACCTTAAAATTTGGTGAGAAATGTGACTCTTTCGTAACCATAATGTTAATCTTCACCTTTCATATCCATACCCACCGTAAAACTTTGGTGACAAGACGACTTCATGTGACGCTCTTTCATAACCATAATGTTAATCTTCGTCACTCCAATCAAAGATATACAAGCCTGAGATGGTAGATGTACCAAGAAGAAACTAAGCAAGATGTTTAGGAATGATAAGCATTAACCTTTTTTGTTATCAGCCTAACAATTGTTTCTTGCACAGGAATGCATCATAAATAGCAAAGTAGAAAGAGAGATAATTAGGTAAATAATGACATAGGAAACGGATATGAGCATGATTGGAGTAATAGGCTATATCGGGTATTAACTTTATCCCCCAATCAATAGTAAAACCTTAATAAAACAGGGGAATACTACACCTGAGGAAAGAATCACATACCCTCGAAAGGGGAGTATGGTGCTTCTTAACATGCAAGAAAGAAATTCATAACATTAATAAATTGTGGTGTAACAGTTTACGAGATGAGGAGACATACTCATAGTTGTAGTTACAAAGATGAAGGTAATGTGTAGAAACATTATCATAGTCAATGGTAACAGTTACAGAGAACTGCTACATGTGATCCTTCAAATATGTGTATTACTACTAAAATGGTGAGATTGACCAAACGAGACCATAGCAACATTAACACAAAAGAATCCCATACTAAACATAAATGTTGAAACTGTAGCTAGATGTCACATCCAAAAGTTTGCGCCCCGCCGAGACGGACTTGCGTAACTCTACACGGGATAGAGTTATGCTGGAAGCCTCCGGAACTTTTTAGAAGATGGTAATCCTCTGAAAGACTCAGGAATATTCTAGAAGATGGTGGAATCTTCTAGAAGACTCGAGATCTTTCATGAAGACTCATGAACTTTCTAGATGTTCTAAAAAGTAAAAAAACTCATTATAAATATTTAGGTTCTAGAGTTTCCTAGAATAATCCCTGGAATATTCTGTTTCCAGAAGTTTCTTGTACGTCCTATGGGCGCTATAAATAAGTGGGAGGCTCATTTGCTCCTCACCGCCCTCTTTCTAGTATAGTGAAGTTTTCATACTTCAAATCTCTTTCTCTTTTGCTCCACTTTGTTCTCAATATAGTCTTAGCGATCTAGCTAAGCGGGTTCGGAAAGGCTGGCACGGGACTTCGAGTAGGAAGCTTGTGCGCCGCACGGGTCGAAATGTAGCCTAAACACTAAGTCCGTGACATACAACCCTAATAATATACTAAATGGTCCACGTTGTAGCTAGAGCACTAGTACATGAGGTACAGCAATAATATACTTCGAGTAGGAAGCTTGTGCGCCTTTGACTACCTTATTCAAGACATTCCTTGAATAATAACCTCACAGAATAACCTAAATCTAGGTTAATCTGTCCTTCTAAGTGCAGAAGACGAATGCATTCCTACGCGAAACAAACAGGAGCAGAAAGAAAAAGCTAGAACCTATGGTCGATCACAGGAGAGAATGCCATAAATTGTAAACTCCAACTCTTGATGAAACTTTATCACAAAATAACCTAAACTTAAGTTCAGCCAAAAACCAAGGTCATTCATTTGTACGTCAAACAAAAGAAAACCTAGAATCGAGTAAATAATTTTGGTGAAGTTCACCATTTTTGCGCCAGCAAAAACAAATCACAGAACAACCTAAATCTAAGTTTCATCATCTAAACCAAACAAACCTGGAGCAAAAGATAAAAATGCAGAATCGCGATCGATCGATCGATCGATCAAGAGAGAGAGAGAGAGGACCTTTCGTTTCATGTGTTCTTGAGGGATCACGGAGACGATGCCGATCTCTCACGGCTGGATCTCGAGGAGGGCGTCGGAGGAGATCGATCTCGTCTGCGATAGCTGCGACGATCGCGAGAGGAGGAGGCGAGTGTCGGACAGCAAGCTCCGGCGGTGGAGAGGAGCGGCGTCGGCCATCTCCGGCTTATACTCTTTTATAAGACGTTGTGACATTGCAGAAAAAAATAGACCTCCAGCTTAGGTCCCTTTTAGGAGGGAAAAGTGGGATCAAGGAAATTTGAGGGAAAAAGGAGAGGGGATTAGTTTTGTTTTTTGTTTTTATAATATTTATACTTTGGGTCTCAAATATTCGAAACTTATTAACACACAAGTATGCACACTGCATAACACAATGGACTTTGAGTATGCACACTGCATTGTAATATCTTTTGGTCCCACTATCCTAAATTTTCACACACCCACACACGCCCCCTCCCTCCCCCCCCCCCCCCCCCCCCCCCACCCCAACCACACGTTTCAATCATGAGACCGTCTACCTAGACATGGAGGTTATACATCTCCTCGCTGACCACTAAAGCCAGCTGAGTTCGGTGTGAAGGGGATGAGTTTTTTTTTTATTTGATAAAAAAAAAAATTTGAAAATTTCTTTTTATTTTAAAAATACAACTCTTCTAAGTATCGGAGAAAAGTTGAGGTTTATATTGATTTACAATTATACCTATATGAATTATATTATTTTAAAAAAATTCAATGAAGTCAAATGATAAATAAATATTTTAAGTTGAGGATGTAGTTGCTAAAGTCTATATTTTTATGTTCTTCCTTCCATTTTTTTCATACAAAACAGATAAAAGCGTATTACTTTCATTTTCCATATATCTTACCAAACACATAGGAAGTAAATGATATTCCGTTTTCATGTGAAAAATAATATTCATACTGTTTTTCCACTTTTTCATCATTCATGCCAAGTTGAGGCTTGAATACGAGCCTAAATTTAAGATTTAGCTCCTCTCTCTCTCTCTCTAATAATAACTTACAAGCTGCTCTTTTAAATTAGAAAGCTTGTTAATCTTGAATTACAGACAAATTCAAGTATAAAAGTAATCTTTTTATAAGCTCGTGAACTTTATACAAACGAAAAATGTATCTTAGTAGGTTAAGTATGAAATTGTAAATCATTATATGAACTTTGTGACAAAATGGTAATGAATATTAGTGAACTACATTACTTTTATGTAAACATGCAAAAAGGAAATGAGCCGACTCATAAACCAAGTACTAATAAGTTCTTGATTTGTCTTGTTTATACCGCAACATTGTACAAGGTTTGAGCTCGTATTCTTGAGCTCAAAAAGCTCGAGCCGACACGCGAATAGCTTGGTTTGTTGAAAGTTAAACATCTATGTAGTGGTCGTCCGTGGATGTGTTAGATCTGTCTTGTTTATATCGCAACATTGTACAAGGCTTGAGCTCGTATTCTCGAGCTCAAAAAGCTCGAGACGACACGCGAATAGCTTGGTTTGTTAAAAGTAAAACATCTATGTAGTGGTCATCCGTGGATGTGTTAGAGGAGGATGAAATGACGATGACAAAATAGTCAAATAAGTATAATTACTTTTATGGATGTGTTTGTTATGCAACAAATTCTTTTATTTTCGGAAATATTTATGGTGGAAAACTTACTACCATGTTTCATTATTTTGTTCGAGTTATAAATTTATACCAAAAAAATTGTATGTTCATAAAAAAAAAAGTTTTTCCATGAATCGTGTGAAACCTATCCCCTCAAAAGAAGTGGATATATTAATTTTCAATGGGAATAAATCAACTCTATTCGGGTTGGATTTGGTGTGGATCCAATAAGATTTAAACATCGTTCTCTTTTGGGCCCACATATATCACACATTTAGGTGCACATAACACAAAAATTGTACCAGCATCACATGTTATGTACCAATGTCACAAGTCGGGTACACATAACAAAAAGAGTAATACTACAGTTACAACCAAATGCTTACAACCCTCTTACAACCTTCACCCATTGGTGACATGTGGGCCATGGCCCACATGTCAGCACATGGGTGAGTGGTTGTAAGAGGGTTGTAAGCATTTGGTAGTAGACTTAGCATTATTGTAACAAAAATTAGGTACGTATATCACAAGTTAGTGATCAATATTACATGTTAGGTACAAATATCACAAGTAAAATAATATAAAATATTTTTATGTTAATGTACTACGTTGTGAGTTGTGAATTACTTTAAAATGAAAGTATGATAATTATATTTAACTTATGATTTATGTACCTAACTTTTGATGTTGGTAACTAACTTTTGACATCGGTACAACTTTTTGGATATTTGTATTTGACTTGTGACATTTGTATTTAGCTCATGATGAATACGTAACTTGTGATATCGATATCCAATTCATAATGTTGGTACATAATTTGTGCTATTTGTACCTAACATGCAAAATTTATACGTTACTTGTGATATTTTTACCTTACTTGTGATATATGTATATAACCCGAGATATTTGTACATAACTTTTGATATTTGTACATAACCTGTAATATTTGTACATAACTTGTGGTATATGTACCTAACTTGCGACATTTTGTGCCTAATTTGTGATATTGGTGCACCATAGATTGTGGACGGACTCGTTGGTCTGATACGAATATGTAGACATGGAGCATGTATTATTCGGAACTCGGTGATGCAAACGACAAAAAAATATGATTGCACACAAAATTGACGCAAAAAAATTGAATATTAAAATTTGGTCGAAGCAAAAGTAAAATAAATAAATAGTATAAGATAAAGTGGAAGAATTTCAAGGATACAAACGTGAATCATATTGAAAACAGAATTTATGAACACGATTGACATAAAAAATGAAATATGATACCCAAAAAACTTAACTAGTCGCTTATAAAGTCGCGACTCATTGTTTCACACAACGAATAACGAAGATGGACTTTACTTGAGAGATGTAAATAAAATAAAAAAATTTTAAAAATTTTTAATAGATAATTTAAATTTTACTTGTAAAAATAAAAGAAAAAAATGACCTCGTACCATAGGCATTTACATGTTTTACGAACATATTGTAAGATTGTAAATACAATATATATGAAAAAGTGGGATTAAATTTGTCACGTCCAAGAACCAGAATACTGGAGAGCGGGGACAGACATAGCCAGCTACGTATATGAAATGGATTCCATCTCGCTATACGGTCACGGCTGTCTAGATACATAAGGGTTTACTACAAGCCAACAGTCTCCTAAGATCATGAACAAGCCTAGTGTCTCAATCACAAGCAAGTAAGTAAATGTTACAAGATGTATGATCATTAAATATACAATAATAAAGCGTCCCAAATATTACATATTCAGCTGATCATGAAGCTAGTCGTTACAAAATGTTAGGACTAGCAAGAGTTTAGTCATACGTGATCAACCCTAGGATCTGTCAATCATGTTACAGCCCGTAGGCAGACAGTAAGTAAGTGCAATCGAGCTAAACAGGTGCTCGTCGGCTAAACGCCTCAAAAGAATATGTTTACAATAGAGTGGGAGAGCCAAAAATAAATCCACTCGTTGCCCTGGTTACGTCTAGTCGCCACCATCGGGCTGGAAGGTTGGTAGATCCTCTGGAGCTGCTCCGAAACATGGCCATACAAAACCAGCTGGGTCAGATCCCAGAAAGAGCAAGTGCCACAAAAGAAGCTTCACTTAGGAACTAAAACCAACAATTAGCACAATAGTAATAAAGTAGTAAATAAGACAGGGTTAAGAAAAGCATCACAGGGTGATATACGATGAGATAACCATGGAACTATTCAGATAGCCAGATTACAACCCGTAAACCAGACAAGGACCGGGGTTGTAACCCTTCGTCTGAACCGAACTTAGAATTCTCACCATTTATCGGTAAAATAAATACAGGCATTCAGGTCATGCAGTAATCTGGAACAGAATCAGGACAAGACTAGACTGGTTAGACTCCATCCAATCATTTCACGGCCAAGCAAGAATTATGGCTTGATACTTTAACTAACTAGGGTTATCACATGCCTAGTTACTAGCAAGATGCAGTGAGATTATTCCACATTCACAAGCCCTGCAGACCATCCAGGTTACCCGAGTTGAAAGATTAGGGTTGAATTCAGGTGGGTACATCGTCCAGAAAACGCATGTACCCTTAGGTAGCTTGAAGGGTGCAACACATGACAGTGTGCTGGAAATGTGCCATACTCGACGGTAGGCTACAGATCCCAAGGCGCGCCCAGGTAACGGGATTGCCAGTAGCTGGGAGATCTCTTTATGACTAATGTATTAATATAGTTATTTAGCCTTAGTCCATTTCAGTAGGTACTCCTGACCGTGGTACTCAGGAGTCCCCTCCTAGACATGATGCAAAACAGGACTGGATTATTTGTACAAGCACAATCGCCCACGGTGTCCGGATTAATTATACAGGTCATGTCATGTCAGGCAGCCGTCGCAACAGCTTATCAAGATATATCATGTCAGGTTATCATGTCGAGTTCACTGGTCAAGAGTGCGCCACGATGGGCCACTATCAGGTCGTGCTAGTTTCTTGTCACACCATGTCATGTACAATTGTCATTTCAATCATATCAATCAAATCGTGATTTATCAAGTTCAGGACAAAAGGCGTAAGGATATAAAATGGGCGTAAAAATATACAATAAAGGAGTTACAAGATATGGACAAATAATGAAGCACATGGCTATAGGGATCCATGCGGCTCAGGCACATGCGGCCAGGAATGATCTCATGCGGCTGGGAAGAGAACAGCCCATGCGGCTCAATAGGGTCAGGCACATGCGGCCAAGGAGAGAATCCATGCGGCAGCAGCTCATGCGGCTGAGGGTCCAAAGCTCATGCGGCTGAGGTGAAGGAGGCATATGCGGCTAGCGGGAAGAGTGAGGTATTATGCGGCTGCAGGGGGAAGAGTTCCTGCGGCTGAGAGCAAGTGGCTTGCATGCGGCTCAGGGAGAAGTTCTCATACAGCTGGGTCAAGTAAAGTCCCATGCGGCCAGCGGGAAGAAATGACGCATGAGACTAAGTCAGAGTATTCAGAGCATTCATGCTGCTGGAAGAAGCGGGGTCCTCATACGGCCAGGGAGGGCGCATGCGGCTAAACGGGTAACGTCTCATGCGGCTGAAGAAGTGCAGAGTATATGCGGCTGGGGATTGGACGAGTTATGCGGCTAGATGAGTTCGGCTCTCATGCGGCTCGAGCACTTCCAGTCATGCGGCTGAATAGAACACTTGCCGCATGAAATATTCATGCAGTCAAGTCAAGCACAGTTCATCTTCTCCAAAATTTCAGAGAAGAAGAACACCATGAGAGCCAAATTTTCAAGCTCCATAACTCCGTCATCCGGAGCCCAAATCCGAACTTCCATAGGTCAAAATGGGGTAGAACGAAAGCCTCTACAACATGGAACCATCAAAACTCAAAAATAACAAGATTAAGTAGATCAAAACTCAAGAATTTCTGAAAATAAAGTAAACTTAGATCTACAAGAATCTAGCCATGGAAAGTGGAAAAGCCAAGTATTAAAGTAAGTTAAAATGCTATAAGGAAGAGGATGAAGCAATAAAGTTGGAGTTCCTCCATGAAGCAAGTTGTACTTGCCTAGGCCTCTCTCTGGTAGGTGAAGAAGTAAAGAAGAAGAAAAGGTTAATGAAGAGAGAGAAAGAAGAATGGGGTTAATAAATGGTAGTGGTGGTGGTAGGTAGGGGGTTCACCCTTGGTTCATGATGAACCAATAGTAATCCCAAACTGAACCAAGCCAACCCGAACCAAGAATAACCTAAGCCAGGATGGAAACTAAGCAAGGAATCATACAATACAAGATAAAATACGTACACGTATTCCAAAATACGTAATACGAACCACAGGCATTACAACTCTACCCACCTTAAAAGAATTCCATCCTCGAAATTTAATTAAGAGGCTAGAGAGGCGAGAACAAGCTATATTAATCGCAAGCAAGCATTAACTAGGCAATCAATTAATCATGCAAGCAAGAAATCTACGGTATGAGGCATAAGGAAGACATTATACCTCACGAGTCAAACAAGCCGGGATATCGCGATCGGATATCATCCTCACGCTCCCACGTTGACTCACCCAAAGAGTGATGACCCCAAGCAACTCGGACTAACTTGATAGTCTTGTTCTTGAGTATCTTCTCTCTCCGGTCCAATATAGACACGGGCCTCTCCTCATACGAAAGGTTGGTACCAACAACCAATTCCAAATGATCCAGGACGTGGCTCGGGTCCGGAATATACCGTCGTAATTGGGATACATGAAACACGTCATGTACCTCACTTAGAGACGACGGAAGAGCGAGACGATATGACACATCTCCTACTCGCTCCAGAATGTCAAATTGTCCTATATACCTAGGACTAAGCTTTTCTCGTACGCCGAAACGAATGACACCATGGTTAGGCAAAATCCTTAGAAATATATGGTCACCAACAGAAAACTCGAGAGGGCGCCGATGAGAATCGGCCCAATGGCGCTGGCGATCTTGGACAACTCGAAGATGATTTTTGACTCTCCTGATCACTTCAACTGTCTGGGCAATCATTTCTGGACCGAGCATCTGCCTCTCTCCGACATCATTCCAGGCTAACGGGGATCGGCACTTCCTGCCATACAGTGCTTCGAACGGTGCCATCTGGATACTGGCTTGGAAGCTGTTGTTGTACGAGAACTCCACCAGGTGCAAGTGATCTTTCCACGAACCACCGAAGTCAAGTGTACAAGACCTCAACATATCTTCAAGAGTCTGGATCGTACGCTCCGACTGACCATCTGTCTGCGGATGATAAGTTGGGCTGAACTGGAGGTGAGTTCCCAAACTCTCTTGCAGGCTACGCCAAAAGTGCGACGTGAATCTTGAATCTCGGTCCGAGGTGATACTGACTGGCACTCCGTGCAACCGGACAATCTGCCTGAGGTACATCTTTGCTAACTGAGCTGTCGACTGACCAACTCTGAACGGGAGGAAGTGAGCTACCTTCGTGAGCCTGTCAACTATAACCCAAATAGCATCTCGACCAGCTGGGGATCTAGGTACTCCGGTCACAAAATCCATGGTCACATGTTTCCATTTCTATTTTGGGATCGGTAAGGTCTGAAGAAGTCCAGCCGGCCTCTGATGTTCAGCCTTAACTTGTTGGCAGACTAGACAACGAGAGACAAACCGGGCTATCTCCCTCTTCATGCTATTCCACCAAAAGTGCTGACGGATATCACGGTACATCTTCGTACCGCCCGGATGAATGGAATATTGAGAACTGTGGGCCTCTGCCATGATCTCTTGTCTGATATCTCCACAGGGTACACAAAGACGCTTACCATGCCTAAGTGTACCATCTTCATGAATGCATAACTTTGGTTTTCGTCCTGCCTCACACTCTGCTCTGAGTTGCTGAAGCTTGGAATCTGCTGACTGCGCCATCCGGATCCTCTTGACTACGGTGGACTGAACTTGCATGCTGGCCATTAATGCTACACTGGAAGGGAGAACAACTTCAATACCCATCTTCTGAAGATCTGCTAACAGCTCTGGTTACGCTGTTAGGAAATAAGCTCCTGCTCTCCTGCTCAATGCATCTGCAACGACGTTGGCCTTCCCAGGATGATACTGCAAGTTGACGTCATAATCCACAAGAAGCTCCAGCCACCTCCTCTGACACATGTTAACATCCTTCTGGGTGAAAACATACTTCATGCTCTTGTGGTCGGTGAAAATCTCTACCCTATCTCCGTACAAGTAGTGCCTCCACAACTTAAGTGCAAACACTACTGCTGCCAGCTCCAAGTCATGGGTTGGGTAATTCCTCTCATGATCACGAAGTTGTCGTGACGCATAAGCTATCACCTTCCCATGCTGCATCAGAACACATCCTAAAACTCGGCCTGAAGCATCACAATATACTGAGAATCCTCCGGTTCCATCTGGAAGCGCCAGAATGGGAGCTGTCATCAAGCCTCGCTTCAACTTCTCAAAAGAATCCTGACATTCTGCTGTCCAAGCAAACTGCACATCCTTGCGGGTCAACTGGGTCAATGGCGCTGAAATTCGAGCAAAGTCTGAAACAAATCGCCGGTAGTAACCGGCCAATCCAAGAAAACTACGGACTTCTGCCACTGTGCTAGGTACCGGCCACGTTTCAATGGCCACGATCTTCTGGAGATCCACTTCTACTCCTCCTCTGGTGATGATATGACCCAAGTACGAAATACGATCGAGCCAGAACTCGCATTTACTGAACTTGGCATACAGCTGGTGCTCTCTGAGAATCTGGAGGACAACTTGAAGTTGCTGCCCATGCTCCGCCTCACTCTTACTGTAGACCAGGATGTCGTCTAGGAATACAATCACGAACTGATCCAAATAAGGCATAAAGATACGATTCATGAGGTCCATGAATACTGTCGGCACATTGGTTGCTCCAAATGGTATCACAAGGAACTCCCAATGCCCATACCTTAATCTAAAAGCTGTCTTCGGAATGTCCTGCTCTCTGACTCTGATCTGATGATATCCTGAGCGCAAGTCGATCTTCGAGAATACTGCTGCCCCTTTGAGCTGATCAAACAAGTCATGTATCATCGGGAGAGGATATCTGTTCTTGATTGTCACTGAGTTCAAGGTACGATAATCAACACATAACCTGGACGTACCGTCCTTCTTTTTCACAAGAAGCATCGAGGCTCCCCAAGGCGATCCACTAGCACGAATGAATCCCTTGGTTCATAGTTCTTCAATCATCTTGTACAATATCTCCAACTCTGACGGCGTCATCCTGTAGACTCTCTCTGACACTGGGGCTGTCCCGGGAATCAAGTCTATGGTGAACTCGATCTCCCGCTCTGGCGACATACCTGGAAGCTCCTCTGGAAAAACATCTGAAAACTCTTCGACTATCCGGGGCAACTGTACTGCTGCTACCGCCATCCGCAACACTGGAGGAGAAGGCTCAACTGCGCCTCGGGAAAAGAAAAACTCTGGCTCGCCTGGAATGCTAAAAACAACCCTACCAATATGGCAGTCTATTCTAGCATACTGGTTCCTCAACCAATCCATCCCTAAGACCACATCATAATCGGCCATCGGGAACTCTATCAATCTAGCGGGGAATTCTTTACCGCTAACTACGATCCGATACGAGAAAAACACCCTATCGACTCCCACAAGTCCGTTACCAGTAAGTATATTGAGCCTTACTGATAATGACTCTGGCTCCAATCCTATCCGTGTCGCGAATCGTGTAGACATAAAAGAATATGACGCACCAGAATCAAATAAAGCTGAAGCTGGAAAGGAGTTGACGAGAATAGTACATGCCACTACCTCTCCTTGTGCCAATCCTTCCTCTGCGGTCATCACCATAGTCTGACCATGCCCTCGGGGTGTTGGTCCCCTTTGCTGAAATCCTCGCTGCCTATTCTGACTCAAGGCTTGGGTCTGAGTATGCTGCTGGAGGTTCTGCTGCTGGAATACCTGGGACTGAGGCGGCAGAGGCCTCGGCAATGGATACTGCTGCTGCTGGACCGGAGCTGGTCCCCTCACCGAAGAGCTAGAAAGGTTGGACGATGATGAACCTCCCCTATTCGGACAGGATCCAACCCTATGGTCTGCTGCTCCACAAGCCAGACACAATCCATGTGCCCTGCGACACTCTGCCACTACATGGCCTGGCTTCCCACAATGAGAACATCCCACTGCGGAAGCCTGCTTCTGCTTCTGCTGCTGAGGGTACGTCAGGGCTGAATGCTGAACCGACGTCACTGAGGCCGCCCGCCTCGGAGCTCCAATAGTCAAAGCCCTGGCTGCCGGGGCTGGGGCTGAAGACTGATTCATCTGGCCGTGGGATCTCTTCCGACCTTCGGCCCTATCCACAATCCTCTGGGCGGTATACTCATGCCTCCTAGCTGCTCTCAAGACTGCATCAAAAGTCTGATGCTCAAACTGCTCAACTGCCAACAAAATCTCCAGTGAAGCCCCTGCTGAAATCGCTGGGATCTATCATACTCGGTTGCCACCAAGGTGGGAGCAAACCGACTGAGTCTCGAAAACTCGACCGCATATCCGTCGACCGTCCTGCCCATCTGCTTCAGATTGGTGAACCTCGTCTGTAGATCGTACCGAGCTACAACATCAAAATACTTGGTCTGGAATCTCTCTCTGAATACTGCCCAAGCAATAGGTGCCACTAATCTAACGGCCTGAGCCGCCCACCAGCTGCGGGCAAGATCTAACAACTGCAAGCGCACCACGGCTACCTTCTCGTTCTCTGGGGTCCTGGCTGCTTCTAGAATCACCTCGATGTCCTGAAGCTAAGCATCTGCAGCGATAGCATCTTCACTACCGTCGAAGAATGGAGGGTTCAAGCTCTTGAAGCTGTTGGCCGCGCTATTACCCTGATGACCTCCTTTGGTTAAAGCATCCGTCACTGCCTGGTGCAAGGCATCTCCACGACGATCTTAGGAAGCTATCAAGGTCCTGACGAGTCCTACCAAAGTGCCATCATCAGGCTCGGCAGGCTGAACTGGCTGGACTGGTGGCTCTCCATCAGAAGGCACGACTCTGGAGGCTACTCCGGAATACTGGGCTTGATCTCCAGGTTGCTGCTGATCCGCGGGAAGTGCTCCGCCTTGCTGACCGGTAGGTCCAGGAACGATGCCGCTGAAGAAGACGACATGGGGAACAATAAGGAAGGACCAGGACAGATCAACGATACAAGCATATGATCAGGACAAGAATCCAGGGATTCAGAAGATACGAGCAGAGATCAAGGGCGAATACTGATTGAGACATCTATTCGGTAAACCCTCACATATCTTGATTTACAAGACCTGCATGGGCCACCACTTAAACCATGTCACGCCCCAGAACCAGAATACTGGAGAGCGGGGGCAGACATAGCCCGCTACGTATATGAAATGGATTCCATCTCGCTATACGGTCACGGCTGTCTAGATACATGAGGGTTTACTACAAGCCAACAGTCTCCTAAGGTCATGAACAAGCCTAGTGTCTCAATCACAAGCAAGTAAGTAAATGTTACAAGATGTATGATCATTAAATATACAATAATAAGGCGTCCTAAATATTATATATTCAGCTGATCATGAAGCTAGTCGTTACAAAATGTTAGGACTAACAAGAGTTTAGTCATACATGATTAACCCTAGGATCTGTCAATCATGTTACAGCCCGTAGGCAGACAGTAAGTAAGTGCAATCGAGCTAAACAGGTGCTCGTCGGCTAAACGCCTCAAAAGAATATGTTTACAATAGAGTGGGAGAGCCAAAAATAAACCCACTCGTTGCCCTGGTTACGTCTAGTCGCCACCATCGGGCTGGAAGGTTGGTAGATCCTCTGGAGCTGCTCCGAAACCTGGCCATACAAAACCAACTGGGTCAGATCCCAGAAAGAGCAAGTGACAGAAAGGAAGCTTTACTTAGGAACTAAAACCAGCAATTAGCACAATAGTAATAAAGTAGTAAATAAGACAGGGTTAAGAAAAGCATCACAGGGTGATATACGATGAGATAACCATGGAACTATTCAGATAGCCAGATTACAACCCGTAAACCAGACAAGGACTGGGGTTGTAACCCTTCTTCTGAACCGAACTTGGAGTTCTCACCATTTATCGGTAAAATAAATACAGGCATTCAGGTCATGCAGTAATCTGGAACAGAATTAGGACAAGACTAGACTGGTTAGACTCCATCCAATCATTTCACGGCCAAGCAAGAATTACGGCTTGATACTTTAACTAACTAGGGTTATCACAGGCCTAGTTACTAGTAAGATGCAGTGAGATTATTCCACAGCCACAAGCCCTGCAGACCATCCAGGTTACCCGGGTTGAAAGATTAGGGTTGAATTCAGGTGGGTACATCGTCCAGGAAACGCATGTACCCTTAGGTAGCTTGAAGGGTGCAACACGTGACAGTGTGCTGGAAATGTACCCTACTCGACGGCAGGCTACAGATCCCAAGGCGCGTCCAGGTAATGGGATTGCCTGTAGCTGGGAGATCTCTTTATGACTAATGTATTAATCTAGTTATTTAGCCTTAGTCCATTTCAGTAGGTACTCCTGACCGTGGTACTCAGGAGTCCCCTCCTAGACATGATGCAAGACAGGACTGGATTATTTGTACAAGCACAATCGCCCACGGTGTCCGGATTAATTATACAGGTCATGTCATGTCAGGCAGCCGTCGCAACAGCTTATCAAGATATATCATGTCAGGTTATCATGTCGAGTTCACTGGTCAAGAGTGCGCCACGACGGACCACTATCAGGTCGTGCTAGTTTTTTGTCACACCATGTCATGTACAATTGTCATTTCAATCATGTCAATCAAATCGTGATTTATCAAGTTCAGGACAAAAGACGTAAGGATATAAAATGGGCGTAAAAATATACAATAAAGGGGTTACAAGACATGGACAAATAATGAAGCACAGGGCTATAGGGAGCCATGCGGCTGAGGCACATGCGGCCAGGAATGATCTCATGCGGCTGGGAAGAGAACAGCCCATGCGGCTCAATAGGGTCAGGCGCATGCGGCCAAGGAGAGAATCCATGCGGCAGCAGCTCATGCGGCTGAGGGTCCAAAGCTCATGCGGCTGAGGAGAAGGAGGCATATGCGGCTAGCGGGAAGAGTGGGGTATTATGCGGCTGCAGGGGGAAGAGTTCCTGCGGCTGAGAGCAAGTGGCTTGCATGCGGCTCAGGGAGAAGTTATCATGCGGCTGGGTCAAGTAAAGTCCCATGCGGCCAGCGGGAAGAGAGGGCACATGAGACTAAGTCAGAGTATTCAGAGCATTCATGCGGCTGGAAGAAGCGGGGTCCTCATACGGCCAGGGAGGACGCATGCGGCTAAACGGGTAATGTCTCATGCGGCTGAAGAAGTGCAGAGTATATGCGGCTGGGGATTGGGCGAGTTATGCGGCTAGATGAGTTCGGCCCTCATGCGGCTCGAGCACTTCCAGTCATGCGGCTGAATAGAACACTTGCCGCATGAAATATTCATGCGGTCAAGTCAAGCACAGTTCATCTTCTCCAAAATTTCAGAGAAGAAGAACACCATGAGAGCCAAGTTTCTCAAGCTCCATAACTCCGTCATCTGGAGCCCAAATCCGAACTTCCATAGGTCAAAATGGGGTAGAACGAAAGCCTCTACAACATGGAACCATCAAAACTTAGAAATAACAAGATTAAGTAGATCAAAACTCAAGAATTTCCGAAAATAAAGTAAACTTAGATCTACAAGAATCTAGCCATGAAAAATGGAAAAGCCAAGTATTAAAGTAAGTTAAAATGCTATAAGGAAGAGGATGAAGCAATAAAGTTGGAGTTTCTCCATGAAGCAAGTTGCACTTGCCTAGGCCTCTCTCCCTCTCTCTGGTAGGTGAAGAAGTAAAGAAGAAGAAAAGGTTAATGAAGAGAGAGAAAGAAGAATGGGGTTAATAAATGGTAGTGGTGGTGGTAGGTAGGGGGTTCACCCTTGATTCATGATGAACCAATAGTAATCCCAAACCGAACCAAGCCAACCCGAACCAAGAATAACCCAAGCCAGGATGGAAACTAAGCAAGGAATCATGCAATGCAAGATAAAATACGTACACGTATTCCAAAATACGTAATACGAACCACAGGCATTACAAAATTACTTTGTATTAAAACAAGTACGGGAAGAAAATAAAAGTTAGGGAAATATCACCGTGGAGATGGCGTACCAAAATTTACAAGCATACATTTATGGGTCACCAATCGGATCCGAACACCCACTCCATACTTCATGAATTAATTTTGCGGAAGAAAAAAGAGTCTATTTTTGTTCAACCACCAAAACAAAGGTATTTATTCACCCTCCAACAACAAAAAATGACACGTATCAAATCAATTCAATAGAAACCACTTTGGAAGTGGTTTTGTAAATCTCTAACCCATTGTGAGTTTGAAAAAAAATGATTGCCACATAGGAATCACCACTTCTTATTTCAAAATTTATTCTCCAATGCAAATGTGAAATAAATTGTGAAATTGACATGACAATGACATGTCAAAGACAATATGAAGTTGGTTGTCCAGATCTAGATAATGGACTTCACAATGCTTTACTTTCACAACATCGATTATGAATAAAAATATTCATAAAAAAGAAGAAGTAGAAAAGTTGTCTTGGAAGTTGGAAAACAAAGTAATTTTATTGCATTCTCAAACTTTTGCATTGTAGAACATTTTTTTTAAAATCTTATTGTCTTGTGTGAATATCATCTTGTCACGTAGGAAATATATTGTCTTGTGCCTCATGCTACATAAGAATCACAACACAAAACAAGACAATAGATCTGGAGATGCTCTAAACATTTAAGAGATTTGACATGTACCAATTTTTTATTGGAGGGTGAACAAACACACAAGTTTTGGTGGGTGAAGAAAAATGGACTAAAAAAAAGCTACCGCCCACTTTCTCTCACTTGCTTGTTCCTTCTTCCTCGAGCGCCTGCAAATTCACTTCCACCACCGAGTTTCCTCAAGAAGTCCCTTCGATTCTCAAATCGATTTTATGTTCAGATCGGATCGTTAGGGTTTCGAGCCGAGAGTAGAACCAGGTAATTCCATCGTTTGTTTGATCAGTATGCGATTATTTCGATTTCAATCAGACTAGTCTCTAGATTTTTGTAAATCCTAATTTTTGGAACGGAGTTTTTACTGTCAGTAATTCTCTCATCTCCCTCTTTCGACCCAATTTTGCTATCCAAACATGTAGAATTAGGGTTTCAGAACCACATAATTGTATATTAGGTTAATTTTTTTGGGTAATTAGAGTTTAGACCCTGGATTTTATATCAGCTCAGAGTTTAAGCTCTGTCATGTCCAATTGGAAACCCTAGATTTTTATTTTTTAATTTCATTTTTCACATTATACCCTCCCTAGTCTATATAGGAAGGTTTCATTGTCAAACATGGGAGGGAGGGTATAATGGAAAAAATAAAACAAATAATAAAAATTCAGGATCTTAACTTTATATAAAATCCAGAGTCTAAACTCTAATTAGCCCTAAAATATTTCACAACCATATAGTAGGATATGATTAATTTGGATTTGTATATGCGGGCATTTTAGTTTTGATATTCTGTAGTGATCTTCGTGATTAGACCATCCGATTGATTTGGTGTTAATTTTAAAGTTCAGTTGTTTACCGATGGCGAAGAGTTTGCTGCTTGCCGTTCTACTTTGCATTGTCACGAATCTATAAGACACGGCACGGTGCGGAATGGGCTACACGGTCTCGGCCGCATCATCCTGTTGCAAGTTCGAGCGTCAATGCGGTCGCACGCCTCAAAATGCTACGACATTTCCTGCCTCAGTGCGTTCAAACGAAGCTCCGTCGAGAGCAATTTATTCCCTGCATCCTGCAAGAAATTTGGTGGGGGATCAGTACTAATCCTCTCGCGTAATGATACTGACCCACTTTACTAAACATACATTAAGTATATATTTTGAATCATGCAGCATACAATTTAGTGATATTTCTATCTTTGTCTTGGGATCAATGTTGAAAAAAACGGGCTGGGCGGCCGACTAGTCGGGGACTAGTCGGCAGTCGGCCGCCCCCGCCTCGACTAGCCCCCTGGTCGGCCAGAAAATCGGCCAGGACCCCAAAACGGCCTAGTCGGCCGACTAGTCGGCCCTAGGCGGCTGGTCGGCCCTAGGCGGCCGACTAGGCCACAGTCAAAAAAGAAAAGAAAAAAAGAAACGAGTTGAAGTGGGAAACCCGACCCGTTCCCCCGCCATTTGAAAACCTAATATCAATTCAGCTGCAGCAGCCAACAAAAAAAAAGGAGAAGAAGAAAGAACAGGAGTTCGAAGAAGAAGAAGAAGAAAGAAAGGAGAAGGAGTTCGAAGAAGGAGAAGGAAAACTTACTTCTGTAGCAGAGCTCGAGTGTCCGCTCCCCGCCGACTGCAGCAGCAGAGCCACCGACTCCAGCGCCGGAGCCGCCGACTAGGTATTTTTTTTTTGCTTTTTCCTTTTCCTTTTTCCTTTTCCTTTTCCTTTCCTTTGCTTTTTTGCTGCTGTGGTCTGGATGAGCTTCCTCATTGCTTGCTGTGCTTTGATTGAGTTTTTTTTTGGGGGGGGGGGGGACTGATGGACTTTGTTCAGTTGTTGTGGTTGTGGATGAGTGGGTTATTTATTTGGTTGCTACTTTGGTGTGCTACTCTGGACTGAGACTCCCCCACGTATTTATTTTTGTTCTGGACTGAGACTCCCCACTCACAAGTGCTACTTTGGTGTGCTACTTTTGTCGTTTCCTTCTTTCAACTGAGTGAACACTGAACAGCACTACTGCAACAATTTTTTTTTTTTGCTGAATGAACAGTAGCATTGAGTCCCCACTCACATGTATTTATTTCTTCTATGTCCTGCACACAGACACAATGAACACAATTATTTAAAAAACACTAACACTAATATATATAATAATAATGTTGGTGAAATGGCAAGTGAATTGAACATCCAATTCCAATGTTTTATAGATATGACTACTTCATCGGCCGCTTCCAATTCCAATGTTGGTGAAATGGCAAGTGAATTGAACATCCAAAATGCTCTCAAACGTGCATCCGGTGATGTTGGATGGGATTATGGTGAACTTGTGGATGTGAAGGCATTAGATCGAGTTCGATGCAAGTTTTGTTCAAAGATTGTGTCCGGAGGTATCTACCGGCTCAAATGTCATGTAGCCGGTCGTGCCGGAAATGTGAAAGCTTGCAATAAAGCCTCCAAAGAAGCTATACAAGCATGTGTAGAGGCACTTGATGGTGCTAAGAGGAAGAAGACACAAAAGCAAAACGAAGAGACGGAACTTAGAAAAGAAGTTTCGATATCACATGATGTTATGGAAATGGATGCCGACATTGAACTAGTCACGAGACCGAAAAGGTCTACTATGGATAGATTTGTGGAGATCAACCCAGAAAAAAATAAAGAATCCACAATGTTTACAAAGCAAGCTAATTTGACGGTGTTGATGGACAAGAAGAAGGTGATGGATACACAACAATACATAGCACGGTAGGTCATTGAGAGTGACATTCCTTTCAACGCCATTCAAAATGATAGTTTCAAGCTAATGACTGAGGCTATTGGACAGTTTGGTCCAGGATTACCTACGCCAAGTCGATATCGGTTGAGTGGTCCATGTTTGAATGCGGAGGTGTCGAGAGTTAAGGACTCTCTAAAAAAGCATGAAGAAGAGTGGGCTATATCCGGTTGTTCCATTATGACCGATGCTTGGACCGACCGGAAAAGGAGAAGTATTATGAACTTGTGTGTTCATTGTAGAGAAGGGATCTCTTTCATTTCTTCAAGAGAAGATTCCGATTCATCTTATACGGGGTCCTACATATTTGAGTATGTCGATAAATGCATCGACGATATAGGACAAGAGAAGGTGGTACAAGTTGTGACAGATAATGCTTCAAACAACATGGCGGCGGCTACTTTGATGGCTACCAAAAGGCCTAATTTATTTTGGACTTCTTGCGCCACACATACGGTGAACCTTATGCTTGAGGCGATTGGTAAACTTCTAAGGTAAGTCTCGTCTCATAAACTCTTAGTTCATTATTTAATTACTTGATTTGCTTCATTACTTATTTAATTTGTAAACTTTCAAGGTTCAAGAGTACAATTGATAAGGCAAGGGCCTTAACTATCTTCATATATTCTTATCACTCAACCTTGAGTATGATGAGAAAGTTGACAAAGAAGCGTGACATTGTACGACCGGGAGTCACAAGATTTGCAAGTAATTACCTTAATTTGCAAAGTTTGGTGGAGAAGAAAGAACAACTAAGGCATATGTTTGCTTCCGAAGAATGGGCCCGGAATTCACATTCCAAAAGTGTGAAGGAAAAAGTGGCATATGCAACCGTTGTTAGCCTATCTTTTTGGAAGTCGGTAAACTCATGCTTGATTGTTTTCCGGCCATTAGTGAAAGTCCTCCGCCTTGTTGATAGTGATAGACCATCTATGCCATGGTTGTATGGAGAACTTGAAGTGGCAAAAAAAGAGATCAAGGAGGAAGTCTATAGTGGACTTGAAAAGAATTATAAACCAATACTTGACATTATCGAATCTAGATCCAAGGGTAGACTTGATTCCAATTTGCACTTGGCGGAATATTTCCTTAATCCATACTATTTTGCAATAATAGGGTGAAGATCGGAGATTGACATAGCTTGTATGGAAGCTATTCTCGATTGTGTGGAGAAATTCTTTTCCGATGACTTGAACACTCAAGTGAAAGTGAGTGATGAAGAATTAATCATGTACAAGAATTTGATGGAAATGTTTGGAAGAAAACAAGCAGAACTTTCCTATCAAACTAAAGGTGTCAATGAATTTAATCCCGGTAAGTCTTGACTCCTAAACTCACTTGATTACTTTACTTCATTGACTAAGTACTTATCTACATGTTTTTTGTATGATAATAAATGCTAGCCGGGTGGTGGAGTAATTATGGTGACAATGCACCAAACTTGAAGAAGATGGCAATTAGAATCCTCTCCTTGACCACAAGTTCATCGGGTTGTGAGAGGAATTGGAGTACTTTTGAAGGGGTATGCCACTTTTATTTTATTTTTTGACATGTTTTTGATATTCTTCATCTAACTAATTAGAATGTTCTATATAAATATTATAGGTGCATACAAAAAAGAGAAATAGACTTGATTCGGAAAGATTGAACAAGTTGGTGTATGTCCAATTCAACTCCAAAATTCACAATAAGAAGAAAAGAGTAAATGATGATAAAGATGTTCTTCAAGCGGATGATTGTACTCATGCTCAACATAGGTTGGTTGATGGGATGGATGATGAGAGTGATGTTGATCCCGTCACCGGAGCTACATGGGAGGTAGTTGACCAAGCGGTGGGAGCAAATGAACTACTTGAACCTAGGAGGAGCTCTAGGATCACGAGAGAACTTGATGAGGAAGAGTTTATCTCGGAGGCCGAAGAAGATGATGGAGATGATGACTTTGAGTCCGATGAAGAAAGAGATGTGCCATTAGTGGATGAGCACGATGATATCTTTGATAATTGAGCACTTTAATCTATCTCCTTTTTTTTGTGAAATTTTGATTATGTACAAGACTTCGGAGTTTGGGTACTTAAGTTAATATTTTGATGTCATATGATATATATTGCATAATTATATTTTTTTTATTGCATATATATATATATATATATATATATTAATAAAAAATTCAAAATCGACTAATCCGATTAGTCCCCGACTAGTCCGATTAATTCCTAGTCCCCACCAACCGACTAGCGGCCGACTAGCGATTTTTACAACCTTGCTTAGGATCAGTTTTATGACATATTCGAAAACAGTAAAACATGTTATCATGGCAAGCATGTCATTTGATTCGCATAAACAAGCAGGCAACTAATATCAATCTCGTGTTGTTTCGTAACTTCTTACCAATATCGACGCACTCAACCTTGTCCGACGCAAGGTGAATACGCCTATCATCTTTTCCTGTCATGTTATAAGTGATCTTGTGTAGGATTTTTGTGTGCCTGCACTTTCAGCCCACCGTTCTTTAAACTATATGAAGGTCACTGGTATTCCAAGCCAGAATGGACTATATTTCTCAAATCACATATGTAAGATGGTGATCATTCTGTGCGGCTGCTAACTCTAATATCAGAGGACCCCGAATTACTTGGTAAGTGGCTTATCACATCAATAGCAGGTCGTAAGCCGTCTTAATGAAGTGCACCATCAATACCAATTTTATCGAATCATTCTTCCTAGGCCAAACGGTTCCAGCGTCCTGGCGTACCACGTTCGAGGGAAGCTATCACCCGTTTACAGACTATATATCTTAAGTTCATTTGACCATGCAACGCGCATCACTAGCATACAACCAAACAATTCGCCTATCTCTATTTTCATTGGCACAATGTCCCAACTCAATGTTCACCAACGAACGTCCCGAAGGCCATGAACATTTCGAAGGCACCATGCCACATTCGACAGTTCTGCCACAACATTCGTGCCATAATTGTTCTCTTCGCAACGAAGCCATCTTTTATGAGTCTCGTGCACATATGCACGTTTCGACACATTTATTCTCTTTCCTTCGAGTCGTGCATTCGATGCACGCGCTTCGGTACCGTATTTTCATGTTCTATGCCTTGGTGTTCAATGTTCATGGCTCGTGCACTAGGGCACTCGCCTCAATAGTCCTTCAATGTTCTAGCCTTCTAACTTGTGCTCGGGGGCACGAACGACTCGTGCACTGAGGCAGTCGCCGATACAGTTATTCCATGTTCTTATGGCTTGCGCTCGGAGGCGCTCGCCTTTGCGACATTTCGATGTTCAATAGCGTCTCGTACATTTGATGTACGTTTCAATTCAATTGTTCTATCTAGTGTTCGACACGCACTACGATTTCTCTCCTTCGAGCCACGTCCGTGGTCTCGATAGGTTAACTTAGCATACGACGGTACATTTTACTTAGGCTTGACGGAGTAGGAAAGAAGGGTCAAAGTCCTCCCACCTTAAGCCGATACGTCTTGTCGTTTCGTCGAGCCGATGCTAGCTCGATTTCATAACTTTGTTGCACGGCCAACTCTTCTGACTTAGCCATTCGAGCACTTCGTGCTTCGGTGAATTATCCGATCGATTTGGCGTACCGTGTCTATGCCTCAGTCCGTTGCGAGATGGTGATTTGGTTTTGCGGACTCCGTTGCAAACAAGGCAAAATGTCGACCTATTATATTTCAGCGTAAACGTATAGCCTGTACACGAAACCAACTAAAATCAATATTCGTTAGAATCGGACTTGTGCGTTGCATCAATTTGATTTCTTAGAATCTTCGAACCGACTCAATGCTTTCCCGTTCGGACCAACGTAACTCTTTGTATCAATCCGACTCGATGCATTTCTCGGGTCAATGTAACGCTTGTATCGATTCAGATCGATACTTATTTCGGGTCAACGCAATTCTTCGAGTCAACGACTCACATAATGCACCGTACGGAGCGGGGCATTACAACGAACATGACTGCTGTCATGGCCATGATTGTTGCCACCTGCCACCATTCTGGCCGGGGGAGATTGCGGGTGGAGGGAAGGATACATTTTCTCTTATTTTTGTTTTTCTTTTAAACAAATTGACGGGTTTATCCTAAACTTAACAACTACTAGGTAATGTCACGGAAATATTTTCATGATTTTTTTTATATTTATCCAAAATTGAGTCCATGGTAATATCTTGAATAAGAATGTACACATTTATTTATTTTTAAATGAGAAATAGCTTCGACAAAAGTGACATATAATAATCAGCTGTGGTGCTGTGCTGTTCTGTTGCTGCTGGAGAGTATCTATTCGCCTCTTACCATGTGCTTTGGATAGTAATGCATGCTAGTTAGTTGATTATCTTATTTATGAGTTGGTGATGTGTCCTTGATGCTCACGTGTACTTATCGAGCGGGCTAGAATTCTCTATTCCTTTTTTTTTTTTGGTTTTATGTCTCAGATTGTTATAAGCACTACAGGGTTTTCCTTATTTGACAATGTATTTGTAGTCTAGAGTAACTTCCTCTTTTGTCATTCTGTACCTTTATTTAACATCGATCTGCCTTAAAAGTGTTTTTTTTGGGTGCTTGCACGATTCAACTAAGTTGTGGCTGTGATTTTATGGACCAAAAGCAACAAAAATTCACGGTTTCATTTGTCATTTTTTTTCCTGCTAGAAATGGATGAGAGAGCCACTGAGGAGGAGGAACCCTTGACTTCTCGTATTGAAAAACTCCAGCATGGTATGGTATTATTTATCTCTTACAACATCACCCATTGTTCTGGACTTATGATTATCTGATTATTGATCTTTTAGATGTAAGTCCCTGAATGTTCCTTATTTGAACACCCAATCTTATTGTTCATTTGTTTGCATTCGGGTTCTAGAAAATTTCTTATACCCCTTCGCCCAACAAGCAAAACAAAAAGAAGAAGAAGCTTATTGATATAGGCCCCTATCCCCCTTGCTGCCTTGCGAGTCCTTGTAACAATAGTTTTATATAATTTGAGGGAATAGGAACAAGTAATAAGGTATGGGGACCTATGTCGAAATAGGCATACTTGAGGGACCTGTGCCTAAATTCTTTCTTTGTTTAAGTTTCATATGTGATTATATATTATCCAAATATACACGTTATTTCAAGATTTTTTTTTGAGATGACTGTTTGCACCTGTTAGTATGCATTTTAAACTGTAATATGTTGCTGCATGTTTTCGAAATGGTAATTATCAGGAAACCCAAAACCCCCTGACATGTGGTTGTTTATTAAACTGTAATATGTTGCTGCATGTTTTCGAAATGGTAATTATCAGGAAACCCAAACCCCCCTGACATGTGGTTGTTTATTAGAAATACTCCTACCATTAACTTTTTCTTAGACTTTCCCCTGTTGTACATTTTTGGTGATTTCTGTCCAATTTGGTCACACTGAGCGTGTGTGATATTTTTTTTGGACGTTTTTACCCTTCTCTCCCAGTTCTCCTCCTCCCAACTTAATTTTGAAATCTAACTTATCTGGTCCCTTTACCCACCAACGACGACCGGACTAACCCTCTCCCTTCCCTAGACTTTATTATTCCCCAATGAAGCTCTCCCTCATTCTCTTCCAACTTTCTTCTTGAAGCTCCTCCTTCTATCTTTACTACATTGCATTTTCCATAATGTCTCAGTCTTCACTCCATTCTCGATGAATCATTTTATCCTTAATGAAATGAGGGGGAAAAAACTGTGAGATACATTGATGATTACAACGAAAATTGAAATGACACCGAGAAAAATAAGATAAGAATAAAATCCCCATATATATTGAAAGTGACCACGAGGGAAAAAAACCAACATTGAATAAGACACAATGAGAATTACACTGGAAAAACACTTTCAATCTCAAGGAGAATCAATGATGGAACATTATCATTGCTTTGATTTTTACGGAGCCAAATGTATTCCACCATACTACACGTTCAACAATTATGTCATTCTGAAGTTCAAATGATCTAACTTGATCACAATTTTACCCGAATATCTAATCTAGGTTTACGAAATTAATAGAAAGGGGGTTAAAGTAAAGTATTTGCACAATCCAGTTACACAGTAGCAATCCTCTTTAATAGATTATGGAAATGTGAATGTCCGGTCATCATTGGTGGGAACAAAGATTTGCGGCACAGGGTTCAAAATTACAGTTGGGAAGTGGGGTACTTAGTTGGAAGGGTAAAAACGTCAAAACAATGTTTCACGCCCACTCATAATGGCAAAAACGAACAGATATCACTAGAGATGAACGGCCCGGGGAAGTGTAAGAAAAAGTTACTGTAGGTATTTTCTAATAAACAAGCAAACGATGGAAAATATCAGTTAGAGTTGATAATTACCCTTTCGGAAACCTATCTTATGGAAAATATCATTTACAGTTGAAGCAGGTCATAAACAAAAATGAGAAAGGTCTTCATTCTTCATAAATTATTTTAACCTGAGGTACCTAAGGGCTTGAAAGATGAAAACCCTTCCTGTCCAAAGACTAGCCATATATATGCTGGTCCAAGAACTTTTTTAAAATTACTATTTCTTTTTGTAAGTGGTATTTTGTTTTATGCAGAAGGGAAAATTGGCTTTTAAGCTCTGGTGTGGTGGCCAACAGTTTTTACAATAGAGATAAAATATCTAATTATGACGATGCCTTTCCTTCACTCAGATTCTGACATCAAACATCTCATTAAATAATTATCCAATTTTATGACCTTTTTTTTTTCCCACTTTACTAACACAAGGACAAGGTGTCATATATTTTCACTAGTACGCGAGTCAGTGATATGAATTTTCTGAAAAATATAAGCTAGTGGCATCAAACACTCATATTAGTATATTACCAGCTGCATGTGGGTCCCCTATGAGAAGCCTTTTTTTTTAATATAGATTACAAGTTCCTACTAACGATCAAACTACTAAGGAATGGTGAACCAACTACTAATTCTTAGTAGCATGCACCTTATCTTTGTTGCTCTGAGAATTTAAACATTTGAACATTGAAGTGCTAATGTCTTAGAAGTTCCATCTGGCTGTACATTTCAGACATGTTTTTCCCCCCTTCAAAACTGATGAATAGACTTGTAAACACTAAACATTTCATATAACCATACCAAAATAAGTGTTTCTTATGAGTGTTTATATTTCTTCATCTATATATTATGATGCGGCTTGGAAACGGCTTAAAAATGAGCCGTCCAAGCCGTATGTATATCCTCCATTAAATAATTAAAAAAATTAAAAAAATTCAATTTTTTTAACTACCGTGTATGTCTCTCCTCACGTAGTTAAGAAAAGAAAACCTAAAATCCTTCTAACTACCCGAGCATATAACAAATCCTAAAATATATTCAATATTCAAATTATATTTAAACTAAGTACATGGTATTATCTAACAAAACACAAATCCAAAATTCTAAAAAAGTATCTATAATAAATCCTAATTAAAATATATTCACATAATATTTAAAATATTTTAATATAATTTAAATTTTATCTAATTTTTCAACAATATCATAGTTTTTTGTACGTGCAACACATGTGAACATGACTAGTATACATATAAAAAGGATTATATTAAGAATGTTGTACCTCAAATGTGTTCATTTTTAGTGCTGCAATGATTTTTGAACAGATAGCTTGGGCATTGTTATTAGCAAGAATATTAGCATTTTCAACCGCATACAAGGACACCTGGTTAAACAAGAACAGCACTGTGGTCAAAATAGATACTTAAGTTTGAAAACAACGGCACGGCATTATCAATCAAGGGAATGCTGAAGTCTAGATAAAAACATGGTATTCTGCGAACTTTTTTCATGTGGAAAAATTCACAAGGATGTTCTTAAGCATGATGGAAGTGTGGCACAATTCACAAGGATGACAATAATCAAATTGCAAGGATACACTTTTGAAAGAATGCACGAGGAGTTAAACACTGATGTACCGTTTTTTAATAAAAAAATAGAGGATATTATGGAGTAGAGAAGTAGGGATGAGAAGAGGAGACATGAGACTTCTTTTAAGTAGGGAAGCCTTAAATGGCAGTGGCAATAATGACTGATTAAGGTACTTGTGATTAGTATGAGGGATAGAGATTATTCAAGTGGACTACCGGTGAGAATTTGAGTTTAAATATATCTACAGATGCAAAAGAATTTAGGAGAAAGTTTGCAAGGGTTTGGATGTATCGGTTAAAATTAGAAAGGTAGGGAATCGGGATAAGATTAGAAAGGTGATGGTTGACAGTTTGGAATTGGCTAGGAATGAAGTGAGGGGGATTGAAAAGTTCAGAAATTGCAGGACGTGTGAAAAAATTGAGGATAAAAATTGTATATTGAGTAATAGATCTGTTGTTAGTTATCACGCCCCATAGTTCAGTTTAAGGCGGGCCAACTTTCTAGTATGAGGGGTTTTTGATTGATGAAAAAGTAAAAAACATCTAATAGTATAGGAGTAGGACTAAACCAATGTTACTAGATACTTATCCCCTTCCACCGTGATTACAAGTAGTGACAGGACATTAAGCTTTCGACTTTGCGTTTATGTCGATGTTTCTTGTGATGACACAAGCCCAATCACTCTTTTATTGCATACATTACTAGTCTATGTATTATAAGTTCTATGATTACTTTGGTGTTGTGGACATTGTTCTTTCCGTTGAAGGTGTTTCACTGTTAAGATCATTAAGCAGTGTCGTATTGCAGAACGTGATGAACTTAGAAAAGATATTGAACAATTGTGCATGCAACAAGCTGGCCCTGGCTATCTTGCTGTGGCAACTAGAATGCATTTTCAAAGGTGTAGCAATTATTGACAATCTCTTATATTGCTATGCTGATTTTGTTCGTCGACACAATAGTTTTGTCATAGTCAATCTAAAGTCCTATTAGGACAGCTGGATTGGAACAGGAGATCGAGAGCCTAAGAAAGAAGCTCGCAGGATTAGCAAGAGAGAAACAAAATCTCCAAGAGGAGCTTTCTGAAGCTTATCGAATCAAGGTTACACTCTTCTCTTATGTTGTACTTGAGTCTTGATGTTCGTATCATTTTCTTCATTCCAGTATTTTATGATTGTGTTTGTAATTTACAGACCCAGCTTGCTGATTTGCATAGCGCAGAAGTCTTGAAGGTATCCTATACTGTTCTAATTGTTTTCCTTTGGCAATGTATCTTGAATTATTTGAAATAGATTATTAGATGCCACCCTTGATGGATTCGTCACATGTTAGCTGCAATTGAGCTACGACTCTTGGTTACTGGTATTCATTGTCATATTACTGAATATTTCACATGGACTGATATATAAATAGCAGTGCTTGTGCTGAAGTTTGAATGCTACAAATGGACTTAATTTGTCATGTTGAGTTTGTATTTGGTTAAAACCCATTGAGGAACCGTCCTTAATCGGCAAGTTCACACCCAGCCAGTTACACTGTCTGCACGTGCTACATTCTTAAATTGGGCTAATTAGAGTTTAGACCCTGGATTTTATAACAGTTTAGAGTTTTAGCCTTCACATGTCCAATTGGAGAGTTTGGACCTTGGATATTTAAATTTGGTTTTCTTTTTCCCATTTTACCTTCTCTAACTTATGTAAGAAATTTCCATTATCATACATGAAAGTAAGGGTATAATGGAAAAGAAGAAACAAAAAATAAAAATTCAGGGTCTAAACTCTCCAATTGGACATGTCAGGGCTTAAACTCTAAACTGGTATAAAACCCAGGGTCTAAACACCAATTGCTGCAATTAAGCTAACACTGGAGGTGATACTCTTCTTTCTTATTAGTGACATGTGCTGAACTTAGAACAAAGCCAACAAACCTGTACTATTGTGCAAGTAAACACTTTCATGAACAGCTGTCCTTAATTATTGCTGGTTGTCCAACAGCAGTACCTGTAAATTTGATATCTAATATCTTTACAAGACTAAATATTATATAAGCCTCCATAATCATAATTCAAATGTGAAGAAATCCAAGTAAGGTGATGGTACACTAATTTTAGTTGTTGCGTATATTCATTTTTACATCTAGTCCTAAAGAAATCCAAGTAAGGTTATGGTACACTATTTTTAGTTGTTGCATATATTCATTTTTACATTAGTCCTAAAGCGTAACTATATAAGCTGATGCCTTGTATGAAATTGACCCAACTTGAGATAGAGGATACACATTCAACAAATACAACAACAAATGACAAAGCCTTTACCCCAAAGTTTGGGGTTGGCTATTTGAATAATTTTCTTCCAGTAAGCTCCGTTAATGACTCTCTCCTTTATAACATCAACAAAAATCATATCCTTCTTTACAGCCTCAAATCAAGTTTGTTTAGGATACCCCTAGTTATAGCAGCTATTTTTAACTAATATATTATTACTCTTAACTGGTGCATCATGTTGCACATGTCCAAAGCACATAAGACGATTTTCTCTCGTATTGTACTCAAGTGGCGCCACCTTCAACTTTCCACGAATACGCTCATTTTTTGACCTATATTTGAAAGTATTGTTACTCATCCTAGCATTCTTACTTCAGCTACACATATTTATGGACACCTTGTTTATAATTTATAGCTTATTTTATGGACATCTTGTTTATAATTCCCCAGCACTCAGATCCATAAAGCATGCTGGTCTTATTGTCATCTTAATCATGGAACATTTTTACTGGAAAAATGCTATGTGCTAGACACTTATTTCATACATGCCTTAACTTTTTTTTACTGGAAAAGAACAATTACTGTAGCTGGCCATGATACTTTTCTTTTGTTGTTATTTATTAACTAAACAAGAGTTTCAGGAAATAAATTAGGACCAACCAATAAATATTTCATGCTTACATCTGCATAGCGTAAAATTGAAAGAATTAAGTTAATATCTTCCTTCATTATCCAAGCCTTCTCCAAATAGAATGTGGTTGGGTATGGAGCGTAAGAAAGTTCCGTACAAGATTTGATAAAGTTCTATGACCGGCTGTCTACCTGACGTCAATCCTCTATGTTGGTGCCAAATTCCTAGCCAAGGTAGCTATGAGCTTGGGAGAGTTATGCCATAAAACCTAGGTGGCCAGTTGGCAAGTAGGTAGACCTACCGTTTGGATTGCAGTTTATCCTCATGCAATCAAGGAGCACCCTCCAAGTTCCCATAAAATATAAAGAGTCCAAACGAAGAGGTAAGATGATACAATTTGCTATAGGAAATTACATTCATCTCCATGACATATTACGCCAAAGAATGAACGAATGACAATCCCAAAGTCCTATGTTTGAAACATCATCCCATAAGTAAAACAATGTATTATAAGTTGATTGGTAGACCTTTTGAATTGCTTCTGTTAGTTTCCCAGTGACCATTTAGTTGTACCCTTGAAAATCAGCTGATATTCTTTCCGAGGATTCAAGAACTTGTGGCTTCTGTCAACTGCCTAATGTCTCATGAAAGTTTCTTTTGCACTAGTCTATGTTGCTACCAGTTCATGATACTTTCATCTTCATCTCATAAACTTAAGCTCTTTTGCTACATTGTAATTCATGGAAAGGTTTTTTCTCCACGCTTCAGTTTTTTCCTCCTCCTGATCATTTGAATTGGGATATGGATTTTATTCCCATTTGACAATATGGTTTAGATGCTGCACAAAAGTCGTTGCAATTCCCAAGGGAATAATATTGTTCTATTTCTCTGGTTTAATTCCTCTTGTAGGGACATGATGGGACTCTCCACGTTGCATGAGCTTCAACTACCTATATGTCAACTGGCGTAGGTTTCATGGGAAGATACTCTCCCACATATTTTCATGATAGGAGAAATTGAGCACTAACTCGGACGGTTCATGTCAGGTTGACCTCTGGTTACAAGAACTTGGCCAATCTTTTCTTGACTTCTGCCATTCAATCCCACTTCTGTTTTAGGAAAAGCTTTAAATGAATAGACTGGTTAGATACATATGCTGTAGACTCGCACCTGAGCTTAATACCTCGAACTCGAAGTTGCATGATTCTCATGTAAAAAGTTTCACAAAATGACTGACTATAGCTCATATATTCTTAACCTATATATCTTAAGAGAACTTGGATTGAGGCTGTGAAAAAGAGATGGATTTTGATGATGTGAGAGAGGAGATAGTGCATAAGCTGAATGGAAAATAAAGATTCATGTAGCTGACCCCAGAAATTTGATATAAAGGCTACGTTTGTTGTTGATCGTCAGTTTGAAAGCTAGTTCATCCGCTGTAACTTTTGACCCTTATTGAGGCATTTCCTGCTACAATAAAATATTTGTAAATGTGGCTCGAATAGTGTAATGGGTTACATTTATTGTATGCCAAGTATTGACCATTTTATATCAGAATATGTTGAATCTGAGAATGTGGGTTTACTATGGCCGTCATATGTCTTTAATTTCATATGTCATGTGTGCAGCCCTTCACAACTAAAATTATTTTGTCCTAGGTTGAATTCCTCTTTAAGGATTGAGGAGTTCCTTTTTGAAGTGTTTGGATTTGTGTGAACGGTCAGAAAAAAGAGGTAGAATTTATGTTGAAGTAGAGAAGTTTGTGAAGGAGGATGTAGAACTGTTCCAAGGATTGGAATATTCCTAATGAACAACGGTTGGTGAACAAGGATTTTGAGAGCCAACTTAAAACAATTCAATGGGGGTGTGAAGAACGATATAATGAAGCTTCCACTGCATGTTTATGTGGCATTACGCCCTATCACCACTGCCATAAACTTGTATAAGGAAGTTATTGTTTTTGAAGGAATGCAATCGAAGTTTCCTAAGAAGTTTATTTCTAATATAGCTTGCAAAACTAAACTCCGTACTTCACAATCCTGTTCACGACTTTATTACATTGGAAATTCTGAACAAGTCTGTTTGCTTGTCTTTCAGTTTAGGGATCTATGAATTATGTTTTGGTATATAGAATTCTAAACTATAGCTTATGCATTACCTATAACATATACTTATCTGACTAGGTTTACTAGAAATGAAGTGGTTTAGTGTGTTGATACTTGATACAACCGCTTTAACTAATTCAATTCATATTGGATCTTCTCTCTACTTGTTCAGGATATCATATACCTTCTTATGTAAATTTCTTGGTTCTGATAATCATTATACCTACCTTTCTAAATTTTCTTAAATCTTATGTATAGTTGATTTGGCAACACTGCACGACAATCAATTTTATCGTCTTCCTAATTTATGTGAACCTGAAGGGTAGCTGATGCAGCAACACCAAGTGCAAGAAAATCAACTAACTGTTACTGAAATTAGAAGATTTCTAGAGCCTTGAATTTTACGTAGCTATAATATCTTGTTATCTACATACTTTAGTAATTTGTCTTATACAACTATTAGTTTTCTCATCTTCATAATGTATCTGGATCTTGCAGAATAAAGAAGCAGAGAATCAGTTGAAATTCTTTCAGACTTGTGTTGGTGCCGCATTTGCGGAACGAGATCACTCTTTACTGGAGGTTTTAACTTTAATACAGCTCCAACCAGTTTCTCATTAACTTACAAGAGTTTAATATTTCCAATTAATCAAACAGTATGAGAAGGCCAAGGAAATGGAGGGAGCCATGTCACAGAGATTAGTTGCTGCTGAAACAAGGTAAGTACTATTTCTGTGAAAGCAAACCCAACTTCTTTTCATATTTTCAAAAGAACAATTAGTAGTTTCTACCGAATATGAGTAACATCTTGAAAATCATAACCTATTGCCTGCATCGTGATGGCTTGAATCTTATCACTTGATTCTTCTTTAGAATGATGTATTGGCACAAGACGAGGGTATACACTGATATGGATGATTAGTAAGTTTTAGCTGGGTTATGCTATATTCTTCATTAACACTATTTTAAGTATTGGCATATATATGACATGCAGAAAACACTGCTGAATCAATATTAAAGTTTATGAATGCACATGGAAACCTGTACAAAAATGAGTACAGCTGAAAGCCTGAAACATGAATGTTTAGAAAAGTAACATTTCAATTGGAGATAAGGTAAGAAATGAGGGCATTTGTGAAGTTACTAGTTAGAGGTGTCATAAATTGAAGATAAGGTCAGGAAGATGGTTAGCATATTCGGACCAGAGATCAGTAAAAGCGTCGGGTAGGGGAGAGGATCATAGTTGAAAAAGTTGCAAGGGCCAAGGATGGACCAGAACAAACATGTTAAGGCTATTACAAAGATATGCTAACTGCTGTGTTGAACAGGAGTTGGTCTTTAGTAGAAGTGAATGAAAGAAAGGATTTATGTAGCTAACCACAAAAATATATATGAGGACATGGAAATATATATGATGCACCGTTGTAACAGCCTACAGGTTGTATAGCATAGGGATTTGGATATGGACATGCTACTTGTTCAAAGTATGGCATATCTATAACAATTTAGGAGATGGGTATCTCATGGATATAATTATATATACACATGATAACATATCTATATACATCTTTTATGCATTAGATCTTAATACTATCTATATATGTGCATGTTTAGGTAGTAACTAGGTTACAACAAAGTTATACAAAGGATCTGTTGCAAAGAAATATAAAATCTCATATCTCAGTTGTGCTTGTCACGATCACGACCAAGCCAAATCACTCTAAGTTCTGTTTTGGGTCCTTTGAAGTGTAGATATGGGTGAGCCATATCCAACATGAGTGTCGAAGAAGAATCGTGTCAGATACGTGTTGAGGAGTATCTGTGCAACCTAGATTGCTACAATTGCGGAGGATCGAGGAGTCAATAACCTCCGGCCGCATGTTAAAGTATTTTGTATCAGAAACAGCACTGGAGGTTGCAGATTATAAGTAGTTTGTACACTTGGTTGATAAATTTGACGGATTAACATATAGAGTCATTACAATAAATGGAGTAACAAAACGCTGATAGTTTGTCTCAGAGGCTATAGGATTTCATCTCAGCTCTATGCTTGCTGTCATTATAGCATTTCCAGACTGACTAGGAAATATCCGAAGATGGTATCCACTATTTCCAGAATTTGGACAAGCCCTAGAGGTCAGTTGGATAACTCAAAATACAATAAAGTGGATGAAATTTTCCAAGTAGTGAGATGAGAAGCTAATCATGTATATGATCCAGCAAGTGTAGCGAGGTAAACCATTTTGGCCGAACCCCATGAGACACCCTTCATCTACATGACTGCTGGGGTACAGCGGTTCTCAAGGCCTTCAAATTAAGTGAGAAAGTTGCGTTGGCCAAGGTTGAAAGAAAGCTGTCGGCATACGTGTCAAGAGCCTTTCCTTATAACAAAACAAAACAAAACGCTAAAACCATGCTGATAGCTACCTTCTTGCTACCATTTCTGGTTCCAGATTTGGCCTTGTGCTTCTGACCATATTTGCTGTTGCATCGGGTGGGCCAGTTGCATATAAGTTGGACCTGCTGATGGAATTTAAGATACATCGTACATGTATCTCGAGTCTCGACTGAGCAAGAAATTAGAGATCTCAGCTCCAGACAGATTACATCAACTGACATCCCCTGAATACGCCGAAGACGTTATCAAGAACTAGATTTACTGTTGTCCTGGAATGAGGTATGTTAACATAGGAAGAAATTTGCCATGGAGGTGATCCGTGGCAGGATTATGGCACTCAAGAGGTTATATGGAAGAATAATTGGACTTTTTGTTTATGCATTGATTTCCATAACTTGCATCAGGACAAGAGAGGAAGGTAACTGCTTGGTATCATAGTTAGGATGAAAAGGTTTGAGGTTTGTACCTCGTTAGGATTGAGTTACTTTCTCTGTTCAGATTCAAACAGTACCCAAGAATCTTACAAGGCTTCTACAAGTGGTAACTGTGGGTTATATGGGCAGATGCCTTTGTAACTTTCTACTTACGCAGTAAATCTAAGCGAAACAATATCAATAACCTCCAGACTAGCAGTTTTAACTGTCATTGAACTGGGCTTCTTCTCCAAGGTTAATGGAAGTGAGGATCGAAGACGTTCAAACTACCTCATCCTCAAGGTTAATGGAAGTCCCTTATTCTGCTCTCAAGCTCATTCTTCTCAGGGGGGTCTCCATCTTGCTCAGTAGTGCATAATGGTTGAGGGATGGACGACCTCCAGCTACATTCTGCCTCTTATCCTCCCATAATTGTGAACCATCTTATTATACATAAAGGAAGCAAAAGTGAAAAGTCCCATATGGATTGTTGATATATGAAGTTTATTTTGATTCTAATAAATGTTCGACATAGCCTCTACAGATAATTCTGGTCATAACTAATTTCCTGATGTATCTAGATATAAGGTTATGACTTGACTACCAAACTACAAAGTCTAGGATGATTTTGATGACAACTAGGTACATTACTTGCACAGCAGATATACGAGCAGCTCAGAAGCAGAAGATGAGTAGATCCGTTTTAGGGAGTATATATTTTGCTACTTGGGACTTCTTGAGTTCACATGAAATATTCATGCTATCTGTGCACATTGTAAATAATTTAGGGTTCATGGCAAAATTTGATTAACCTTGTACTATGGTATTTTCATGTTCTCTTATCCTCTTTAACTTGGTATAAAGCATAGCTCTTGTATGATCCTCTTGGCTGTATGGATCATGGATGTATATGAGCATGATCACTAGGACTTTATATTTTCCTTCCTTTTTTTTTTTTTCCTGATATATGAGTACTTCCCAGGTTCAGTTGAAATGACTTATAATTTTTTCGAGTGTGTGATATCGTAATATAATTAATTCAGTTAAACTGAGGTGTGAGACAGTGTATTATATGTTTTTATGATAGGATGACTATGTTTTTTTTTTTATTACTACTAAAGTTAACTTATTTATTGGTGATGTGATGTTTTCTTACGCCAACAGAGTAGAGGAACTCCAATCGGCATACCTTGATGAAAAGAATCTTAATGCTCGCTTGCAGATGGAATTAGTTGAACGAAAAGAACAAATTGAAACTTTTGAGAAGGTAATGAGCTATGTTGCACGAACACGGATTCGACATGACACACATGTAGACACATATTCGGTACCTATTTTGGTGTGTCCTATGTATTTCGGAGTGTCTATGGCGTGTCCGATACTTGTGTGTGTGACACGACATGTCATGAATTTTGGAGTGTCCGTGCTTCTTAGATAATGAGTAATATGGTTTCTTATATTCAGCTATACTCTTTCACAAATACCTTTTGTTTTTTTCTTTTAATTTTCTTTTTGTAGCATAGCATGCTTAGGGTACAGTAATATACATTCTATATGTATCACGAGTGAGTGCTGGATATACTTTCTATTTTTTCCCCTACATTTTTGTTTCTTCCCTGTTCCAATTGTTAATTTTTATTTAATTGACACCACTTTGGAGATGCTACCCATCTAGTTTTGTTCAAGCATGGATGTTTTATAAAAGCACAGGGGGGTGAATATGGTTTTACGAAGTTAAGCATAACTAAAAGGATGCTAATTAATAATTAAAATTAAGTGCTATAAAGTAAGGCAATAATGCAAACGCCCAATGTATCTTGGTATCCTCCGTGAGGCATTCAAGTCCCGAAGTCTCCGATTTTAATCCACTATTAAGAAAATAGTTACACTTGCGAGCTTATGGTTTTATGAAAATTAAGCATAATTAAAAGGATGCTAATTAACAATTAAAAGTAAGTGCTATAAAGTAACACAAGAATGCAAACGTCCGATGTATCTTGGTATCCTCCGTGAGGCACTCAAGTCCTGATACTTTCTCCGGCTTTAATCCACTATTAAGAAAATAGGTACACTTGCAAGCTATGATCAGAAGGGACTCATTAAATTCGTAGACATGAGCTTTGATTCGAAAGGCTTGCAGACTTCAACACAAGTTTTCATCCGAAGGACTGACCAACTTCATAGACACAAGCTTTCTTGAAAGAGGTTGAAGTTTGCAAGCTTTGATTCGAATGGCTCATCGACTTCAACACAACTTTAATCCGAAGGTTTGCAGATTTCAACCTCTTAAAAAAAGATGGGTAATCTTCTTGCAACAATTGAAGATCTCAATGACAACTCTTACAACTCAAGAAACACTTATCAGAAGTATTGGTCAATGAAGCTTTTAAATTAGGAGTAGGAACAAGTTTAGGTTCCAAGAAGTTAGTTTGAAGGAAGGGAAACAATCCTATTTATAACCTCTCAAAAACACACATGAATATAGTCATTACTGTGCAGAACGATATACCGCCGATATGTCTTTCTGTATAGTTAGGGCTATAAAAATAGCCGTTGAAGAACAAAAGTCATCTCAGACTCAAAGGTATACCTTCGGTATGCCGGCGGCATACATTTGAGTGATTAAAATTTCTTACTGAACTTGCTAGAGAAGTATGCAAGAAATATGCACTTTCTAAATATCCCTGCGGTATGCAGCCGGTATGTTGTTTTCCTGATACTAAAAAACATGTTGATAAGGATGCATAGATTTGAACAGGTTCACGTTATAATTAGCCTTATATATGATTATTTTTTTTTGCGAGTCAACTTTCTAAAAAACTAAGGGCCTGTTTGGTTGTGTGTTTAAACTCAGTTTTCTGAGTTTAAACGGTAGTGATGACAAAAAATGTGTTTGGTTATGTACACTCCAAAAACAACTTTTCCAAATTTTTTTTCAAACTCAACATTTAAAACCTGTTTTGGGAAAGCAACTGAAACCTGTTTTCTCAAACAAATTTTCCAAAGTTTCCAGTGGGCCCCACCCCCCAACCCCTCCCCCCCGCACAATTTTTCTCTCTCCTCTCTTTCTATTTCCAAAAAATTTCCAGGCTCCCTCCAGAGGAGCTCGACTGCCTCCAGAGGAGCTCGACGGAGGAGGAGCTCGACTGCCTCGAGCTCCGGTGCGGTGGCAGCTGCGTAGACGGAGGAGGAGCTCGGGTGTGGTGGCGGCGGATGAGGAGCTCGACGGAGGAGGAGCTTCGACAACCTAGGGCTAGGGTTAGGGTTAGGGTTAGGGTCGACGGAGGAGGAGCTCGACGCCGGTGACAGCCTCCTCCTCCTCCCCTGTCCTATCTGCTTCGCCCCTTCCCCCCACTGTCCGACGGAGGAGGAGCTTCGACGCCGGCGACAGTCTCCTCCTCCTCCCCCCGGATTGGCTTCGACGCCGGCGCCTGCACGAAGTCGAGCCACCGTCACCACCACCATCCCCGCCTGGACGAAGTCGAGCTCAGGCCGCCACGCTCTCGGATCCTCCTGCCTCGCGCTCGGCTCCTTCCGCCACGCGCTCGGTGACGAGTCCTCGTCGAGAGCTGTTGGGGACACAAGAAAATGTCAGAAAAAAAGTTTGGACACAGAAATAATTTGTTGGACACAGAATAATTGCTGGACACGAAAAAAAATGTCAGATATGGTGGACACAAAAAATATCTGTGGTGGACACGAAAAAGATATGTAATGGACATGTGTGTCAGATACAAAAATTTGTTAGTTGGACCAAACGCAAACTCAAAATTTATTACTCTTAAAATCACTTTTCAGATAAAAGTAACCAAACGCAAACTCAAAAATTTTCTACTGAGAAAACAACTTTATAACTTACTTTCAGAAAGGTGTTTTCAGAAAAAAATTTCAGAAAACATATCCAAACAGACCCTAAGTTTCAAGCCAAAATAATGTCTATAGCTCAAGTTATGGTTCAAAGAGCGAAGGTGTGTCAGACTCGACCGCAGAGAGTATTATGCAGACGTGTTCGGTCTTGTGTCTTGATTTTGACAAAATTAGAGATATTTTTGAAAAGTTGTGAAAATGACTTCTTGTATTGAAGTCTAGTTTTCAAAAAACTAATTGCAAGTAAAATAATGTCTATATCTCCGGATATGATTGAGACAATAAAGGGATGTTGGACTATAAGTATGTGCAAGTCTAGAAGTTATTTGATATTTGAAAATAAAGTCCAACTCCTAGCTTTTGAACTATCTAAACTATAATGCAAGCAAAACTATATGTTTTATGGCTTTAACTCTAGGTTACCCTAAGGCAGAGCTAAGTTTGAACTGTTAATTGCCTTTACATATCCGAGTTATATTATTTACCTAGGGTGAACTCATATAACACCATATTAAAGAAAAAGATACAATATGACTAGAATATCTTGATCATTTTCTTCAATAATTTTGGCTTCTTAAAATGTGTTAGCTAGACTCTTCATAGTTGTACGTCTTCGCTAGTGTTATAGCTTTTGATCAGTGCTCTCGATATAGAGGTTTTAATATCATTTTGTCATTTACATCCATGACAAATCTTGCTCCAGATTACGTGACTTTTCTACAAAATAAAGTTAAACATGCAAAGCAATATGTATAGCAAGCAACTATCTGTATCATATCCGACACTATTAACGATATCGTGAAATAATATAAGAATATATGTATCCTACACTGATAAGGATGCCAATGAACGTAAGTGTGGATGAAGAGAATTGGCTTAATCAAGATATACAATGAGTGATATTGTAACGAGAAACTTTATTGATTAACCGTAAACAAAACACTTGAATAATCATTGTGCTAACACTTTTTGACTTGAGCTGAAATTATCCAAACCTCAGCACCTATTTTAATTGATCGAGTCCATTTTCATTTGATTATCCTATTCATTTTTCTTGTTTTCTTTAAGTATGGTATGCACCAGAAATTCCAGATAATTATCAAACAACTTTGCATCTTTCAAGTTCTTTTCTTTGGGACCTAACCTCTTTTTTTTGGTTTCAGGTTGTGAATAAGTTTTATGAGATTCGTGAAAGAGATACTGATTCCTATGGGGATAACACATGGCAGGAGAAATGTTCACTCCTTCTGGATGATCCTTTCGACAAGTGGGTTTTCAGTAGTGATAGTACAACCTCCACATCGAAGTACATCGTAAAATCCATATGCCCTATCTGTTCTCAGTTTCTCACTTTTTTAGTTCAGTTAGATCTTTTTAGCATGTCACCTTCCTGTAGTAGATAAAAAATGATGCAAAAACTGTTAAAGGGAGTGTTGTGCAGTGTTTAAATTTCAAAGCTCATCCTTGTGCTTGAATTTTGAAACTTGAGCTGCGTGCAATTATATATCAAATACTAGATTTTTTACACTGGAGGTGTTGATGTGGAGTACACGATTTGTTTGTATATAAAGGGGACTGCATAATTTTTCAACAGATGCTTGCTTTTATTCCTATTTCGTTGATATGTAGCCTGAAGAATCTTTTGTATTGAACATGGGTATATGGATCGTGTCTGAGGTTTAAGGTCTTGTTTCAAACATGAAATTTGTAGGGTTCGGCCAGAGATACTTTATGTTTGTGAGTTCTGTAAAATAATGTTAGCAGTGTTTGATCCATGCATGATCTTGTCATATATGGAAATGACTACCCATTTGGTTTACCAACTGAAATAATCTGTCAGTTATTTCTGTGCATGCTTATTGATATTAGTAGGGAAAGGCACGGGACCAATATAGTAAAATTTACAAACCATAATCTATTCCACGCATGCGTTATAAATATTATTGCACTTCTCTGACCTTGTGTATGATCTTCCTGGAGTGTTGGCTCAAGTATAAGACTATTAGTCCCCTTTCTGGCTGCAAGTGGATCCTAAGATTATGTATTTTCTTGGTGTACGCTCTCTTTGTGCCACCATAAACCTTCCATTGCTTCAAAATGTTGCTAAGTGTTATCCTTGTTCTTTTTCTATATAGAAGTCTGAAAAATCTCTATGCAGGCTTTTCGTGCTGACAATTTAGTAAGCATGTACACCTATAGGTGCTTCCTCATGTTTGTCTCCTGTAGCGGTGACCGCATCCCTGCAAGATAGCCTACCATTTATGTTGTAATCCCTTTGAGAATTAGTAGGGTGGGCTTGTTTTGTGATGAAGTATAGCTGATATTGGTGCCAGGTTGAGAGTAGTACTGAAGTATTTCATACCATTTTCATTTCTTCTTTCAATGTAACTGGTTATAATCAATCTTGAAGAAATTTCCATATTTTGATCTGCTTTAGTCCATGGTCACCATTCCCACCTTGATTTTGATATTACTCTGTACTTAGGCCACGTTTGGTTCACGGAATGATGGCCTTGGGAAAGGAAATTCATTCCTTTCCTATGTTTGGATGCCAATGGAAAAGAGGAGGGAAAGGAAAATGATTCCCAAAGAAAGGGAAAGTAGGGGGGAAATGGTTCCTCCCATCCAACCAAGGATTTACTTTCCTATTCTAAGGATTCAGTTTCCTTTCCAATTTCATTGGTTTTTCCTCACACTGGAAAGAAAAATCGGTGCGAACTATAATTTCCTAAAGGAAAGGAAAGGTCAAGGAATTGATTTCCTTTCCTTTCCTTTCCGCGAACCAACAAGGCCTTATTTTTGCTCGTACTTAAGGAATTACAGGTGTTGACCAACAAAGAACCATCATATAACTAAAAAAAAGAGTAAAAATGCTTGATTTTCTTGGCTTCATTATCTGGTTTGAATAGTTCTGATATTCTGGACATGGTATGTAAATATGAGCAGAATTGCAATATCTTCTTAGACAATGATGCTTCCATACTTGTTTTTAGTTGCTTTGATGACATGTCTTATCTCAAAGTCTACAATGTGCCACTATATTTTTTAGGGTGTGTTGCATCTAGATATTCTTTTTACAACTATTAAATGTATATTTTACAGGCTTCATTAGAAGAGCAACTGGAGAAACGAAAAAAGTCGATTGATAAACTTCAATCCAACTTGAGAATGGTATGGAAGCTACTATTTTGGTCTATAGAAACTAAGTGTGTACTCTAGTTGGATCAATAAGTGTCGTTTTTCATTTTGAATTATAGGGGCTTGAAATTGAGAGGCATTTGAAAAGAAACCTCCAGACTCTGGAGAAAAAACAAGTATGGGATTTACTTATTGAAGAACTAGACAAACTTATGGTTGTCATGTTTTAACTATATATTTCTTGGATTTCAAATACAGACTATTTTGGTGGACTCTATTAAAAATGGGTTGTCAGCATTACGCAATTTTTATAATCAGCAGAGGTTTGAAGTCATGAAAATACTTGAAGAGGAAGCATCTCAGATAAAGTCGGTCCTTATTGAGATTCAGACAAAACTTGCTCAAATACACATTGACTATGAGTTAAAATTCGAAGTACTACAAAGAGAGCACCAACAACGGTGGCGTGACGATGCTGAATACAGAGATGTTCATATAACCAGTGATGTTGTTTCTGATGTTCCTGCTAAGGTTTGTTTGCACATTTTGATTAATTATGCCACAATGACTTTTCTAAAACATGTCTTTTAATGTCTTTATTTCTTGACATATAACTCCATCATATTATTAGATACATGACATATACTTGCTTTACCATAGTTATCGGGTACACCTAAACCCGCATCGAACCCATACCGGGTACAAGCATTCCGGTTCAGGGTACATTTTCAATCCGGATCGCTATGGTACTCGATGATCTGGATTGCTAAATTTGGTGATTCAAATCAATCGATGAAATCTCACTATAAAATTGCTTTCCCAAGAGATTCTTGCAAAGCAAAATAAGTTGGAAAAACTTGAGATTCCTTGCCAATTGGGGTCCCATATCTACGCATTTTTCATGAATTTTGACTTTTTAGTTCGATACGATTGTTGTTTCTTCATTGCTTATGAGCTACCTCTCTCTTTTGCAAGTTGCTCATGCAAAGAAGAGAATGGTCTTATGAGGTTTTGTGATGCTTTTATTATTAATGTATGAAGGTCCAAGTCTTTTCTCATTTTATTTTATTTTGTTTTATTTTATAGTATATGTACATGTTTTGATTTGGCAAAATTGTATCATTTTATTCGGAATGTTGTGTTCCAAATTGATGTATGACTAAGGAAAGTCAAGTTTTATATCTTATTGAATGAAGTTATCTTATTGAATAATGTGAAGTAATGAGTTTGACTTTTCTTATGTTTTATATAAGATCTTTCCATATATAACATAATTATCTACCCAAATTTGAAAAAGTAACTAGTATCGTCCCAATTATGATTTTAAAGCGTACCACGAATTGAATTGGCAAACCAACTCACTCTACCACCTCTGTACCGAAAATAATGACAAGTAGTGTACTCCGTTCCCGAACCCTTACCCAAAACGTACCGCATTCCACGTAATGTGCTGTACTATGGATTGGAGAATTACCACCATGCTGCATGAACATAAATACGACCTGCATGAACATGAAGACGACACAAGACGATACATCGAGACAAACATGAGAATTATTTTTTTGGTTTCTCCTAGTGTATTGGTGGAATGTTTTCGATACTTATCCAACAGCACATGGACGTGGCGCCAACTTTTGGAGTGTCTATGTTGGGAATCTCTCTATCCCATAAATACCAACCTTACTACCAAATCTTATTCATGGTAAATGAAATTCACTTTTTTCTAATCTTATTAATTGTATTTTTTATGTTAAATACTTATATGTGTTAAATGCTATTTCTATTATTTTTTTTGGGTCTATTCCATCTACCTCTGCATTTGATTTAGGCTACCAAAATGAGTGTAGCTTTTGGACCATTATGATGATTTTGCATGTAGATGGAGATTGTGATTTCTGATTTAAAGCAAAGAAGTACTTTATGAGCATGGTGGCAGTAGGATAGAGATGAGTAATTTGTTTTTTTCATGATAGAGATGGGTTCATGACAAGTTGGTCAGAATGTGTCTTTCTGGACTAGTCCCTCGAATCTTATTTAGTTGGGCGCAAATGCATACTTTTAAATGTTATTGATATAAAAGAAACTAACATATAGGGTTATACGACTTAATATAATCCACATAGATGCACTGAAATGTTCCCCACATATTCCAGTGTATTGTCATTTTTGTGTGTATCCAATAATGCAAATTTGTTTTCTACCAGTTCAAAGTCAACTTATATCTTTACTGGAAAGTATACATTCACGGTATCTTTTGTTAGTTTCTTGTTTGTTCTTCATGTAGTAGCACAAGTAGGTCTAATGATTTTCCTTAGGAAAATGGTTTGTAAGAATTCCCTAGGGGATCCACACAAACATCCAGTTTAATTCCAATGCTGCGTGAATTGCATCAAATCTGAACTAAATTAGGAAAGATAGTTACAAGAGGGTATGATCCACTCGGATTTCAACACATGGATTCCCTTTAGAAGATTTTTGGAGGGGACCCCATAGGAACCGTTAATCCTTTCCTTCATTGTAGATTAAACCTTGATTGGATTAATCTTATCAGACCTTTAGTAGTATGGGCTATGTTTTCTTAGGAAACCTAAAAGCTTTAAATAGTTTTTACTCTATATCATTTACAAATCAACTAAATCTTCTTTGTAGTGGAACTTCTATTGGGTGATCTTTCACCCATAAGTTAACCTTGTTTGTTCATACTCATTTTCTCTCTTAATGTATGTCTGATGCAGAGAAGTGATCTTTCTACAGAAACCATTCTTACAATGAGCACGCCTGAGTCAGATGCCCTTGCCCAAGCATTGCAAGAGAAGGTTTTCTTCCCTTTCTTTTATAGTTCTTATGCACTGTGAAAATGTATTCATTTTACCTTTTCCTTGCACTTTCTTTTTGTATTGTTGTTATTCTGTATCTTGTTGGTTGTTGTTTTTATGGTCTTAATCTACTGCCAGGTTTCTGCATTATTGCTTTTATCGCAGCAGGAAGAAAGACATCTACTGGAGAGAGATGTAAATCAAGCTCTTCAGAGAAAGTTGGAGGAGCTTCAAAGAAACTTATCTCAAGTAACCTACTCTACTGGTTTTTCCTTGTATAAGCTAATCTTATTGTTGCTATTAAATTTTCAATAGAAGGTGAACTAGCATAAAAAGAGTGTTGGAGCACTTTAGTAAGCATTGGAAGGCCTCAGTGGGGTTCAAAAGGGAAGAACTCCTATCTCTTAAAATGAAAAGCAGACTCTACAAACTGAGTATAGGCAAAGGAAGAGAGAATGCCAACACTGCAAAGTTACTCTATGGATTCCTATGCAGCAAGGCGGATGAGGTCCAACAGCCGTCATTTGCCTGCAGCTGGACTGGATTCTCTTCGTATTAAAAGTCTTTGTGTTGACAAAGCCACATCTGATCTGGATGTGTTACTTGAAGAATGTTCAAGGCTGCATGTGTTCCCAATGTCTTGTTTCAAGAACGTCGAGCTTGTGAATGCCATGCTAAAATTGGGAGACAACTCTCCTGGGAGTATCTCTCATGTGGTGATTGAGTGGTAGTAGTTAAAGAGGACAATTCTCGTCAACGGTTCTTGATTGTTGATTATGGGTAATTTAGGTACATGTCCTTCGTAGTTTTTGAGATGTAACTATAAAGATATCTTGAAAAGTCAATTCTTCCTAGTTCCCTAGGTCAAACAAAACAAATTATTAACTATACAAAAAGAAAAAGAAAGCAGTAAATGCCCGATATAGCCTCTAAGGATTCATTCCCTTTTTAAAAGTTGGTTCTCTCTCTCTCTCTCTCTCTCTCTCTCTGCCTTTTAATCTCTTTGTTCTCTCTCTCTCTCTCTCTCTCTTGTGCTCCCTCCCTCCCTCTCTTACGTTCCCTCTCTTTTTCTAAATATAAAATATTTTCTAAAAGCTAATTATTTGGTAGCTAGTACTAGGATCCGAACCCAAGACCTAGTATCTCATTCCGCCTTGAACCAAGGGCATCAACCACTTGGTTGCCTAATCTTTTGTAACATAACTAACATTCACAAAATAAAGGTGTCAAATATACCATGATATCAATATTAGCACCACTATACTAATATCTTCACTGGACTTCGATGTAATATTAACATTTTGGTACTAGTATCGTTATTGGGGTACATATATCAATATTGTGGTTCTAGGACTGTTACGGTGGTTCTTATATCAATATCCTGATACTAATAACGATATTATGGTACTACTATCGATATCCAATACTAATATTGAAGTTGTGATTGCTACCGAATTAGTCTTGTGGGTAACCAGATCGTGAATTTCGATATCAATAATTATGCCATGATATCAAGAACAGTACAATGATATTGGTATTAATACATTATTCCATGAAAGTTATTTTTGTGAAAACATGCTAACATTGAACTATGTATTTTCGAATAACCGTAACAAACTATGCATATATAAAACATTGTGAATAATTGTACATATTAAAACTATATGTAACACGTTAGGTCTAATAAAGTTACAGTGAGAATAAATGTAACATGTTTAGTCTAATAATATCATATTAGTATCATGGTACTGATATCCATATTTATAATAGACTATAGAGCAAATTATGTGTAAGTTGTATAAGTAACATGTTAGGTCCAACAACTATATTGACAAAAAATCTGGTATGTTAGGTCTACGTTGCGTATGAACGTGGATAACCAAGTGCTTGAGTCCTTTCGTATAGATGTCTGAGATCCTCAGTTTGAATTCCCACAGGGCATTTATCTATAAAATATTATATTTTTGTAATTATATTCTTAAACAAATTAAAAAATAGAGAGTGCGTGAGAGAGGAGAAAGCGGGAGAAAGTGAGTCGGGTGAGCAGAGAGTACACAGACTTACATGAGGTGCAGTTGTCTTTCACTTTTTTAATTTACTAAAACCTGTTGGTTTGACATAGGGACCTAGGGTAAAAATCTTTTCAAGAAAAGTCTTTATAGCTCATTTCAAATGAGGGACCCATACCTAAATTTTCCATTGATTAAGGTTTTTTCTATGGGCACCACCAAAAATGCTTGGGGGCAGCCCTTACTTGGGGGCAGCCCATGAATGTGGAAAAATTGCTAGGGGGCACCCAAAAATTGCTAGGGGCAGCCCAACCCCCCCAAACCAAAAAATTTAGGTTTTTTCTAAGGGCACCACCCTTTTTGCTAGGGGCTAGTCCAAAATAGTTCAAGAATATTACAAGTCTGCCATCCAAATTTTTTGCTAGGGGCTAGCCCAAGCACACCTATAAATACCAATTTTTCTTTTCATTTTCTCTCTCCTCTTTTCTTTTCTCCCTCAACTATTTTCTTCTCTCCTTCTCTTAGGTCAAAGAATTAAAACCCTAATTCTTTTCTTTTCTTCCTACATTTTTGGCAAATTGTTCTCTCCCTCAACTCTAGGTCATTGACTTCTCCAAATTTTTGGTAAGTCATCGAACTAAAATATGTTTCATGTTTTAAACAAGAATTTCACATATAAAAGTTGAATTATGTGTTAAATGTAGAAAAATATTGAACATGGATCAACCGGGATTATCAAACGTTCCCGCCACGTCCGAAGAACATGTTTCCGCAACGTCCGAAGACAACTTTGATGCATCGGAAGCTCTCTTGGTAACTACATTTGAACTTGTCATCGGATTTAAAATCGTGCTGTGACACAGAGGACTGCCAACACTCTGGCAGTCCAGATCATAGACTAGGACTGCCAGAGTGGTGGCAGTCCTTCACAGAAGAAGGACTGCCAGGGTCCTGGCAGTCCTTCTTCTGTGAAGGACTGCCACCACTCTGGCAGTCCTAGTCTATGATACCTGAATGCAGAATTTTAGTCAGTAAAGGTGTTTGTAATTTATGAACACCAATTGCTGTACAAAAGACGGTCTTGCTATTAACACAATTTGCTATTTATGGACACCAATCTTATGCACGGGCCTAATCTATGAAACTTATTTGCTTTAGGATGTTGTCTAATTGTACTAACCTTTAAGTTTTATTGTAGGACTTGAGATCTTCCGATTTTGCGGTACCGGCTCCAATTGCAGTCAATGTAGCCCATTTATTTTGGACCGATCTATGTTTTGAATCAAGCGAGGGTGCGGTACATTGGTGTCGAGAAGTCGGACGGGAAAACAACATTGTTCTGGTGATATCCAGATCGGTCCGAAATCGACCGGGACAACAAACTGTGGTGGTGGGCTGTGAAAGAGGTGGTGTGTTCAGAACGCACAAGAAAAACACAGTTATCCAAAGTAAAGTTCCAAGAAGAAATGTTGGAACGGGGAAATGTGGTTGTCCATTCACGATACATATTAGAAACGAAGAAGAAGGGAAATGGACAGTAGAAGTGAAGAATGGAACCCACAACCATGAGATTGCCGAGACACTATTGGGTCATCCGTATGTCGGACGGTTGAACAATACGGAGAAGAAGATAGTCGAAGACTTGTCCACCTCCGGAGTTGCACCGAGACAAATATATTCCGTCATACGACATGAAGATGAGAAGAACATGTCTACAATGAAGTCAATATACAACGTCCTAGCTTCTTCAAACGCTGTCCGGACGAAATCAAGAATGGCTATGCAAGAAGTGCTCAAGTTGCTTGCCGATAATCATTATGTTGAGTTCTATAGAAGACATCCCCAGAGTAATGAAGTATTATCAATCTTTTGGGCTCATCCTGATTGCACAAATTTGGCCAGGTCTTTTGCCGACGTGTTAGTCCTTGATTGCACGTACAAGACAAATAAGTTCAAGATGCCTCTCTTTCATGTTGTCGGGTTCACCTCTACTTGGAAAACATTTTCAGTGACATTTTGCTTCATGAAGAGTGAGAAACTTGAAGACTACACATGGGCGTTGGAGAAACTGAAAACACTTTACACTGGTCATACAGAGCCGTCAGTATTTGTTACCGACAGAGAGTATGCCCTAATTAATGCTATTCGTATTTTTTTCCTCGAGCGGATACATTGCTATGCACTTATGTCATTCGTAATATTCAAGTCCAATGTAAGTTGAAGTTTCGGAAGGAGGATGGTAAAATCGACATGCAGATTTTTGACGAATTCTACAATGATTGGAATTGTGTGTGGCGAGCATCTACGATTGCCAGTTACGACGCCACATGGTACTTGTTCAAGCAAAAGTGGGAGGCGAGGGAGCCGGCATGCATTTCTTACATCAAAGATACATGGCTTGAACCGCACAAAGAACAATTCGTCTTAGCATGGTCGAATGTGGTGAAGCATTACGGCACGACAACTACCAACCGTGTCGAAGGAGCACACTCTTTATTGAAGAGGCACCTAAAATCATCTCTTGGCAACTTCGTCTCTGTTTGGCAAGCTATACATTTATCAGTAGACCGGATGGTGAATGAAATTAAGGCATCATTTGAGATGAGTTTGAATATAGTCAAGCATGAGCATAGAAAGGAAGTACTCTTAGATGCTTTAATGCGCGTGGTATCTCACAAGGCGTTGGCCTTAATAGCTGATGAGATTGAAAGGTCAAAGTTTGTCGGACTTGATCCCGAGGTTTGCGGGTGTGTATATCGACATACACTGGGCCTCCCTTGTGCACATCAGATTAATGAATATCGCCGTGAATCCATTCCTATTCCAGTAGATGCTGTCGATCAACGTTGGAGGCAGTTGTCTATGATGCCCCTGGTGAAGACGGACGATAATTTCTTCTCTTTGCCACAAGTGAAACTTTTCCACGCAAGGTGGTGTGCCTCAGTAAGAGTGGAACGGATGTCCATTGAGCTTAAAATCCAAGAAATTGCATGTCCGGTGACTACTAGAATGCATGAGCCGTCCGTTGTTTCCAATCCTAAAGGCAGACCTCAAACAAGATTGACTAGTTCACAGAAGAGAAGGCTGGAGTCGACTAAGAGAGATCTATCGTCCTTTGAGCATGTTGAACGAAGCTTACAGCAACCTTCGCCTGCACGGAAGGACAAGCTTGTCGTTCGCCGAAAAATGGAGAAAATGGACCTCCCAAGAAAAGATACAGTTGCAAGCCAAACAACGAGTTTGTATATTGACAAATTTCAACCTGCGCTTCGAAGTTACATTTGGTCTATTGTCGATGTCCCCGGTGATGGCCATTGCGGATTTCATGCCCTTGCAAGGCATCTTGATTATGATGACAAAGACGGATGGAGACGGGTGAGGCAGGAGCTGTACGAGGAGTTAGAGACTCGTCTTCCATTCTACTCCCGCATCCTAAGCGAAGAAACGGTTGCAAGTTTGTTGTTAAGAATCCCTTGCACCGACAGTGTTACCGGGACAGACCACTACATGTCAGTCCCGTCTGCCGGCTATTTATTTGCTAATAGGTACATGATACCTGTTGTACTTATCTCGCCGGATATTAACAATACATTCTTTCCGATGTGCGCTCCTCCGACGGACCACGGAGTGTCTAACCTATGTACTATAGGTCTGATCGGGGATCACTTCGTTATACTAAAGATGATCGCTCATTCTCCGATTCCTCCACCTTCAACAGTTTGGTACAAAAGAGCACCGGTCGAAGCCATCGCTTGGACCACACCTTTCGTTGACCAGATCAACCATTGTAAGAAGTTGTTGAAGATTGAGGAGCCAAGAGACTTACCTGCTGACCACTACGACGTCGAAATCGACTAAGTATAAATATATTTACAGTCTGACATTTTGTATATGGAGGACCACTTTTATATACAGTGAAATATGAAGTCAAGTAATATATATAGAGTAAATTTTTAGTTATATGTGTTTGATTTTGCCTACCTGTGTTATATGTGCCTACCTGTGTTATATGTGCCTACCTGTGTACTATATGTGCCTACCTGTGTTATATGTGTTTACCTGTGCCTACCTGTGTTATATGTGCCTTGCCTACCTGTGTTATATGTACCTACCTGTGTCTTATCTGTGTTATTCAGTTTGAGAAACTGTCACAGAGTATCAGTATCAGGACTGCCACACCCATGGCAGTCCTGCACTGAAGTAGGACTGCCAGGGTCCTGGCAGTCCTAATTAAAACTTGCTATAACAGCAAGTTTTAGTTAGGATTGCCAGGACCCTGGCAGTCCTACTTCAGTGTAGGACTGCCATGGGTGTGGCAGTCCTAACTATGAATCTCTGTGTGAATTTTTGATTGTGTGAAACATCACACAGAGATTCATAGTTAGGACTGCCACACCCATGGCAGTCCTACATTGAAGTAGGACTGCCAGGGTCCTGGCAGTCCTACTTCAATGTAGGACTGCCATGGGTGTGGCAGTCCTAACTATGAATCTCGCTGTGAATTTTTCATTGTGTGAATCATCACAACAGAGTTAAGAAGTTAGGACTGCCACACCCATGGCTGTCCTGTACTGAAGTAGGACTGCCAGGGTCCTGGCAGTCCTAACTAAAACTTGCTGTTACACAGCAAGTTTTAGTTAGGACTGCCAGGACCCTGGCAGTCCTACTTCATTGTAGGACTGCCATGGGTGTAGCAGTCCTAACTATGAATCTCTGTGTGAATTTTTGATTGTGTGAATCATCACACATAGTTAAGAAGTTAAAATTCATCACAAAAAAATAATATATCACAAGTTCTGATACAGATACTCTGTACATTAAGATTCATCACAAAAACTTTTCACAACTTAAGATTCATCACAAAAACTCAATAATCCAACTACAATAAAATCATCACAACTACAATAATTCATCACAACTACTTAGTCTCGAACATTCCACATCCAAATTAAGTTTCAAACAAGCAAAATATTCACAATAATCCATCAAATGTACGTAACTATTCTGCATCCAAAGTTTGAAACATGAAAAATATCGAAATCCATCTACATATCATGCCGGGCCTTTGAACGAGACTCCCTATTGTTCGTGAAGGGGAAGTCGACCACGTCGTCGATGCGATCAAGCTCGTTGGCGACCGCGACACAAGTCTCACTTTGGCAACCTCTCCGGAGTGTCTGCGCCAATTCCTTCACCCTTTGAGACTAAAAATGAAAGTATAAATGAATTAAGTCTACAAACATGGAAATCTCAGTCTTATTACAAATACGGAACTCACCATTCTCACCAACCCAGCATACAAGGCATTTTTGGAAGGAAGAGCTCCAACTGCTCCGACGGCCACGGGACCCGAGTTGGTAGGGTTCGACAACCTAGGATGTCCGACCCCCAGGAAGTACTGCATGTAGTCCTCCTGCAGTCGGCCATCTCGGTGACCGGTCGTCTTTCAGATTCCCGAAGTACATGTCGTCGCCACTCCGAGTAAAAAAGTCGATCACCCAGTCGAATTCCGTCGGTTTGTAACTTAAAGGTTGGGTTCCGCGCGGAGGCTCCAACAGCCGTAGTGTGCGCTTCGGCACAGTTTGCACGAAGCCAAACTGACGAAGTACTCTATCGGGCATGTACGGCTCCGTGATTTCATAGCATGTGATCATGCCATGAAATAAAGAAACTGGTTGGACCTCACGATTCAGCTCACGTAAATCCCGGTATGGATTCCAAAAAATCTGTAGAAAAACAGTTAACAACAAAACAAAATCAACATGAAAAAGTTAGTCAAAAATTAGTACCTCTTCTGGCACCAAACTGTCTAATACTTCACGAATGGAAGCCAGTGTTTGCCAATTTTTGGTTTCCAGCTGGGATGGCCTCCATCGACACACTCTGGGAAGGTGTTCAAGATACTCTGGGTTTTCGTCAGCCCGTCTAAGCATAGGAAAGTGCTCGTATATCCATGCCTATTCAATTTATAAATGAATAATAAAAATTAAAACAACAAATTTAAGTATACAAGATTAAATTGTTAGAAGTTTTCTTACATGTAGCAGAGTCTGACAGCCGACCATAGTCTTAGTCCCGACACGGGATGCGATGCCGAGCTCGTGGTAAAGATTGGCCAGGATACCGCTTCCCCAGGATATATCGATGAAGTCATCCACTTCAGATAAGTTTAGCATGTACCGAGCATGTATCGACGTTCCGGACTTGTCCGGAATGCCGACCGTTTCTAGGACGAACAACATATACGCACGAGCCACCGCGTCGACCGTATCATCGTCATCGTCATCCACCTCCATATCCATGAACTGGTCCACCAGAAATGATAGAGGAATTCCGTACGACTTCTTGAAGCCTGGTAGAGTTGTAAAACTCGTAGCCGGAACTCCAAGGTGAGTTGAGACGAACTTGACGATCTTCTCGTACCATTTCACGGATTTCTCATTCGTGTAATGTTCTTTGGTCATACACGTCCGGTCACTGGCAGCTCCAATATCTGGTAGACGTCGTCAAGTGTAATGGTCATCTCCCCTGCTGGGAGATGAAATGTGTTGGTCTCCGGGTGCCATCTCTCCACGAAGGCGGATATGAGGGCACTATCCATTGTTCGGTAGGCGTTTTGTGCCAAATTGTGCAAGCTGCTCGGTATGATTTTGCTCTGGACGGCCTCTGATAAGCTTGCAAACTGCCAGGACACGGTTTTTTTTCCCGTGACTCACAGCCCTAAGGATACGATATGTCCTCTGTATATCGAACAACAAAAACCATATCAATTATGAAATACATATATATATAGTATACTAAACTGGTAGCTTACAAACGTCATGTGCATACCGGGTTCTTCCATATTTCATACGCAATGTGGTTCTCAAAAGAAACCAACATTGAGCAACCGGGCGGACGGACATGCGGCTCAGAAGGACCGGCCTCCTCAGAAGGACCGACCTCCTCAGAAGGACCGACCTCCTCAAATGGAGCAGAACCGTCTTGACGTGATAGGAGTCGGTCAATTGGCACGTCGTCGTCGTCGGAAGGAGGCGTAGGAGTAGGAGCTCGTTGCTTCGACCGAGCTTGACGTGCTGGTGGCGATGTCCGAGACCGAGCTTCGGGTGCCGGTTCGGTAATTGTTATCGGACGCTCGAGAGGACGTTCTGCACGTTCCTTCCGCTTTGACGCGGTGGGCCGTATTCTTTTGTTAGCGGCCGGTGGACTGCATGACAATATACACTTATTAAGTAATAGAAACAGCATGCACTTACCCAACTCCCATATGTCATAACATTAGGACTGCCAGGCATGTGGCAGTCCTAATGAAAATTAGGACTGCCACAGTCCTGGCAGTCCTCTTTCACAAGAGGACTGCCAGGGTTGTGGCAGTCCTAATTTTCATTAGGACTGCCACATGCCTGGCAGTCCTACTGTCGTGAATCCGAACTCCCACAACGACATCCTACTTTGTCGTGTTCTAGGGTAAGGGTTTCAACATAAATTTCGGGTTTCTTGTGTTCGAAAATTAGGGAAGAGAACGTGCAAGAGATTATAAACCTATTTTACCAAAACTTTTCAAGAATTAAACAAATTCTAGGGTTTCGAATATAATGTAAAAAAATTTCGAAAAAATTAGGGAAGAACGTACCTGGATTCCGGTTGCTTTGACTTGCGTGTCATCTCTTCGAGAATCTTCGTGGAGGGATTGAGAATCAAATTGTGATGGAGAAGAAGAAATTAGGGTTTAGGAGAGGGAGAGGGAGAGGGAGAGAGCTTTCTTTCTTTTCTTCTTGAGGAGAGAGAGTCAAGAATGGAAATGAGAGTAAATTTTTTGGTTTGGGGGGGTTGGGCTGCCCCTAGCAATTTTTGGGTGCCCCCTAGCAATTTTTCCACATTCATGGGCTGTCCCCAAGTAAGGGCTGCCCCCAAGCATTTTTGGTGGTGCCCATAGAAAAAACCAAAATTTACTCTCATTTCCATTCTTGACTCTCTCTCCTCAAGAAGAAAAGAAAGAAAGCTTTCTCCCTCTCCCTCTCCCTCTACTAAACCCTAATTTCTTCTCCATCACAATTTGATTCTCAATCCCTCCACGAAGATTCTCGAAGAGATGACACGCAAGTCAAAACAACCAGAATCCAGGTACGTTCTTCCCTAATTTCTTCGATTTTTTTTTACATTATATTCGAAACCCTAGAATTTGTTTAATTTTTGAAATTTTTTTGGTAAAATAGGTTTATAATCTCTTGCACGTTCTCTTCCCTAATTTTCGAACACAAGAAACCCGAAATTTATGTTGAAACCCTAACCCTAGAACACGACAAAGTAGGATGTCGTTGTGGGAGTTCGGGTTCACGACAGTAGGACTGCCAGGCATGTGGCAGTCCTAATGAAAATTAGGACTGCCACAGCCCTGGCAGTCCTCTTGTGAAAGAGGACTGCCAGGGCTGTGGCAGTCCTAATTTTCATTAGGACTGCCACATGCCAAAGAGGACTGCCAGGACTGTGGCAGTCCTAATTTTCATTAGGACTGCCACATGCCTGGCAGTCCTAATGTTATGACATATGGGAGTTGGGTAAGTGCATGCTGTTTCTATTACTTAATAAATGTATGTTGTCATGCAGTCCACCGGCCGTTAACAAAAGAATACGACCCACCGCGTCAAAGCGGAAGGAACGCGCGGAACGTCCTCTCGAGCGTCCGATAACAATTATCGAACCGGCGCCCGAAGCTCGGTCTCGGACATCGCCACCGGCACGTCAAGCTCGGTCGAAGCAACGAGCTCCTACTCCTACGCCTCCTTCCGACGACGACGACGACGACGTGCCAATTGCCCGACTCCTATCACGTCAAGACGGTTCTGCTCCATTTGAGGAGGTCGGTCCTTCTGAGGAGGTCGGTCCTTCTGAGGAGGTCGGTCCTTCTGAGCCGCCTGTCCGTCCGCCCGGTTGCTCAATGTTGGTTTCTTTTGAGAACCACCTTGCGTATGAAATATGGAAGAACCCGGTATGTACATGACGTTTGTAAGCTACCAGTTTAGTATACTATATATATATGTATTTCATAATTGATATGGTTTTTGTTGTTCGATATACAGAGGACATATCGTATCCTTAGGGCTGTGAGTCACGGGAAGAAAACCGTGTCATGGCAGTTTGCAAGCTTATCGGAGGCCGTCCAGAGCAAAATCATACCGAGCGGCTTGCACAATTTGGCACAAAACGCCTACCGAACAATGGATAGTGCCCTCATATCCGCCTTCGTGGAGAGATGGCACCCGGAGACCAACACATTTCATCTCCCAGTAGGGGAGATGACCATTACACTTGACGACGTCTACCAGATATTGGAGGTGCCAGTGACCGGGCGCGTAATGACCAAAGAACATTACACGAATGAGAAATCCGTAAAATGGTACGAGAAGATCGTCAAGTTCGTCTCAACTCACCTTGGAGTTCCGGCTACGAGTTTTACAACTCTACCAGGCTTCAAGAAGTCGTACGGAATTCCTCTATCATTTCTGGTGGACCAGTTCATGGATATGGAGGTGGATGACGATGACGATGATACGGTCGACGCGGTGGCTCGTGCGTATATGTTGTTCGTCCTAGGAACGGTCGGCATTCCGGACAAGTCCGGAACGTCGATACATGCTCGGTACATGCTAAACTTATCTGAAGTGGATGACTTCATCGATATATCCTGGGGAAGCGGTATCCTGGCCAATCTTTACCGCGAGCTCGGCATCGCATCCCGTGTCGGGACTAAGACTATGGCCGGCTGTCAGACTCTGCTACATGTAAGAAAATTTCTAACAATTTAATCTTGTATACTTAAATTTGTTGTTTTAATTTTTACTATTCATTTATAAATTGAATAGGCATGGATATACGAGCACTTTTCGATGCTTAGACGGGCTGACGAAAACCCAGAGTATCTTGAACACCTTCCCAGAGTGTGTCGATGGAGGCCATCCCAGCTGGAAACCAAAAATTGGCAAACACTGGCTTCCATTCGTGAAGTATTAGACAGTTTGGTGCCAGAAGAGGTACTAATTTTTGACTAACTTTTTCATGTTGATTTTGTTTTCTTGTTAACTGTTTTCCTACAGATTTTTTGGAATCCATACCGGGATTTACGTGAGCTGAATCGTGAGGTCCAACCAGTTTCTTTATTTCATGGCATGATCACATGCTATGAAATCACGGAACCGTACATGCCCGATAGAGTACTTCGTCAGTTTGGCTTCGTGCAAACTGTGCCGAAGCGCACACTACGGCTGTTGGAGCCTCCGCGCGGAACCCAACCTTTAAGTTACAAACCGACGGAATTCGACTGGGTGACCGACTTTTACTCGGAGTGGCAACGACATGTACTTCGGGAATCTGAAAGACGACCGGTCACCGAGATGGCCGACTGCAGCGAGGACTACATGCAGTACTTCCTGGGGGTCGGACATCCTAAGTTGTCGAACCCTACCGACCTGGGTCCCGTGGCCGTCGGAGCAGTTGGAGCTCTTCCTTCCAAAAATGCCTTGTATGCTGGGTTGGTGAGAATGGTGAGTTCCGTATTTGTAATAAGACTGAGATTTCCATGTTTGTAGACTTAATTCATTTATACTTTCATTTTCAGTCTCAAAGGGTGAAGGAATTGGCGCAGACACTCCGGAGAGGTTGCCAAAGTGAGACTTGTGTCGCGGTCGCCAACGAGCTTGATCGCATCGACGACGTGGTCGACTTCCCCTTCATGAACAATAGGGAGTCTCGTTCAAAGGCCCGGCATGATATGTAGATGGATTTCGATATTTTTCATGTTTCAAACTTAAGTTGGATGTGGAATAGTTACGTACATTTGATGGATTATTGTGGATATTTTGCTTGCTTGAAAATTAATTTGGATGTGGAATGTTCGGGACTAAGTAGTTGTGATGAATTATTGTAGTTGTGATAATTTTATTGTAGTTGGATTATTGAGTTTTTGTGATGAATCTTAAGTTGTGAAAAGTTTTTGTGATGAATCTTAATGTACAGAGTATCTGTATCAGGACTTGTGATAAATTTTTTTTTTGTGATGAATCTTAACTCTGTGGCAATTTGATTCACACAATCAAATCATCACAACAGAGTTAAGAAGTTAGGACTGCCACACCCATGGCAGTCCTACACTGAAGTAGGACTGCCAGGGTCCTGGCAGTCCTAAGTAAAACTTGCAGCAAGTTTTACTTAGGACTGCCAGGACCCTGGCAGTCCTACTTCAGTGTAGGACTGCCATGGGTGTGGCAGTCCTAACTTCTTAACTCTGTTGTGATGATTCACACAATCAAAAATTCACACAGAGATTCATAGTTAGGACTGCCACACCCATGGCAGTCCTACACTGAAGTAGGACTGCCATGGGTGTGACAGTCCTAACTATGAATCTCTGTGTGATGTTGATTCACACATAAATTTATCACAGAGATTCATAGTTAGGACTGCCACACCCATGGCAGTCCTACACTGAAGTAGGACTGCCAGGGTGCTGGCAGTCCTAACTAAAACTTGCTGTAACAGCAAGTTTTAGGTAGGACTGCCAGCACCCTGGCAGTCCTACTTCAGTGTAGGACTGCCATGGGTGTGGCAGTCCTGATACTGATACTCTGTGACAGTTTCTCAAACTGAAACGATGTGACAGTGAACACTCATATAACACAGATAAGACACAGGTAGGTACATATAACACAGGTAGGGTGGGCACATATAACACAGGTAGGCACAGGTAAACACATATAACACAGGTAGGCACATATAACACAGGTAGGCAAAATCAAACACATATAACTCAAAATTTACTCTATATATATTACTGGACTTCATATTTCACTGTATACAAAAGTGGTCCTCCATATACAAAATGGCAGACTGTAAATATATCTATACTTAGTCGATTTCGACGTCGTAGTGGTCAGCAGGTAAGTCTCTTGGCTTCTCAATCTTCAACAACTTCTTACAATGGTTGATCTGGTCAACGAAAGGTGTGGTCCAAGCAATGGCTTCGACCGGTGCTCTTTTGTACCAAACTGTTGAAGGTGGAGGAATCGGAGAATGAGCGATCATCTTTAGTATAACGAAGTGATCCCCGATCAGACCTATAGTACATAGGTTAGACACTCCGTGGTCCGTCGGAGGAGCGCACATCGAAAAGAATGTATTGTTAATATCCGGCGAGATAAGTACAACAGGTATCATGCACCTATTAGCAAATAAATAGCCGGCAGACGGGACTGACATGTAGTGGTCTGTCCCGGTAACACTGTCGGTGCAAGGGATACTTAACAACAAACTTGCAACCGTTTCTTCGCTTAGGATGCGGGAGTAGAATGGAAGACGAGTCTCTAACTCCTCGTACAACTCCTGCCTCACCCGTCTCCATCCGTCTTTGTCATCATAACCAAGATGCCTTGCAAGGGCATGAAATCTGCAATGGCCATCACCGGGGACATCGACAATAGACCAAATGTAACTTCGAAGCGCAGGTTGAAATTTGTCAATATACAAACTCGTTGTTTGGCTTGCAACTGTATCTTTTCTTGGGCGGTCCATTTTCTCCATTTTTCGGCGAACGACAAGCTTGCCCTTCCGTGCAGGCGAAGGTTGCTGTAAGCTTCGTTCAACATGCTCAAAGGACGATAGATCTCTCTTAGTCGACTCCAGCCTTCTCTTCTGTGAACTAGTCAATCTTGTTTGAGGTCTGCCTTTAGGATTGGAAACAACGGACGGCTCATGCATTCTAGTAGTCACCGGACATGCAATTTCTTGGATTTTAAGCTCAATGGACATCCGTTCCACTCCTACTGAGGCACACCACCTTGCGTGGAGAAGTTTCACTTGTGGCAGAGAGAATAAATCATCGTCCGTCTTCACCAGGGGCATCATAGATAACTGCCTCCAACGTTGATCGACAGCATCTACTGGAATAGGAATGGATTCACGGCGATATTCATTAATCTGATGTGCACAAGGGAGGCCCAGTGTATGTCGATATACACACCCGCAAACCTCGGGATCAAGCCCGACAAACTTTGACCTTTCAATCTCATCAGCTATTAAGGCCAACGCCTTGTGAGATACCACGCGCATTAAAGCATCTAAGAGTACTTCCTTTCTATGCTCATGCTTGACTATATTCAAACTCATCTCAAATGATGCCTTAATTTCATTCACCGTCCGATCTACTGATAAATGTATAGCTTGCCAAACAGAGACGAAGTTGCCAAGAGATGATTTTAGGTGCCTCTTCAATAAAGAGTGTGCTCCTTCGACACGGTTGGTAGTTGTCGTGCCGTAATGCTTCACCACATTCGACCATGCTAAGACAAATTGTTCTTTGTGCGGTTCAAGCCATGTATCTTTGATGTAAGAAATGCATGCCGGCTCCCTCGCCTCCCACTTTTGCTTGAACAAGTACCATGCGGCGTCGTAACTGGCAATCGTAGATGCTCGCCACACACAATTCCAATCATTGTAGAATTCGTCAAAAATCTGCATGTCGATTTTACCATCCTCCTTCTGAAACTTCAACTTACATTGGGCTTGAATATTACGATTGACATGCCAAGTGCATAGCAATATATCCGCTCGAGGAAAAACAATACGAATAGCATTAATTAGGACATACTCTCTGTCGGTAACAAATACTGACGGCTCTGTATGACCAGTGTAAAGTGTTTTCAGTTTCTCCAACGTCCATGTGTAGTCTTCAAGTTTCTCACTCTTCATGAAGCAAAATGCCACTGGAAATGTTTTCCAAGTAGAGGTGAACCCGACAACATGAAAGAGAGGCATCTTGAACTTATTTGTCTTGTACGTGCAATCAAGGACTAACACGTCGGCAAAAGACCTGGCCAAATTTGTGCAATCAGGATGAGCCCAAAAGATTGATAATACTTCATTACTCTGGGGATGTCTTCTATGGAACTCAACATAATGATTATCGGCAAGCAACTTGAGCACTTCTTGCATCGCCATTCTTGATTTCGTCCGGACAGCGTTTGAAGAAGCTAGGGCGTTGTATATTGACTTCATTGTAGACATGTTCTTCTCATCTTCATGTCGTATGACGGAATATATTTGTCTCGGTGCAACTCCGGAGGTGGACAAGTCTTCGACTATCTTCTTCTCCGTATTGTTCAACCGTCCGACATACGGATGACCCAATAGTGTCTCGGCAATCTCATGGTTGTGGGTTCCATTCTTCACTTCTACTGTCCATTTTCATTCTTCTTCGTTTCTAATATGTATCGTGAATGGACAACCACATTTTCTCGTTCCAACATTTCTTCTTGGAACTTTACTTTGGATAACTGTATTTTTCTTGTGCGTTCTGAACACACCACCTCTTTCACAGCCCACCACCACAGTTTGTCGTCCCGGTCGATTTCGGGCCGATCTGGATATCACTAGAACAATGTTGTTTTTCCGTCCGACTTCTCGACACCAATGTACCGCACCCTCGCTTGATTCAAAACATAGATCGGTCCAAAATAAATGGGCTACATTGACTGCAATTGGAGCCGGTACCGCAAAATCGGAAGATCTCAAGTCCTACAATAAAACTTAAAGGTTAGTACAATTAGACAACATCCTAAAGCAAATAGGTTTCATGGATTAGGCCCGTGCATAAGATTGGTGTCCATAAATAGCAAATTGTGTTAATAGCAAGACCGTCTTTTGTACAGCAATTGGTGTTCATAAATTACAAACACCTTTACTGACTAAAACTCTGCATTCAGGTATCATAGACTAGGACTGCCAGAGTGGTGGCAGTCCTTCACAGAAGGACTGCCAGGGTCCTGGCAGTCCTTCTTCTGTGAAGGACTGCCACCACTCTGGCAGTCCTAGTCTATGATCTGGACTGCCAGAGTGTTGGCAGTCCTCTGTGTCACAGCACCCTGGCAGTCCTTCTTCTGTGAAGGACTGCCACCACTCTGGCAGTCCTAGTCTATGATCTGGACTGCCAGAGTGTTGGCAGTCCTCTGTGTCACAGCACGATTTTAAATCCGATGACAAGTTCAAATGTAGTTACCAAGAGAGCTTTCGATGCATCAAAGTTGTCTTCGGACGTTGCGGGAACGTGTTCTTCGGACGTGGCGGGAACGTTTGATGATCCTGGTTGATCCATGTTCAATATTTTTCTACATTTAACACATAATTCAACTTTTATATGTGAAATTCTTGTTTAAAACATGAAACATATTTTAGTTCGATGACTTACCAAAAAATTGGAGAAGTCAATGACCTAGAGTTGAGGGAGAGAACAATTTGCCAAAAATGTAGGGAGAAAAGAAAAGAATTAGGGTTTTAATTCTTTGACCTAAGAGAAGGAGAGAAGAAAATAGTTGAGAGAGAAAAGAAAAGAGAAGAAGGAGAGAGAAAATGAAAAGAAAAATTGGTATTTATAGGTGTGCTTGGGCTAGCCCCTAGCAAAATTTTTTGATGGCAAACTTGTAATATTCTTGAACTATTTTGGGCTAGCCCCTAGCAAAAAGGGTGGTGCCCTAAGAAAAAACCTTGATTAATTTTGACCATGCAGTTATTCAGGAAAAGTCTAGTATTGAATAGTCCAAGCCCTCTTACATGTTTTAGATTATAGACCACCGACCACCTGACGTGGTAAAGGTCCCTGAGGACGTTCCTACTGTCTCTCAGGAAGCACATTTCTACTTACCACTCTCTGTCCTCAGAATTCACTTCCAGTCCTTTTCCATACTGAGAATTAATGTTGCACCACCAAAGGACTCATTATGTCAATTCAACTTTAGTTCTTTGTTGAGACATTTGAATGCTAATTTTTTTCCTTCAAAAACCTGTAGCCTGAATTCAGGATTTCATGTACACTGCTTGATTTAAGCATAACTTGTAACCAGTGTTGTAGATGTTGGCGGACATGTCGGTTTTGAGGGGAAAACGACATATATCATACCGACATGTCTTTTATGTCGTTTTGTAAAAACTTGACCAATACTCTTGGATTTTTCCGACATTTCGTCACAAGTTATTTATAGAAGTCGGCCGACATTTGAAAAAAAAAACTGTTTTCTGTTGTTGTGATTTTGAGTCTGGTTTAATTTTTGAAACGGATTTATCTCTTGAGCAATAACTAATCCCCAATCAAACCTTAACTCTCTCTCTCCTCTCTCGATCTGTTGTTGCTGCCACCTCTCAAGCTCTACGCTCTCGATTTGTTGTGTTGTCTCTCTCTCTCTCCTCCCTCTATTTGCCTTTGCTACTCTGCCACTCCAAATTCACTGAATAGCTATACCTGAAATTAGAATTACTTACTCTCTTAAATTATTCGATATTTGTATTAGAAATTAGATTTAGATAGGACATTTAGGTTATATAATATATAAAATATTACATATTTATTGACATTCGACATTTGAAAATGCCCCTGACATCGACATTGAAAATCCCAATCCGGCATGAACCAAAAATACGACATTGACAACCTTGCTTATAACGTTTTTTCAAATGGCTTGACACCTTACATAATGGCTTACTAACCACAAATATGCCTAGCGAATATATTATATTGAAAGAAGCAACTCTCTGCAGTTCGGACCGGCCACACAATAACAATCAACTTATTGAAGAACCTTCATAGTTTATATATTTAAGAAATTTTCATGAGATGCCCGTGACACAAATACAACAATTGATACTTATTGAGTGATTTGCGTTGGAGAACTTTGATATGGACAAATTGTGCAAACTTAGGTGTTTGACAAATTATTTTTCTCTGAATTTATCTGATTTTAACCAGATCTTATGCCCAATTGTAATTTTCTTTACTTTCTTTTGCTTAATACGTTATTTTCTAGTACCATTTATGGTGTCAAGTGTCAACTGCGTTTTGGTCCTTTGGACTGTTTATGTTCTTGAGCTTTGGTATGTATCATGTGCACGGCCCATATGACTTTAATCTTCTAATGTAGGTAACGAGTGAAAAGGTGAAAGTTCTGATGGAGTTGGCTCACTTAAAACGAGAATATGAACTATTGCAAGAGTATGATAGTACCTTACTGTTTTCAGGATATTGCTCTGTTGTCTTTTGACTCTTTTCATACTTTCCAAATTGTAGTAAGATTTCTATAACATGAATCTCTCCCCCCTTTCTTCTAAGATTACATTCTGATATACAAACTTGATATACAAATTTAATTCAATATGTGCATTATAATATAAAAGCTGTTTTTCTCCCTTGGACTACAAGATGCAAGAATGTTTTTATCATTTCTGGATTTATGTTCTTAGTCAATTTTATGTCCTAGTTGATCCCTCTAAGACATAAACTTTAATTGATTTTTCTCAACATTCAAACACCTATTTTCTGTAAATACTGCTTATGTAATTATGTCTATGGATCTATTTGGTTCTTTATGATTTTTTCAGTAATACATTAAGAAATACATGCATCAATTTCCTAATTAATAGTGTAAAAAACTGTCTAGAATAATGCTAGCTTTCTCTCTCTTATCAATATACCCAGGGTAGGACATTCCACGAGACATTATTTCTGCAATTTAATCAAGGTTGTGAAAAGCGCTAGGCGCTAGTCGTGCAGGCACCCGCCGCCTAGCGCCTAGCCCGTCTAGACGGCCGCCTAGATCTAGGCGGTTCAAAAGTAAATTAAAAAAATCCAAAAATTTTACTGAAAATTGCAGAAAAGACCATAAATTCCCAAAACATGCATAGTCGGACGTCGGGGGGTCTAGGCGGCCGCCTAGACCGCCTTTTAGAACAGTGAATTTAATTAGGATTTATGACTTTTTGCCAGTAATCCATATTAAGGGTAGGTGAGAAGTGGCATGGCAACCTATATATGAATCCTTCCCATGCATGTAATTCAAGTCTTTCCCCTACTTGTTCATCACCTTTGAACACAAGTTAACAACTCTTCCTATTTTCCTCTTAAGATATTTTTGTTTTCATACCACATCCATCATTTTTATCTCGTCTTCAGTGAATTCCTCCACCTCCTACTTTAAACTCACTCACCCCTTATACTGTTATACCTGTACTGCATATGTTCTGCTTATCATTTTCTCATTGTTACAATCTTCTTATTTTCTTGACCAAGATAATATTTAAGATATCTTGTTTATCTCTATACTACTTAAAGGGCTAGAATGAGAAAGAAGGAGAAGAAGATCAATCGAAAAACAAAAGGCGCATTATTAAAGAACATACCACTGGTAGTCATCGATGCTAGAGTCTTCTATAGTCATTAGATTCTTTCGTGATTATTGGTGTAAGAGAAAGGGAAGGAAAGACCACTAGAGAAAAGGGCGTTAGATCATCAATATGGTGGTAGGGGTTTGGTTTAGGGTACTTGTACTATTTGGTTGTTTGGTAGAATTTTTACCAATCCTGATAAGTTAACCCTTCAGACCTATTTTACAAATATTCTCCGCTATAAAGCTTATTGGATAGCGGCTAGTTTATTGGGTCTGGCCAGACAGGAGTGCCGATATTTTACCAAAATGACAAATGATTTTCTTAAGCATATGGATAGCTTGAATCCAACATATCAGGTGATAAATAGGACTGTTGGATGCTATTTTGAACAATGACGTGTCATACTAAAGTTACAGTTAGAGACACCTCTACAGAGAAGATCTCATTTGACTGCATGTTCTAACTATTTGGAGTTTACACTATGAATCCTTTATTTTTTTCCATAGTGGTTGTGAAATATCATGCCCATATTTGAATCGATGCATATCCACAATCCATATGCTTGCATGAAATCATAAACAATCAATTCTCATCCCAAGTATTTGAGGTTGACCTTTGAAACCTCCTATCAATGTCATTTTTGCATCCAGTGCTTGTGACAAGAATTTTGAAATTCTTTCTTATTCCCCATCCAAGATAAATGCTGACTAACGCTGCACACCACTGGAATTGGGTGGGTGGGTGGGGGTTGTTCAAAAATAAGCTTTCAGGGGTCATGTGCAAGTGTCTAGATAGTTGAGGGGGATTATATGCAATTAACCCTTTTCTAATGCAACAAAATGGATCTTAAAGCAATTTCAAGCTTTTTCTTTCTTTTGTTTGTTGGTTAAATTTCTGCACTATGTCGATGAAATAGCTAAATGAAGGCTCTCATACTTGGCATCTGCTGCACGGTGCTGCAAACATAAGTGACACTTGACATAATTCATCACTAAGGACAACACTGGCAAGTTTTGTTTAATTTACTCTATCCCCCTTTAAGAATATTTTCGTTTGTCCACCAGAATTTCGTAGTTTAGCAGTATCAAGGCATTGAAGTCTTGCTCTGCTGAAGTTAATAATTTGTTACATCGAATTGGCTAAATATAGGAGCATCTAGCATAATATTTTCAGTTTTCTTCATCCATACTTATGTTATTCTTCTCAAGATCTCATTTATGCTTTGATAACTGTTTCTGCTTTAGGATTTGATACTTCACATTTTCTATGCCTCAATTCTCTATGAGAGAAAATTGCTCTTTACTGAATTTTCATTTGTGCTATCAACTTTATGGACGATTACAGAACAAACGTTGAATGCATTGCATAGTGATTTCTGGCATTGCTTTTGGCTTGAAGTCTGTAAACCTTTTGATATAAGAAATGATGCTAGTCGTCTTTGTTAGGTGGATGAACTTTTCATCCTTCGAACTGTATATTAAGACAACTTTCACAAGATTTTGATCATCTTTTCACTATTATTCTTTGATACAGGGACAACAGCTATGGTATGAGACAAAGCAATTCCTCAGATGATGGTTCCGATAAAAGCATTATTGTTCATGGTCAGGAAGGAAAACTAAAGAACATTCTAAAGAGAACATACCTGAACCGCTGGATAAGAAAAGGTCACAATGAACATGATGTTGATGCTCATGCAAACACAGATGAAAGCAGTTCCGTCAACAAAAAGAACTCTGTGGATTTTGCAAGGTTCTATGCTGTTTCTTTATATTCAATATACATCATTCAAGGAATTTTTTTGGCTTGGGACATATCATTACTTTTCTTTCACCAACATCATAGTTACCATACCTCAATATAGTTGTTTGGACTAGTTGCTTTAAAGATATAGGCATGAGTTAGCAGAATCTTGAAAATCAGTTTTTTTTCTCAATATTGCTTGCACGTGTTCAAGTCTCATTTACATTTATACATTGTATCAAATTTACGCCAATTCTCTTTTGTGTGTATGCTTCAGATGATTATGCACATGTCAGCCCATAGATAAAACTTATGGCCCAGAAATTCCTCAATTTGGAACAATGAAGTGATAGCAATTAGCACCAATATTTTTCATTAGGAGGATTGAACCTTTTCACACATTATATAATACTAACAATCATAAGGCATAAGGGTATATCCACTCATATGACTACATCTATATTAGGCATTTATCTTGCATAGATTGGGAAGTTTATTACTGTCTTATAGGAGTGGCTTATATTGAGTGGCGAATAGGATGTTTTCACTATCTAGTCTGGCTAGGTTAGAGGTCTGTCATTCTCAACACATTCTGGTGCCTCTTAGAAGTTAAAACTGGAGGCAGGGGGACATATTCCTGCAATAATCTGATTGTCACTGAGGGGACAAATAGTTGCACTTCCACGAGAGTAGATCTGGAGATTGTATGGGTTGTCTTGTTAGGTTAGAGATGTATCACGGTTCACACACTATGTCGTCCCTTAGAGTTAGAATTGTAGGTAAATATACAGCTACCTTCAGTTTTTTGGCTTTGATTTCCGAGGGGACAAATACTGCACTTTTCTTGAGTCATTTCTTTGATTGGACTTGGTTATTGGCAGGTTTGATAGTTGAACAAGAGAATAGGCATGCTCACAATATTAGGACGTGGAATGATCTATCATATGCCTTGTCGTTTACGTGCCTAGCTTTAAGAACATGGGTTGCTCTCGCTAATTTTAGTCTGGGTAATTTTTATATGGATTCCTACAACGTTTGAAAATTATAGTAGGGATCGTACGGCTTCTCAACAATTTTTTTTTTTCGGTCTACAATAATAATAATTTAAAAAGGATGGAGCAAAAAGATGTTTGGTAAACAATGATAATAATTTAAAAAAACTTCCATCTCCTTTATTTATGGAAGGAGAGAGCAATCTCATTTTCTACAAGGGGCGAAAGTATCATTTCATTTGGTGTATTTTAATATGGTATCTGATGTACACCGTGTATTCTACTATGTAGGTATTCCTACCATATTTTAACTAAGGTTGGAGACTGGGCAAAGCATTAAATTGTCATAGTGATCCCTAAGATAATTTTAGGGACCTGTTAAAATTCCCTTAGTCTGTCAGGGTAAACAGGGTGACTTGGTTGTGAGAGCTCTTTAAAATGGTAAGTCAGGTGTTTTATATCGTCATAAATTTAACATGCTAATGAGGTGTTGTTCTATATAAATCAAATTAGACTATAACATGAAGTGGCTTTAATTTAAGAGACCTAGTTTTTATTTATTCTAAGCTTTTATATAGTTGCCTGTGAAGTGACCTCCACTTTGTTCTGTATGGGGACTGTGGGTCGACATTAGTCCAGTAAAATTTGGCACTGTGCTTGAATATATTAGAATGGGCACATATTGCAATAGTACTATACATTGTAATTATTATGCTCTTTCCTTCTGAATCAACATCCTATTTTTGGGTCTATGTCAAGGTTACTGGAATTTGCCATATGGTTAGCGAACATCGGACGGGTTCGTGCGCACCTGAACGCAGTTCAAGCGAACTAGTACGTGGTTTCCACGTACCAATGCCCTAAAGTAGGGACATGTTATGAGAGCTACAATGACAATCTTTGGAGAATGAGAGCTTTAAGGCACTTGATACTCAAGTAGAAGAATGCTCACCATCTCACATAAGATCACAAGAATCTTGACTTTCCACCCTTACTGAACGAAGGAGTGCAATTTAGCAAGGATAAAGAGAAAAAGAAGATGTAGTTATTTTAGTCAATTTTCGTTCAAGAGAGGCGACCACTTGCTACTTCATTTTGAAAAAAAACATTATTGCTAAGAAGTTTGCAACAAGGATCTTATTTGGGTTTTATTATTATTATTATATAATATATTATATTGCATATTGCAATATGTCCCTAAAAATTTGTTCCAAGTCCAACGTACCATGTTGCAGACCATCGTAAGCAGCCTAACGTACTCCCTAATAGGGACCCCTAGCATATGACGGTACCCGTTCTTGTTCTACGTACCGGAACATTCCGTGTTCCAGGTAACCTTGATCCATATTCTTGGCAAGAAATAAACATCGATTGTTTTCTCAATTGGAAACAAAGAAATGATGATTCGGAAAGAATTAATTGTGGATGGTAAAGTTTTAGTCACTAATACTAATATATATCTAATTAGGAAATGGTGTTCTTACTTTTCAATAGAAACACAATAATCAAAATATTTTTTATAGTAACCCTAAATCATGATTAAAAGAAAGAAAGAAAATGAATTATTACTGGTATAAAAATTATAAGAGCTTAACCAAATACAAGGTACGAAATCTAGATTTAAAAGCGTACAATATCCTTTTTCCTCTCTTCACCTAGTAATTAAAACATTAAAATCATATGAGAATAGAAAATTAATCAAACGCTTGTAGTGAAAGCAACATAAATAAAAAAAAATTCATGTACGACATATCTATGTTATCAATTACTAGTGTCATCCAAAAGGAGAATAAAAAAACTTGAACAAACCTGTAAACAAGGAGAATGAGAACAAATAAAAAACAACATTGTCCCTTCTTGTTTTTTCTCAGTTTGTCTTCACCAAGTCTTGCTGCTCGTCTTTCTTTGCTCAAGTGAAGGAGGACGGACGCAGAAAAACATAATTTCGAAGGGGTTGGAAAATTATTTTTTAGTTAAATTATCTTTCTTAAGATAATATAGTGGATTTGTGGACCACAATATATAGAGTTTCAGGAGAAGATTTTGATAAGATATGGAGAAATTTAGTATTACTTTAAAGTAAGATCTCGAGCTGAAGTTATGCAAATAATTGTAATGGATTCCACTTTTTCTTTCAATCCAGTGATCGGGATGCCCATGTTGATAAGAAAGATAAGTGATTGTCGGCTTGGGTACCACCTTATGTACAAAATATGTGCATATCAGAATTTTATTGGAGATATTTTCAATAATTTCAAGTGCCCCCCCCCCCCCCCCCCGGGCGAAAAAAAGAAGAACCTCTGCCCATGGTTATAGTGTTATTCTCATAAATTTACACAACAATCTAAACTTAAATGGACAGTTTGGATAAGTTCGTTGTACCGTAAGTTTCAGATTCTTATCACTATTGCAGGTTGAAAGTTGAGCATGCAGCACTTCAGGAAAGCTTGGCAAACTTGGAACACCTTACCTTTTCAATTCACAAATTTCATACTTTGCTTCTAAAGGTTAGTACAATATGAATTATATAGCATGTTTCCTATTTTTCTTTACCATTTTGTTAGTATGCCATTGTTTGCTCCATGCCATGCAAAGCTGAACTCAGCATGAAAAATAGTTTGTCCATTAAGTTAGTTTTTAACCCTTTTATGTGGCCAAATTACTGTTATTGTGAACGAAGCCAATATAAAGGAGAAGCCCCTTTGTATGCATGAACCTAAAACGATACTTCACAAATTAATAGCAAGGACAACGAGAAAATTAAAATCACACCATGATTTACAAGGAAGATCTTTTAGGTGAAGTGGAAAAATTATGGGACAAGACTTAATCTCCTCCGTATGCAAGAGAATACAGTATGTTCTTATAAAATCCATATCCAGTGGTTTAGGGTACTACCTAAAAGAAGAGAGATGTAAGATTACGTCTTAAGTCAAATCTCCACCAAACAAGGAATGACTTCTTGGTTCTTACCTTGTTGGAGAACAACCAAACACTAGTAATGTGATGCTTCAGCAATCTGGATTGCAGTGTGGATCATCTGGAAATACCACCAGTATAGCATCCTTGGTCTTCAAGACAACTCCAAAGCGTAGATCTTTTCTCTTGTTTTTCTCACTTATTTATCCTTTAAGAAATTTGTAGAAATACCCACCAATACCCTCTTGTCCTTCACACACTATTAAATTCTCAAGTATTATGATGTTCAGTGCTCTCTGTCTTCAAGATAACTCCAAAGCCTAGTGACTTCTTGGTTTTTGTTTTTATTTCTTTACATACATCCAATTGTCATATATACCATGCTAAATGTCATTTTTGCACATACACACACACACACACTGTAGTGGAAAAAAAATTACACTGTAGTAAAGTTATATTTTGGCTGAAATTCCCATCTGAATTGTCTTTGGGCATTTGCATTCCGTAAACCACTCTAAAATTGTGCTAGCTATAGTTTCAATTTTGTTGCAGTATGTAACTGCTACCGCGGACTGCTTATTAATTGAGCAGTCCCAATGGAATTCATTTTTCAGATTTGTAAACTGTCATTTTTATGGCTTGTATATATTATTGGCAGCCACCCATTCATGGGTTGCTTGCTCAATTGCTCATTTCTAATAGAGATTTATTTCTCCTTCTTTCTCCAAGTTCTTGAAGAACTATTTCTAACTACAACACATTATCAACACCATCTGCCAGCCACGAAGGCTACGTGATCTTTCTCGAAATAAAAACAAGTAGATCTCATTTTCTTTAGATCTAACTATTTCTTCTGCAGCCACAACAAAAGCTTTTCAATAGTAGCGAAAATTTTTCCTCGCAGTACACACGTTATTTGAGAACAAGGTGGCCGTCTATGAAATAAATTATCCTCACAACACACAAACCGCACATAACTACCAGCTTCGCTGCCCAGCTGACCAACAACCCTGTAGCGCGCCAAAGTTCCTCGGCAACTGACGTTGCTTTATATTGTCCGCTAAGTTCCTTAGAACTAATGCAGCCTTCGATACAATTGTTCTTCGCGGCTCCTTGGGAGCACTTGCATCCCGTTCTTCGTGGCTTGCGCGATTTCCTAGGGGGGACTACGACAAGCCTTTGAAGTAGCAGCGGCACGAGAAATTGCCAGAAGGAGACATGTCGCAAGAAACTGTCACAAGCAGCACTCCCGGGGGTTTCCCATAAGTAGCGTCGTCGGAAGTAGTATGCCAGAAGTAGTCATCACGAAACTTCACAACAAACAATTTGCCCGCAACAAACCATCACTAAAAACTGTATATATTTTAGGGGCTTCGTCCCCCTGACAAATTCAGAAATATTGTAGGGGGTCAAAATTCAACCATGAAGCATGATTTTACTAGAAGCAAAATTTGGCGGAGGTATAATCCCATTCTGACACTACTATAGAGACTTAGCATTTTGCCAAAAGCAAAAATATCACCCGAAGTTCATACTGAACCTGCGGTTCCATAAGAACATGAAGTTCATAAATTTGAAATCTAAAATTCAACATTACATATGTGAAATGAATATTCCACATAATTAATCTAATTCTCTTAGATACTGAAGTTCTAGCATCTTGTCTTTTCCTCCATTATAGTGTCGAACCTGAACAAGCTCAAGTTTACCTCATTAGAAGTAATCCGGAGAGACTACCTAAAGTGGGTACAAGATGTAAAGCTCCACCTTACTGCAAAGAAGTTGAGGGAGACTATTGAGTCCAACAATAAAGTGAATGAAGCTGTCAAGGCAACCGCTATAGTATTCATCTGCAAGCATGTCAGATGTATTGCAAATGGAATACCTTACTGAAGATGATCCAATGGCTCTCTGGGTAGCAGTCGAAGATCGTTTCGACTATCAACGTCTCATCTAATTGCCAGAAGCAAGGGATGACCGGCAAAACCTTCGCTTTCAGGATTTTAAATCCCTGAATGACTACAACTCTGAAGTTTGTCGCATAAAATTCTACAAGGAGGACTGGACTGAGAAGGACCTCCTCGAGAAGACCTTCTCAACCTTATACGTCTCTAATATAGTGCTCATGTAGCAATATAGTGTTGAAGTTCACCAAGTTTTTCAGAGGTGGTTATTTTCTTGTTGCTCGTTGAAAAGAACAAAGAACTGATGAAGAACCGTCGGACTCGTCCAATTGTGGCAAACGTCAACCCATTGCCTGAAGTCAATGCAGAATATTCCGAAAGTAAAATATGATAGAATCGAAACGAGCTGGACATGAAGGAAGGGGATACCCAACCACGTAGTAAGGAGGAGACCAGGATCGCCAACGGGAATATCACGACAATTAGAATGCTTTGTTGGCTTCGAGTGCTAAAAACTTCAAGAAGAAGACGAATGTTCATGCGTCTACTTCTGCTAATTCTAACATGTGCTATCTTTTGTGACGGGAAAGACTATTGATCTAGCACTTGTCATGCTCCTGCAAATATTAGAGAGACCAATGCGGTCCAGCTGATGATACTATGGATGCTACTTTCAAGTCGGAAGACTTCCACCAGCAGATGGAAGAATAAATTATTGTATCTAGGATTAATAAATAATAAAATAAAGTTATCTTATTTTGGATGTTATTTACGATAATTTTTCTGCATAGAGATGACCAAACTTAATTTCTTCTCAGGATGAGAAGTGGTAAAGTTAGGTGTCTGGTCGACAGTGCAACTAAGCACACTATCCTCCATGAATAAATATATTTTTCTAGTTTCGTCCCTAGCAAACTCGTTGATAACCCTATCTGGAACATCAAACCTGATAGAGGGACATGTAATTGTATACTTCATGTTGTCCAATGGTACAAAATTTAACATTGAAGAGGCCTTATATTCTCCCCATTCCAGAAGAACATTGTTGAGTTTAAGAATATAGGGCAAAAGAATTACCATGCTGAGGCTACTGGATTAAATAGAGTGTAGTGTTTTTGCATAACTTCCATTGTATACAGCTAGAAACATATCTTGAAAAAGATGGCTTGCCTCCAGAGTGGGTTGTACTCTACAACCATTCAAGCGATAGAGGTCCATAACGTGATCGACCCATCATCGGCCAAGATGAGTACGTTTATGCTTTGACATGACCGTATGGGTCATCTGGATTGATACTTGATGCGTCGTATCCTCAAATCTACACACGAGCATCACCTTACCAGCAATAAAGATCTCGCGTGTTCCAATACGCTTTACCAAGCATATTATTTGGGATAATTGAATCAAAAACCGTCCCCAACAAAGATACACTTTAACCCTTCCTTTTTTATACAATAGATTCAAGGGGAGATATATTGAAATGATCCAACCACCGTGTGAATCAATTAAATATTTCATCGTACTTGTTGATGTACCGACTCGCTGGCACTCACCACCCATATTATCAGATAAAGTCCATAAGAATTGATAATGCCGAAGATTTACGTTAAAGATATTTGTTGACTATTACAGTCCCTTGGGATTGAAGTTGAATATCCAGTTTCCTATGTTCACACCCAAAATGGTCTTCCAGAAGCATTTATTAAGCACTATGTTGTATGGGTGAGGCGCTCGACGGGGCAATGGGGTCTAAAATTTTGGGGGGCGGGGCCAAGGCGTTCTGATAGTACCCTCCCTAGTATACATTATTTAAAAATTGTCTCGTACAAAAACTCAAATTAATCAACAAAAGTAAACCGTAGCATTTCATTTGACATACCTTTGAGTCTTTGATTTGGTGTTAAACTTGATGACTTGTTATCTTGAAGATGAAGATATGAAGTGATGAACTTGATGAGGCATGAGATCATGAGATGATGGAGAAGTAAAGAATACTCTCATAGTTGAAGAGAGTGGAGAAGGAAGCCCAACTTTTGTTTATTTGGGTTGCTAAATATTCTTTGGTCAAATCTTTTTTGTTATTTTTAACTTGTAATTAAGTTTTAGATTTCAAACACAATTTTCTTTTACTCGAGTCCATGACCATTGGATTATTAAATTTTGAATCTGTAGCATATTACATAATTATACTTAAATACATGGCCCCATCAATTTGTAATTCCTTAATAACAACTAACAAGCCCAATTGATTAAAAAAAATTCAGCCATTGATTGCATGGGCCTGGGTGGATCTTCCAGACGCCAAAGGCGTTTTTGTGCTCCAAAACATAGGGAAGGGCTGCACTATATAAAAAATTTGCTTAGGCATCAAAAAGGCGGCGCTTTAACAATATAGGTTAAGCGTATCCACCCGATCGCTAAGACTTTGGTGATGCACATCAAACTTCTCATTTTGCGTGGGCTTAGGGCTGCAAATGAGCCAAGCCGTTCACGAGCTGCTCGAAGCTCGGCTCGATAAAAGCTCGTTTGAGCTCAGTTCGTTTAGTAAACAAGCTGAGCTCATGCTTCATTTTCGAGCTCGTTTAATAAATGAGACAAGCTCAAGCTTAGAAGTACTCAGCTCGTTTGAGCTCGCAAGCTGGCTCGTTTATGAGCTTGTGAGCTAGCTTGTTTAGAAGCCCGTTAAGAGCTCGTTCAGGAGCTTGTTTAGAAAGCTCGTTTGTTCTTTGTTGAATTCTAATTTTATAGATGTTTGTATAACAATATGGTTGTGTGCATTATATATTTAAATGTCCTTAATAATTGATATTAAGGAACTTTTTTAATTAAATTTTGATAAATAAATTGTTAATATCACAGGTACTTGAATTTAAACCTAAGTAGCTTGAAATCGAGCTCGTTAAGCTTGAAATCAAGCTTAAGAGCTTAAAATAAAGTTGAGCGAGCTTGATTTTGAGCTTATCGAGCTTGCTTATCAAGCCAAGCTCGAGCTCAAACCAAGCCAAGCTCAAGCTTAATATAAACAAGCTCGATCCAAGCTCAAGCTCTAAAATAAAAAACTTATCGAGCTCGATTAATTCTAGTCAAGCCAAGCTCAAGCTTGGCTCGGCTTGGCTCGTTTGCAGCCCTAGTGGGGCTATGCAATATATTATGCATACATGTTGGTCTGTCTGAGGTCTATTGTCACCCAACCGTATTCGATGTACAGTTGGTTACTGAGTACGAACCTAATATTTCGTATTTACGTATTTGTTTTGGTGTGCAACTTATGTGCCAATGTCCTTAGAGAAAGAAATCTATGTCGGTTGCGATTCACCATCGCTTATTCGCTATTTAGAGTCCTTAATAGACGATCGCTTTACCGCAAAACTTGCAGATTGTCACTTTGATGAGACATTCTTCCCGTCATTACGGGGAGATAAAGAACATGAACATTCCTGAAGAATGACAAGAATTGGCATGGTTTATGCCCACTATGTTTCATTCCACTCCATGTGATAATAAAGTACGGAAGATCCTAGAAGATCCTAGATCTTCATATGATTAACGAAAAATATGCTAGATTTGTTCTTTGATCTAGTAAAATTGACGAGATCGCATATACATGCTGCAAATGTTCTTGCAAGGATAAACTTTCTACGCAGGATGCATAACCTTTCATGAAGGAAACATTGCCCCTAAAGAGCAACACGATACATAGGCAACTAGCCAATTATATGCCCTCGGACTGAAGCACGACAGGCCACTCGGTTCAAAGGATTATCTTCCCTTAAAGAGGAACTTGGCACCCCTGAATCATGTCGCTATCTCAAACTGTCAAACACATGAGATTATTTCGGATTATGGTAGCATCCTGGAAGAAATGCGTGCACAAAATTCCATATTCGAGAATCATAAAATCTTCGTCCAGTATGTTAGCTTTGACGAGTTGTGGAACATGAATGAGATAATCATTGATGATATTTTTGTATATTCATTGTCACTAAAATAATAAAGTGCGACGATATTGAACCACGTTTTGTTGAAGTGTCAATGTAGAATTGATTGGTCAAAATGAAAAGAAGCAATCCAGGTCGAGTTATAGGTTCTTTAGCGAAGAAAAAAATGTTCGGATGTAAAACCTGATGGATACGAACATGTCTTGTGGTGCAAAGCTTTCCGTAACGCCGTGGAATTAATTACGATGAGAGGTATTATCCCGTAATAGATGTCATTAGGTCCCGCTATATAATCAGTTTGGTAGTTTTCGAAAAACTGAACATGCAACTGATAGATGTTGCTATAGCGTATTTTTACGGAGAATTGGATTTTGATATCTATATGAAGGTCCTTGAAGGATTTCGTCTTACTTATACAAATAGTTCTACCCTATAACACGCTCTCAATCAGGTTGAGACGTTCACTTAACGGATTGAAACAATTTCGGCGAGTGTAGTATAACTGTCTGAGTATTTGATCACTCATGGATATGTGAATAATGAAATATGCTATTGCGTGTTTATCAAGAATTACATTCCAGATTTACTATTGTATCATTTTATGTTAATAAAGATAAATCTTATCGGGACTTATAAAGAGCTTAAGATAACTGTTTCGCACATGAATTTGAAATTTGAAATAAAGGATCCGGGAAAAATTCGATTCTGCTTAGGCCTGCAGCTTGAGCATTCTAACGACAGTTTTTGGTTCATCAATCGAGTTACACCTAGAAGGTGTTACGTTGGTTTAATATGAACAAGCAAAACTCTCGGGTACACCCATAGTCGTTTGATTTCTAGATGCAATAGGAACAAGGAAGATGATGAAGAGGAATTGGAACCGCAAGTTTCATATCTAGATGCAATAGGCACATTATTGTATTAAGCTCAATATACTAGACCAGACATCTCATTTGATGTGAATCTCTTGGCTACATTTAGAGGTGAGCCAACATGCCGCTGCTGGAATGACATTAAAGACATCTTCCATTATCTTTATCATACAAGAGACATGAGTTTATTCTATCCATGTGTGCATCTCGCAATGGATCAAACTCCCTTTATCCTTGGAATGATGCTTGTCTTGTTAGTTTGTCGATATCGGTTATTTAACTGACCCGCATAGGGCTGCATAACGAGCCTGACAAGGGAATGGTCAAATTTGGCTTGGTTCATATAATAATGCAATTTAGTTTGGTGTGCGTTTGGTTAGTTAGTGATACATTATGGCTCGGCTCGGACCATGACTAGCAAAGTTCAAGCTTGGCTTGGCTAAGCTTGATAAGCTAATCAAGCTCGAGCTAAGACTTAACTTGTTTGCATGCTTGAAACTTGTTTATCTTTAACCTAAATAAAGAAAAAACTTAGATGATATTTAAGAAAAAAGAAGAGAAAATTGTGGATCGAGGTTTGAAAGATTTGAAGTCAAATATATCCGATTTCAAGATAACTTGGCCGACATATTTACAAAGTCCCCGTGAAGTCCATTTTTTAGAAGATTGTTTATGGCATCGGATTGCACATGCTCTCTACATTGCAACACTCATAGCTTGTGATAATGTCGAAATGATGGAATCCAGAAGAATACTCATCGACCTTAATTTTCTCTTTTTCCTAACTTAGAGGCATTTTTTCCACTCGATTTATGGTACCCTAAAAGATTTTAACGAGACAGCCACATTGGGTTGGTCATACCTCTCGATATTTTCATTTCCTGAAGACGTATCAGCATCGACTCAATTTTTCTATCGATTAAGGTTTTTCCTATTGGGTCTTCGAAATAAAATTTTGGTGATGTCCACACACACACACACACACACACACACATATGTTGATCATTCTTGAAGAGCAATGTTGACCATTTCTGAAGGCTGATTTTGGTCATCCCTGAAGGCAAATGCTGATTATTCCGGAAAAGTGATGGTGATTTCTTGTATTGTTTATCTCTACTATTATAAGGGGGCTTCAAAAGAAATTAAATTATGTAAAAAGTTGTTGAAAAAAGTTTTTTTTTTTATATGTTCAACATTGGGAATCGAACTCAACCAAAAAAGAATAATACCTCTCATCTTAACCACATGAGTTAGAAGAGATAATATTTTTATTATACATTATTATACGTGCAAAGCACGTGCATCTACTAGTGTATATTTAATTGTGCTCACTTAAAAGGAGAGTGTTGCAGTATGTAACTGTCGTGGGTAGCCTTTATTGCCTATTGATTAAGCACAGTTAAGGCATTCATTCCATAGATTTTCGAAGTGCCATTTGCATGGCTTGTAATCCATTCATGGGTTGCTTGCTCAATTTCTCATTTCTAAAAGAGATTTATTTCTCATTCTTTCTCAAAGTTCTTGAAGAACTAGTTCTAACTACAGCAAACTTGTATTCATACTATCTTCATTTTTATATTTTTCATATAGACCACAATAGACACTTCCTAATGTTACTTAGGATCTGATAGTTTTGCTGAAATCCCAATTAATGTCTGTGCATAATTACGCAACCTACCAGAAAGTTGAATTCGCAAATTTGCCAAAGTGCCCCTCCGAATGCCTCTTCAACATACTAAAATTTACTGTTCTTTATTCCTTCTCGTGTAGGCTAAAGTTTGCTTCATGCATGATGATCACACTACTGAAAATATCTAGTATACATAAAAGTAGACCGGGATTCAACTGTATAGTTCATAATTTGGAATCGTGTTCATTTCCAAAAAAAAAAAAAAAAAATTCTATTCTTAAGAAAAATCTTCCTCGCATCTGATCCAGCACAGACAACCTCATCCCAACCAACCTTTATGAATAATCTGAACAATGTGGTCAGATACAAGGGCAGTCATGTTTTAAACTTTTAGAGGAGCCATCTAATGAGGCTTTGGCATATTGCAGGCACAAGATGATGCGAAATCGGCTGGTCCCTCGAACAGTATAGCTGGAGAGTTGAACAGCATTATCGCAGAGACAAACCATGTGAAGACTGCTATCGGCAGCTCACTTCCAGTCAGCTGGTCTGCCGACGCAGCTCTAGATGCTACTACTTACGAGAGCCTTTATGAATCAGAGGAATGCAAAAGGCTTGATGTGGTCTCTGCCGCTGGGCTGGAGATGGTGGAGCTCTTGATGTTAGCTGCCCAGTTCCTGCGGGATAGCTTGGCACGGAGGGACGCGGATGGCGAGAAAAGTATCCATTCTATACAGGGATGTCCACCTTCCACCAATATAGAGTATAGCGGACATGCTTGATCACCCAGGTTTCTTGTGTATACAAAATGTGGTGTGTGTGTATTTATTTACTAGAGTGGGATATAGAAATAGCCGTGTTGTGATAGTGCAGTGCAAAGTTTAGATTTAAAATTGTTTCCAAGTTGCCATGTAATAGTTCAACGCATGATGAAGGAAATATGGTATCAACTTTGTAACGCTTTGTCAGTATGAAAACTGTGATTGTGGAGCCTGGAATAAACATGGTCAAGTGGAACAGCAGTGAACAGGAACTATAGTTTTGTTTTTGTCATTAATCGACAACATGGAGTAGTTCCTTTTTCTTTATGTTCAGCTTGGATCTCCAGGTGGCAAGGTTGTGAAAAGTTCGGACGGGCATATTTTGCCTAGCGCCTAGTCCGTCTAGGCGGTTCAAAAAAAGAAAAAAAATCCAAAAAAATATACTAAAAATTGCAGAAAAAATACATAAAATTTCGGAACAAGCATAGTCGGACGACAGGGGGACTAGGCGTGCACCTAAACGGACACCCGACGTCTAGTGCCTAGGCAAGTCTTTTAGAACAGAGCCAGGTGGGATTTCTTGAGTGTAACATCTTTTTTTTCTCCACATTGGAATTGGAGAATGGTCTGGACTGACAGCTTAAATGATAGAGAAAATGATCGGGAAAATGGATTTTTTGTGTGTTTGGATGCCAAAGAAAATGATCGGAAAAATGGTTCCTTCCATCCACCCCAAAGGATCACTTTTCCACTCCAAAGAAAAAAATATATATATAAAGGAAGAATGGTTCCTCCCATCCATCCCAATGATTCACTTTTTCACTTAAAAATGTGTCCGTCAAAAATTGAAAAAATAGATGAAAATTACAACTTCTTAAAGAAAAAGAAATAGTAAAGAATTGATTTCCTTATATTTTCTTTGTGTGAACCAAACAATGCCTTAAATTATGATCTCATAATGTATGGTAGTGATACTAACTTTAACTTTGAGAGAACTCATCCTAAAAGCTAAAGCTAGATCATAATATCAACCTCATTTCACAGTCCTAATGTCTCCGACAACAGAAGTTATGCCGGTGTCACCGCCCGGGAAACATGATGTAGACTATGATACCAATTAGTACGAACCTCGGGAGAATTTACTTAAAAGCTAGCTGTTAAGAGGAGAGATTACATAACCTATGTGAGATTAAATGATCGTTACACATACCTGCGTTGGTCAAGATGCTCATTAGAAGGCCGTCTGAAATTGCAAGTTACAGAGTTAAACTGGTGGGAGTTTTTGATGGTGCTATGCTGAAAACATAGATTCTAAGACTCAAATGTTTGGTGTTCTCGTTTGCTTCATATGAACACTTTCCAATGTGATATTAAACTTACACTTTTAGTTTGATGTTAAGCTTACTGAACTACAACATTTTGTTTGGACAAAACTCGTGATAGATTTAAGTTCCTATATTTTAAGCTCGTCAAGCTTTCTAATCTAAAAGATAGCCGAGCCTCAGCTCAATTTTAGCCTCATCTTAAGCTCGAGATTTAATTCGAGCAGGGGCAGAATTATAGAGGATCCAAGCGGGGCCACGGCCCAACCCAATTTTTTGAGAAAAGATTGATTACTGTATAGAAAATTATGTAAGTAACTAAATATATATTAGTTCGACCTCCCAACATACAAATAGTAAACTTGCTTTAGTGATAGTGCATTGAGCTTTTAAATAAGAGAGCGTGAGTTTGAGCCACTTCTTTGTTGAATATGTACAATTTTTTTTTCTTCCACTTTTCTAACCTTTGAAAATATTGACTCTTTTTTTTGCCAATTTTTGTTTGAATTTTAGTATATTTTTTGCTATTGAAGTTTAGTTAACACAACGATTTTAAGGATTTGTATATATAGCAGCACGGTCTCCTCATGATTTAAGTTCTGGCTCCACCCCTGAATTCGACTCTATTTTTCTTTAGAGAGCGAGTCGAAGAAGGGGAGTGCAATCAAATTAGCTCAAAGTATCAATAGCAAGTTTTATAAAGAGGATAGGCATAGATATGAATTGGTTAGCAAGTCACAAATAATGTAAGTGAATCTCTCTTTCCATTGAAAATCCATCACTTAACATCAGCAAAGCATTGATTGAGCTAAAGAATGCATCAAAACTCAAACCCATTATTTCACACAGACACTCTTACATGACTAACCATTTATCAAGACTGGTAAATGATTTGAGTTTCACATTGTGCTTCAAACTAACACAAAGTTCCTCAGGAAAATCAAGGAAAATGCGCAACTCTGTCACGCACGCGCGCACGCACGCACGCAGGACTCACGCAGAGGCTGCCGCCTCGCTCGCCACCGCAGGCTGCTCGGGGTCGGCTTCGAGCTGGCTGTAGTTCCCTTTCTCCTTGAAGAGCTGGATGTGGTGGTGCTTGCAGTAGAGCCTCCCCTCGTGAGCAATGTAGTTGGAAGGGCTGATGGTGCACCCTCCATGACAACATTTGAAGCAGCTCCTGTGATAGGAAGTCCCATTTACTGTCACCTAAACAAAAAAGAAAGGGTCAAATTAATACTGCAATTAGCCCATAGAGGAATACACAATGACAATGTGTGGGTTTAAAATTTTTGTTTTCCTATATAACATGTTGAAGTTCATATATACTTTGTTGGATAGAAGGGTCTATTTTTAATTTGAAGCTTTAGATTCTTCTTATAATTTTTATTTTAAACTTTTAAGAATTCTTTCTTCTAGTTTGCAGTATCGACCGATATCGATACGGTTTAGCATGTCCTGATCCGATACCGACCGATATCGATACTGACCGATACTAGCATTGTGACTCTTTTTCAGTCAATTTGGCAGAGAAAATTTAATGAAAAAGACTAATCACTAAGGATGTAAAAGCACAGTAAGATTGTACGTATGTAAATTACGAAAAATTATTTATCGCAGGTAAACCAATCAGCAAAGAGTGACTATCATTCCATTCAATTTCAGAACTACTAAAAAATAACACACAAAATACTTAAATTATACCTAGATGTATAAAAAAAATTAAAATTTTAATAATTCATTAATAATTATTTACTTTCCGATACCAAAAGATCCGATACTACCGATACTACATATACCACTACCGATACCACTGATTCCCATACGCTTAAGATTTCGATACCATGGACCTTGAGATTAAAGTAGGGGGCAATGCATGAAGTTCCTTACCCTTTCGATTGGATACACAGTCTTCTTGCATCCGACACACTTCTCTCTAGTTCCCGCGAATGCACCCGACACTTTGCTGGTTACCTGCTCAGAGTGCAACCATTTCCAACATTACCGACAACCGAGTTATTAATATATATATATTTCTATCGCGGAGATAAGGACCAAATTGCGATATCGCGAACAGAAATGCTATTCATCACCCAAGTTTGAAGTACCTCGGGGTCGACAAGTTTTTCGGGCTTGACAACTTTGGGGGTTCCTGGCAAGAACAGTACTTAGAGTATCAGTAACCACAAAAAAGAGCAAATTACAATGTCAGTGAATTTTTTTTTTTTTAATCACCTTCAAAGCTCTTATCGAGACTTCCTGTCCTCTTGAAGAGCTGATCAAAGTGAGGTCTGCAGTAGAGAACCCCTTCAAAGGAATTATAGTTCCCGAGCTGGAAATTTTTTTTTTTTTTTGGGTGCAAAATACAATGTTAGTGAAAATTTCAAGTTCTTCGTGAAACAAATGTGTGTTACTTTTACATCTAGGAACAGAGTATATTGATACATATGGTCTATGAGAACAGGACACCAAAAATTAGGGTTCTAAGCTAAATTTATAGGTCTAAATACCGATAATAAACACGTAAATCCTAGGCTTTCTAGAAAATAGCTGAATCCAATGACCAGGAAAAAATGATCAATTCCTACGTATCTACAGATAACCGCATAAATCTATTAACTATTTCTCCAGTCGAAAAATTATTCAGTGAGATGGACTGACCACGTGGCAGTGGTGAATAGTGAGCCCGTCCGATGATATAATAATACATGAAAAAAATAGACAATTGCCAAATATTATTAAGATAAGATTATAAAAATAGTAAGATAATAAATCGTGGGTCATTATACTATTGGACATATTCATCATTCGTCATTGCCACGTGGTGAGTCCAAACGGATGACTATGCCACAATATAGGTTTACCCATTATGGAAGCTTTCAGTTAACATATAGATTATAACACCAAGTGCTTTGAAACTGAAATAGAAACTAATGAAGCAAATGGAGAAATGTTGTATTTCTAGGAAATGAAAAAGAAGAGAAACATTTCTACATCTTAACATCTTACATTTTGCCATCTCCACCTAGCAAGCACGGACGGGCAGTCAGAAAATAGGTGCCAGTCTGCATGTTTGCATCGTGTCGGATACGACACGAACATTCCAAAATCAATATGAATGCCTGTGTCCGTATCCGTATCAAAGTTGTGCTATATTTGTGTCCTTGTAATATATATCTCAAGCAAAGTAAACAAAACAAAAAAGAAGAAGTCAATTTTCAATATCGACCACCAACAGGTTGAGGGCTTCGATAAGGGGAGACTAGAGTAGATCCCGAGTTCTCTATCAAGAATGACATTTGCACGCATGCATGGACACACACTGATCGACACTGACATGACATCGATTTTGGAGTATCAGCTCTCGTTATTGTACGGATCAACAACCTCTAAAGAGACCAACAACAAGAAGTACAATCACATATAAGGACGTTGCTACGTGGACCGCAGTTTTGGTCCGCGGTCCACGTGGAAGCCTCCCATTGGCAGGTCTACCGGCGGTGGTCCCGCACAAATAGGAGGGGACGGACTGGGTTCGACCACGTAGGCCCATGGTCACGTCCGATAGAAACCACGGACCATTTATCATTTCCACATGTATATAAACATCTACCTATCAAGAAAATTTCACTGCCACAACAAATATAGGAAAGCAAGCAAGCAAGAAATAGAAATAAGCTATTGTGAAACTAGTAATATAAACATATAAACATCTACCGATTGTCGACCATGCTACGTTGCCCGCAATTTGTGACCGCAGGTCTCGTAGCAGCCTTCTATATGGCCCCCGGCTCGAATATTAAGAAAATGGGGGTCCGGTGATAACAGGAAAGCCAATGGTTGGCTATCACGTGGCCCTCCGGTTATGCAAACCGTGGACAAAATATCATTTTCTATTGTGATAATACGAGTTATATATATATTATACTTTGAGGGTTCCTCGATAAGGGGAGACTAGAGTAGATCCCGAGTTCTCTATCAAGAATGACATTTGCACGCATGCACGGATGCACACTGATCGACACTGACATGACATCAATTTTGGAGTATCAGCCCTCGTTATTGTACGGATCAACAACCTCTAAAAGGACTAACAAAAAGAACCACAGTCACATGTAAACGTCTACCTATCAAGAAAATTTCACTGTCCCAACAAATATAGGAAAGCAAGCAAGAAGCTAGTAATATAAACATCTACGATTGTCGACCCTGCTACGTTGTCCGCAGTTTGTAACTCCAGGCCATGTGGCAGCCTTCCATTGGCTTCCGGCCCATTTTTTAAGGGAATGGGTAGCAAATGGTTGGCTATCACGTGGCCCTAGCGGTTATGCAAATCGCGGACAAAATATTATTTCCGAATGGTAATAATACGAGTTACGCATATATATATATTATATACTTTGAGGGTTCCTCTGCAGTGGTGGCAACGGAAGCAGGACTTGTGGTAGATCCTGTTGTCTGCGGTGAGCTTGTCCACCAGGTACACGGTCTTCTCGCAGGCCATGCACTTCTGCTGAGTCCCAACAAACGCCATTTCTCTCTCTCTCTCTCTATAGCTCTCTCTCTATAGCTCTCTCTCTCTCTCTCTAGCAAATGAGTGAGGGAGCGAGAGGAGGAGAGGGAATGGGAATGGTGTTAGTTGTAGATGAAGAACCAATTGCAATTGCGGAGGAGAGAAGCAAATTCTTAAAGAGAGGGGGAGCAATGATGGGGAGGTTGTGTGTGTGTGTGTGTCCCCGCGTTATTAGTGGTGGTTAGTGGTTGTAATATAAAGAAGCTGCTCTGCTCTGCTCCGCTCCTCCTCTCCCGCCATGGCCATGGCCATGACATGTGTTGCTCTCCTAATATCATACTGCCAATTGCTACCGAGTCAAGCTCATGGCAGATGGAATGGAACGCTCCTTCCTTTGCGTCAATTTTAATTCATAAATTCCTATAGAAAGCATTTTCTGATTGCTATTCGTACCTCCAAACTATTCATTCTTGTGTGACAGACAGCTGACGTGACATGTTAAATAGTATTAACGCGTCATCTGACATGACGGACGACATGGTAAATTTTAATCTGAAAAGTTAATTATCCAATTTTTTCATGTTAATATTAATATTAATATTAATAATGATATTAATGTTAATATTAATGTTAATGTTAATATTAATGCTAATATTAATTATTGTTAATGTTGATGTTAATACTAATTTTAATGTTAATATCAATGTTAATTTTAATTTAAACTTTAAAATTTGTCATGTCAGCTACCACATCAACATGTTAAGTCAGCTGCCACCTAAGGAGGGATGGTTTAGAGGGACAATTTGGAGGGACAAATAGCATTATGCTTGTGTAAAAGACACAAAGTTTGGATAATTTATAAATTCAGTCCCAGTACGTACTGAAATAGGACGTAAATACTAATCATGTCTTGTACCAGCAATTAAAAAAAATATCATCAATTTACGTCGGATTTTATGGCGTAAATAAAAATATCTGACGCCTACTTTAAGGCGTAAAAAAGTAAAATAAAACCGTTGTAAAATTTTGATATGGACGTTTGAAAAATAGGAGAGCTTACATATTACTATTTCAAATATAGCAGTTGAAATTCTAATCCACAACAACAAAAATTAACTAGCAATTGACGTCCAAAAGAAAGATGTAAATCATACACATAAACATTTTACGGCCCAATTTAGGACATAAAAATATATTACAACAAAAAATTTAAAATGTAATTTATGCCATATTTTAGGACGTAAATTATCAAAATACAATTTACGTCCTATTTTAGAACGTATTGGAACTGAATTCAATAAAAAAATAAAATCAAAATAAAAAAATAAAATCAAAACTTCGTGCCTTTTACACAATAAACAGAAACTTTGATCTTCCTATACAACTTTTTGATTTTAATTTGATTCCATCAATTATGATCAAGGTCTAAAATCTCCTCAAAAATCCTAAAGGAACTCAAAGAGAAGGCAACCGTACGGAAATGTAACAGTTGATCCCATCCAATCATTGCGGTGGGTTTGATAATATATGGGTGTGGGTGGCTACATGGTGTACTATGGTGTTTGTTTATTTTTTTTTCTGGTTGGTGTTGCATATATATCTCATCCCATATTTATTTTATTTTCGTGGGTTAGTTGAGCCATCTAATATGGGTTAGATGATGAGGTTATTTTAAGTTTTGTTCACTTTTCTTTTTCTTGTTTTGGTGCAACTTTTAGTGGTTAAGATCCTTCTTTTCTTGATTGACTTTATACATTTGTTAAATTTGGATTTAAATGAAACTATAGATTTGGGTAGGGGTGAGCATTCGGTTTATTCGGTTTCAACCGAACCGAATAAGCAGAAATCGAATTGGAACGAAACCGAATAAGCAAAACCGAAACCGAACCGAATTGGTCAATAACCGAACCGAACCGAACCGAACCGAACCGAATTAAATCAGTTCGATTTCGGTTTATGGATTTTGTTTTTTTGTTTTTTTGTGTCACGATCCGATCCCAAATTATTGGGTCGAACCGGATCATGCCCAGCCTGCACCGTTGTGAGACGGTGGCAGTAAGCTGTTCTATATGCAGGTATTCACAACAACATCTATACATTTGTCACAACTCGAATATACGAAAATTTTAAAAACTTTTTATTCAACAATTGAAAAGTACAACTGGAAATGAAAGAACTGAAATAAAGTACTGAATTCAAATTAACAAACTCCAATACAATAAAACTAGATAACTGGAAAGCAACTAGCTAGACAGTCGGCTCATTAGCCTCTGGTTCTGCATCCTCCAAGGGGGACTCTGGCAACACCATATAATACAATACCGAGTCATCGTAGCTATTGTACAATAGCTCAGCATCCTCAATGTCACCTAAAAATGTTGGTCTCCAGTCAGGAGGGAGCAAGTACGAATATGTACCTCACATTTCAAATAATAATGAAAAAGTGCAGGCTAAACAGTTGAAACAATACTTTCCAACAATTTAGCAATTCATTTCTTAAAACAATCTGATTTGAATGTGTAAGCGTCTATGACCGGCTTGGTTTGTACAATAGCATCCTAGCGACGCGATACGGCTTATCCCCGTGTGTAAGAGGGGTAAGCTCGCACAATAACAATATGCAATATGAGGGGTATTGGTCATAAACGCTACACTATTCTCCAATATCTCTACAATCAATATCAATCAATATTTGAACCCTAGGAGAGGGTTCCGTGTAGCAATGTGGTTTAAGCATGCAACATGACAAATACTAAATAAAATGCAAGAAAACATAATCGTAACTTGCCTTTGTTTTATGACTGGAATAGATGTGTCGGTACCGGAAGGAAGTCAAACTTGTCCTCGAAATCCTACAGTCGAGAATCCTGTCTTGGAATCATAATTGAACCATATCTAGGTGTGCTAGTTACAATCTCTAGAAATAACCCTAGTCAGGTTTTAAGTTATTTAATTAATCTATCGAAAACCGTCTAACGTCTTAAACTATATTGGTTATCATTTAATTGAATAAACCGGTTACTTGATTTAATTGGAGAAGATAGTATTTATAGGTTGATTGGCAAATCTTTGTATTTATATATATTATATACATTGTTTCTAGTGATAAAACATGAACTTGTTAACTTACCAATATTTTATTCATTAAAAATTTAGTGTGAGAAATCCTTATTAATTTTATACAAAAATAATTAATATCCGATTTATAGTTACTCGTCTAGGTACGCGATACCAAATCAGAAAGAAAGTAAAATCTACACTACACAATACAGGGTCACAAAAAATAAATAGAAAACTGGGTTTATGCCCTTACAACTTATTTACATAAATTAATTAAAAATTAAAAAAGTTGTTGGTGTCACGCCCCAGAACCAGAATACTGGAGAGCGGGGGCGGACATAGCCAGCTACGTATAATGAAATGGAATCCATCTCACCATACGGTCACGGCTGTCTAGATATGTGAGGGTTTATCTACAAGCCATCAGTCTCTTAAGGTCATAAATTATCCTATTGTCTCAATCTCAACCAACTAGTAATAGTTACAAGATATCAGACCACCAAATATACAATTGTAAGGCGTCCCAAACATTACATATCCAGATGATCATGAAGCTAGTCGTACAAAATGTAAGGACTAGCAAGAGTTAAGTCATACATGATCAACCTCGAGTTGCCAATCATGCTTAAAGTCCGTAGGCAGACAGAAAGTAAAGTGCATCGAGCTAACAGGTGCTCGTCGGCTAAATGCCTCAAAAGAATAATGTACAATAGAGTGGGAGAGCCAACATAACCCACTCGTTGCCAGGATTTCCTCTAGTGGTCACCATGTGGCTGGAAGGCAGGTAGATCCTTTGCTGCTGCTCCGGTATCTAGCCATACAAAACCAGCTGGGTCAGACCCCAGAAAGAGCAAGTGCCACGAAGGAGGCTTCACTTAAGAACTAAAACCAGCAAATTAGCACAATAATATAATTACATAATAAGAGGCAGTAATTTAGGAAAAAGCATGATAGGTGAATATAAAAGACAATCTTGTACAGAATCGATGAAAGACAGATCATATGGAAGAGCATGACAGGATGATATACGATGAGATAACCATGGGACTATTCAGATAACCAGGTTACAACCTGTAAACCAAACAAGGACCGAGGTTGTAGCCCTTCGTCTGAACAGAACTTGGTTTCTCCCACCATTTATCGGCAAAATATAAGAAAATCATGACATGTAGCAATTCTTGTGCAGGAATCAAGACAAGACTAGACAGGTTATTCTCATACGATCAATCACGGCTAAGCAATAAGTACGGCTTGCTACTTTAACTAACTAGGGTTATCACAGGCCTAGTTACTAGCAAGATGCAATGAGAATTCCAAGTCCGGTTACCTGTTTGTTACTACCTGAGTGATCCCAGCAAGTAAAGAAAAAGGTAGCAGGATATAGCAGACACACTGTAGTAAGATACATGTGTCCTAAGGTACCACACTCGACGGCGGGCTGGAAGTGCACTCATCTCGACGGATAGCAACAAATCCCGTGTGTATATATATATAAGGCCGGGACCAAAGGGGCAACAGGTAACTGGGAAATTCTCCATGAACTATTTGATCAATCTAGTCATTAACCTAGCCAGATTCAGTATGAATCCCTGACCGTGGGAAACCAGGGATTCATGTCCTAGACATGATGCGAGACAAGACTGGTTGCTTACACAAGCACATTCAATACAATCACCCACGGTGTCAAGAATTCACTTAGCATGTCAAGTTAGCCGTCGCAACAGCGTATCAAGGTTATCGTGTCAAGATTACTTGTCAAGATTACTTGTCAAGGGTGCACCACGACGGGTCACCATCATGTCATGTGTAGCAGGTCAAGTTATCAAGTCAGGAGTGCACCACGGCGGGCCACTATCAAGCATTGTTCAATTATCATTCCAAACATAATAAATAAATTCAGGATTATCAAGTTCATGACAAGAGGCGTAAGGATATAAAATGGACGTTAAATATCTAATAAAATATCAATATACAGGGCTATAGAAGATCCAGGGTAAGTAGGGTCAGGTCCAGTTGCGCCTAAACATCAGGTTGTGCCTGAGTCAGACTGCGCTCAAGTCAGGCTACGCTCAGGTCAGCCTACGCTCAGGTCAGCGTACGCTCAGGTCAGCCTACGCTCAGGTCAGGCTACGCTCAGGTCAGGCTACGCTCAGGTCAGCATACGCTCAGGCAGCATACGCTCAGGCAGCATACGCTCAGTCAGCGTACGCTCAGTCAGCATACGCTCAGGCAGCATACGCTCAGTCAGCGTACGCTCAGTCAGCATATGCAAGACATACGCTTCCAAAATGCAGCGTATGAGGTCCATACGACTCCTTGTCACCCAAGTCAGCGTATGCAAGACATACGCTTCCAAAAGGCAGCGTATGAGGTAGACTGCGCTGCGCTAAAGAGCGCCCGCAGCTCAGTGGCGCAAGCTAAAAAGCTCGCGCACTGCTCACTGTCTTCTCCAAAACAGTAAGAACTCCATGGTTTGAACCTAAAACTTCAAAAGTCCATAACTTGGTCAAAACAAGTCCAAATCTAACTTTTCAAAGGTCAAAATTGGGTAAAATAAAATTCTCTACAACATGGAACCATCAAAACTTGAAAACAAAGAAGTTTGATAGATCAAAACCACCAAAATCCGAAAATAATTAATTTCTAGATCTACAAAAATCAAAGCCTCAAAATGAAAAATGACAAGTTCTAATGTGTCTTAGAAACATGAGAAGCTAATGGAACAATAAAAATGGGCTCTCTTGTGGAAGCAAGTTGCACTTGCCTAAGGGGTGTTGGTGTTGTGTAGAGGAAGGAAGAAGAAGATGGAGAAATAAATGAGAGAATAATGAAGAGAGAGAAGGTTGGTGGAGATATTATAAGGGTGGGTTGTGTTGTGTTGAGGGTGGAGCATAGGCTAAGGTGGTCCAATACATATTAAACCAAACCAAACCAAATCAAACCAATTCTCCTCCACAAAATAAACTAAGCCAGGTAAAACCCAATTACGAGAACCAAAATCTGCAAGTCAAGCCAATTACAAGTACATGCCAAAATCCGAGAAAATAAATACAGATCTGAAATACATGCAAGCTTGACAAAATACATATTCAGAATATGGGTGTTACAGTTGGCGAGCTCTGAATGCCGGAAAGCGGTCTATTCAGGAGGCCGAGGCCCTGCACTCGAAATATGAAAAATACCCAGTAACGAGTTCTAAATAAATTTATAGAATATAAAATATAGGTAAGTCTCAGACTTGGTCATTAAGTATCACGTTGTTGGCTAACACCTTAACGTACAGAAAGGTCCTGTAGCGTTTGCGTTTCGCCGAGGCTCATTCGACCAATACGGTCATCGCCTAACTGGTGGTACAAAATCCATAAAATCCAAAAACCAACAAAATTCAATCTATAAATCATTTTGCAAAGACCGATTTTCTTTTGGAAAATAGGTTTTATTCAAATTGCTAATTTTTATAAGGAAATCCCTTTTAAAAAAAAATTCTGAAAATTTGGATTGCATACTGTAATTGAGACAACCCAATCCTGGGAGGATGCCAACCACAACACAATTTAAATATTCCCAAACCAGGGATAACTCACAACATAATATTCCAAACCAGGAATAATATCAAAATAGAAATACGCCGCTACGTAGCAATTACCGCGTATCACCAAAGCAACGTAAACAAAATACCGAATCCCGAAACGGGATCGGGACCGCGTCATCATTGACTGAGAGGGACGAACTACTATGATTAAAAGAATTTATCCAATATCCGTTGGTCGGGAAGCTGCGGGATAAACTCGGGAATGTTGGAACAACGTCCAGATCCGTGCGCGGAGAGCGGACAGCGGACTGGGCCGCAAGGAACGCGCTGGACAGCGTCCGAACAGCGAACAGTGCCCAGGGACAGCGGTTGGACAGATCCGGCCGTGGACGGGCTAGGGCACAGCGGCTCGGGCGGCGCACGGGATACCGGCCTCGGGTCGAAGTGGCCGGTCGGCCTGGACGGACGACGACAAAGCGGTCGGGGCTCGGGATGAGCCGGGGGCACAACGACACGCGGCCGACGGGGCGGCGCACGGGGCAGCGCCGAACGGTGTCGGGGGCGCGCGAGACAGGGCGGCCGGCGGTCGGACGGTCGCGGATGGGCAGGGCGCGGCCGGGAGGCGGGCGCGCGGGCGGTGCTCGGGTCGGAGGCGGGCGCCGAAAAGATCGAGCGGCGGGCACGGCGGCTAGGGCACGGGAGAGCTCTGGAGAGTGTGTGGGAAAAGGGTTTGAGAGTTGGAAAAAATGAGAATGAGGGAGAGAGAGAGTTGGGGGTAGGTTATTAGAGAAAATGAGAAGAAGTAGAGAGAGAGAGATGTGGAGAGTAGTAGTTTTAGGAACAATAAGAGGGGAACTTGGTCCAACGTGGGGGAGGAAAGCCAGGTCGTGGGCTATGGATTTTTTTTCTTTTTTTCTTTTAACTATATATATATATATATATATATATATATATATATATATATATATATATATATATATATATATATATAACTAAGGCTAATAATTAATTCAAGGGTTTAAGGATGGATTCGGGACTGGAAACAGAATTGGGTTCAGGAAACGGAAGTCGGTTTCGAGTTCGGGGTCGGACCCCGGGCACGGGATCGGGACAGACCACACACAAAATCCAATAATTAAATATTTTCCTGATACGACTTAAATAATAATAATAATAATAGTAGTAGTAGTAGTAATAATAATAATAATAATAATAATAATAATACTAAGACTAAGATTACGCTACAGATAAATAAAATCCAACAATTAATAATTCTAGAAATTTCGGATTTCACATTTTGTTAATATATATAATAACTAAATATACCTAGATATATTTAGTACACACACATATATAAACTAAATTTTCTTATTCGGTTTTCGGTTTTAGACCGGAACCGAAATCCAAAACCAAAACCGAATAAGAAAATTTAGTATTTTCAAAACCGAACCGAATTTTTTTAAAACCGAACCGAATCCCTTATTCGGTTCGATTTTTGGTCCAAAACCGAATAATGCTCACCCCTAGATTTGGGCTTAATTAGATCTATATGAAGAGAAATACTTTACCTCGAGCACGATTAATTTTAGACCTAGAAAATACGAACATTCTAAAAATATACATTGTATTATATGTTAGAACACATCAAAATAGATGTCATTAAAACAAAAAAAAAATACGAGAATACTAGAATCCACTAAGGAACACCTAGAATGAATCTTGAACAAATAGAATTCATAAAAGCTCTTCTGAAGAAAAAAGAAAAATTGATAATAAACTTTTTTTTCTTAAGAACAAGGGCCTAGTTTTAGTGTCCTACCATGTTTTGAGCCCATGACCGACTCGGTCATTGGAGCCAACTTTTGGTGATAGTTAACCTCTTTTATTTATGAAAAGTACATAGATGAGTCTTGAAAATAAATTCAATTTTGTCCTAAAACTTCGGACTCAATTGTGACCCTACAAGTGAATGTGTAGGACGAATGAACAGTACTCGAACACGAAAATGAAAGGGTATGTATAATGAAAATTGAGCTTTGAGAAATTGAAATTTTTTTTTTTTTAGTAATTTACTTGTTGCTAATAACCATGGACGGAGCGACATAGGAAAAATAAAGGTACGCTATCTCCCAACAAAAAAAATCACTTTTTACTCTCCTTAGAACCGGATCCACGTCCACATCCACGTCCACGTCCACGAAATAGAATGTCTAACTCCGCACATGCATGCAACCTCTCCAGAAATTCAAGTGATTCTTGAGAGCCATCAAGCACTACCCATCAGCAAGTTATTTGTTTCCGGGGTGAGCGTTTGTTTACTTTGGTTTAAAATATTTATTTGGCTTCAAGCGAATCGAAATAATCAGAATCGAATAAATCTAAATTCTAAAAATTCAAAATTGTTGAAAAAAATATTATAAATAGTGTCTTCTCTATAAATTTATTATATACACTAGTAACGTGCACGTGCATTGCACGTGTGTAGAAAAATTGTTGAAAAAAAATAATATTATAAATAGTGTCGTTCATAGGAATTTTCTAGTAAAAATCCAGGTAACCAAGAAAAATGACTATCACCTTAACTAGTTAAGTTAAAGATTTTTAGTTTTTTTTTTTTTTCTTTCTTTTGAGATGTCCGACGATACGCACGGGACTTTGTGCACGCTGCATCCCAACACCGACCATTATTAAATGGAAGGAATAATACGCCCTCGTGGCTCGATGCACTGATCTTCTACCACCCAGTCAAGGTCTTATACCTCTCCTCGGTAACCACAAGAGCCACTCAAGTTAAGTTAAAGATATTTATTTATTTTTGAGATGCTCGACGATACGCACGAAACTTTGTGCACGCTGCATCCCAACTCCAACAATTATTAAATGGAATGAATAATACGCTCCCGTGGCTCGATCCACTGATCTTCTGCCATCCAGCCAGGGTCTTATACCTCTCATCGGTAACCACAAGAGCCACTCAAGTTAAGTTCAAGATATTTATTTATGAGATGCTCGACGATACGCACGGGACTTTGTGCATGCTACATCCCAACTCCCACCATTATTAAATGGAAGGAATAATACGCTCTCGTGGCTCGATCCACTGATCTTCTGCCACCCAACCAGGGTCTTATACCTCCCATCGGTAACCACAAGAGCCACTCAAGTTCGGTAGTTAAAGATATTTAGTTATAGATAAATCATATTAGGTAGTTAAACAATTTGTTATTTAAAAATAATAATTAATAGAGTATTCTTAGGCGGCTCAACTTTGAGTCGTTCCCAAGCCACCTTATATATACTAGTAAATGCACGTGTTTTGCACGTATAATAACATATAATAAAAATATTATTCAATTATAGTCAAATATATCTTCTAACTCATGTGGTTAAGGTGTGAGGTATTTATCTTCTTTGGTTGAATTCCATTTTTCATATTGACAAAGTTAAAAAAAATTCAACAATTTTTTACATAATTAATTTTTTTTTTAAAATAAAATGCACCATGATATAATTACGACTTAAACGACTAAAAAGTGAGCCGTTTTGAAGTCTCACTGTATAGTAGAAGACGTGTGTGTGTGTGTTATAATTTCTTCTAGCTCAGGTAATAGCATGGTGCGGCATCAGGCCTGGGTAGATGGCTTCGAACCATGGGCCGAGGCTGTGGGTGTGTGCCTAAATAAAATCCAGACCAAGTGATCCGAAAAGTAAAGTTTTTAACCCAATTCAATCGTGATAATATATTTTTAATCATAAATTTATCCAAAAATAAAAATAAAAAAGTTGCAAAATCATAATTACTTTGTTGCCTAGGTCTAAACCATGGTATCCAAGTGGCACCAATACAAAATCAAGTAGACATTCTAAAACGGATTTTTTTTTCATATTTCAGTGGAAATCGACCGACACGGATGTTGTGAAGCAAAATGTCACACCCAAGAGAGTTGAAGGTGCGGATCTACGGACCGAGCCAGATTAAAATATTGGGAGGCGTACCCACAGGCGGAGCTATTGATGGGCTGATGTGGGCTCCAGTTCACCCTATTTTTTTAACTACTTTTTTAGATCCGATACATGTAATGTTACTTAATTTTATCAAGGAAGTCACATAATAATATGTTATGAAATACGTGTGAACTTTGTATAATTGTCCACTCTCATGGTTATTTTCAGGCAAGATGGTAAGTACCCCACTTACAAGACTTGGCATATATATCATGTCTTGTCAAATTTTCGTATAGATCCATCAATCATCAGTGTCAAAGCGTTGCCGTTAGTACTTTCATCGCCGTTTGAACCTCCACATCCTCGACGAGTTTTGCCACATCGTGGATACTATGTTGATGGTAAAAAGATGGTACGAAAGGCTTTTATTGTTTGAATTTATGCCTTAAAAAAAATCTACCTAGTAAACTAAATATTTTTTGTCATGTTCTCACTTTTTTTTAATATGTTGGACACGGTTTTATATTGACCATACACGGTACAGTATGGACATGATAGTACTGACACAATATTTATTTTGTTAAAAAAATTTAATTTTTTTTAAGTTCAGTCCGAAATAAATTAAAATTCTGGCTCCGTCTACCCATGCCAACTACCCTTCACAACTTTCTGGCAATCCTACTCTTGTCCCAGTCTCTTATATTGGGTCACATATATTATGGCCCAGCCTCTTATATTGGGTCGTGTCCGGCCCAGCCCGGCCCGACCCGAAGCTCACCGTGCCGTGAATTCTGTGCCGGATCGGGCTTAAAATTTTCATCCATAGTCCGGTCCGGCCCGCTACAGTTTATGGGCTCAAGAGGCCCAGCCCGAGCCCGGCCCGGCTCACTCAATTTCGTGTCGGCCCGGCCCGGCCCACTTGACAGCTCTACTGGCAATCCTACTCTTGTCCCAGTCTAATGCAGGAGACTGGGGATTTATTTGGATTGAAAGTCAGCCAACTATTTTTCCAGGCGACCAGCTTTTGATTTAGCATAATATACACATCATCGTGATAGAAATGGCGATTAATAATTAATTAATTAATTAGGTCGCTACTGACAGTAAACTTCCTTCCAGAGGAGGAAGACTTTCCATACGTTTTGATGACGCGTGAGAGTTGACAATCAGCACAACAATGAATGGTTTAGAAATTCATTTCTTTATACATACGTTTAATTTACAGCTCCCTCGTTTCATTCATAAATTATTATTTTCCAAGTGGTTAGGGAAGGCTCTCCACCAATATAATTTTTTTTTATCAGATCCAAAAGTTCATAATTATCTCTAATGAAAACTTTTTATCCTTCCATATTTTATTTGTTGAATCTATGACCATTTCAATGCATACTTTGAGGATTTATGATAATATATGGTAGGTCAAAACTAAAGAGTCAACACATTCGAGTTCGAGTTCGAGTTCGAGTCCGAATCAGAATTCAAAGTCCAAAATGATAAATTTTTCGTTTCACTAGATGATGAGTATGATAACTCGTCACATTGCTAAAGTAATTTCTTTTACTTGATTTCCAAATCCTAATCCTAGTAACAAGTTATAAATGGACTGGGTAGCTTGTTTTCACACGTTTTACTTTTCGCCAGTAATATGCACGTACAAAAAAATATATAAAATAAAATATAATATAAATTTATTATGAAATAATTATTATTTCTAAGAATTGAATTCAATCAACCAAAAATAAAATGTCTCCCACAATCTTAACCACTTGGGTTATAATTATTTAGTTATAAAAAAATTATATTAGATAATTAAATACTTAGTTAAGTCTTTTAATAATTAATAGAATATTTAGCTAGTTAATTAGTTACATATTATTTTTTAAATTATTTAAATGGATGATAATATATATACGGCTTAGACGGCTCACTTTTGAACCGTTTCCCAGCTGCATTATATAGTAGAAGATGTCTCAGCCCACTCAGCTCACTCCGACTCGATTTCCTCGTTTATCGAACTCGGCTCTTGTGGCCAGGAAGGAGAGAGATATAAACTTCTTAGTTAAGCGGACGGTCCCGGAATCGAACCGCAGAGGAGATGCTGGTGTGTTTGAAAATTGAGAACGGTAAATCTAAATGACATGCAAGGCAGCATGCATAAAAGCTATGTATATTATATATCAAATGCATCATCCCTAAGGCCTCGTTTGGTTACCGGAATTTGAACTTGGGAAAGAAAAGTGATTCCTTTCCTATGTTTGGGAGCCAAAGGAAAGTTGTTGGAAAGGGAAAATGATTCCCAAGAGGTAGGAAAATAGGGAGGAAAGTGGTTCCTCCCATTTATCTAAGGAATCACTTTCCCTCCAACTTTTTCGCATTTATTGCAAAAAGTTTTGACCAAAATATCCATGTTCATAATATTATTTACCATTTTTATCCATAATATCTTTTAGACAAAAATATTTCTAAGTAATAATTTATTTTATTAGCATGAGGGTATTTTTGGAAAATTGACTTAATTTTGTTTTCCTTCCTTACAAACACCAAACACTATAATGAAAATTAAAGATATATTCCGGCTATAATTTCGATCTTTCCAAATACCGGAAAGAAAAGTTTATAGGAATTATAATTTCCTAAAGAAAAAAAAAATACCAAGGAATCAGTTTCCTTTCCTTTCTATTCCGCGAACCAAACGAGACATAATATTATATTTTACAAAATTGATCTAAGAATTGGCAGTCCAATCCAAAAATCTCGCAGTCGGCAGTCCTTCCGGAATACTTGGCCAAAACTTCATAGTCAATCCTTGAAAAAAAAAAAAAAAAAAAAGGAAAAAAAAGGTTTTACAAAAAGCTTTCCTACCTGCAGTTCAAAGTCTTCCTTCCTATATCAATCCACATTTATAGACCACGAGCATATATTTTTTATGAGCCGCGGCCATAGCTAGCGCACAAGAACTTAAACCCTAATTGTTCTTCATGGTCGTCATGTTCTGTGGAACAAGAAGCTTCTCTCGCGTCGACGCCGACGACGACGGCTCCTGGGCCTCCTCGCGGCGCAGGCCGAAGCCGTCGTCGAAGCTGAAGCTGAGGAAGAAGACGAAGAAGAGCCTCTCGGCACTCGGCGGCAGGTCGGGCAAGAACAGGTCGAACCCGTACTCCGCCAGCGGGCTGGACAAGTTCGCGAAGCTGCTGGCGGAGCTCGAGGCGGAGAAGAGGGAGATACTGCGGAAGAAAGGCTCGGGCGAGGACACGGTCAGGTTCCGGTACGGCAGCGCCGAGGAGCGGATCCCGATCGTCATCAAGCGGCCGCAGTCGCCACCGGCAAAGAAGAAGAACACTACAAAAATATTGGTAATTAGTGACGGAAACAACCTTCCCTAAATATGATTTACTTACCGACGGAATGTGCACGTCGATAGGTTTATATATTGTCGCTATAAAAATCCATCGGTAATCCATCGCTACAGCGACAAAACACCGACGGATTTTGCGACATATTAGCAACGTATATTTTTCGTTGGCAAAATTTGCGACAGCTTAGCACGGATTAGCAACAGAGTTTTGTGAGCCCAAAATTAAAAAAAAATTCAGAAGGTCAGCGACTGAAAATTTTGCCAGTAACTCGTCCGATACGCTTTTGGGTATCAGACAGCACGTTACGCACGGAAATTTCCGTCGGTAGTTCGTCGTTGAGGTGCAGATATTCCGTCGGTAGTAGTCGCTAGTTCGTCGTTAGTCTGCAATTTTTTTTTAGAAATCCGTCGGTAAGATTAGTCGCTAATTAACAGTATTTTTGTAGTCTAAGAAGGAAAAGGAGGACGTCGACGACGCTGCGGAAGCCGAGAGAGCACAAGCAGAAGCAGTGACTAACGGTGGTACGAGGAAGGCGGTCAGTAAGTCGAGTTGGTGTTGGAATTGGTGGAGTGGCGTTGTTCCGTGGTGGGCTGTGGCGGTGGCGGTGGTGCTGCTGTGCATGACGTTTGGAAGGGCGTTTGCTGTGTCCTGGGCTGCTATATTGTGGTACATGGTGCCTATGATGAAGTGTGACAGGAGGAAGGAGTATGGGAAGAGCTGGCTTGGTAGAGTGTTTTTTAGGGTTACAGGTGGTTGCATGAGTACTTCCATGATCAAAGTGAAGAAGAAAATGGGTGATGGTACTAGTGTTGCACAGGAATTGCAGGCATCACCTGGCTAGGGTTGATGCATGCTACAAAATGGGATTGAGAGAGGATGAAATAATGGTGTCTTTTCCCTCTTTTCTTCAATTTAATTTTTCTTGTGTATGACATGTAAATATGCTCTTTTTTTTTTTTTTTTTTTTTTGTGAGGCAAAGTTATTTTTAGCTAGCAATTCATTAAACTGTTGGGTTGTATCTCGTTTCTGGTTGAGTGCTCAAATGAAAGATGATAATAGAGTTGATAATTTACTCCCACGTCGGTTAGGAGGTGTGATCATGTGGTGTAGATAATTGGAATTGGTTCAGACCTTACATGAGAATTCTCTTTTAAGGCATATGAGCTCAATTCAATATCGTACTTTATGGACCAACTCCGATTCGGATCACACCGCGTTTCCAACATAAACAATCCAAGTTACTATCAAAATTTTAAAGGAAAGCATGTATTGTTACCACCACTTATAGCCATATTTTATTTTAGGGGTTCATTAGACTTTGATTCCAGAAATATTCGAAAATTAGTGTTTGGGTCCTGAAAATGTCCAAGACCCGTCTTGACCATGCAAAATCAAAATTTGTAAATGTATATGTTATGGTTAATTAGACTTGGGGTCTCAGAAATATTTTTGTCCTTCTTAAGTTCTGATTAAATTATGTATTCACATATTTCGGATATTCAACGTTGGTCAACATTCGTCGAAGGATCCAAATTCTAAGTTAGACATCTTCAGGATCCAAATGCTAATTTCTGAATGTGTCTGGAACCCAAAGTCTAATTAACTCTTATCTTAATTGTGTTCGTGTGTGGGGAGCTGGGAGAGTATTTATTTACTTACTTGCTTTTGGTAAAGAAATTTTTGATCAGTTTCTTGTTTTCTAAAACATTGGATAGATAGAATTTGTCTATAAGCTTCAAGTTTGACCTATAAATATCGCCATTATTTTGAGAAGAAGAAAAATGTAGGGTAAGGGTAAACTTAATGGGAGAAATTAATGTCTATATATATATATATATATATATATATATATATATATATATATATATATATATATATATATATATATATTGCTTTAGACTCTGTTTGATTGAACTTTTTTTTCTTAGAAAATATTTCTATCACAAATTTTCCACCAACTGTATTGCTTGATAGCTTATATTTTGCATAAATTATTTTCCAAAAATCTATCATTTTTCATATTTTCCTCCAAAATGTTGGAAAATAGAACTAGCCCAACCCATAAGAAAATATCAATTTCCATGAAAATTATGGTAAATAAATAAATAAATATTGCAATGCCTGTTATGGTTTGTTTCTTACACTAGTAGCATCACAACCCTTCAAAACAAAAGGTGAATTTCTTACTATTATAGAATCCATATCCAATTTAGTAAAAAATAACAAATGATTTAAGTATCCAAATGATATCCTTCCGATATCGTAGTACTGGTACATTGCCATGCATGTGGCATGGGGCGCATGGACTCTTTAAGTATGGTACGACACAGTATGGACACAAAAGACCCCTCTGACAATGTCACCACTCGACCAAAATAATTCAAGGTTTGCTAATGCTCAGTTCTTAGCTCATGGTCAAAGAGTTTCCTGTATATAATTTCAAATTTCCTCCAAACATCCTCTGACGTTCCTTGGGATGTTTGAATTTTTCTAACATTGACAGGTGGTGGGATATGAAACCAACAATTCTGAAAGGATACCAACACCACCTAATCAGAGAGAGAAACATGGGCAACCTTCTGTATGTTTGTGCTACCAAATCTTCTAGTTTCTTCTACTACTACCAATAAGTCTTCACAATCTAGATACGTGAAATAGTATTCTGATCAAGTGGTAATTTATTACCATTTTCTAGACGACCCCTCTACAAATGCACGAGTGCCAGAGAACTCAAAATGAGGACTAGGAGAAGGCAACAGAACACGTGATCAATAAATAAATAAGCCTGCCCAACTTGACCAATACCTATGGGAATAACTTGGCAACCACATCATCTCATGCTGCGATGACTCTTTCATACATGTCCGCAGTCTACATATCACAATCTGTCAAATGTTACAATCAACATAAGGAAATCCAGGATGATCGCCATCACCTGGAAAGTCCACCACAACAACTATGCCTGGAATTTATTACATGAAATTCATTACCAATCCTAATCATTTCTGTATGTCTCGGCAACTGGGCAGGAACGTCAGCACCACACACTGAAAATGAAAATGATGGCTGTTCCTAAGTCCGGATCCATCTACACTATTACAGACTATTAACGAGAGCCGAAATTTGTGTCCCTATAATGCTAAATAACAGGTCGTAATGCACAAAGTTCATTGCTTGATGATCTGCATTCCACATGGCAAGTTTCGACCTAGATTTAAAGCGGCCCCTTCATTCCTGCACATGATAGCACGTAACCAAACTCAACTCAAATCTAGGTAACAAAAATGAAAGAACCATGTCATTTAGCATTATAGAGACGCAATCATGTAATATGAGCTAGCTATGGAAAAGGAGATGTTGAAGAGTGCATCATCATATGAACACACCAGGACCAACACTTAATTTTGGGGTAATCATCCCTTCAGCTGCTTCCTCGCATAGGCAGAGATGGATTTTTGAATGTCTACCAAATTTGATTGGCGCCTAAGTCTAAGCTCAACGGTCGTCTTTGGTACCAAGGATAGCAAGGAAGGCCAAGCAAGAAATTCAAAAGAGGAACTCGAAAGGTTAGTTTCTTTTTTTTCTTTATTGATGAGATTAGTTTCTTTAGTTTCATTAATTGAAGCTAGTAAAAATTAAAGAAAGATTACATTAGCTTCTGGCTTCCTCTCCTCTTTTATGTTTCCACTAAATCACTTACAAGAAAACCTCTCGTTTGTCAGCTAAGTATTAGTCTTTAACAATTGGATACAGTTTCAGCTAAGATCAGTTGAGAGATCATCTCAAAAAGCATATATATATATATATTGAGGGAAACGGTACTGGTACGGGAGATGGCATAGAAAACTTACCCTGAACCTTTTTGTCTGTCGACTAGAATCAGAGTGTAAAACCTCTGATCGGTGTCTTCGAGTTTCATTTCTTATATTTCCAACCAGTGCTGGCACTTGGTCATCCCTTTTCTGCACATGGCTACTTCCGAGTCCTTGCTGAACATTCTTAAAGAAACCATTTCTGTCCCAAGCTACCTCATAATCTACTTTGAGACGAGAACCTTCCTGCACAATAGCCAAACAATCAATCAATTAATATTTAATAGGGAAGACTTGGCAAAACAGCCTACAAAATATGCTACAATAACAACATAGCATGAGAAATCGATTTTTTTTTTTTTTTTTGATTTGGCATGAAACAGGATGATTGTGAACACAGAAAGTTGATAGGTGTATATCAAGTTATCCACTGACTATACAACAAAAACAGCAACAAACAATTATTAATCCTACATCCAAAATTTTGGGTTGAGCTGAACAAATCATGCTTGTACATTCTGCTTTGGTAAGGGGCCATAATTGCTCTCTAAACTAGCAGATGTCATATCAACAGTCGGAATAGACAGGCATAGAGCTTTTTATCAGGATGCCATTCAGCAATTAAATCCATCACTTCATTACAACTGAGCATTTAACAGAATCATACAGGCAAAGGAAGTCCCAACCAAACAAAAGAGACTGATTCTTCTAAACGACACAAACAATAAAAACAAGGGTTTTTTATATAAGTTTCTTAGATCTTCCATATATAGAGTTAGGTACTCCAAATCTTAATAATTGCAAAGAAGTTCCTTGAATCCCCAATGTTGTAAGTTAAGAGTCCAAGTTGACTTAATTCATATGACAAGGGCAAGGTTCTAAATGGCGGTAGGCGGGTGCGCGGCGGAGAAAATCTGCCTACTGCCTAGGCACCGCCCAGACGGTTGATATATTTTGGACATTTTTTACTATTTTACCACTATTTTTTTTTTTTGCATAACATGCATATTTTAAGGGTGTTCCATGCATAACCAAGTTGTAGAACGAAGATTTATGAAGTTTTAGTTTTGTAAAAGTGAATCATAGGCCCATAATGCTTGCAAAACCTTTTGGCCAAAATATCTTGTTAGATATTGCTCCGCCCAGGCGCCCTCCTACGCCGTCTCACTTCCTCCTACGCCGCCAAACCTCCGTTGGTTGCCTACTCCACCGCTTACTGCAAAAGCGGTGCGGAGGGAGACCGTCTACCGCCTAGACGGCCACCTCAACCGCCATTTAGAACACTGTACAAGGGAACATTCACCAACTTCAACAGAATTATTTGATTTAACCTCGTCTTCCTCCACTTTCCTCCCTACTTCTCCCAAACAATGGATTCCTCTTGAACTCATGAATAACAATGGGCTTATGGGTTCTTATCGAACTAATAGTAGACAACATTTTCATGGTTCTTATAGAACATGTCACGACCCGATCCCAATAATCTGGGTCTAGTCGGATCATGCCCAGCCTGCACCGTTGTTGAGACGGCGGCAGTAAGCTGTTCAGTAGCAGGTAACCATACAACAACACAACTATTTGTCACAACTCAACTTCGGAAATAAACTTTATTAAACTGAAATTTAAATACAAATGTAACTGTTCTGAAAGGAAATACAGAATTTTGAAATAAAAGAACAATGCAGAAATAAAATCTATCTAGCGGCCGGATCATCGGCCTCAGTCCCATCGTCCTCATGTGGGGACTCTGGCAGCACAACCGGGTACAACACAGGGTCGTAGTAGCTGTTGTAAAACCGGTCTGTATCCTCAATATCCCCTAAAAATATATCTCCAGTCAGGAGGGAGCAAAGTACAATTCATGCTAATTTTTAAACAGTTAAATAAGTAATAGAATCATGCAGTTCTAAACAGTTTTAAAACATGAACAGTTTGTTACAGTAAAAACAGTGATTTGAACAGGCAATGAAATATGACCGGCTTAGGTTTGTTACAGGAAGGATAAGGGGTTTTTGTTACAGTAGTGGTCATAATCATTACGCTATTCCCCAGTCCCCAGTAGTTACAGTACAGTACTCTCGGAGAGAGTTTCGTGTTTGCATCGTGGTTTAAAATTGCAGTAAAGCGATTAAATAAATAACTGTAAACTAACATAAACTATACTTGCCTCAAATGGAAATGACTGGAGGGGTAGAAGACTTCGAAACGGGGAGTTAGAGTCGTCCTCGAATTCCTACATTCGAGAGATTGACTCAGCATTAGGTTTACCAACTTAGCTAGGCTAGTTGTAATCTCTATTTGCGTCCTAGTCCATTTTAGTTCTTTAATTAACCAACACAGAAAAACACGATTATTAAGTGCTTTGATTAAACACGAGGGAAAATATCATTTTAACTATTGAATTCGGGAAATCATCGTCGATGCCAGATTATTAGGAAAACTTGGTAATTTTTATAAATATAAATATAAAGCTAATTTTTCTTATTTTAGTGAGAAAACACGTGATTTTTAATTATTAACAAACTCGTCAATTTTAGGTGAGAAAATATTAATTAATTTTATACAAAAATACGTTTTAATCATTTTAATCGTTAAATAATAAAAATTCGCAAAACCAGAAAATGACAGGAAATCTAAGCTATTACAGTCACAGACCAGCCAGCTGGGCTTATGTCCAATACAATTTATTTACATAAATTGAAATAAGATAAACCGCCGTTAGTCCTAAACTGAGATATTAAAAAATATAAACAGAAATTAAATATAAAAATAAAGTAAATCATAAGTCTCAGATATGGTCCGATCCTCATTTTGGCTAATTGCCTCAACGTCCGGGCGGTAATTCAGGATTTACGAAAAAATCGGGCAGCATCTCCTCTGTTTTTGGTCAACCCAAAAACTGGAAAAATGGCGCCGATAATTCCTGCAAGTCCCAAACCAGGAAAAAACCCGAATTTTATATATATAAAATATCCACAACCAATCCACAGCATAATCGGGACGACCCGAAATAATTTCGGAAGTCCGATTCCAAATCCACGAATCACAGAACGTTCCCGTAAAAATCCGGAAAGCCAACACATACTAAAAATCAATTCCCGAAATATTCCGGAAATTCAAAATAATCCACGGGACCTTTCCGAAAGTCCCGGAAAATTACGACGTCGCTAAAACCGAATTCCCAAAGGGAATCGGGGACCATTTCATCATCGACAAGATAATAAAAATAGCGGGACAGGAGGTTATACCTCGGATTGCTCGGCTAGAGCTCTCAGATGAATATTAAAGAAGAAAAAGAGCTCCGACAGCGACGAACTCCCGAAACAGTGCTGTAATAGCAACGCCAACGAAGAACGCTGGAAGAAATCAGAACTAGGGCACGACAGAAGTGCTGGAACAACGGGGAGAGCTCGATCAAGTGTGCAGCGGCCACAGGGGCTGCCGGCGCGCTGTCGCGGTTGCCGAGGGGAGTTCGGCGAGGTGGTCGGCCGCCGAAGGGGGCGACGGGGGCGGTGCTGTCGGGCGTCGGGGTGGCGCTGACAGGGGGAGACGGGCGGCGCTGGGCTGAAGTGGGTCGCCGGAGTCGGCGTCAACGGGGAACGGCCGGCCGCACAAAGGGGCGGGTCGGCAGTTGGCCGAGGGCGGCGCTGTCGGCCGGAGCTTGGCGCCGAGATTCGGTCGGCGGAGGGTTGACGCGGCTAGGGCTCACGTGGGCGCTCGAGGGGGAGCGCTGGTCAGGGTCGCCGGAGCACTGGCCGGGGCGCGGCGAGCTCGGGGCTTGGCGGAGGAGCGGCTCGGGTAGAGGGTTGGTGGGGAGTGAGGATGAGGGTTTGGTCTTCTGTGAAGGAGAGAATAGAGAGAACAGAGAGGGAGAGAGGTGAGTTTGGTGAGATGGAGTTGTTCTCCTGTTGAGAAGAGAGTGGAGGAATTATTAAGGAGAGGTGGTGCTGTGTGTTCGTGGAAGAGAGGGGTTAGGTGTGTGCTGGTGAGCAAAATGAGGGGGAGTGGGAGAGAGAATAGGGAGGCTTTACCAACTCGTGAGGGAGTGGGGTGCTGGTCCTACGGGACCAGCCAACGTTTACTTTATTATATATTTTTTTTATTAATAGTTAACCAAGTCAAAAACCAGATTTGGAAATAGGAACAAGGGTTGGGTTTGGCTCAGGCCTGGGTCTGGGTTCGGACTCGGGTCTGGGTCTAAACTCAAAAGCCATGTTGTAAATTATTTTTGAAATTCTTTTCACTCAAAAATATTTAATAATAATAATAATAATAATAATAATAATAATAACTTGGAAATACTAATTATAACACTATTATTAATTAATTACAAGCATGGATTTCACAATCTTCCCTCCTTAGAAAATTTCGTCCTCGAAATTAAAGTAAGGTTAGGGATTACCTCAAGTCTCAAACAGGTACGGGTACTGCTCCCGCATCTGGTCTTCTCGCTCCCAGGTCGACTCGTCTGGTGAATTGTGCCGCCACATCACTCTGACTATTGGCGTCACGGTGTACTGCTCCCGTGCACAATCTTCCCTCCTTAGAAAATTTCGTCCTCGAAATTAAAGTAAGGTTAGGGATTACCTCAAGTCTCAAACAGGTACGGGTACTGCTCCCGCATCTGGTCTTCTCGCTCCCAGGTCGACTCGCCTGGTGAATTGTGCCGCCACATCACTCTGACTATTGGCGTCACGGTGTTCCTGGTCCTCTTCTCGCCTCGGTCCAAAATTGCCACTGGTTTCTCCGGCACTGTGAGGCTAGGTCCAATCTCCAGCTCTGAATGGTCCAAGATATGGCTCGGGTCTGGGATGTAGCGTCTCAGCTGCGAGACGTGGAAGACGTTGTGGACGCCTTCGAGACTTGGGGGTAGAGCCACCCGATAAGCCACTTCTCCAATCCTGTTAAGTACTTCAAATGGACCAATATACCTGGGGCTTAACTTTCCTGCTCTGCCGAAACGGATTGTTCCTCTGGTAGGCGAGATCTTCACAAATACACTGTCGCCTTCTTCAAACTCCAAAGGCCGTCTGCTGCAATCGGCCCAATGCTTCTGTCTGTCTTGGGCTACCCGGAGCTTGTCTCTGATCATTCTCACCTTCTCTGCTGCTTCGGTCACCAACTCAGGTCCAAGCAACACTCGTTCTCCGACGTCGTCCCAGGCAAGAGGGGTGCGGCAACGACGTCCATAGAGTGCCTCGAACGGTGTCATTCCGATGCTAGCTTGGTAGCTGTTGTTGTAAGAGAACTCTACCAAGTGCAAATGGTCTTCCCAAGACCCTCCAAATTCCAAGACGCAGGATCTCAGCATATCTTCTAGCGTCTGGATGGTTCTCTCCGATTGCCCGTCAGTCTGAGGGTGGTAGGCGGTGCTGAACTTCAGTTGGGTTCCCAAGCTGTCATGCAAACTCTTCCAAAAGTGAGAAGTAAATCTAGTATCTCTGTCAGATACGATACTTACCGGAACTCCATGAATCCGGTAGATGTACCGCATGTACAGTGCTGCCAACTTCTCGGTGGATAAACCAACCTTGAAGGGAATAAAGTGAGCTGACTTCGTCAGTCGGTCCACTATAACCCAAATGGCATCCTTCCCTCCTTGGGATCGAGGCAGTCCCGATACAAAATCCATCGTTATGTGCTCCCATTTCCACTCCGGAATGTCAAGCGGCTGCAATAATCCTGCTGGTCTCTGCCTGCTGGCTTTAACTTGCTGACAAATTAAACATCTAGCCACATACCTGGATACGTCCTTCTTCATTCCGTACCACCATACTATAGTCCGCATATCCCGGTACATCTTGTTGGCTCCAGGGTGTATGGAACACTGCGACTGGTGCGCTTCTTGCATCAGCTCGTTCCTCAGTTCGCCAGTTGGTACGCAAAGCCTCGTACCATTCTTCAATGCTCCGTCGCTGGCGATTGAGAATCCTTCAAGTGTTCCTGCCAGCACTTGGTCTCTGAGTTTGCAAAGCGTCTCGTCTTGGAATTGTGTCTCCTTGATCCTGTCCATAAGACTCGAACGCACTTGCAACTGCATCAATGATGATTCCTCTCCTGGTACGATGGCTTCTCTTCCAAGTTTCTTCATCTCCTCCTCGGGCAGTACAACTTCCAATCCAAGCTTCTCCATGTCCTCCAGCAAATGGCGCTCCTTGGTCAAGAACATTGCCATTGGGTAACGACTAAGTGCATCTGCAACAACATTAGCCTTACCCGGATGGTACTGCAGGTTGATATCAAAATCCTTCATTAGCTCCAGCCATCGTCTTTGTCTCATGTTCAGCTCCTTCTGAGTGAAAACATATTTCAGACTTTTGTGGTCCGTAAATATTTCCACTCTCTCTCCATACAGGTAGTGCTTCCATAGCTTCAAAGCAAATATCACCGCTGCAAGCTCCAAGTCATGTGTGGGATAGTTCTTCTCATGAGTCCGCAATTGTCTAGATGCATAGGCAATCACTTTTCCGTGTTGTTGAAGAACGCAGCCCAGTCCTTTTCCGGAAGCATCACTATAGATTGAGAAACCACCGGTACCTGCGGGTAGCGCAAGTATCGGTGCAGTTGTGAGCCTCTTCTTCAGTTCCTCAAAAGCTGACTGGCACGCTTCAGACCATATGAACTCTTCATTCTTCCTGGTAAGCTTCGTCATTGGCTCCGCAATCTTGGAGAAATCCTTCACGAACTTCCGGTAGTAGCCAGCTAGTCCCAAAAAGCTCCTGATCTCTGCAACCGAGCTTGGTGCAGTCCACTTCTCAATAGCAGCTATCTTCTTTGGATCCACCGAAATTCCTTTTCCTGTGACTACATGGCCCAAAAATTCCACCTTGTCTAAAAAGAATTCACATTTGGATAGCTTACCATAGAGCTTCTCCTTCCTCAAGGTACTCAGCACTTTCCTCAAGTGCTCTTCATGCTCTTCCTCCGTCTTCGAGTAGATCAGTATGTCATCGATAAAGACAACAACAAACTGATCCAGATATTCATGGAAAACCTTGTTCATGAGGTTCATGAATACCGCGGGAGCATTCGTCAGTCCAAACGGCATGACCAAGAATTCAAATTGTCCATACTTGGTGTTGAACGCCGTCTTGGGAATATCCTCCTTCCTGGCCTTGATTTGATGGTAGCCTGATCTGAGATCTATCTTTGAAAATACCTTGGCTCCGCTCAGTTGATCAAACAGGTCGTCGATCCGGGGCAGGGGGTACTTGTTCTTGATGGTGATGTTGTTCAGCGCCCGGTAGTCGATGCACATCCGCACGGTTCCATCCTTCTTGGGCACGAACAAAACTGGTGCTCCCCAGGGTGAAGCTTCGTCTCTGATAAATCCTTGCGACTTCAGCTCGTCGATCTGATCCTTCATCTCCTTAGCCTCCTTAGGGTTGACTCTGTAGCATCCCCGAGAAATAGGGGAAGAGCCCGGGTACTAGATCGATAGTAAATTCCACACCTCGATCCGGCGGCAATCCTGGAAGACTATCTGGAAAGACGTCCATAAATTCCGCAATGATAGGGTGAGGAGGTCCGGGTTCTTCGGTGATTGAGGAGTAGGTGATACTCTTCATGTCTTCCGGAGCCCGAGAGATTACAAACTCCGGTTCTCCTGGTGGGCTGAAGATTACACATCCTCGGTGACAATCTATCAGCGCATGATGTTCACTTAACCAGTCCATCCCTAGGACTACATCATAGTTGGGCAGGGGCATCACTAGTAAAGGTGTTGAGAACTGATGACCAGAGATGGTTATGGGACAATTACAAGCCTCAGTGATGGGTATAGGTCCACCACCGGTCATAACCCTACTAATCACCTTGCTAAGTCCCGAATCTATGTGGTGTGCAGATATAAACTTGGATGATATGAAACTATGTGATGAACCCGAATCAAATAATGCTAGAGCAGGATGTGAAAACACATAAATGGAACCTGTGATGACATCTGCGGTGGGTTCCTGCTCTGGCTCCTGCTCATCAGCTGCTAGGGCAAAAGCTCGCCCGGTCTTCTGCTGGTGCTGTCCAAACTGTTGTTGCTGAGTAGGTAGGTGAGCTCTCTGCTGGTTGGTTCCTGGCCGGTGGCCTGACATGGGGCAGTCCTTCGCTTGGTGGGTGGCAGACCCACAGACTAGGCAGTGTCCTAGCCACTTCCTACAGATGTTTGACTGATGTCCTGGCCTCTTGCAATAGTCACAGACAGGAATCTGCTTCTGATGTGCTCTGTCATTGGTCCTCGCCTGATGATGATGATGCTGCTGGTGCGAGGGCCTGTTGTTGTTATTGTTGTTGGGCCTCTTCTGATTACCCTGGAAGTTGCTAGTTCCAGGGTACTCCCTCTTGGATCGAGAAGGCTGGCTCTTCTCCACGTCCTGAGCTCGGATCAGGATCCTCTCATAGGTCTTAGCGCCACCTGCGATCACAGGGGTGCGAATCTCTTCTCGTAAGCCATACCTGAATCGCTCAGCACGATCCTTGGGGTCAGCTACCAGGTTCTGGGCAAAGCGGCTTAGTCGGCCGAACTCTGCCGTATACTCGCTGACCGTCATGTTTCCCTGCTTCAAGTTCTGGAATTGCCTCTCCATTTCCCGCATCTCCGATGTCGGGAAGAACTTCCTGCGGAACAGCTTCTTGAAGGTGTCCCAGTCGAGCTGCTTGTCCTGGAGTCGGGGCTCATTCCGATACCAGGTGCACGCCACATCCTGTAGCTGGAGTCCTACAGCTTCCGTCTTGAGGTCCTCCGGGAGTCGAGCGACGCTCAAGAGACGCTCCATATGGTCTAGCCATTCATCGGCGTAGATGATACCCTCGGTCCCTTTGAAAGGTCGAGGGTCTTGCTTCTTAAAGCTTTCTATATCTCCAACCTTCATGCAATAATACGCCTCTAATCAAAAGAATGGCCTTTAAAGAAATATAATTAACTCCTGAATCATGCTTACCTTGGCAGGTCGTGGCCCTGATGAAGTGGTTCCTCCTCTCTCGAGGGCAGCCATGGCCACGTTGTGGACATTCTCCATGCCTTCTCTCATAATCGCGGTCTGCTCGCGATGGGCTTCAGCTTGGGCAGCAGTCTGCTCTCTGTGGGCTTCTGCTTGAGCTCTCTGTGCTTCAAGCACTCCTCGTAGCATTCCCACTAGGTCAGTGGGATCGACGGGTACTGGTGGAGCAGCTGGTGCGGGCACTACCGCAGGGGTCTGCGGCTCAGCCCGGGAAATTGTCGGTTCTGCCGCTTGCGCTGTGGAAGCGTAAACGGGCCGGGGAGCTGGTGCAGCATGGGGACGGTCTGTCAGCTGCAAGGAAAGTGGGTCCCGGCGGGCTTGATAAGGGGTGTAATCAGTTGATGACACCTCATCGTCAGCAGGGCCGGATCTGGTAGTCTTTCCTTTGGCCATGATCTGGAAGGTTTAGGGTACATACATAAGCAAGGTATCCTACCAGTCTATAATCAAACAAAAATATTTATTTATATAGTTCGGTCCTATGTCGTGACAAATCAATGTTCTAGTGTTCTATTTGTTTCTAGGTATGTTTTCCTAAGTTGTTGTACGAAATGACCTGCATGGGCCACCACTGAAAACATGTCACGACCCGATCCTAATAATCTGGGTCTAGTCGGATCATGTCCAGCCTGCACCGTTGTTGAGACGGCGGCAGTTAGTTGTTCAGTAGCAGGTAACCATACAACAACACAACTATTTGTCACAACTCAACTTCGGAAATAAACTTTATTAAACTGAAATTTAAATACAAATGTAACTGTTCTGAAAGGAAATACAGAATTTTGAAATAAAAGAACAATGAAGAAATAAAATCTATCTAGCGGCCGGATCATCGGCCTCAGTCCCATCGTCCTCCTGTGGGGACTCTGGCAGCACAACCGGGTACAACACAGGGTCGTAGTAGCTGTTGTAAAACCGGTATGTATCCTTAATATCCCCTAAAAATATATCTCCAGTCAGGAGGGAGCAAAGTACAATTCATGCTAATTTTTAAACAGTTAAATAAGTAATAGAATCATGCAGTTCTAAACAGTTTTAAAACATGAACAGTTTGTTACAGTAAAAACAGTGATTTGAACAGGCAATGAAATATGACCGGCTTAGGTTTGTTACAGAAATGATAAGGGATTTTTGTTACAGTAGTGGTCATAATCATTACGCTATTCCCCAGTCCCCAGTAGTTACAGTACAGTACTCTCGGAGAGAGTTTCGTGTTTGCATCGTGGTTTAAAATTGCAGTAAAGCGATTAAATAAATAACTGTAAACTAACATAAACTATACTTGCCTCAAATGGAAATGACTGGAGGGGTAGAAGACTTCGAGACGGGGAGTTAGAGTCGTCCTCGAATTCCTACATTCGAGAGATTGACTCAGCATTAGGTTTACCAACTTAGCTAGGCTAGTTGTAATCTCTATTTGCGTCCTAGTCCATTTTAGTTCTTTAATTAACCAACACAGAAAAACACGGTTATTAAGTGCGTTGATTAAACACGAGGGAAAATATCATTTTAACTATTGAATTCGGGAAATCATCGTCGATGCCAGATTATTAGAAAAACTTGGTAATTTTTATAAATATAAAGCTAATTTTTCTAATTTTAGTGAGAAAACACGTGATTTTTAATTATTAACAAACTCGTCAATTTTAGGTGAGAAAATATTAATTAATTTTATACAAAAATACGTTTTAATCATTTTAATCGTTAAATAATAAAAACTCGCAAAACCAGAAAATGACAGGAAATCTAAGCTATTACAGTCACAGACCAGCCAGCTGGGCTTATGCCCATTACAATTTATTTACATAAATTGAAATAAGATAAACCGCCGTTAGTCCTAAACTGAGATATTAAAAAATATAAACAGAAATTAAATATAAAAATAAAGTAAATCATAAGTCTCAGATATGGTCCGATCCTCATTTTGGCTAATTGCCTCAACGTCCGGACGGGACCGGTTTCGTTTGCACTTAGCCGGGTCCATTGACCGATACGGTCGTCACCCCAAATCAAATATCGAATAAATTCCGAAAATCATTTTAAATTCATTTTTAAATTAATTCAGGATTTACGAAAAAATCGGGCAACATCTCCTCTGTTTTTGGTCAACCCAAAAACTGGGAAAATGGCGTCGATAATTCCTGCAAGTCCCAAACCAGGGAAAAACCCGAATTTTATATATATAAAATATCCACAACCAATCCACAACATAATCGGGACGACCCGAAATAATTTCGGAAGTCCGATTCCAAATCCACGAATCACAGAACGTTCCCGAAAAAATCCGGAAAGCCAACACATACTAAAAATCAATTCCCGAAATATTCCGGGAATTCAAAATAATCCACGGGACCTTTCCGAAAGTCCCGAAAAATTACGACGTCGCTAAAACCGAATTTCCAAAGGGAATCGGGGACCATTTCATTATCGACAAGATAATAAAAATAGCGGGACAGGGGGTTATACCTCGGATTGCTCGGCTAGAGCTCTTAGATGAATATTAAAGAAGAAAAAGAGCTCCGACAGCGACGAACTCCCGAAACAGTGCTGTAATAGCAACGCCAACGGAGAACGCTGGAAGAAATCAGAACTAGGGCACGACAGAAGTGCTGGAACAACGGGGAGAGCTCGATCAAGTGTGCAGCGGCCACAGGGGCTGCCGGCGCGCTGTCGCGGTTGCCGAGGGGAGTTCGGCGAGGTGGTCGGCCGCCGAAGGGGGCGACGGGGGCGGTGTTGTCGGGCGTCGGGGTGGCGCTGACAGGGGGAGACGGGCGGCGCTGGGCTGGAGTGGGTCGCCGGAGTCGGCGTCAACGGGGAACGGCCGGCCGCACAAAGGGGCGGGTCGGCAGTTGGCCGAGGGCGGCGCTGTCGGCCGGAGCTTGGCGCCGAGAGGCGGTCGGCGGAGGGTTGACGCGGCTAGGGCTCACGTGGGCGCGCGAGGGGGAGCGCTGGTCGGGGTCGCCGGAGCACTGGCCGGGGCGCGGCGAGCTCGGGGCTTGGCGAAGGAGCGGCTCGGGTAGAGGGTTGGTGGGGAGTGAGGATGAGGGTTTGGTCTTCTGTGAAGGAGAGAATAGAGAGAACAGAGAGGGAGAGAGGTGAGTTTGGTGAGATGGAGTTGTTCTCCTGTTGAGAAGAGAGTGGAGGAATTATTAAGGAGAGGTGGTGCTGTGTGTTCGTGGAAGAGAGGGGTTAGGTGTGTGCTGGTGAGCAAAATGAGGGGGAGTGGGAGAGAGAATAGGGAGGCTTTACCAACTCGTGAGGGAGTGGGGTGCTGGTCCTACGGGACCAGCCAACGTTTACTTTATTATATATATATTTTTTTAATTAATAGTTAACCAAGTCAAAAACCAAATTTGGAAATAGGAACAAGGGTTGGGTTTGGCTCAGGCCTGGGTCTGGGTTCGGACTCGGGTCTGGGTCTAAACTCAAAAGCCATGTTGTAAATTATTTTCGAAATTCTTTTCACTCAAAAATATTTAATAATAATAATAATAATAATAATAATAATAACTTGGAAATACTAATTATAACACTATTATTAATTAATTACAAGCATGGGTTTCACAGAACAAGCTCATAGTAGGTGATTAATGGGTTCACAAATAGCTGGTGTGTTAGGAACATCTGTTTCCCTTGATCTCATGGTGTAGACAAGAAGGTCACGGATTTTCTTAAGCTCATGGTAGCAACAGGTTCATGGGTAGAAAATGAATCTTCGTGGATCCATGGGTTCCTCTTATACTCATGGTAGACAGTAGAGGTTCATGGGTTCTACTTGAGTTCATGGTAGAGGGGAAAAAAGTTGGAGGAAGGCCAAAATATTAGTTTTGTATTGTTAACCCAAGGGTTGACTTAAATTTTGGTTGTCAGAGACAGAGGAGAACTCTTAACTCACATTATTTGGAATTTGGGAGACTTTCCACTATTATTAAGGTTTGGGATACCTAACTCTAAATATATAGATTTAAGGGACTTATATAAGAAAACCCCTAAAAACAAATATTTAAGACTAGTAAGCATAGAAACTTCAAGCAAGGCAAAATAGCTGTGTCCCACGTATGTCAGACACCGACACTCCTCGAACACCAGTTAAGCTTGGAAAACCTCACCAAATTGGTCTGGATACAGGTCACAGAGAGCATGAATGCCATTTCTTTCTGATCATTGGTTAAGCATATAACAAAGATTCTTTTTACCTTAAAAGATCATCATTTAACTAGATAGTTATATGCAAAAAACAAGTATCCCTTCCCTAATTGAATTCAAAAAAATTGTAAAAAAATAAATTGTGCTATTAATATAACCAATCAACTTTCGATTTCGAATCCAAAATCTGAAGTTTAATGGGTGTTTCAAATGTCAAGCTTCAAATGACGGAACCTTTTGCACGAAATCAATGCCATAAATACATAAATTTTTCATGTGTGTTAACATCCTCCTAATACAGATTGAATGAAAAGATCTATCTTTGACTCATAGGAGCATACTTTTTCAGCAACCAAATAATAAATAACATATACTAATCTATGCTCCTATAAATTATAAGCATATAGGTACTAAGGTAACTTATAAAACTCTTGGTTTATGTTAACACATTCCCCATACAAATAATCTCCTAATTCTGTTACATCTTCTCCCCTTGTAATCTGAAAAATAGAAGACTTTACATATAGGTTTCACAGAAAAGGAATTTTACAAACTAACTTAAATAACTTCTAAAAGCCATTTTGTAATTACAAAAGAATTTTTTTAATTTACAGTTGAGTACTCGACACTATTGTCATTTAACATATTGAATATTGTATTATAGGTAATTAAATTAACAAGTCTAGTACCAAATAACAGAAATTGTTTCTATATAATTGTCCGATTATAATGTGACAGTCCTACTGTGTGGTTAGAATAGGACTCCTCTTCCTTGGTTTAATGTAGAATGTTTGTTTATAGTATTTTTTTTTATTAATCTATGCATAGGTCAATATGATATAGTACATTACACTTCCATATGTTTTGTGTGTGTGTGTTCGTCCTCATCTTCACACTCCATGTTATCATGCTTCTTTGGTTGAAAGTCTCGCTTTTGTTTCCATAAAAGAGAGTTACATCAATTAAACCAGCTTGGAACTGTCATACACAAGCAGGCTCAAAGATTATATCAGTGGCAAGAAAGATCTAAGTAAATTACCTTCTGCAATGATCGTCCGCACAACACCTTCATCGCATCACAAAAATCATCATAAGTTTCAAACTGAACGCAGATCTTGCATTGAATTCCTGATACAATTTCCCCTCCAGTTTCATCTCCTTTCTTACCTAGATCATCGTCGGCAGCAACATTAAGTTTCCTACTTGATGCAATCAAGGGTGTCAAAGGACAGTGTACAAGCTATCTACTAGATGCATACTATTGTGATGAAGAAACTTTAAAAAATCATACAATCTAACATGCAATAATCATTTTAAATCAGATTCAGCATGTGCAATAATTATAGAGAAATCTGTTGACCAAAATATAAAGTGGTGTTGGTCATCCACATCAACTTATGCTGTCTCAAAATAATGGAATTTTTTGTTCAAATTGACACACAGTTAAGGGTGTAGTTTTTATACAAGAAAATATGAAATGGTAGTCGGTCAAGGAAAAGTCTACATCTAAACAGCTAATTCTTTAACAGTGACAAGGAAAAGAAGAACACAAAGATGCAGCACAACACATCTAAGTTAAGTTCATGTAATCAATCTGTGAAATTAGTTAGGATTAGGAACTACAATCTTATCAGTCAATAAGTTAGGCAACAACAAAGCCTTTATCCCATAAATTTGGGTCAGCTATTTGAATTTTTTTCTTCTATTCAGCCATGTCCGCTATACATTAGCAAAAACCATATCATTTGTTATCAACTCAATCCAAGTTAGACATACCCTAGTTCTAGCAACTCCTTTGACTAATATCTCATCTATTTATTTGTATATGTTGCACATGTCAAGACCACCTAAGACGATTTTCTTCACCCTCAATCGGTGCCACTTCCAACTATCCATGAGTACGATCATTGCTTATCCTATCTTCTAATGTATTACCGTCCATCCATCTTATCATTCTCGTTTCATCTATGCTTTTCAGGACATGTTCTTGAGTTGCCCAACTCTCAGATCCAAAAAGCATGGCCAATATTATATAGTTGTTCAACAGAACACTCCTTTCACCTTCAATGGCAGCTTGCGATCACAAAACTGCATAAATGCACTTCCATTTCAACCATAATGTTTTAATTCTATGAAGAACGTCATTCTCAATCTCTTTATCATAATGATTAAATCAATAATATATATTAAATTCCGAAAACTACCACTAGTAGGTATCTCTTATACATCAAGGTGTACTCCCGCATTCCTCTTTGACTTTTGGTTAATAAGTTAGAGATCCTAAATTAAGAAGAATCTTGGAACAATGATTAGCAATATGATTGAACCAATAGATAATGTTTCAAAGTAGCTGTTGTAATACAAAATACAAATATAAACATTTGAGATAGGGAGAAAAATAACAAAGGATACCGGTATAAGTCTGTAGGGATAACTGGGGATGTAAAATTCTGGTTATATTATGAATTTCGGATCTTCAAATATTTTACGTGTGGGAATGTCATTCATTATCGCTCTTTGGCTTAATGTATCATAGAGATTAATGCAATTCCTTATAGTAGATTGTATCATATTACCTCTTCCGTTCTTCATCCAGATTCTTTATAGTATAGGGAAGTTGGAGGGTGCATCTTGGCTGCATGTGCCTAAAATGCATAGCAAAAAGGTAGGTCTCCCTACCCACCAATTTGATTTTATGGCGTGACCCTCCCATGCATAGCTAACTTCACTAGGAGCTTGGGAACAACATAGAGAGGACATCAGGTTGATAGGCAGTTATAAATTCTGTCAATTACTTTTATGGAGCTTTCTTGTGCATAGATGACCCCATTCGGATGGAAGGAGGGTTGGATGATGATGATGATGATGACAGTCAGATATTTGACCTTCAGATAGTCTAGGGACATTCCAAACGCTAACATTTGAGACACTTAACACACATGCCTCGTGTCAAGATGACAACACTTCAGATACTAACATTTGAGACACTTAATGTGTGTGCCTCATGTCAAGGAAACACTATATCTAATAAGATTATAAGTTTGAAGAGTAGACGAGAGTGCAAGAGAGCAGATAGCCATAATTAGGTAGGATGTGACAGTATAGAGATTAATGGTTGAAGTCTGTAGTGAAATATAACTGGAACATAAGTGACGAGATAATAGCAATAATGATGACAAATAACAAACCTAGAGGCTATAAAGGAAGGCTTTAAAAAGTTCATCTTGACTAGAAGTAAACTCAAACAGAACTTGCTTGGAGAAACCCCTTTTTCAATCAACTCGTAATAGGAACTTTGTGGGTGTTAGCAACAGTTAACAGTTTCTGCTAAGAACATCTGTAGGTGCCAATAAAAGCAGCAAATAGTAAGCCTTTCAAGTAAATTAATAGAGGGGATAGGATAGACATGCTACTTTAAATACCAAGAAGAACTTGGATAGACACTTATACTATTTTTGTGCCTCATGATTAAACATAGGCATCTCTGTCCACAATTCATGCCAATTTTCTATGTACAACTCCTCCTCAATAAGAGGAACAAGTAACAAAACCAATCAACATAAAAGTTGGAATATTAAATCGATGGTCCCTCCTTCCTTTATCCATCTGTTGTTTGGATGTTACCCTCGCCTTAACTGACCATTTTAGCAAGAGCAAGTGGACTTTCTTCATGATGTTTCATGTTGTCAATGCTTCTCCAACATACTAGGGACCTACACACTCTAGGTATACAATGTGCCATGCACATAGAGAGAGGGGGTGAATGTGAATCCCATATGTTCCTCGTCTTACTATTCCTTAATGTGACCACATTCCACATGATGCACCATAAATATTAACGAGTATATAACAAATGGGGATGGGGTTGATTAGCCACTAATAGGCAGGGAGGGATCAAAATCCAATAAATCTCGTCCTATAAATAGGTCTCTCATAATGTGACCACACTGCTATCTATACATGTATATAGTTGGGAGTTCGGTATAATCAAATAATCAATTTTGAACTATCATTTTCTCCTTACCTTAACATGGAGATGGCCTACATAGTTAGAACTCGGAACTAAAAGTTATATATTTACAAGACCACCACCCCCCACCATCATCAATTGCACAGCATGCCATGTTCGTTGAGCCATGGGCAACACCATCCATAGGAAGACAGAGGGGTTAGTGGATGATGGGGTTATAGCATTCCATCAATTCAAAGCTAGAACAAGAACAGTGGCTACAGAACAAGCATCCAAAATGAAGTAAACAGAAAGGAATTTCAAGAAACAATAAAGGTCTAATTTCCAACAAATAATCACATATGATGAACGTGAAATGTTGAGAGAATAGCCAGACGGTCAATTAAATAAACAATCAAATATGGTGAACAGAAAATGTTAAGAGAATAACAAGTCGAGCAATTATATAATGAATGTTGTCAATATTCACTAATATCATTAACATCTTTCAAATAATACAAGTTTTAATACAAAGGGATGGCTATAGCAAGATTATCACAGAAACTTTTATACTGTCTCCCCCCTCCCACACAACCAAACAAAAGGAATCAAAAGAAAAATGATTACACTGGAAGATGGTCAGTCCAACCTACATGTTCAATGTCTATTTATTTGTCTTTTTCAAGGAGTTCCACCGGTTCCTTTTTTTATTTTTCACTATGCCTGTTAAACTTATAATTCGTACGAAGTATTTCTCCATTCACTATCACCGCTTAAGTGATGAAGTAGCACCTACCCAAGGTTGTGAAAAGCTTTAGGCGCTAGTCGGGCGGTCACCTTCCGCCTAGCCCGCCTAGGCAGCCGCCTAGATCTAGGCGGTTCAAAAAATTAAAAAAAAATCCAAAATAATCTACTAAAAATTACAGAAAAAATCCATAAAACCCCAAAACATGCATAGTTGGGCGTCAGGGGGACTAGGCGGGCACGTAAGCGAGCATCGGACGGGCACCCGGCGCCTAGCGCCTAAGCGGCCGCCTTTTAGAACAGAGCACCTACCAAGTAAAAAAATGCAATTTTTTCCTAAATATATACACCACTTAACTAATAAGTAATATCTCAGTATTGAAAATGCAGTTCTTCCCTAGATATATATTTTAAATAATTTGTTAGTAGAAACTACAAAACTACATGTTAAAATTCAATCATCCCACTCATTCAGTACATTAAGCCTTTATGCTTGATACAATGAACAACGATAAATAATACCAGAGATGTGTATGATTTTGAAGCAATCACCATAAACACTACTATGAAGGAAACCAAAAATTTACCTTATTTTCCCAATTGCTGAAAAAATAGTATGTGAAACCAACATGGAAGGCTTCGACGAAACTCTGGGCTCAGCAAACCATCGCGATGGAAGGCCTTGGACTATTATTGTGTCAGGACGTCGAGCTGCGCCCCTTAAATAATTCCCTATGGCCATCAACTTTGTCAAATAGATAAAATAATGACAGTATATGCGGTATAAAATTAAGCGCAAAGAAATGGAGAATGATTTGCATCCCAACTCAAATACAGCCCTGATTTTTTGGGTTCGGATTATGATTAATCCCTTAACATATCAAGATGAGTATGAAATCCAAATAAAAATAAACTTTCTTCGTGGATCATGGATTATTGAAGCAAGTACATTGACCCCATCAAAGCAATATTTTAAATAACTTAATTCTTCCAAATGTTAATTACTTCATGGCGCATGCTAATAATAATAACAGCATGGACTAATATCTTTATTGCTCTAATATTCAGCAACTTTATTTATACTCCTCCTGCCTGATTAGTTGGTACATCTTATAAGAGAATAATTTGTATGGCTTATATTGTATTATATAATTGTTGCTCCTAGCAGATGACCTGTTTTTATCATAAGCCTCCATAATTGCCAAGAAACAATAATCAGAAATTAATGGAGTTGGATCATCTAAAATCTGAATCTCGTCTAGATATTGCAGAAATTAATCAAGGAAGCAATTTGGGTTTCTTAATAGAGTTGGATCCAGGTGTGGTTCTCATAAATGAAACCGAATCCAGCTCTAGTGTATGACAACTACCCAAATTTGGGAAATGCAGGAACTAGAGAATGAGGAATTCAGTACGGGTTTGACATGATGCAAGAAAAACTTTTAACCAAAATCCATGCTCGGTTTTTGCTTTTTACTACAAAATGTAAAGTCGTCCTTCCATCAATAGGTGTCAGCTAAGAGAATATATGAAAATTACCATATAGTTTTAGTTATGTGACTGAAGGTTCACAAAACTTTTAGGTCTGATGCCGCAACATCTAAGCTATTCTAGCATAGAACTATGTCAGGGGCTGCTTACAGTTTTATTCCCAAACGAAGCATTTTAATCAGAGATGATATTGGAACATAGAGTAGACTGAAGGTTCACAAAGTGCTTAGGATGGTAGAAACATACTGATGGTCGTGCCTCCTTTAAGTATATAGATATTTGTTGCTAGTAGCTACTAATATGAAATCAATAAAATCCAAAGATTAAATACAATCATGTGCAGCAAAACTAGGGTTTGATCCATGAATGGTGAAGAACATATGCATGTTCAGCAAACTGACCTTAATCAACACAGGCCTCAGGCTCAAGCATTTCTTGAGGAGATGATAGGTGGGTTTGGTAACCATAAATTTTGGTTCGATTATGGATTCATGTAAATGAATCCAATGTTCATACGTAGAAATGAGATAAAACCCAAGAAATACAGTATTACAGTTCATAATAACCAATCAAATAAAGCAAAATTTAGGGTTAGGTTAGGCTTGGGGCGTTCCATGACGAGAGGATAGGTGGATCCGTTAACTGTAGTTTTTTTGTCATATTATGGATTTGTTCACATGAATCTAATTGTCCACATATACCAATTATATAAAGTATGATATAAGACTTGGTTGCTATAGCTTATAATAACCAATCAAATACAGCAAAAACTAGTGCAAGGTTAGGCTCGGAGCATTTCTTGAGAGAGGATATGTGCCAACCAAGAATTTTGGCTGGATTCTGGATCGACTTACATGAATCCAATGCTTATGTACAAACTAACGATATAAAACTAAATAAATAGACTTCATAATAACTAATCACATACAACACAAACTAGGGTTAGGGTTACGCTCAAGGCGTTTATCGAGGATAGGATAGGTGGACATGTCGGACAGAGAATTCAGGTTCGATTATTGATTAATTTACATGAACCCAATGCTCAAATATAGTAATATATAAAATCTAAGGAGCATAGACACTATGAAAATTGGCGGCATGCCAGTGTCCATAACATACTAGAACATACTAACATAGTAGAAAACTGAACTCGGACATGTCATATCCATATCGTGTCGGAAGTTCAGTGGATTGAGCCAGCCACGGGGGCGTATTCTTCCTTCCATTTATAAAAATGGTGGGAGTTGGGAGCAGTGGACCCAAAATGCATGCAATGTAGCATGCACAAAGTCCGGTGCGTAACGTCGGACATATATATATATATCCACCTTGTGTCATTTGCTCAACACTGATATGTCGGCCGATATGTCGAACATGCCACTGACATCTACCAACACTCATAGTGACTTGCATGATCCAAATGCTTTTGAATATACTAATGGTATCCATAAAGTTTATATTAGCTAATCAAATACAACAAAACTAGGGTTAGGGTTAGGGTTAGGCTCAGGGCATTCCTTGTGGAGAGGATAGGTGGAATTGTCGAGGGCAGAATTTTGGTTGGATCATGGATTAACTTACATGAACCCATTGAATGTAGTAATGATATAAAAGCCCTAGGGCACATAGACACTATGACGATCGGTGGCAAGTCAGTTTCGTGTCGAACACGCCAAAATATTACACCAATGTAGTAGAAAACTCCACTCTCGCATGCCGTATCCATATCATGCCGCACCATAATCGTGTCCATGCAAATAGTAGAGAACTCGACAAATATGTTTCAAAATAAGCAATAAAATACAGTAAAAAGTAGGGTTAGGCACAATGCTTGGAATAATCAATCAATCAATTATGTAAAGAAAGAAAGAAGAAACTAGGGTTAGGGTTTGGGATCATTACGGTTTCCCGGAAGCGGCTGGAATTCCTCCCAGGACCTCTTCATCTTCTCGAAATCGTCCCCCTCGGGAACCTCGACCCTCATCTCGAACCCGACCCCTTCCAAATTGAGCTCGATCCCTCCCAGCGTCCTCACCACGCTCTCCCTCCACTCCGCAAACCTCTTCCACTCGTCACCGCCGCCTCCAGCGTCCTCCCCCTCCTTCTTCTTCTTCTTGAGAAACCCCAGTTCTCGGACGTAGAGGGTCCCGGAGGCGACGGGCTCGTCGCGCCTGCGCTTGTGGAGGTCGGCGCGCTTCTTGACGAGGAGGTCGTCGTCGGGGACGGAGAGGGAGAGCGGGGGGAGGGAGAGGAAGCGGAGGAGGGAGTTCCGGAGCTGCCACTCGTCGATGGGCCTGACGGCCGGGTCGGAGCGGAAGAAGGTGAGGAGGAGCTTGAGGCGCGGGGAGAGGGAGAGGGAGTTGGGGAGGAGGAAGGGCTCGGTGGGGGAGAGGGACGGGACGATGGACATGGCGCTGCTGCTTGGAAATGAGGAAATGCTGAAGTGAGGGAATTTGGGGAACTAATTGGGGCTTTAGAAAGGCTTTGATAAAGTGTTTTTTTTTTCAGAAAATTACAAAAAAAGCATTAAAATTTAATATAATTGTAAAAAAAACATCAAGTTTCGCTAAATTATACTTTGAGCATCAATTCGACAATTCAATTGCCGTATGATGATGTCAGCTATGTCAGCCTCTACTAATCGTTAACCCAGAATGGATTAAAACAAATTAAAACAGGGGGGAGAGGATTAATGGTGGAACGGCAAATCCAAGGCCGTTTGCTGACGTCAGCATACGGCAATTCAATTGCCGTTTGTGGTTTTATTTTTTTTATTTTTTTCTTTTTCTTTCAATTGCCATTTGGGTTTTTTATTTATTTTTTTCTTTTTCTTTCACGCTGACGTAAGCTGACGTCAGCTTACGGCAAATGAATAGCCGTTTGGGTTTTTTTTTTTTTTTTTTTACTGCTGGTTTATTGTGGAAGGTCGTGGTAAATGTGAGTAGGTGGTTGCTACGGAAGTAGAAGGAGAAGGAGAAAGTGAAGGAGGAGGGAGTGCTGCTGCGGAAGTAGAAGGAGAAGGAGAAGGGGAAGGAGAAGGAGGAGAGACCCAAGTTGAAGGAGGAAGTGAAGGAGCAGAGAGAGAAGGAGAAGAGCCAGGAGAGGTAAAAAAAAATTGTAATTTGTTAGAAATTTTTTGTAATTTGCAAGAAATTTTTTGTAATTTGTAGTGATTGTTTCGTATAGTAATTTCCTAGAAATTTTGTAGAAATAATTTTGTAGAAATTATTAGAAAATTTTGTAGAAATTATGTAGAAATTAATTTGTAGAAATAATGTTTAGAAAAATTGCTAGAAATTTTGTATAAAACAATTTATAGAAATTATTAGAAATATTTGTTATGTATAAATTAAATTGTAGAAATTATTAGTAATATTTGTTATGTATTGTCACGACCCGCACCCTAGGGTTAGGGCACGAGAACGTAACAACGCCCAACCTACGCCGCAGTGTCGGCGGTAGAACGCTGTCCTAGGTCTCAATGCATCTAATAGTATAAGACTAAACAGTTTACACTCCCCGAATGGGGGTGACATAGCAGAATGTAAACTCAATCACATCTAAGGTAAAGCATAAAGGAAGATAGATAAAACATAACATCCAAAAGAGGTACAACAGAGAAAAATCTAAGTGTCTAAGATACAAACTCAGAAATACATATCAAAACTCAAATACAGTAATCCATAAAATAATACAACTCCAGACAACTAAGAATAGCTAACTAAACAACCTCTAATGTGTCTCCTCTAGGCTAGCAGGCACCTCCGAACTATCTGTAAAATTTTGTCAACGTATCCTGTCAGGAAAATGAGCAAGTACAAAACACCAACAGCAGTTCCATGTGAATTGACAAGTACTATAAGAGACAGTAATAATGAGATACAAGACAAAGAATATAGGCGACTTGGGAACCGTTTGAAAGTCGAGTTACAACCCTTAAACCAGACAAGGACCGGGGTTGTAACCCTTCTTCCGAACAGAACCTAGTCCCGTAATCATGGTACAGTATAAAAGGCAGGTAGAGCATATGAGAAATGAATCATAACATGGTGAAAGTACAGTAAGTAAAGGTGAACTGGAATGTAAGATATGACAACAATAAATAAAAAGTGATTTGAATTATTAGAGCGATATGTGATCGGCTAGGGAATCATGGTAGGGTTATCCACTTGGCCCGACAATCACATGAAAATCTGGAAAGGGTCATGCCGGCCAACCTGGATAACATGGACATGGAGTATCTGCTACACCCTACGTGAGGTGAGGGTGGCGCTAGCAAAATAGTGACATGGGGCTTTGATCACATAACCTCTAATAATTCCCCCAATATATCCCCCGAATAGTATCACGGATCCGGACATGGCACGTCATGACACGGGGTTCGAGAGCAGGGGGCCAGCCCACTCCCAATGTGTGCCTATATAAGTACAGGAACACGAAAATATCTTATACCCATATACCAAGAAAGTCCAGAAATAACATCTCATGACAGGATCCGATGTATACTAGTCCGTGAACTGTCATGTCAGGAATCAAGTATAACACTACGACTGAATCGGATATAGTAGATATCAAGGCAATAAAAACTATCAGTGAATGTACTCGCCTGCGGTCCTGAGCTGATAAGTATAGAGGGTCCAACTGAAGCCACAGAGTCCTATTTAAAGCACACAGGTTACAAAGTGTTCAAGTTATATTAAAAGAGTCTCTACAAGAAATCTATATTATTCTAGGTTCTTCTAAGTCAAATTAACCCTAGGTCAACTCCGGTCAATAATCTAGTCAAACTAGGTCAAGTGTTGACTTACAGTTGACTTTGGGTCAACTGGTCAACTTTGGTCAAACAGGGTCAAATCTAGTCTAATTATTAAAAATATAAAGTGTACTTCGTTATTCGTACGTCGAAACTTACGACACGTAAATCGAGATAAGAATATCAATGGTAAGGTTGATAATCTCATTACAGTGATCCACGTGCCCATCTTGTCAATTTTAGCGATGTGAGATCACTGGAATTGACTGAGCTCAGTTTCGTTGTACTAATCCCGAAATACGAGCATTATATAAATTAATTATTAATTAATTATTAAAAAGGTTAAACTCAGAGAAACTATCAACAAACATTGTCGGACGATGAAATGAACATCGCCAACGTGTCCAGAATGGTCAAATTAGCTAGGATAACCTACCCATCGGTCCAAATTTGGACACAAGGGCAAAAAGGTAATTTTGGGTCAAAACAGTGTCCGTGTCGGAGCCGTTTTGCACCGAAAAACGTGCAAAAAAACAAGTCAATAAAATATAATAAATTATATGTCCACGAAATCAGAATGACGATACGAACCCAACGGTATCTCCAGAATTGGATTCCGTTGATCCGATCTCAATTTGGTCCGTTGACCAGAACTTGAAATTCTGGTTTGCACGGAAATGCGTGCCGGAGCCCAAGTTCTCAAAACTCAGCAAACTATATGTCAACGAGTCCAGAATGACGATACGAACTCAACGGTATATCCGGAATTGGATTCCGATGAGCCGATATCAAAATGACCCGTTGGCCCGGACATTGGTGTCTGACTTGCACCGAAATGCGTGCCCGATCCAATGTCCACCAAAACCTAGCAAATTATATGTCAACGAGTCCAGAATGACGATACGAACTCAACGGTATCTCCAAAATTAGATTTCGATGAGCCGACGTCAAAAAGTCCCGTTGACCCAGAAAGTGGGATCCACTTTGCACCGAAATGCGTGCCCGGGCCCACATTCTCCAAATCTAACAAATTTTATATAAAAACATGCCAGAACGACGCCACGAGTCTAATGGTGGTGTCAGAAATGAAATCTGGAGTCCCGTGTTCAAAAATAGAATTTTACAAGTTGGAAATTACGAATTCGGACGGCCAACTTTGGCGTCGAATTCAACCAGTCAAACAAGCTCACAATGAAACGAAACTGGAGGGGTAGTAAGAGGGTTATACCAGCTTCTCATAGGAACTGGTAGCATGCCAAACGGAGCTGCGGTGGAGGAGATACAAGCTGACGAAGTTGGCCCCGCGAAACGAGATTGCGACGGAGCGAAGAAATAGCCGATCCAACGGTCGGATCTCCGGGAAAACGCGCGCGAAGTCGCTGCGACGGGGCGTCAAATCTGAGTTCCAAACTCGCGCGCGCCGACGGGATCTCGTCCAAAACGCACGAATCGCCTCGACGGCACGTCCCGGAGGACGGTGGCCTTCAGGGGAAGACTTGCCGGAGTGGGGCGCACCCACGGCGAGCCACGGCGGCCCACGCGGCGGCGCGGCGGCACACGACGGCGGCCCGCGCGCGCGCATGCGCGCCTGTACACAGCCGTTGGTGCTGCTGTGTTGGCCGAGCTCGCGCAGGGCTGCGCGCGGCCAGGCTCGGCCGGCGAGGGCGGCGGGATGGCCAGCGTGGCGGAGCTGGAGGAGGTAGTGATGGCTGGATTATTGTTGGTGGCGGTGGTGGTTGAATGGAGTGGGGATGGTGATGGTTCGTTGGAGGAGGAGGAAGGAAGATGAGGAAGAGAATGGTCGGGGGTCGCCGGCCATGGCCGACCAGGGTGGCCAGCCAAGGGGGAGGTGAGGTCGAGTGAGGTGGTGGTGGCTCGGTTGTGGTGGCGGCTTGGTGAAGTTGATGGAGGTATTGAGAGGGGGAGGAAGAAGGAGTTGAAGTTGGAGGAGGAGAGGAGAGGTGGAGAAGATGGCTGTGTGGAGGCCGGCCAAGGGTGGCCGACGGCCAAGGGAGGCTGATGGTCGGGGTGTGGCCAAGGGAGGAAGGAGATGGTGTGCTGTGGTGATGATGTTTTTGTTGCTGTTGAGTTTAGTTGGTTTTGTGTGTAGTAGTAGGAAAATAGGAGAAGAGAGAGAGAAGATAATAATTGATGGAGAGAGAGAAAGTTGCCTAGGTTTTAGGGCCGGCTCCAACATTTGTTGGCTGTGGAGTGTGGGGAAATTTCATGGGAAATCAATGGTTGGGATTTATTGAAGAGAATCAAAGGCTAGGAATTAAATGGGAAAAAATTGGTCATTCCATGGAGTTAAAATTAATAGAAAATTTCTATTAAATATAGAAAAATAGGCAAAGTGAGTACTTGATATTTTTGGGCAAGAAAGTTGAGGGTGTCATGATGGAGGGCAACATGAAGCTGGACTGCGCTCGGTGGAGCCGGATTGGACGAAAATCGGACATTGAGCAAAAATCGAATTAAAATTAGACGTTGATGATCATGTGTAAATAAGTTGCACATGGAGATTCCAATAAATGGGACACAAGTGGCGGACGGGTAGTAGGCTCAAAGTGGGCCATGTCCATAGTTGGGGCTGACAGGTTTTGGTCGACAGGGGACCCACAAATCAAGTTGGAAAATGAATGTGACGTCGTGGCGTGAAATAAAATCGGGTCACGTGTCGGGAAAGTTGCGCGAATCAAATGGAGCACAAAATGACGTGTCTGAGTGGGAAACGAAGGTCATGGGTGACGAGCGTCTCGAGTAGATCATCAATGAGGAGTTGGTTTCAAGGAAATGACTGGTCTTGCGCTCCCAATTTAAATGTCATGGTAACACGCTGAAAATGATCAAGAAAAAGAGTGGGAAAATAAATATCAATCAAATGGTCTAAACCGACCCGAAGTTCAGTGAAGCAGAAAGAGTACAAGGGAACAAGTTTGGATGGGACACTATATACCGTCATGAAGGTAATCGTGTCCACTCCAAAACTCGTGAAGAGGATTTTCAGAATTGAACATCCCTGATACTCCAAATATCAATGGCACAGGAAAGTACACTTAAGAAAAATAACAAAAATAAACTATTCATCGAAATAAAAATCAATCAGGAAAATAAATAAAATAAAAAAATAACCCGAAATTCAGGGTGCTCACATGTATAAATTAAATTTGTAGAAATTATTAGTAGAAAAATATTGTAGAAATGTCGTACGACAATTGAAATGTCGTATGATGATGTCAGCTGAGGTATTAACCGTTAACAGGGATTAACGGGGGGGGGGGGGGGGGGAGTAATCAGATTAGGGTCAGACGGCAAATATTGTAGAAAATATTTGGTTGTGTATTTTTATTCGTGACATAATTTTAACTACCCAATAAGCTGTGGTTAAATTTAGTTAAATATAGTTTTAATTATGACATATTTCAGATGGAAACAAAAAACGATAGGCGTATTCCTGGTGGACCATCAACACCTACTATCCGTGAGGAGCGACGGTCCCACATTTCAGACCGCATATTCTCAGGATCGGTAATTTTTCTGCAGAATAAATTATGCTTCTTAGAATAAAAAAAACTCATGAATTAACCAAAAATATTTTACAGTTACATGACTATCCTCCGGAGGTTAGATTACGTGAGCATGGAGAATGGCATCACGGTTGGGAGCTATCATTTCTCCAAAAATAACTTGTGGAGTCATTTGGAAGTTCCCACGTCGACGCAGTTCGTCTCAGACGTCACGATAGGGATCACATTTTGAGTTTGGTCGAGCGGTGGTGGACGGTACGGAACACATTCCAGTTTCCGGTTGGTGAGATGATGATTACCTTGGCCGACGTGACGATGATCTTGGGGTTACAGATTAACGGTACCCCTGTCTATTTTGATGAGAGTGCAAATGTGGGTGACCTCATCAGGACCTATTTAGGACGTGATCCAGCACCAGATCAAGGTACCAGTACTGGTATCAAGCTTACTTGGCTTCGTACCAATTTCCAGCATATTGACCACATCGGCTCGGAGTTTGTTACTCTAGATGACGCGCGGGTACGTAATACATATTTTGTACACTTGAATTGTAATATTCCAATTTAATACCAACAAATTTTCTTGTTTTCAGGTAATATGCTGCACCAGAGCCTACTTACTCTGTGGGTGTCTTCTATTTCCTGATGGCACGGCAAACAAGGTTTCCGCTTACTTTCTCCCATTTTTTGAAAACTTGGGCCAGCCTTCACCTTATTCCTGGGGTGTAGCAATCTTGGCCTATCTCTACAGTTCGATGACTACCTTTGTTTCTGTTAGAGAAGGGGAAAGTTTGCATCGGGGTATCTCCGGCTGTGTGACTCTCATACAGGTACAATTAATAAACCGAATGAATTTACAGCTGTCTGTTACACATTTTTAATGTTGGCCCATATTTTTGATCTGCAGCTATGGTCATATGAACATTTTTATATCGGTCGGCCACTTAGCCGCATCCCACTAGGCCGACGGATCTTAGGCCAGTCGAGGTCAGCGATGACTATCAGCCATTGCCAGGGGAGACACCGGAGCAAACAGCGGCTAGGCAGGCTAGACTGGGTCTTAGGCCAGTCGATCGTAGGCATTATGATAGAATGCATAGAGGTGATTATTGACTTTGATGTAGTTGATGTGTAAAAACAATTTATGAACTAATGTTAAAGTTAATCTTAACCCAAATTTGGTGCTCTTGTACACTTTCTTCTGTTGTGTCCAATGCTCCGCAGTTGCTGCAATGAAGATCTCTTGTCCCCAGCTCCCTTGTCAAAAAATAATTTTTTTTGGGTCTTGTGAAACCCACTCCCGGATATTGTTCCTTTAATTGTTATTAGTGTAGTTATTATTATTATTATTATTATTATTTTTATTATAGTCGGATCAAGAAAACTGTATTTTCAAAATTAATTATCGGATCTTTTGATTGCACCCTGTCCCGATCCCGTGTCCGGGGTCCGACCCCGAGTCCGAGCACCAGATCCCGTTCTCCCGAACCCATCTTTGGATTTTTCTATTAACCTAAAATTATATAAATGCATTATTATATCTAAACATATATATATATATATATATATATATATATATATATATATATATATATATATATATATATATGCATATACAAAGTTGGTATAATAAAGCAATAAAATAAAATAAAAACTAATTTTTTTCCCACGTTCCCAGCTCACACCCCTCATGTCTCCCCCACATCCTTACTCCTCTCCCCTTAAAACACTCAAGCACACACACGTACACCACTTCTCCCTACCACTTCTCACCACCACCATCACACCCCTTATCTCTCCATCCTAGTTCCTCCCTTCCTCACCACAACACTCACTTTCCCCTCTTTTTCCAAAAAAAAAAGAACGACACAGCACCATCACCTCACTCTCCCCACCATGGCCAATCCCCACGACCCACGCCGGCGGCCAGCGACCCTCGTCCACCCCGCGGCCGACCCCGACTGTGTGCCCTTCCGGCCAGTCCCGCCTCCCCGTGCCCTAGATCCCCGACCGGCGCCATCCCCTCGGCCGGCCTCCCTTGGCCAGAGCTCCGATCCGACCGCGTCCAGCCCGGAGCCGCCACCAGCGCCCCGCCTCCGGGTCCGTGGCCGTCGTGCCCCAGTCCAGCGCCCCTCGTCGCCCGTGGATCCGTCTTCCGTCGATCTCGACCGATTTCCCGCTGTCCGTGGCTTTCGCAGCGCATCGTAACGCTGTCCGGAGACTCTCGAGTCCATGACGGCGCGTCCCGAGTCCGAGGCCACCCTTCGGACTCCGTCATCGAGCCTCTCGGTAAATTTTTTGATAGTCAGAGTAGTTCGTCCCTCCCGTAGTGTCGATGATGATACGGTCCCCCGATTCCGCTATGGAATTCGATTCGTTTTATTTCGATTAGGTTATGTAGTTTTGGCTTTGTGGATTCTGTGGTTTCGGATTTTCCGAACCTCATTTCGGAACGATTCTGTGAGTTTTGGTTTCTTTCCGAATTTTCTTTCGAAAAGGGGTTTTGTGGTTGATTATTTGTGCTGTGGTTTTAAATTCTTGGTTTAGTATTATAATCCCTGGTTTGGGACAGTTATTGGTGTTGTGATTTGGTATTTCCCAGTTTTGGGTTATCCTGAAAATAGAGGGAATGCTGTCGGAATTTTTATAAAATTTAATTATATAATTTTAAAATAGTTTTTCGGAAAAGAATATTATTTTGGATTTTTGGGCGACGACCGTATTGGTCAATGGACCCTGGCTAAGTGCAAACGAAACCGGTTTCGCCCGGACGTTGAGGCATTAGCCTATATGACGATTGGACCAATATCTGAGACTCACTATTAAATTTATTTTAATTATTAGTTTTATTTATAATTAAATTGTAGGAAAGATTTCAGGTCTAACCCAAGTTTATTTCTTCTTTAAATTCATTGGTCTGTAAGGGCATAAGCCCATTTATTTTCTACAAATTCGTAATAATTAGTAATGTGGATATGATTTTCTGGTGGATGTTCGAAAGCGTAAATTTAGGAATACTGATAATAATTATAATATTTTAGAAATTCATGTTATTCTCATTTAAAGAAAAATGTATTTTTATAGATAATTATAAATACCAAGTTTTTTCGAATAAACTGATAAATACAAGTTTTTTCAAAATTAAATATAAATTGATGTTTCATAATTACAATGCACCGATAATCACATTTTGTTCGTGTTAACTAAATAAAGATTTAAAATTGATTAGGACAAAACTTAGAGATTGCAACTAGCATAGTTAGCATGGCGACTCTGGAATCTGAGACAAACTTCTCGAATGTAGGATTTCGAGGACGAGTCTAATTTCCATCTCGAAGTCTTCAACCTTTCAAATCCAGTCGAGCCAAGGCAAGTACATTTTGTGTTAGTTTACAATTATTTAATAATCGTTTTATTGCAAGTTTAAACCACGATGCAACACGGAACTCTCTCTGAGAACACTGACTGATTGATTGTTGGGTAATAGGGGAGTAGTGTAATGAGTATGACCACATCCAAAATAGTATAATGACTGTATTAGCTTACCCCTCATACACACGGAGATAAGCCATATCGTATCAATATGATACAACTGTACAACCCAAGCCGGTCATATTCATTGCCTATTCACATCACAATGTTTTAACTGCTGGAGAACTGTTTATTTTCAAATTGTTTAAAAGTGCATGATTCTATTATTATTTTAATTGTTAGATTATCATGAATTGTACTTTGCTCCCTCCTGACTGGAGATAACATTTTTAGGGGATTTTGAGGATGCTGAGCTGTTATACAACAGTTATTATGATCCAGTTCTGTACCCTGTGGTATTGCCAGAGTCCTCATTGGAGGACGCAGGACCTGAGGCCGACGAGCCGAACGCTTAGCTAGATTTTCTGTTTCCAGTTTGTTGTTTTGAAATTTTGTTATTTGAATTCTGCATTTAATTCAGTTCTTTTACATTCCAACTGTATTTATTTTAAAGTTGAATAAAGTTTTAAATTCCCGAATATTGAGTTGTGACAAATATTTAGATGTTGTTGTGATTACCTGCAATAGTGGATACAGCTTACTGCCGTCGTCTCAGCAATGGTGCAGGCTGGGCATGATCCGGTTCGACCCAATTATTTGGGATCGGATCGTGATATATTTTTTAGTGGTGGCCCATGCAGGTCCAAATCAACAACTTAGGAGAACATATCTAGAAACAACTAGAACACTGGAATATTGGTTTGTCACAACATAGGACCGAATTATCTATATATAAGTAACTATTTTTGCTTGCTTATAGAATATTAGGTTACCTTGTTTATGCTTGCCCCTAAACTAGCCAGACTATGACGACAACCTATTAGTCGGTACTAGCAAGATCCTGTCTTCTATGCTTGACGCAAGAGAATCGTTGTAGTAGATTGAGCAACGGAAGACTGCTCGAACCAGACCAGGACCACAAGAGCTATTGATTAGCACTAGATTATACCCTATCGAAGCATAACATGTTACCCTGATCACACCATTTTTGCCAATATCTTTTCCAAAGCCATGTCTCCTCCCTACGATACAATTTCAAAAAAATTTGGAGGATTCTAATCTTAATGAGAAGGTGTGTAAGGCAGTATTTATCACAGATATATCGGTGATTAAAAAAATGGGAAGTGATAATAACATAAGGAGTGAATTTTTGACCTTAACCAGTTTAGGCCGATTGTATGATGATATATGTTACTACATATTTTATTTTCTAAATTTTTGTATCTTTTAGTGTCCCGTGATGTCACCCTCACTTTTTCCAGTTAGGGGTAAAATGGTAATTTTCTATTTTATAATATTTTTGGGAATTTTATTTCATGAATATTATTATTTAATTATTATAGGAGTCGGGTTCGAATTTCATCGCATTCCGAGTTAATTCGGGACCCCGGTGAATTTCGACTTGAGCTGTAATTAGCCTGTTAGCTAACCATGGCCCACCACACTAAATTTTAGGGTTTAAGAGTTTGGACTAGTTCTCCATGAGTAATTTAGTTTAATTATGATTTTTATTTATTTTTAGCAACTTCCTAAACCTAATTTGGAATTTATTTAATATTAGGCTTAGGGAGGGGCAAACTTGTAATTTACAAGTGTCCATCACCCACACCCCCACCATGCTTGGGCCGGCCACTATAGGCACCCCCCCCCCCCTCTTCCTTCACCACTAAGAAACTCTCTCTCTCTCTCTTCCAAAATAAATTTCTTTCAAAGCTTTCTTCTTCCTCATCAACCTACTAATTAGGTAAGCTTTAATCTTCTAATTTAATTCTCTTTTGCATATAGTTCATTCACATTAATTAGAGATATGACCATCCTCTTCCATTTGCCCACAAATTTGTGGGTTTTCCCTAGAAAAATAGGTTAAGGATTTATTAGGATTTAATCTTTTGAGAGTGGTATATATATATATATATATATATATATATATATATATATATATATATATATATATATATATATATATATATATATATATATATACATGTGTATTTATGTGTGTGTATTTATATATGTATTTGTGTGTGTGTAGAGGAGGGTGATATTGTATCATAGGGATGATGGTGTTGAGAGAGTGGTGTGTGTGTGTTTGTGTTGTGTGAGGATGTGTGTGTGTGTTTATATATATATATATATATATATATATATATATATATATATATATATATATATATATATATATATATATATAGTTATATAGTTATATGAGTGTATTTATATATATACATGGATGTGTGTATATGGATGTGTGTGTGTTATATATATATTTAGAGGGATGGATAGATATCTAGATAGATTATAGATAGATATCTAGTTATATATATATATATATATATATATATATATATATATATATATATATATATATATATATAGATATATATATATATATATATATATATATATATATATATATATATATATGAAGTGTATATATATATATATAGAGGAGTAGAAGGAGATGAAGAAGTATTAGGGGCAGCCACAACAGCACAGTAACAGCAGTAACAGCAGCAGCAGCAGCACTTGGCTGCTGCCAGGAAACAGCCCCCCCTATGGCCTTTAAGCCTAAACCCCCCTTCACCTAAGTATATATGTATATATATAGATATATATGTATTATATATGGTTGGAATCGTAGAGAAGAGTAGAAGAAGATTATGGAATGAGAAGTTAGGAAAGGATTTGAGGTTGGGAGGAAAGATTGAAAGAAGTTAGAAGAAAAGGGAAAATGCTAGAATAGAAAAAGGGAAAAACCGAGTTAGAGGGCGAAACGGAGCTCGGAGTATCCGATTGAGTTGAAACTTGGCGTGGGGCATGAATACGTGATTTAGATTTTGCGGGTAGGCTTCCGGGTGGAATTCGGGGTTGTAGGGCGCCTGTATCGCGCCGTATCGGTACGTATCTTGAAATATTCAAGATTTTGACAACGGGCCGTATCATGGACCGAATGTCCACGTTACCTAGGTATTTTGGTAGATATTATATGTATGCGCTAGTATCATACTACCCTAGGGAGATCGGGTCAAAATACCAAGCGTAGGTAGGCTAACTGGATAGTTGCCGAAGCTAGAATTTTACATTTTTAAGGGTAAAATAGGATCTTGGCCTACGGCCAAGATATGAGTTTCGAAGTCCAAGATGGACTTGGATATGGGTTGTAGAGGTTGGTAATAGTTAGAAATAGTCGCCTAGACCTAGTCTTGGCCCCGGTTGACCACGGTTGACTTTTTGGACCAAAAGTCAACTATGGGTCAACGCTTTACCCAAATTAGACCCGATTTCCATTAGACTTGTGTAGTTGACCAAAAGTCAACTATTAGTCACCATTGACCTAGGGTTGACCATGGTTGACCTAGAGTTGACCAGAGTTGACCAGAGTTGACCAGTTGACCAAAAGTCAACTGTAGGCCAACTCTTGATCCCGTTTGACTTTCTTCGACTTGTTTTGACCTGTGATGCCTGGTATGACCTAGGATTGACTTGGTTAGGCTTAGATTGACTTGATATAACTTTATTTGACCTAGATTGACTTGACAGGACTTGGTGTGACTCAGTGAGACCTAGTTTGACCTAGATTGCATATCATTCATTGTAAATCATTCCTAAACTTGTTTAAACCTAAATTAACTTATAGTATCTCATATTTAGGTCTTCTGATACCGCTCTGAGCATTGATATACCAAATAGCTTAGGACAGCAGGCGAGTACATTCACTGATAGTTTTTATTGTCTTGATATTTGCTATATCCGATTCAGTCGTAGTGTCTTACTTGATTCTCAGACACGATAGTTCACGGACTAGTATTGTCGGATTCCTATCATGAGATGTCATTCCTGGATTCCTTGGGATACTGGTACTTGCTTAGTCTTGATTCTCGTACTTGTATTGACGCCGATTCCTGAAGAGGACTTGCTCCCCTCTCTGGAAATCTCGCGTCATGACGTGCTATGTCCGAATTCGTATACTATTCGGAGAATGGGGAATATTATAGATAGTGTGATCAATGCCCACCTTGAGTTACTACTTGTATCATAGCTATACCCTCACCTCACGATGGGTATAGCCTGACCTGTGCTACTACTTGCTCCATAGCTTACCATCCCGGCCGGGCCGAGTCCACGTACTTGTAGCCGGTCGGCTGGAAGCCTGATTCTTGATCCATACCGATCACATTAGGCTATAATGTTCGAGGCACATTTTATATTTACTTTTCTTGTCATATATCATATTTTGTTCTATATTCAGTACTTTCTCACCATGCATGATATACAGTTACTCACATGCTCTACATGTCTTACATTGTACCTTGATTGGAGACTAAGTTCTGCTCGGGAGAAGAGTTACAACCCCGGTCCTTGTTTGGTTTAAGGGTTGTAACTCGGCTTCCGAACGGTTCCTAAGTCTTCATATATCTTTGTCTTGTAGTTCATTATACTGTCTCTTATAGAACTTGTCAATTCACATGGAACTGCTGTTAGTGTTTGTACTTGCTCATTTTTCTGACAGGATACCGTTATGATATATTACAGATGATTCTGATGCGGACTGCTCGACCTATTATGGGCTCGAGTCAGATGGTGTAGCCTTAGATCGTGGCCTTATAGTGGAGCCACTAGATTTTGTACTTCCAGAGTAGTGTAGGTTAGCTAGGTTTGACTGGACTGCGATCCAGCTAGCTTATCAGACTGTAGTTTCTATATTCTATTTTGATACTCTGGGATGTTGTATATATCTGGACTTGTATTAGACTGTGGACTTATTTTACTCTTCATCTATCATATGTTTTTTCTCTGAGCTATCTACCTTAGTTTTATTCTGTGATTGAGACTGTATTGATATGTCACCTCCATTCGGAGAGTATATACTGTACAGGTATATTTTAACTGTTAGTCGTAGGTATTTACAGACGTTATATACAGCGTTCTACCGCCGATTCTGCGGCGTAGGCTGGACGTACCCACGTGCTCGTGCCCCTCATAAGGGTGCGGGTCGTGACACGTGATTTTCGGGATTATCTCCTTTCCATATCTTTAACAGATATTAGCATCCCTTAGGATCTATACTTTTGTTATTTATGGACCAATATTAGAACTCTTCAATCTCCTTCAGCAAACCTATTTTCAAATTCTCCATTTATTGATCAAATCTTATCGCTCTACCTTTATTTGGCATCCAGACCCGTTCGCTATCTAGAGTTTTAAACTCTAATAAACTCTTATCTACCCGAGATATTTATACGATTAGCGTATCAAACAATTTGCCTTGAGCTCATTTCTAATTGACTTTCTTGGAACGAATCCTGAACCAAATTCTTCTGGAACTATAAAATCTCAATATTAATTATTACCGAAAGAATTGGTTAAGCCCAGTTAGTTCATGATTCCCCTAGAGAAGATATTTTCAAAAATAATTTTAATATTGATTGTTATCTCCTAGGTTATTCCAAATATTTTATTTGTTGATCCCCTCCACTCAACTTGAAATCCTACTCTCTCTATGCAACTTTTTGATCCATTCAAAGCTGTGAAACCCATATTTTTGTGACTAATTATTATTAGTGTTTTAGTATTATTATTAGTATTTCTACTATTATTATTATATTATTTTGAGTGTTAAATTATTTCAAAAATTAAATAACATGGATTTTTGAGTCCAGACCCAGACCCGAGTCCGAACCCAGACCCGAGCCTGAGCCCGAACCCAGACCTGAACCCCTTTTCTATTAAATCTGAATTCTGAGTTATTAAAAAAAAGATATTGTTGAGCACTCTTGAGTTGGTCCACGATTGGACCAACTCTTCTCCCACTCCCCTTACTTTTCTCCCCCCATGTTACTCTCAGCCATAACTCCCCCTTAATTCCTCCTCCACTCTCCATTTAAATCACCCCACCACCAACTCCTCTAATCTAACCCATTTCCTACAGAAGAGAAGCAACCCCACCACCACTAATAACCAAACTCTCTTTCCTCTCTACTCTCTTCTAGAGAGCAACCCATTCACAGAACCCTCCACTCCCTCTTTTCTTTCCCCTTCACACAACGCCAAAGCCCCTCTTCCCAAGCTCTGCGCCACAAAGCCGCGTGGCCCAACTCCCGCCGGCACCCCCCTCACCGGCCCCTTCCCGCGCGGCCAACTACGGCCCGCCCCCAGTAGCTCCGGCCGAGCTCACCGACGCCGCGGCCTCCCCGCGAGCCGCCGCCAGCCGAGCCCAAGCCCGCGCGCCTTCCCGTGCGGCCTCCTCCCCGTGCAGTCCTCTGGCCGCAGTCCCCTCTGGCCGACTCCCCTGCGGCCACTGCCCCTCTGGCTGACTTTTTCGAGCTCGGCCAGCCTTTCTCCAGTGCGCCCCGACCCCTGTCGGCCTCCCCGCTGACCTAGGCGCCGTGCCCTAGCTCCGCCGTTCTTTCCCGACGCCTCCAGCGTCTTTTTTCGGCGTTCTTCGTCGACGCAGCACTGTGCATCGTTCCTAGCGCTGTCTCAGGATTATTTTGCTGTCCGGATCTCCTATTCTTTCTATTATTATTCATCTGAGAGCTCTAGCCGAGCAACCTGAGGTATAACCCCTTTTCCGCCCATTTTTATTCTAGTCTATGATGAGAAATGGTCCCCGATTCCCTTTGGGAATTACGGTTTTAGCGACGTCGTATTTTTTCGGAACCTTCGGAAAGGTTCTGTGGATTATTTTGGATTTCCTGAATATTTCGGAAATTGATTTTTGGTATGTTTTGGCTTTCCGGATTTTTCCGGTAGCGTTCTGTGATTTTTGGGTTGGAATCGGACTTCCGAAAATTATTTGGGTCGTTCCGATTATTCTATGGATTGGTTGTGGATTTTATATATACAAATTCGGGTTTCCCTAGTTTGGGATTTGCAGGAAATTATCGGCACTATTTCCCAGTTTTTGGGTTGACCAAAAACAGAGGAGATGCTGCCAGATTTTTCCGTAAATTCCAAATTATTTTAAAAATGAATTTAAAATGGATTTCGGAATTTTTATTTGATATTTTATTTTGGGTGACGACCGTATCGGTCAATGGACCCGGCTAAGTGCAAACGAAATCGGCTTCGCCCGTACGTTGAGGCATTAGCCAAGTTGAGGATTGGACCGTATCTGAGACTTTATATTTTTCTTTATTTTTACTATTAATTTATGTTCATATTTTATTAATATTTAAGTTTAGGACTAACGGCAGTTTTGTCTTATTTCAATTTATGTAAATAAATTGTAATGGGCATAAGCCCAGCTGGCTGTGGTCTGTAACTGTAATTGATAGTTTAGATTTTAGTTATTTCTGATTTTGCGAGTTTTTGTATTAAACGAGTAAATTGAATAAAAAGTATTTTCGTATAAAAATAATTAAGATTTTCTCACCTAAAATCTATCAGTTTTTATTTAATTAAAAATTATGTATTTCTCACTAAATAAGAAAATTAGCTTTATATTTATAAACTATGAAAATACCAAGTTTTAATAAATTAATCTGGCATCGACGAGTTTTTCGAATTCAAAAGTTTAAAACGATCTTTTTCGCTTGTACTAAATCAACGCACAATTAATCGTGTTTTCGTGTTTTGTTAATTAAAAGAATTAAAATTGGATTAGGACACAAATAGAGATTTCAACTAGCGTAGCTAGATTGGTAAACCTGGAATCTGAGTCAATTTCTCGAATGTAGGAATTCGAGGACGATTCTGATTTCCTGTCTCGAAGTTTTCTACCTCTCCAGTCAATTCCTTTGAGGCAAGTATAGTTTGTGTTAGTTTACAGTTATTTATTTAATCGCTTTACTGCAAGTTTAAACCACGATGCAAACACGAAACTCTCTCTGAGAGCACTGTAACTACTGGGACTAGGGGAATAGTGTAATGAGTATGACCATACTGTAACAAATCCCCTATCCTTTACTGTAACAAACCTAAGCCGGTCATATTTTATTGCCTGTTCAAATCACACTGTTTTACTGCTGAAAACTGTTCATAATTAAACTGTTTAGAACTGCATGATTCTATTATTTAATTTAACTGTTAAATTAGCATGAATTGTACTTTGCTTCCTCCTGACTGGAGATACATTTTTAGGAGACATTGAGGATGCTGAGCTGTTAATCAGCAGCTACTACGACCCTGTGTTGTACCCGGTTGTGCTGCCAGAGTCCCCACAGGAGGACGATGGGACTGAGGCCGATGATCCGGCCAATAGATAGATTTTCTTTTCTGCATTGTTGTTTTATTTCAAATTCTGTTATTTCATTTCAGAACAATTTCCATTTGTATTTAAATTTCAAAGTTTAATAAAGTTTATTTCCGATGTTGAGTTGTGACAAATAGTTACGTTGTATGGTTACCTGCTACTGAACAGCTTACTGCCGCCGTCTCAACAACGGTGCAGGCTGGACATGATCCGGTTCGACCCAATTAGTTGGGATCGGATCGTGACATGTTTTTAGTGGTGGCCTATGCAAGTCGTACAACAACTTAGGAAAACATATCTAGAAACAATTAGAACACTAGAACATTTGTCATGACATAGGACCGAATTATATAAATAAATATTTTTGTTTGATTATAGACTGGTAGGATACCTTGCTTATGTATGTACCATAAACCTTCCAGATCATGGCCAAAGGAAAGACTACCCGATCCGGCCCTGCTGACGATGAGGTGTCATCAACCGATCATACCCCTTCTCAAGCACGCCGGGACCCACCTCCCTTGCAGCTGACAGACCGTCCTCATGCTGCACCAGCTCCCCGCCCGTTTACGCTACTACAGCACAAACGGTGGAACCTGCGCAATCCCAGGCTGAGCCACAGACCCCTGCGGTAGTGGTCGCACCAGCTGCCCCACCAGTACCCGTGGATCCCACTGACCTAGTAGGAATGCTACGAGGAGTGCTTGAAGCACAGAGAGCTCAAGCAGAAGCCCACAGAGAGCAGACTACTGCCCAAGCTGAAGCCCATCGCGAGCAGACCGCGATTATGAGAGAAGGCATGGAGAATGCCCACAATGTGGCTATGGCTGCCCTCGAGAGAGGAAGAACCACTACATCAGAGCCATGACCTGCCAAGGTAAGCATGATTCAGGAGTTAAGTTATATTTCATTAAGGCCATTCTTTTGATTAGAGGCGTATTATTGCATGAAGGTTGGAGATATAGAAAGCTTTAAGAAGCAAGACCCTCGACCTTTCAAAGGAACCGAGGGTATCATCTACGCTGATGAATGGCTAGACCATATGGAGCGTCTCTTGAGCGTCGCTCGACTCCCGGAGGACCTCAAGACTGAAGCTGTAGGACTCCAACTACAGGATGTGGCGAGCACCTGGTATCGGAATGAACCCCGACTCCAGGACAAGCAGCTCGACTGGGACACCTTCAAGAAGCTATTCCGCAGGAAGTTCTTCCCAACATCTGAGATGCGGGAGATGGAAAGGCAATTCCAGAACCTGAAGCAGGGGAACATGACGGTCAGCGAATATGCGGCAGAGTTCGGCCGACAAAGCCGTTTTGCCCAGAACCTGGTAGCTGACCCCAAGGATCGTGCTGAGCGATTCAGGTATGGCTTACGAGAAGAGATTCGCACCCCTGTGATCGCAGGTGGCGCTAAGACTTATGAGAGGATCCTGATCCGAGCTCAAGACGTGGAGAAGAGCCAGCCTTCTCGATCCAAGAGGGAGTACCCTGGAACTAGCAACTTCCAGGGTAGTCAGAAGAGGCCCAACAACAACAACAACAGGCCCTCGCACCACCAGCAGCATCATCATCAGGCGAGAACCAAAGACAGAGCACACCAGAAGCAGATCCCTGTCTGTGACTATTGCAAGAGGCCAGGGCATCAGTCGAACATCTGCAGGAAGAGGCTAGGACACTGTCTAGTCTGTGGGTCTGCCACCCACCAAGTGAAGGACTGTCCCATGTCAGCCCACAGGACCGGAACCAACCAGCAAAGAGCTCCCCTACCTACTTAGCAACAACAGTTTGGACAGCACCAGCAGAAGACCGGACGAGCTTTTGCTCTAGCAGCTGATGAGCAGGAGCCAGAGCAGGAACCCACCGCAGATGTCATCACAGGTTCCATTTATGTGTTTTTACATCCTGCTCTAGCATTATTTGATTCGGGTGCATCACATAGTTTTATATCATCAAAGTTTATGTCTGCACACCACATAGATTCGGGACTTAGCAAGGTGATTAGTAGAGTTATGACCGGTGGTGGACCTATACCCATCACTGAAGCTTGTAATTGTCCCATAACCATCTCTGGCCATCAGTTCTCAACACCTTTACTAGTGATGCCCCTGCCCAACTATGATGTAGTCCTAGGGATGGACTGGTTAAGTGAACAGCATGCGCTGATAGATTGTCACCGAGGATGTGTAATCTTTAGTCCACCAGGAGAATCGAAGTTTGAAATCTCTCGGGCTCCGGAAGATATGAAGAGTATTTCCTACTCCTCTATCACCGAAGAACCCGGGCCTCCTCACCCTATCATTGCGGAATTTATGGACGTCTTTCCAGATAGTCTTCCAGGATTGCCGCCAGATCGAGATGTGGAATTCACTATCGATCTAGTACCCGGCTCTTCCCCTATTTCTCGGGGATGCTACAGAGTCAACCCCAAGGAGGCCAAGGAGATGAAGGATCAGATCGACGAGATAAAGGCACAAGGATTTATCAGAGACGGGGCTTCACCCTGGGGAGCACCAGTGTAGTGCCCCGTCCCGCAAAGTTAATCGGAGGAATCGAAACGCCGACGGCGTTCGGACTTGGCCTTACAACGGCGACTCGAAGACATCGCTCAGGTGGGGTAGTTTCGGTGAACTTGCCTCATCTCTGCCTTCACTTAATAATTCGTGTGGTTTCAACTTGCGCAAGTAGGCTAATATAAAAGCTACGAACGCACATAGCTAAGGGAGTAATCCTGACCCGTCTGAATGTCTTAGAACATGGAAAATGGTCCCGCGGTCTCAATAGAAGTCGGCTCAGCGTGCTCTAAAATGACACTCGGTCCTTTGTCCCGTGGCTTGGGAGAAGGAAAGTTGGTATTCGACACAAACGATGAGTTAGCCTATGTCATAGGCGTCGCCCGAACTGCGCAAGGCTTGGCATAGCCTTGGCTCGTCCCTCGGGTTAAGTTGTTGGCTTGAGTAAGTTAGGCAAAGTTATGCCGATCGACCTAAGTCATTCCAAGTGCCGTCCCGCTCGTTCTGCGGTTGTCAAGTCAAATAGTCCCACGATCTCAAGGGCCATCATATAACATATGACTTGGGTGATAGCGTCGCGTAAGACGGAAGTCAGTTACAGGCATGAGTCACGGTTGGCACGATGTTAAGTTAGCCACGGTCCATGGCACTTAAGGAACATATTTTATTCAAGTTAAGTTGGAAGGCTACGTAGTAGTCGTTCCCTCGAGTTCAAAGAAGTTCGAGGCGGTCCCTCGGTTGGGAGTCTCGCGTTCCTATCCACGTTAAGTATTCGAGGCGGTCCCTCGGTTGGGAGTCTCGCGGTCCCGAGGCACGTTATGCCAAGTGTGATTCAGAGCACGAGTTGCTAAGTATAGTTCCGGTCGTACCAACAAGTAGGCCATGCATTTACGTGAGTTTAGATGTCTCGTAGGTGCGTGGTCATTGGACACCTTGTCGACAAGGATTTCTGCCTAGACTGGTTATACGCCGGGGCACCGGGCCCAAACATCCTAGGAGGTAGACGTTATAGCAACGCATGCTTTTATTGCGTGGGTAGTCGGGGGCTTTCTATGGGGCTAGCTACCTTGCATCGAAGGACCCGCCGCCTACCCGAGCTATGTCCGCGATGGCTTGTCATGCCAGTGGCCTTTCATATAGATAATTGGCGTGCTAAGCGACAAATTCGCATGCACGGTATCGGTCCTAACAAAGGAAGTGTAAGCACGGTATGCGTTGAATGGTGAAATGTGTGCTCGGTTGCACCCAAAGTATTGTAAAAGCCTACGATTCGGCTATACGTAAAGACATGTGTTTCGCTACGAGATATGACGTCGTACTTGAGTTCTAAACATCGGTTCCACAAGTTTGGTTATACGTTTCGAGTTAAGTCGAGAAGGGCCGTAGGGCAAGTATTTGACACGACCTAGTCGTTACGTCCAAGAGTATATTACGAAAGACAAGTACGAGTCGGTACGTTGACAATGCAAGCACAAAAAGAGTCTAGAGGCAAAGTATGGGTACGTTATTAGTGCAAGGCACGAAGATGGTCTAAAGATACTAAATAGGCCGAGCGTCGGTCCTAAAATCGATCCTAAGACAAGACTAGAAAGACAATCGTAAAGGGGCTTGTATTGCACAAAATAAAATAAACGTGTCGGTTTTGTATGGGTGGGCGAGGAGTTCACTCCACCAGTACAATGGTACTGACACCCACACAGTGTTTATGTGCAGGCACAGGTAGAAGCTCGTGGTGCGGGGCTCGCTTGGATGCGTCGAGGCACGGAGTTCCTTGGTGATTCTAAGCGTGCGGTCGCGTGAAGATCAGACTTATATGGGACATAATGTATGGACATCGCCTTCCGAAGCTTCCGCTGGATTCAAGTATTGTATTGAGAGATAAGAGAGAGCAGAGTGATTGTAATGTGAGACAAGTATATTTGAGTGATTGTAATCTTGGCCTTGCGCCCCCAATGTAACCTTTGTTTCGATATCAATAAAGAGTTTCTTTTGATTAACTTGTGTTTTGTTCTTATTTTCTGCTGCATGTTCAATGTCTCTGCTTGGGACTTCTGTGCGACGACCCCGTCGCAGCCGCTGTAATCGGCCGTTATGGAACCCGCCTTGCACGAGCGCAATCTAGGCTCGTGCAGCATCACGCCTTAGCGAGGACGATCGCTCCTACGGGAGCGGGGCGTGACATAATGGTATCAGAGCACGGCTTTACGTCCTTGAACTACCGATTGAATTCTTTAACTCCGTTGTTCTGCAAACTCTGAATTGTGCTTACGCAACGTGATATCGTTGGTGCGCTCTCTCTCAAACGTCCCTCGGCATGTCCATATAATAAGTCTAATATTTTCGAAAGCTCGTACAAGTGTTCAATCGAACGCATCGATAAGGATGGCCTTTGGGCCGAACGGTGCCGACCTTGAGTTGATAGAAAATGCGTGCAAAAGTTAGCAAGTCGTGTGTGTGCCTAACGAGTCCTACGTTAGCAAATGAGCGTGAAAACTCAGAGTATAGACCATACGGGATGGTTATGCGGCACAACTTAGTCCGCGTATCGCGCACCTCGACCTTTTGGTGCAAATGAGTCGCAACCAATATTAAGTACCGCTTGGTCGGGAACGGAGATACACTTGGAGTGTATATCGATAGAAACGTTATAAAAACTAACGCTTAGGCGTACACGGAAGATTGTTCTGGATTTTGAGGAATAGTACGAACGACTTTGTGCGTCGATGCGACGTGAACGATTACGCTAGGGATTCGTCGAACGAATTCGAAACTTGTCCTAGCGAATAACGCGAACATGATTTAGACTAGATCGGATGACTCGAATCCCGAGTGGTGTATGGTCCGTCTTGGAAAGCATTCGAGCGAAAAATTGAGGATTGCACGAGTATGAAACGCAAAAAACGATTGAGTTCGAATCGAGGACATTGATACGAATCGTATACAAAAAGTTAACATGACGGGTAGGTAGCGTGCATGAAATGTTTAATTTGACGTTAGGCAAACGACTCTGAGGATTGAAATCGATGTTGCTCGATGGTTGAGTTATCAAGGAATGATGCGAATTAAGGAAATACGTTAGTCAATGACTTGAGATAGACGGATAAACGATACGTGAATTTGGGTTGAAGAAATTGATGTGGTGAACGGTTCGAGGAGATTATCCGGTCGGACGATAGCATCATTCGCATGACTCAGAATTCGTTGCAAACGAAGATCGTCAGGTTACGTATATCGTCGATGGTATTGAGGCATATCAAAGATGATATACAATAACTCGGAGGTACTCGGACTCGGTGAATGACGATCGTACAAGTGCTATTATTCGGTTGGATGCTATACTTAGGATCTTGATTGAGACGAATGTTGGATAACAGTGATCGTGTTTGGATGGTTGCGTTGATAACCACAACGTCGACGGTCTTGTCTTGTGCGAGCGCAACTCTAGCCTCGTACATGCGTTACATCAGATTTGGAGTAATCGTTCCGCGTGAGCGCTGACATGGTGATTCATGTCGTGGGAATGATCGAACTCGGGAAATCAAGATGTGGCAACTTCGATTGTCTCGACTTGTCGGTTTGATACGAAGGCAAATTCGAGGATTTAAAGGACTTGTGATTGACGATTGAGTAAAAACTCGAGGATTGAATAGGTCCAATCCGTGCATCGAGAATGAAGGAGTCTAGACGCGAAACAAGTGCTACGCCCTGATGAGAATGATTATTCCGCGGGAGCGTTGCATGGTGATTCATGAACCACCGTAGATGATCGGACTCGCGTGAGATCGGAGCGTGGCATACTGTTAAGTCAGACGACCTTGTGATCGATTACGTGAATTGGAATAGATGATTTCGGAAACGTGCAATATGAATTATGGTTTAGAGAGGAATCATGTCGTTACGTGCTTGATTTGAGAATGAATAATAGGCGGATTATGTCGAACGTGTTCAAAGAGATAGACTATACGAAACGGCTTGATGAACGAACGATATTGATATGACGTGAAATTGGTTGAAATGTGAGTTGTCGTAGGATGACTTTAACGACTCGTACCCCGTGCGTCGAATATTGGGATGTGTGTAGGAAATTGATGCTCGATGTTTAGAAATCGGAGTGATGCGAGCTTGGGTAGAAAACCCCGTACCAACGATTTGGTTTGACCTTAGGATGGGGTCAGTATTGATATCGTTGTTTGGGAACTATGATTCCAGTACTGACGAAAAGACATAACCTAGCGGTTTGGCAGGCGTTCGAGCGTGAAGCGATAGGTGTTACGGAGGCACCACTCGTGAGTCTTGGCTGACATGCACGTATATCAGGGACGCCCGAATATGTGCACGATCTGACTCGAGTGGTGATGGCGGATTCTCTATCACGAGGCTTGGCTGAAATGTATGTATTTTGGGGACGCCTGGAATATGTGCACGATCCAACTAAGTGATACGTTGAATCAAGTGAGACTTGAGGAACAAAAAATGTCGAGGATTTTGAAATCGTGAGTTTCGAAGAAATGTTGATGGTAACGCGATCATTGAGCTGAGACGAGTTCGAACGTTGGTTGATCGATTGGTGTGCCTTACGACTAAGTTAGCCATAAGTGCGAGCGTGGCTCGGAATCGAAGAAACGCGTAGGCAGAATGTGTACGATTGAGTCTTGGCCATAGAAATGGTAGGATGGCTTGCCTTCAGGAAAGTCTCGAGGACGAGACTTGTTCTGAGTGGTGTATGTTGTAGTGCCCCGTCCCGCAAAGTTAATCGGAGGAATCGAAACGCCGACGACGTTCGGACTTGGCCTTACAACGGCGACTCGAAGACATCGCTCAGGTGGGGTAGTTTCGGTGAACTTGCCTCATCTCTGCCTTCACTTAATAATTCGTGTGGTTTCAACTTGCACAAGTAGGCTAATATAAAAGCTACGAACGCACATAGCTAAGGGAGTAATCCCGACCCGTCTGAATGTCTTAGAACATGGAAAATGGTCCTACGGTCTCAATAGAAGTCGGCTCAGCGTGCTCTAAAATGACACTCGGTCCTTTGTCCCGTGGCTTGGGAGAAGAAAAGTTGGTATTCGACACAAACGATGAGTTAGCCTAAGTCATAGGCATCGCCCGAACTGCGCAAGGCTTGGCATAGCCTTGGCTCGTCCCTCGGGTTAAGTTGTTGGCTTGAGTAAGTTAGGCAAAGTTATGCCGATCGACCTAAGTCATTCCAAGTGCCGTCCCGCTCGTTCTGCGGTTGTCAAGTCAAATAGTCCCACGATCTCAAGGGCCATCATATAACATATGACTTGGGTGATAGCGTCGCGTAAGACGGAAGTCAGTTACAGGCATGAGTCACGGTTGGTACGATGTTAAGTTAGCCACGGTCCATGGCACTTAAGGAACACATTTTATTCAAGTTAAGTTGGAAGGCTACGTAGTAGTCGTTCCCTCGAGTTCAAAGAAGTTCGAGGCGGTCCCTCGGTTGGGAGTCTCGCGTTCCTATCCACGTTAAGTATTCGAGGCGGTCCCTCGGTTGGGAGTCTCGCGGTCCCGAGGCACGTTATGCCAAGTGTGATTCAGAGCACGAGTTGCTAAGTATAGTTCCGGTCGTACCAACAAGTAGGCCATGCATTTACGTGAGTTTAGATGTCTCGTAGGTGCGTGGTCATTGGACACCTTGTCGACAAGGATTTCTGTTAGCACCCTGAAATTCGGGTTGATTTTTTTTCATTTTATTTATTTTCTGATTGTTTGGTGTCATTAAATATTTTATTCTATTTATTTATCTGTTAGTGTACTTTTTCATGCCATTGATATTTGGAGTATCAGGGATGTTCAACTCTGGAAATCTTCTTCACGGGTTTTGGAGTGGACACGATTACCTTCATGACGGTATATAGTGTCCCATCCAAACTTGTTCTCTTGTGCTCTTTCTGCTTCGTTGAACTTCGGGTCGGTTTAGACCATTTGATTGATATTTATTTTTCCCACTTTTTTCCTTGATCATTTTCAGCGCGTTACCATGACATTTAAATTGGAAGCGCCAGACCAGTCATTTCCTTGAAACCAACTCCTCATTGATGATCTATTCGAGACGCTCGTCACCCATGACCTTCGTTTCCCACTCATTCATGTCATTTTGGGCTCCATTTGATTCGCACAACTTTTCCGACGTGTGACCCGATTTTATTTCACGCCACGGCGTCACATTCATTTTTCAACTCGATTTGTGGGTCCCCTGTCGACCAAAACCTATCAGCCCCAACTATGGACATGGCCTACTTTGAGCCTACTATCCGTCCGCCACTTGTGTCCCATTATTTGGAATCCCCATGTGCTACTTATTTACACATGATCATCAACGTCTATATTTTAATTCTATTTTTGCACGATGTCCAGTTTTGATCCAATCCGGCTCCACCGAGTCCAGTCCAGCTCCATGATTTTCTCCATCGGGACACCCTCATTTTTTTGTGTCCAAAAATAATATTTAATACCATGTTTCCATATTTCAATATTTGTTTAAATTTCCATTTGTTTAATTCCCATCGGAATGACAATATTCCTCAAATTAATCTCTAGCCTTTTGATTTCCCAAATCAATCCTATCCATTAATCTTCAACTTTTCCCACACTCCCCACAGCCTATAGCTTGGCCGGCCCTAAAATAGTGAAGAGAATCTTTTTCTCTCTCACATTCAATGGTCTTCTCTCTCCTCAATTATTTCTCTCCCCTCTCATTATTTTTTTCCCATGCAAATAAACTATTCACACCAAAGCCTCCACAGCAGCTCATTTCTCTTCGACCCCTCCATCAACTAACCGACCACCTGGCCATGCCCCGAGCTTGCTCTTCTCCTCCCAGCCAGGCCGACCACCCCCCCTGGCCGGCCTCGCCATGGTCGACCACCGCCGGCACAGCAGGCCGCGCCACCTTCCTCCTCCTTCTTCCCTCTCATTCGCCATCTCCACTCCATTAACCGCCACCACCATCATCAACAGCCGCAGCCACCACCACTCGACCCAACCGGCCACCTCGCCGCACCTCCGTCGGGCCAGGCGCATCGTGCCGCCGCCTGCCACCAGCGCGCACAACGCGACTGGACAGCAGCAGCAGCGCGCTCCTTCGCGCGCGCGCGCGAGCGCGTGTAGCGCTGCGTCGTTCTCGTCGGCCACGCCCGACGTGGCCATGGCTCCCCCTACGGCCCACGAGCTCCGGCGACCCCCCTGGGTCCGCCCTCTTCTCTTCCAGCGCGACGTATAGGCGATTCGTGCGTTTTGCACGACGTCCCGTCGTGACGCGCGCGAAATGAAGTTCGATTTGGCGCTCCGTCGCAGCGACTTCGCGCACGTTTTCCCGGAGATCCGACCATTGGATCGGCAATTTCTTCGCTCCGTCGCAATCTCGGTATATCCACCTTCGTTCATGTCAATTTTCGTCCGTTAATTTTATTGTTTGATACATGAAAACCGGCACCCAAGTTGACCGTTTAAATTGTATTAAATTTGGACAGTTTCGCGGGGCCAACTTCATCAGCTTGTATCTCCTCCACCGCAGCTCCGTTTGGCGTGCTACCAGTTCCGGTGCGAAGCTGGTATAACCCTCTTCCTACTCCCTTTAGATTTCATTTCAGTTTGAGCTTGTTTGATTGGTTGAATTCGACGCCAAAGTTGGCCGTCCGAATTCGTAATTTCTAACTTGTAAAATTCTATTTTTGAACACGGGACTCCAGATTTCATTTCTGACACCACCATTAGACTTGTGGCGTCGTTCTGGCATGTTTTCATATAAAATTTGTTAGATCTAGAGAACGTGGGCCCGGGCACGTTTTTTGGTGCAAAGCGGATCCCACATTCTGGGTCAACGGGACTTTTTGACGCCGGCTCATCGGAATCCAATTCCGGAGATACCGTTGAGTTCGTATCGTCATTCTGGACTCGTTGACAGGTAGTTTGCTGAGTTTTGAGAACTATGGCTCCGGCACGCATTTCCGTGCAAACCGGAATCCCAAGTTCTGGTCAACGGGCCAAAATGAGATCGGGTCAACGGAATCCAATTCTGGAGATACCGTTGGGTTCGTATCGTCATTCTGGTTGCGTGGACATATAATTTGCTATATTTTATAGACTTATTTTCTTGCACATTTTTCGGTGCAAAACGGCTCCGACACGGACACCGTTTTGACCCGAAATTACCTTTTTGCCCTTGTGTCCAAATTGGACCGTTGGGTAGGCTATCCTAGCTAATTTGACCATTCTGGACACGTTGACGATGTTCATTTCATCGTCCGACAACGTTTGTTGATAATTTCTCTGAGTTTAACTTTTTTTATAATTAATTAATAATTAATTCATATAATGTTCGTATTTCGGGATTAGTACAACGAAACTGAGATCAGCCAATTCCAGTGATCTCACATCGCTGAAATTGACAAGTTGGACACGTGGATCACTATAATAAGATTATCAGCCTTACCGATAATCTTCTTATCTCGATTTACGCATCGTAAGTTTCAACGTACAAATAACGAAGTACACTTTATATTAGACTAGAATTGACCCTGATTGACCTAAGTTGACCAGTTGACCCAAAGTCAACTGTAAGTCAACACTTGACCTAGTTTGACTAGATTATTGACCAGAGTCGACCTAGAGTTAATTTGACTTAGAAGAACCAAGAATAATATAGATTGCCTGTAGGGATTCATTTATTTCAACTTAAACACCTTGTAACCTGTGTTGCTTTAATTAGGACTCTGTGGCTTCAGTGGGACCCTCTCTACTTATCAGCTGATCAGGTTATCGAGGCGAGTACATTCTCTGTTCATTTCATATCCTGCTTAGAATTATTTCCTGCAGTAGATTACTTTACTTGTACTGTCACGTTGGTCACACGGATTGGTACTATATGGATCCCTTCTTGAGATGTTATCCTTAGGGAGCATCGGGTACTCTATGTTTGTGCGTTTCACTTGCATGGCGTATCACTATGCTTCGTTGATTCTTCGATCACTTGTGACATATACTCTTATGATCACAGAGTCATCCTGGAATCCTTATCCCATTTATGGGTCTACTATGTATCACCTTCGGGGTCTATCACCTTCGGGGTCTATCACCTACGGGGTCTATTACCTTCGGGGTCTGTTACATAGCATCATAACATAACCTGGCTGGATCCTTGTGTATTGATTGGGGGTACGGGGGAGTATATGTGGACATGTGAATAATACACCAGTAGTTTCTTATCAGAATCATTCCTTAGTGTCTTATCAGAATCATCCCAGGCCATTTACATGTTCATATTGTACTCTGACTCACTAGTCACATGCTAGTTCTCTATGTATAGTAGATATTTCTATTACAGTTACCTCTCTGTTTACATACTGTTTTCTTTTAGTACCTGTATCTTACTTTACTGCATGTTATATATTTTCTAACCTGCTATGATCTGTTGAGATGTACTGTACTCGCTCCAGTCCTGACTGGACCTGTTGATAAATTTTACAGATAGCTTGGAGGTTGCCTGCTAGCCTAGAGGAGACACAGTAGGGTTTGTTTAGGTAGTTATTTCTTTTTGGTCTGGAGTTGTATTTACTTTGTGGATTACTGTACCTTGTATTGAGTTTTGAAGATGTATTTCTGGGTTCATGTATCTTAGACACTTAGACTTCTATCTCCTGTATTTATTTTGGATTTTATGTTTTATCTATTCTTATCATGCTCTACCTTAGATGTGATTGAGTTGTATCTGCTATGTCACCCCCATTCGGAGAGTATAAACTGTTTAGTCTTATACTGTTAGATGCATTGAGACCTAGGACAGCGTTCTACCGCCGACACTGCGGCGTAGGCTGGGCGTTGTTACGTCCTCGAGCCCTAACTCTGGGGCGCGGGTCGTGACAATTTCTGCCTAGACTGGTTATACGCCGGGGCACCGGGCCCAGTCATCCTAGGAGGTAGACGTTATAGCAACGCATGCTTTTATTGCGTGGGTAGTCGGGGGCTTTCTATGGGGCTAGCTACCTTGCATCGAAGGACCCGCCGCCTACCCGAGCTATGTCCGCGATGGCTTGTCATGCCAGTGGCCTTTCATATAGATAATTGGCATGCTAAGCAGCGAATTCGCATGCACGGTGTCGGTCCTAACAAAGGAAGTGTAAGCACGGTATGTGTTGAATGGTGAAATGTGTGCTCGGTTGCACCCAAAGTATTGTAAAAGCCTGCGATTCGGCTATACGTAAAGACATGTGTTTCGCTACGAGATATGGTGTCGTACTTGAGTTCTAAACACCGGTTCCACAAGTTTGGTTATACATTTCGAGTTAAGTCGAGAAGGGCCGTAGGGCAAGTATTTGACACGACCTAGTCGTTACGTCCAAGAGTATATTACGAAAGACAAGTACGAGTCGGTACGTTGACAATGCAAGCACGAAAAGGGTCTAAAGGCAAAGTTTGGGTACGTTATTAGTGCAAGGCACGAAGATGGTCTAAAGATACTAAATAGGCCGAGCGTCGGTCCTAAAATCGATCCTAAGGCAAGACTAGAAAGACAATCGTAAAGGGGCTTGTATTGCACAAAGTAAAATAAACGTGTCGGTTTTGTATGGGTGGGCGAGGAGCTCACTCCACCAGTATAGTGGTACTGACACCCACACAGTGTTTATGTGCAGGCACAGGTAGAAGCTCGTGGTGCGGGGCTCGCTTGGATGCGTCGAGGCACGGAGTTCCTTGGCGATTCTAAGCGTGCGGTCGTGTGAAGATCAGACTTATACGGGACATAATGTATGGACATCGCCTTTCGAAGCTTCCGCTGGATTCAAGTATTGTATTGAGAGATGAGAGAGAGCAGAGTGATTGTAATGTGAGACAAGTATATTTGAGTGATTGTAATCTTGGCCTTGCGCCCCCAATGTAACCTTTGTTTCGATATCAATAAAGAGTTTCTTTTGATTAACTTGTGTTTTGTTCTTATTTTCTGCTGCATGTTCAATGTCTCTGCTTGGGACTTCTGTACGACGACCCCGTCGCAGCCGCTGTAATCGGCCGTTATGGAACCCGCCTTGCACGAGCGCAATCTAGGCTCGTGCGGCATCACGCCTTAGCGAGGACAATCGCTCCTACGGAAGCGGGACGTGACAACCAATTTTGTTCGTGCCCAAGAAGGATGGAACCGTGCGGATGTGCATCGACTACCGAGCGCTGAACAACATCACCATCAAGAACAAGTACCCCTGCCCCGGATTGACGACCTGTTTGATCAACTGAGTGGAGCCAAGGTATTTTTGAAGATAGATCTCAGATCAGGCTACCATCAAATCAAGGTCAGGAAGGAGGATATTTCCAAGACGGCGTTCAACACCAAGTATGAACAATTTGAATTCTTGGTCATGTCATTTGGACTGACAAATGCTCCTGCGTTATTTATGAACCTCATGAACAAGGTTTTTCATGAATATTTGGATCAGTTTGTTGTTGTCTTCATCGATGACATATTGATCTACTCGAAGACGGAGGAAGAGCATGAAGAGCACTTGAGGAAAGTGCTGAGTACCTTGAGAAAGGAGAAGCTCTATGGTAAGCTATCCAAATGCGAATTCTTTTTAGACAACGTGGAATTTTTGGGCCATGTTGTCACAGGAAAAGGAATTTCGGTGGATCCAAAGAAGATAGCTGCTATTGAGAAGTGGACTGCACCAAGCTCGGTTGCAGAGATCAGAAGCTTTTTGGGACTAACTGGCTACTACCGGAAGTTCGTGAAGGATTTCTCCAAGATTACGGAGCCAATGACGAAGCTTACCAGGAATAACGAGGAGTTCATATGGTCTGAAGCGTGCCAGTCAGCTTTTGAGGAACTGAAGAAGAGGCTTACAACTGCGCCGATACTTGCGCTACCCGCAGGTACCAGCGGTTTTTCAATCTATAGTGATGCTTCCGAAAAAGGACTAGGTTGCGTTCTTCAACAACACGGGAAAGTAATTGCCTATGCATATAGACAATTACGGACTCATGAGAAGAACTACCCCACACATGACTTGGAGCTTGCAGCGGTGATATTTACTTTGAAGCTATGGAAGCACTACCTGTATGGAGAGAGCGTGGAAATATTTACGGACCACAAAAGTCTGAAATATGTTTTCACTCAGAAGGAGCTGAACATGAGACAAAGACGATGGCTGGAGCTGATGAAGGATTTTGATATCAACCTGCAGTACCATCCGGGTAAGGCTAATGTTGTTGCAGATGCACTTAGTCGATACCCGATGGCAATGTTCTTGACCAAGGAGCGCCATTTGCTGGAGGACATGGAGAAGCTTGGATTGGAAATTGTACTGCCCAAGGAGGAGATGAAGAAACTTGGAAAAGAAGCCGTCGTACCAGGAGCTGAATCATCATTGATGCAGTTGCAAGTGCGTTCGAGTCTTATGGACAGGATCAAGGAGACACAATTCCAAGATGAGACGCTTTGCAAACTTAGAGACCAAGTGCTTGCAGGAACACTCGAAGGATTCTCAATCGCCAGCGACGGAGCATTGAAGAATGGTACGAGACTGTGCGTACCAACTGGCGAACTGAGGAACGAGCTGATGCAAGAAGCGCACCAGTTGCAGTATTCCATACACCCAGGAGCCAACAAAATGTACCGGAATATGCGGACTATAGTATGGTAGTACGGAATGAAGAAGGATGTATCCAGGTATGTGGCAAGATGTTTAATTTGTCAGCAAGTTAAAGCTAGCAGACAGAGACCAGCAGGATTATTGCAGCCGCTGGACATTCCGAAGTAGAAATGGGGGCACATAACGATAGATTTTGTATCGGGACTGCCTCGATCCAAGGAGGGAAGGATGCCATTTGGGTTATAGGGGACCGACTGACGAAGTCAGCTCACTTTATCCCCTTCAAGGTTGGTTTATCCACCGAGAAGTTGGCAGCACTGTACATGCGGCACATCTACCGGATTCATGGAGTTCCGGTAAGTATCGTATCTGACAGAGATACTAGATTTACATCTCACTTTTGGAAGAGTTTGCATGGCAGCTTGGGAACCCAACTGAAGTTCGGCACCGCCTACCACCCTCAGACTGACGGGCAATCGGAGAGAACAATCCAGACGCTAGAAGATATGCTGAGATCCTGCGTCCTGGAATTTGGAGGGTCTTGGGAAGACCATTTGCACTTGGTAGAGTTCTCTTACAACAACAGCTACCAAGCTAGCATCGGGATGACACCGTTCGAGGCACTCTATGGACGTCGTTGCCGCACTCCACTTGCCTGGGACGACGTCGGTGAACGAGTGTTGCTTGGACCTGAGATGGTGACCGAAGCAGCAGAGAAGGTGAGAATGATCAGAGACAAGCTCCGGATAGCCCAGGACAGACAGAAGCATTGGGCCGATTGCAGCAGACGGCCTTTGGAGTTTGAAGAAGGCGACAGTGTGTTTGTGAAGATCTCGCCTACCAGAGGAACAATCCGTTTCGGCAGAGCAGGAAAGTTAAGCCCCAGGTACATTGGTCCATTTGAAGTACTTAGCAGGATTAGAGAAGTGGCTTATCGGGTGGCTCTACCCCCAAGTCTCGAAGGCGTCCACAATGTCTTCCACATCTCGCAGCTGAGATGCTACATCCCGGACCCGAGCCATATCTTGGACCATTCAGAGCTGGAGATTGGACCCAGCCTCACAGTGCCGGAGAAGCCAATGGTAATATTGGACCGAGGCGAGAAGAGAACCAGAAAAACCGTGACGCCAATAGTCAGAGTGATATGGCGACACAACTCACCAGGCGAGTCAACCTGGGAACGAGAAGACCAGATGCGGGAGCAGTACCCCTACCTGTTTGAGACTTGAGGTAATCCCTAACCTTGCTTTTAAATTTCGAGGACGAAATTTTCTAAGGAGGGAAGATTGTGAAACCCATATTTTTGTGACTAATTATTATTAGTGTTTTAGTATTATTATTTGTATTTCTATTATTATTATTATTATTATTATTATATTATTTTGAGTGTTAAATTATTTCAAAAATTAAATAACATGGATTTTTGAGTCCAGACCCAGACCCGAGTCCGACCCCAGACCCGAGCCTGAGCCCGAACCCAGACCTGAACCCCTTTTCTATTAAATCTGAATTCTGAGTTATTAAAAAAAAATATTGTTGAGCACTCTTGAGTTGGTCCACGATTGGACCAACTCTTCTCCCACTCCCCTTACTTTTCTCCCCCCACATTACTCTCAGCCATAACTCCCCCTTAATTCCTCCTCCACTCTCCTTTTAAATCACCCCACCACCAACTCCTCTAATCTAACCCATTTCCTACAGAAGAGAAGCAACCCCACCACCACTAATAACCAAACTCTCTTTCCCCTCTACTCTCTTCTAGAGAGCAACCCATTCACAGAACCCTCCACTCCCTCTTTCCTTTCCCCTTCACACAACGCCAAAGCCCCTCTTCCCAAGCTCTGTGCCCTAAAGCCGCGTGGCCCAACTCCCGCCGGCTCCCCCTCACCGGCCCTTCCCGCGCGGTCAACTCAGGCCTGCCCCCAGTATCTCCGGCCGAGCTCCACGACGCCGCGGCCTCCCCGCGAGCCGCCGCCAGCCGCGCCCAAGCCCGCGCGCCTTCCCGTGCGGCCTCCTCCCCGCACAGTCCCCTGGCCGCAGTCCCCTCTGGCCGACTCCCCTGCGGCCACTGTCCCTCTGTCCGACTTCCCCGAGCCCGGCCAGCCTTTCTCCAGCGTGCCCCGACCCCTGTCGGCCTCCCCGCTGACCTAGGCGCCGTGCCCTAGCTCCGGCGTTCTTTTTCGACGCCTCCAGCGTCTTTTGTCGGCGTTCTTCGTCGACGCAGCACTGTGCATCGTTCCCAGCGCTGTCTCAGGATTATTTTGCCATCCGAATCTCCTATTCTTTCTATTATTATTCATCTGAGAGCTCTAGCCGAGCAACCTGAGGTATAACCCCTGTCCCGCCCATTTTTATTCTAGTCTATGATGAGAAATGGTCCCCGATTCCCTTTGGGAATTCGGTTTTAGCGACATCGTATTTTTTCGGAACCTTCGGAAAGGTTCTGTGGATTATTTTGGATTTCCTGAATATTTCGGGAATTGATTTTTGGTATGTTTTGGCTTTCCGGATTTTTCCGGTAGCGTTCTGTGATTTTTGGGTTGGAATCGGACTTCCGAAAATTATTCGGCTCATTTCGATTATTCTGTGGATTGGTTGTGGATTTTATATATACAAATTTGGGTTTCCCTGGTTTGGGATTTGCAGGAAATTATCGGCGCTATTTTCCAGTTTTTGGGTTGACCAAAAACAGAGGAGTTGCTGCCGGATTTTTTCGTAAATTCCTGATTATTTTAAAAATAAATTTAAAATGGATTTCGGAATTTTTATTTGATATTTTATTTTGGGTGACGACCGTATCGGTCAATGGACCCGGCTAAGTGCAAACGAAACCGGCTTCGTCCGGACGTTGAGGCATTAGCCAAGTTGAGGATTGGACCATATCTGAGACTTTATATTTTTCTTTATTTTTACTATTAATTTCTGTTCATATTTTATTAATATTTAAGTTTAGGACTAACGGCAGTTTTGTCTTATTTTAATTTATGTAAATAAATTATAATGGGCATAAGCCCAGCTGGCTGTGGTCTGTAACTGTAATTGATAGTTTAGATTTTAGTTATTTCTGATTTTGCGAGTTTTTGTATTAAATGAGTAAATTGAATAAAAAGTATTTTCGTATAAAAATAATTAAGATTTTCTCACCTAAAATCTATCAGTTTTTATTTAATTAAAAATTATGTATTTCTCACTAAATAAGAAAATTAGCTTTATATTTATAAACTATGAAAATACCAAGTTTTAGTAAATTAATCTGGCATCGACGAGTTTTCCGAATTCAAAAGTTTAAAACGATCTTTTTCGCTTGTACTAAATCAACGCATAATTAATCGTGATTTCGTGTTTTGTTAATTAAAAGAATTAAAAATGGATTAGGACACAGATAGAGATTTCAACTAGCGTAGCTAGATTGGTAAACCTGGAATCTGAGTCAATTTCTCGAATATAGGAATTCGAGGACGATTCTGATTTCTTGTCTCGAAGTTTTCTACCTCTCCAGTCAATTCCTTTGAGGCAAGTATAGTTTGTGTTAGTTTACAGTTATTTATTTAATCGCTTTACTGTAAGTTTAAACCACGATGCAAACACGAAACTCTCTCTGAGAGTACTGTAACTACTGGGACTGGAAGAATAGTGTAATGAGTATGACCATACTGTAACAAATCCCCTATCATTTACTGTAACAAACCTAAGCCGGTCATATTTCATTGCCTGTTCAAATCACACTGTTTTACTGCTGAAAACTGTTCATATTTAAACTGTTTAGAACTGCATGATTCTATTATTTAATTTAACTGTTAAATTAGCATGAATTGTACTTTGCTCCCTCCTGACTGGAGATACATTTTTAGGAGACATTGAGGATGCTGAGCTGTTAATCAGCAGCTACTACGACCCTGTGTTGTACCCGGTTGTGCTGCCAGAGTCCCCACAGGAGGACGATGGACTGAGGCCGATGATCCGGCCAATAGATAGATTTTCTTTTCTGCATTGTTGTTTTATTTCAAATTCTGTTATTTCATTTCAGAACCATTTCCATTTGTATTTAAATTTCAAAGTTTAATAAAGTTTATTTTCGATGTTGAGTTGTGACAAATAGTTACGTTGTATGGTTACCTGCTACTGAACAGCTTACTGTCGCCGTCTCAACAACGGTGCAGGCTGGGCATGATCCGGTTCGACCCAATTAGTTGGGATCGGGTCTTGACAAAAGCCTAGACAGCTTTTAAACTCAATGCTTGAGTATCGTGAAGCACGAACGGTCAGAGAATTGATTTCACCCTATTATTAAATTTTCTTTAGTCATTTAAAAACTTTTGAATTGTTGAACTATCCCCTGGTTGGCTTTGCTAAACCATTTTAACCTGACTTTCTTGAATCCATAGGACATACTTCTTTTTGTGTCAACCCAACTTACCCAGCACATTCTCAAACTTTCCTTGGATAAGAAATTATTTCTTCAAAAATAATTTTGGTAAATGTCAGTATCCTTTAAGTAATTTGTCGGGAATATTCTCATTGGCTTCTTCAACTCAACTCGAAGCTCTGGTGCTTCTATCTTATTTTGTGTCCAACTCAATTAGCCATAATCTAGTCAGACCAATTTCATGACTTCAACCAATCTCTCAAATCTCAAGGGATACTGGAACACGTATTTATCCTGATAAAATTTTCTTGATTCCAGAAGAACACACATCAACATCTTTTTCTATCATGACTAGAACTTTAGAACTCGTTTGAATTTTTAGGAAACTTCTTTGAAATTCTTATGGACAAAGTTGAAAAAATATTCAGTGGCCTAATATGGCTTCGCACATTTGCGTTGTAGTCATTTGTCTGAATTATGAAAACTGTGAGTTTACTGCAGCTAGTTGCGTACTGGCGGGGCATAGACTCTAAGTTGAAGTGATTCAGGTGTTGATAGATTTTTGGATATTATGGAGGCTACGTCCTAAATGCATCAAATTTGTCTCCTATGTTGTTCAGCCAGGAAATGAATAAGTTGATAGAATACTCGAAAACCTATTTCTATCCAAGTTGTGGAGCCAAATTTTACTGCAGTCAGGTGCACTCTGGCGAGACATGAATTTGAGACAAAGTTACTTCGAAAATATTTGAGTTTTCGAATATTATTCAAACTATATCCATAATATGGTTGTCTTTTCTGCACCATCAAATTATTCTCACTGTGTCTGAATAAAGAATTTGTTTTTAATGGCTTTCTATTTCCAGTAATCTCTTATCACCGCCAGAAAGGATCTATTCTCTATAAAATTGTACTTGATTTTCCTAGAACTATTTAGGATCATATCAATCTCTATTGACTCAATCTCTTTCCTGTTTCAACCTTAGTACGTTGTATATATATATATATATATATATATATATATATATATATATATATATATATATATATATATATATATATATATATATATATATATGTATTTTATATTTATTGATTCATCTATTTATTATTATTATTTTCTTAGTTACATATTTTGGAAGTTGTAGATAGTTGTGGTTAGCTTTATATATTAAATAGTTGATATATATCTTGTGGATGACCATATGTATATAGTTGATAGGTATATGAGGGGGAAACATAGATTGTTACCTATCTCATCCCTTGTAAGGGACCCTTGTAATAAAAATTAGATAGCTAAAGGGTAGAAAAGGTAGAAGAATACTTGGAGTAAGCTAACCTTGAGGGAGTGGTATACCCAGCTTGTGACTTATTTGGGTTAAAACCGTTAGTAGTGTTCACCAGTGCCTAAACCTCATTCAAACAAATGAAGGTATTTGGCAGTTTTAAGTTTATGATTAAAGGAAGAGTTTTCGGGATATAGACGAAATATAGGTAGAGTTTAGGTAATGTTCTCCCATGGAGGAAGTGAATTTGGATATATATAAACATGTGAATATAATGATCAAGTAAAGAAACACCTGACGAGGATCAACTTTTATGGTTAGATGACTACTATACCTGGAAGGAATAACACGAGCAATAGAGTGATAGGTTCTAGAGAAGAATAAGCAGGGAGGATTCGAGATAAGACCATTGGCATACAACAATGGATGAGAAATTGATTTATGTGGTTTATGATTCTCTATATATATTTAGTTTTAATACCTTGACAGATATCTTAGTTTTGTAGATACCGGAAGTTCAGCTAGTTAAGAGATTGGTTTGCATGGTATTAGTAGGGTAGTTACCTTGTAAATCTTTTCCTGCATATCTTATCCTCTCACCGTCAAAATAGTGAAACGATATTCTTTCTATTTCATTTGATCATCATTCAGTTCTCAATGGAAATACCTCATTCGATTACATTCCTATCACAGCTATATTGTTCTGATCACACTCGCTATCCTCCTATCATACAACTGTTGATTTTCCCTGAGTCAAACCCTTATACCCTAATTTGGAATTTCTAAGTCCCTCATCTCAATTGATTCTATTATCTTATGTCTTCTCAATAAATTGTTGATGTCCGTCACTTTCGTTTTCTGTTTCACGAGACCTCATTTGATTTTTCCTATATTTTTCTTTTGATTATATTTTAATCGTATCTAGACTTTACTCGTGCCCAAAATGATTTTGATCACAACAAAATTTATATCTCTATCTCAGATCATATCTAGATAATTCTAATCGTGCCTATATTTTTATCATTGTACCTAGTAATCATGCCTATAATCCGATCGTGTCTGATGATTTAAATTCCATTTTTGATCAAGACTAGGTAATTTTGGATTGTACCCCGCCTTATCTTTGAAATTTCGAGGACAAAATTTTCTAAGGAGGGAAGGTTGTGAAACCCACTCCCGGATCTTGTTCCTTTAATTGTTATTAGTGTAGTTATTATTATTATAATTACTATTATTATTATTATAGTCGGATGCTGAGCTGTAATACAACAGTTATTATGACTCAGTTCTGTACCCTGTGGTATTGCCAGAGTCCCCATTGGAGGACGCAGGACCTGAGGCCGACGAGCCGAACGCTTAGCTAGATTTTCTGTTTCCAGTTTGTGATCTGACCCAGCTGGTTTTGTGTGGCCAGATACCGGAGCAACTCCATAGGATCTCCCTATCTTCCAGCCAGATGGTGACCACCAGGCGTAATCCTGGCAACGAGTGGGTTTTATTTTTGCTCTCCCACTCTATTGTAAAAATATTCTTTTGAGGCGTTTAGCCGACGAGCACGTGTTAGCTCGATTGCACTTTACTTACTGTCTGCCTACGGGCTGTAGCATGATGAAAAAATCCTAGGGTTGATCATGTATGACTTAAACTCTTGTTAGTCTTCATATTTTGTATGACTAGCTTCATGATCATCCAAATATGTAATGTATGGGACGCCTTACTATTGTATATTTGGTGCTCTGACATCTTGTAACTGTTATTACTTGCTTGAGATTGAGATAATAGGCTTGTTCATGACCATAAGATACTGATGGCTTGTAGTTAAACCCTCATGTATCTAGACATCCGTGACTGTATAGCGAGGTGGGTTGCACTTTAATATACGTAGCTGGCTATGTCCGCCCCCGCTCTCCAGTATTCTAGTTTCGGGGCGTTACATGGTTTAAGTGGTAGTCCATGCAGGTCTTGTAAATCAAGATATGTAAGGGTTTACTGAATAGATGTCTCAGTCAGCACTCGCCCTTGATCTCTGCTCGTACACTCTAAATTCCTGAATTCTTGACCTGATCACATGCTTATGTCTTTGTTCTGTCCTGGTCCTTCCTTATTGTTCCCTGTGTCGTCTTCTTCAGCGGCATTGTTCCTGGTGCTACCGATCGGCAAGGCGTAGCACCTTTCGTGGGCCAGCAGCAACCTGCAGATCAAGCCCAGCATTTAGGAGTAGCCTCTAGAGTCATACCTATTGGGGGTCAAGAGCCACCAGTTCAGCTAGTCCAGCCTATAGAGCCTTTTATTTGAATTATGCATTTAATTCAGTTCTTTTACATTCCAGCTGTATTTATTTTAAAGTTGAATAAAGTTTTAAATTCCCGAATATTGAGTTGTGACAAATATTTAGATGTTGTTGTGATTACCTTCAATAGTGGATACAGCTTACTGTCGCCGTCTCAACCACGGTGCAGGCTGGGCATGATCCAGTTCGACCCAATTATTTGGGATCGGGTCGTGACAGGTCTGCCGGCTCTACGTCCAACGTTTGGTACTCCAATTTCACCCCTTACCAATTCAGCTTCTGGAGTATATGGAGATGGAATCGTTTGCATACATGGCGCATATACACTTTTAAGGTTTTCAACAGAAAATTGTTCAGGATAATAGCTTTCTACTTGCAAGTTACTAGATTGGCAAGAAAAGTAAGCATGTACACATGGTAAAAGTGTATGCTGCCAGCGATAACACGTACACGTTCTATTTTCTAAATCCACTATATATCGTCTACTACTTTCATGATCATATATTTCAAATTTATATGCATTGATATGCAGTATTTGAAAATGATGCATCTCTCTTTTAATACGTGCCATAGTTTTGAGCATCCTAGGACAATAGATCGTATCCAGGTTTTCAGCAATTTGTCTATGTTTTTCATGCATAGTTATGATTTTAGCTCTAATGCCATCAAGCAATGTGATGATTGGTTTATCACGCAAATTCTTAATCCAATTATTAAAACTCTCTGCAATGTTAGACGTGTTAATATCTAGTCTAGGACATGGTGCATAAGCAGTAATCCGATGTGAAAAGTTACAATTTTTATCGTTTGTGCCAACAATCCAATTAAAAACATCAATATTAGCAGATTTAATCTTTTCAAACCATTCTGTCGCATCAACATCATTATAAGAGCGGACAAGTTTATCTAACCATACTTGATATTGTCGTGTACTAGTACATTGACTTCTCATATTCTGTTTAAAATGTTGAATGCAAAAAAATGTGGAGAGCTAGGAAAGATATCATGTATTCCACGAATTAAACCTTTTTGCTTATCGGATATAAATGAGATAGCATCCCACCGATCAAAACAAGTTTCAAATGAAGATTTTAAACATTGTAAAAACCATGTCCACGATTCAGTATTCTCATTTTCAGTAATACAATAAGCAATTGGATATAATTGATAGTTAGGATCATGAGCACATGCTACAAATAAATTACCTTGAAATTTAGATGTAAGAAAAGTTGCATCAACACTAATAACGGGTAAGCAACCTTGCAAAAAACCATCTATGCATGCCTTCCAACAAATAAATATTCTTTGAAAAATATTATTTCCTACGATTTTTAAAAAACACTTCGTTCCAGGATTTGTTTCCATAATTGTAAAACCATATTTTTCAAGACTACCGTATGCATCAATATAACTACCATTAATTTTGAATAATGCAAGTTCTTTTGCCCTCCAAGCTTTTGAATACGTAACGCATACTCAAAATTCTCTAAGAATATCCTTTACAATATTACAAGCGCTATAAGAATTATTGTCTCTAATTTTACCTATTATTTTTTCACAAATCCATTTAGCAGTAGCTTGTCGATGTTGTCCTTGTGATAACATACCTGTGCAAGAATATTGTGATACAAATGTCTCAATTAAAAAAGTGTCGCTTTGACCAGCTGCTTTAGCGTATACTCTCCAAGAAAAATCTGAAGATTTGCATTTGTATACAATTCTTGTCGAATTGTTATGGTTGCTTTTAACACTAAAATTATGACGAATTGCAAGATCTCGAACAAAATTTCTAAATTCATAAGAGGAAGAAAACTCTCTATGCAAAAATAATTCAGGAGTACTACCTTGTGAAGGATCGTCGTCTTTCTGTAAATAATAGTCTAGATCTTCTACCAGGTCTGCACTATCATCACTACTTTCATTGTCAACATTTATTTGGTTGAAAGTACTACCTCCAGAAAGTAAATTTTGGCTATTAAAAACAGGTGCACTAGTATGAGTAATATTTGTGCTAATATTCCTCAGTGCTGCGGTAATATAAATTTTTATACATGATGCATCTACATTATTTTGAATAATAAATCTCCAAGATTCTTCACTATCTATTACTAAATAGGTATCGGTAAAAAAAAAAAAAAAACTAATTACGAAAGAATAGTTAATAGAATAACGTTCTATAATAATATTTCTTATATTTTCAAATGAAATACTTTGATAAGTAGAAATAAGATTAGTTGTGCCACCTTCGTACGATAATCCGTTTAGAGCACCTTCGTGATAGCAGATTAATGTGAGTGTCTGATCCATGAATTTTTTTTGGATATGTCACTCCCCAATCCTGGAATACGTATTTTAATACGTAAACCGATAAATTATATTTACCTTGTATTTATACGATATTTATTATGCAGTATTTCTTCATGCATTTCCCAAAAATATTCGACAAAATATTATTTCCTAATTTATTTTCTGCATTTGGGCCTACAGTTTTGGCTCATTTGGGTAACCTATTCTTGGTTCACCCATGGTTCATCATGAACCCTTTGGTTCATCATGAACCCATGGGTCCAAGAATTCTATATATATAACTCATCTCCTTCTCTCTCCTCTCATTTACTTCTTCTCATTTACTTTCTCCACCAACCGAGGCAAGTACCAACTTGCTCAAGAGAAGGACCCATTATTTTGTTAATGATTCTTACAAAACTATTTGCCAAAACATGTTCTTCTCCTCAATCTATACTAGTTTAGAACTTGGAAATTTCTATTTTGAAGCTTTGATTTTTGTAGATCTAAATTTTAATCATTTTCGGATTTTGCATGGTTTGATCTACTTTAGTTGGATTTTATGGGTTTTTGATGCTTCCATGTGGAAGAGCATTCAGTTTCACCCAAGTTGGAGCTTTGGAAATCTGGATTTGGAGTTCGGATGGCCAAGTTATGATACTTTGAAGCTTGGGTTCAGCCATGGTGTTCTTGCTGTTTTGGAGAAGACAGTGAACAGTGTGCTCCTGTTTGAGCACGCTTTCTGTTGGAAGCGTGTCTTCCCTTGAGCTTGCGTGACTTTTCACGCAGCTCTTTCCCTTGAGCCTGCGTGACTTTTCACGCAGCTTTTCCCCTTGAGCCTGCATGACTTTTCACGCAGCTCTTCCCCTTGAGCTTGCGTGACTTTTCACGCAGCTCTTCCCCTTGAGCCTGCGTGACTTTTCACGCAGCTCTTCCCCTTGAGCTTGCGTGACTTTTCACGCAGCTCTTTCCCTTGAGCCTGCGTGACTTTTCACGCAGCTCTTCCCCTTGAGCCTGCGTGACTTTTCACGCAGCTCTTCCCCTTGAGCTTGCGTGACTTTTCACGCAGCTCTTTCCCTTGAGCTTGCGTGACTTTTTACGCTGCTCTTTCCCTTGAGCCTGCGTAACTCTTCACGCACGCTGCCTTGTTGTGCGTATGCTTTTGATATTTTATTAGATATTATATGCCCATTTTATATCCTTACGCCTTTTGTCCCGAGCATGATATGAGCACTGATGTGACCCCGGAGAACAAAGTGTTCCTACCTGATACATGTACCTGAATGTCCCAGTTCGTGTTCATGCTCGACAAATGACTCGTAACTCCACGTGGCGTAATTGTAATGATGCATTACACTAAGGAGGGTAGCACATGTTGACATACTGATTGACATGGATCCTCACTTAGGGTACTCGTACTAAAGTACGACTTTAGGAGGGTAATCATGCAGGCCACAGCATGAGAGTCCAAGATTTCACCTAGGGTTAAACTAGGCAACTGAATATACTAGATGCATGGGGAGGGCAGAGTCCCGAGATCGTGTTACACCAGTCGCCCTGAGATATTGTCTTGGCGCGCCGGCTGGTCTCCACGGATACTGTGTCATCCGCAACGAGTGGATGACTGTATCCGATTAATTCCTGCTATATATTATATGTCTTGGCAAGGTGGCCTCACGAGGGACCTGTGCTCCATGACACCTGTCTACGCGAACCCCTGGGTTGGCTAGCCTTGCTGGAAAGATACGATCTGAGGATTTTCTAATAACATGACGCGAGGATAACCTCGTTCCACTAGAAACTCGTAGACTTGATTGGCCGTGAAAATGACTTGCATGTTTCCTATTTACCTTCCGTGAATAACTGAGGGAAGCGGACTGTCATGGTGCGTGATCCAACCCATGTTCTTGTTTGATTGTTGGGTTGGTTATCGTACTATGACAGGCTGTGGACCGAAGTTATGAACGGAAGACTTATTCTGGTTGTGAAGTGCTACTTCTGTGAATGACTGAGGAACATGGTCTATCATGGTACATGATCCAACCCATGTTCTTGTTTGATTGTTGGGTTGGTTATTGTGCTGCGATAGGCTATCGACCGAAGTCACGATCAGGAGATTTTTATGGTTTATACCTTTTAACTTATGTGAAAGTTATAGAGTACGACACGTCCCGACTCCATGCGGCACCTTTTGTCCTTGTTTGGTTGTAAGGGTGCCATATGGGTTCGAGGATGTTGCGCTACCCTATAATAGTAGCATAAGTATTACTATTATCAGTCATTCTATTAGTTGGGTTTTTAATCTTAACTCTTGTGCCCTTTTGGCGGTACTTGCTATTCGGGGCTGACCCCGCTGGTTTTGTTTGGCCAGATCTCGTAGCAGAGCCAGAGGACACATCCATGGTGCATACTAGGAGCATGGCGGTTCGGGGACTCGAGTGGGTTTCTTCACCACCACTCATGCTTATACTTTTGCGGCGTTTAGCCACCGGCACCTGTTAGCCGGATTACTTGATATTTTGTGTCAGTACATAATTGTAATTAAACAGACTGCAGCTGTGTATAATTTTGTACTCCTGACTCTCTGAGATAGCTAAATTATAAAGCTAGTCTCTCATGATCATTTTGATGAAGCGTCAGGGACGCCTTACTGCTTTATCTTTAATGTTCATTTAATTGCTGATTTGACTTAATTGATTGAGACATAGAGCTCTGTGGGACCATAGGAGACTTGATTGTAGCATGTACCCCCTAGTCTCTCGACAGCCACGATCGCCGTATGACGTTACGTACCTCATATGGAGTAGCTGGCCTAGTCCGTCCCCGTATTTCGGTACTGGGGCGTGACAAGGTTTTAGTGGTGGCCCATGCAGGTCTGATTTTCAGACTTGTGGGGTATTGCGAATTATTAGGAGTCTCAATCACAACTTGTTCCCTTTGAAATTCCGATTCGAATTCTCTGTCCTTGCCTTGATCTCTAACCTGACTTGCATCCTCGAAATCTTTCTCGTTCGGACTTGATAATCTTATATCTTTCTCTATAGGGGTGCTTCATTCTCAGTAGCGGGTGAGGCCCATGAGGAAGAGCAGCAAGAGCATGGCTCGACTGGGCAGCAACAGGGGAGAGAACCTTCCCCAGGGCAGGCACAAGCAGAAGTGGAACCAGAGGCAGTGCAGCCGCAGGTTATTGAAACTCCTGCAGCACCAGCAGCGACGGCAGTACCAGATGCCGTAGCACTCCTGGAGATCGTCCGAGGGATTCTTGTCACTCACCAACAGCAACAGACTCGGCAGCAGGAGCAGAACGTGTTGCTGAACCAGGAGATTCAGTTAGCTCTTGAGAGGAGTGCCGGGGTTGACTCGGGAGCATCAGGAAGGTTCCGTCGCTTGAACCCGAGGTATTTTGATGGCACGGAGGATGCCATCACTGCGGATGCATGGATTCAAGACATTGAAGCCATTCTTGTGGCAGCCAAGGTTCCAGATGATGAGAAGGTTGATCAGGTCAAACTGGTACTTCAGGATCTTGCCCGCGACTGGTGGGCATCAGAAGAAGTTGGTATAAGACGCCCTGTTGTTGGACCACCTTCAGTGACAGATTCAAGGCCAAGTATTTTGGCGTAGTAGCTCGATATGAGCTCCAGCAGAAGTTTATCAGTCTCAAGCAAGCAGGCAAGACCGTAGATGGGTATGCAGCAGAGTTCTGCAGATTGTGCCGTTTTGCACCAGCAATGGTGGCAACGGAGCCAGAGAAAGCTGTGAGGTTCCAGCAGGGACTTCATTTGGAACTATTGCAACTTATGGAAGGACACGACTACCAGACGTTTGACGCTGTTTTGACGGCCGCTCGGAGGCACGAGCTTACCCAGCAGAGGTTAGCATCAAGGACAGGAGGTCAGAAGAGATCTCATTCCCAGGTTGGAGGAGGAGCAGTGCAGCGAACGTCGGCACCAGCACCCGGTGTACGTATTCATGATGCAGGAGCGCCCCGAAGGACGGCCGTGTCAACTAATACAGCGCCAGTTCGGCATCAGCAGCCGAGGAACCAGCAGCAGCGTCAGGGAGCACCCCAGGACTGTACATTCTGTGGGAAGGCAGGGCACACGAGGGAGGTCTGCCGGTCAGCGAATGGCTTATGCTTGAGGTGTGGTCGTGCAGACCACTGTATTTCCACTTGTCCTAGGATGCAGAGGCCAGGAGGGCCAGCTCAACAGTTTCCAGCATTGCCAGCTCCGGTGGCAACCCCGAGTGGAGGGCCAGTATTAGCAGTAAGGCCCCTAGCCCAGCGTCTACCAACGCAGGCTCAGATGTTCCGCCAGGTACAGGAAGCCGAAGGCCCTCAAGGGCAGCAACAGCATGTTCGAGGAAGGCCGCAACAAGGGGCTCCGCGGGGCCAGGCTCTCACATTGACCTTGGGAGAGGCTCTAGCGTCTAGTGACGTGGTGGCAGGTAAAATTCTCGTCACCTCATTTCCCGCTGTAGCATTATTTGATTCAGGCGCTACTCACTCATTAATCTCTGCACAATATGCTACACGGATTGGATTAGAGTTTGAGGTATTGCCGGAGAGGATGGATATACTCACCGGCAATGGGCTCGTAGAAGTTAGCAGAGTGCGCTTTTCATGTCCGGTGGAGGTGTGTGGGCATTTATTGCCCGCATCATTGATTGAATTCCCTATAGGGAATTTTGATGTCGTTCTTGGCATGGACTGGTTGAGAGACAGTCATGCGACAATTGATTGTAGAGGAGGTAGGGTCATATTCAGCGTTCCTGGGATGGAGCAGTTCATCTTTACTCGAACCTTGAAGAATCAGGCCGGATGCGTCATCTCAGCAGCAGTGTCAGAGCCAGGACAGATTCCGAGAGTGGTCGAAGATTTTCTTGACGTCTTCCCTGATGAGCTCCCAGGGATACCCCCAGTCAGAGAGGTAGAATTTAGCATTGAGTTGAACCCTGGAACGAGGCCTATTGCAGACAGAGTTTACAGAATATCGCCGTCAGAACAGGATAAGTTATATCAACATGAAGAAGAGTTGAAGTCTAAGGGATTCATCCGAGACAGTAAATCGCCCTGGGCCGCGCCAGTGATTCTAGTTCCCAAGAAGGATGGGTCGACGAGGATGTGCATCGACTACCGCAAGCTGAATGCAGTAACAGTGAAGAATAAGTACCCACTACCAAGGATTGATGACCTGTTTGACCAGTTGAGCAAGGCCAGCGTCTTTTCCAAGATCGATCTTCGGTCAGGATACTATCAAGTAAGAGTCAGGGAGCAAGACATACCAAAGACAGCATTCAGATCTAGATATGGGCATTATGAGTTTTTAGTAATGCCCTTTGGACTAACCAATGCCCCCGCAGTATTCATGGATTTAATGAACCGCATCTTTCTGCCGTATTTGGATAAATTTGTGGTGGTGTTCATAGATGATATCCTTGTCTATTCCAGCAGTGAAGAGGAGCATGAGAAACATCTTAGGACTGTCTTGCAGACATTGAGGGAGCATCAACTTTATGCGAAGCTCGACAAGTGTGAATTCTGGTTAGATCATATTTCGTTCCTGGGGCATATAATTTCTGGGACAGGAGTGTCAGTGGATCCGAAGAAGATTGAGGCCGTAGAGCATTGGCCAGTCCCGAGAACGGTTGCAGAAGTGCGGAGTTTCTTAGGATTAGCTGGTTACTACAGAAGGTTCGTGGCGGACTTTGCCAAGATCTCTGCGCCCTTAACGCGTTTGACGCACAAGGACGTAGAGTTTGTTTGGTCAGCTAGCTGTCAGGCATCATTTGAAGAATTGAAGAAGAGATTGATCTCAGCCCCGATCTTGACGCTTCCAGTAGGAGCTGGAGGCTTTACAGTATATTGTGACGCATCTGGGAAGGGTCTTGGATGTGTATTGATGCAGCATGGAAAAGTGATAGCATATGCGTCTCGGCAGCTTCGAGACCATGAGAAGAATTACCCGACTCACGATTTAGAGTTAGCAGCTGTGGTGTTTTCACTCAAGTTGTGGAGGCATTATTTATACGGAGATCGGGTAGAGATCTATACTGATCATAAGAGTTTGAAATACGTATTCACGCAGCGAGATTTGAACATGAGGCAAAAAAGATGGTTAGAACTGCTGAAGGATTTTGATTTAGATCTTCAGTATCATCCAGGCAAGGCGAATATAGTTGCAGATGCACTGAGTAGGAGAGACAGTGCCTTTATCTTGACCTCGCAGAAGCATATTCTAGAAGACCTTCAGAGTATGGGAATCGAAGTAGTTTTGCCAAGGGATATAGGAAGAATGACCAGTATGCAGATTCAGTCAACCTTAGTAGAGAGGATAAGGGCAGCACAAGCAGGAGATCCACAGATTCAGAAGTTACAGTCGGAGTGTGAATCAGGCCGTAGGAAGGAGTTAGTGATTCATGAAGATGGTACGCTCAGGTTTGGAAACAGACTCTGTGTACCGAGTGGAGACCTTCGACAAGAAGTTATGTCCGAAGCTCATAGTTCTATTTACTCCATTCATCCTGGAGGGACGAAGATGTATCGAGATATCAGGCAGTTCTTTTGGTGGAATGGCATAAAAAGAGAGATAGCGAGATTTGTATCCAAGTGTCTAGTATGTCAGCAGGTGAAAGCCGAGCAGCAGAGACCAGCAGGGTTGCTACAGCCGCTTCCTATCCCAGAATGGAAATGGGAGCACATCACGATGGATTTTGTGACCGGTTTACCTAGATCCCCAGCTGGCAAGAATGCAGTCTGGGTAATAGTAGATCGACTCACGAAGGTCGCTCATTTCCTTCCCTTCCGAGTTGGACAGACTACTGAGCAGTTAGCAGAAATGTACATGAAACAGATAGTAAGGCAACACGGTGTTCCAGTTAGTATAGTATCAGATCGGGATACGCGGTTTACTTCCCATTTTTGGCGGAGCTTGCACCAAAGTTTGGGAACCAAGTTAAGATTCAGTACTGCTTATCATCCACAAACTGACGGGCAATCAGAAAGAACCATTCAGACATTAGAAGATATGCTACGGGCGTGTACCTTGGATTTTGGTGGATCTTGGGAGGATCACCTTCATCTAGCGGAGTTCTCCTATAACAACAGCTATCAGGCTAGCATTCAGATGGCCCCGTTCGAAGCATTGTACGGAAGGAAGTGCAGGTCCCCTTTGGCATGGGACGACGTCGGTGAACGGAAGTTGTTGGGGCCAGAGATGATCACGCAGACTGTGGAGATAGTTAAGTTGGTCAGAGAGCGCCTTCGAGTTGCACAAGATCGACATCGTCATTGGGCAGATCAGCATCGTAGGCCTCTAGAGTTCAGAGTTGGCGACCAAGTGTTTCTGCGGATTTTGCCTACTCGGGGTATCATCAGATTTCGAACCTGGGAAAAGCTTAGTCCAAGATACGTTGGTCCTTTCAAGATTCTCGCTCGGGTAGGCGATGTGGCTTATCGACTTGCCCTTTCGCCTTCGTTAACTGGCATACATGATGTGTTTCATGTGTCCCAATTACGTGGGTATGTCCCGGATCCGAGTCACGTCCTCGATCATTCTGAGTTAGTCGTTGGTACCGACCTAACTTACGAGGAACAACCCGTATCTATTTTGGACCGGCGAGAGAAGGTACTCAAGAATCGGACGATAAGCCTTGTCCGTGTTTCTTGGAACCATCACTCTTCAGAAGAGTCAACCTGGGAGCGCGAGAACGAGATCAGATCTCGTTATCCGTATTTGTTTGACTAATAAGGTATATTTATGCACCTTATTGACACGATTCCATGCTTTTCTGCACCTGCTTATTTTGCACTTTGTGATGCATGATAATAACTGCTATGATAGTTAACTTATATATGATTGTGCCTTGCTTGCCCTGATCTTACTATCCTGTCTTGGCTGAAATTCCGAGGACGGAATTTTTATAAGAAGGGTAGAGATGTCACTCCCCAATCCTGGAATACGTATTTTAATACGTAAACCGATAAATTATATTTACCTTGTATTTATACGATATTTATTATGCAGTATTTCTTCATGCATTTCCCAAAAATATTCGACAAAATATTATTTTCTAATTTATTTTCTGCATTTGGGCCTACAGTTTTGGCTCATTTGGGTAACCTATTCTTGGTTCACCCATGGTTCATCATGAACCCTTTGGTTCATCATGAACCCATGGGTCCAAGAATTCTATATATATAACTCATCTCCTTCTCTCTCCTCTCATTTACTTCTTCTCATTTACTTCCTCCACCAACCGAGGCAAGTACCAACTTGCTCAAGAGAAGGATCCATTATTTTGTTAATGATTCTTACAAAACTATTTGCCAAAACATGTTCTTCTCCTCAATCTATACTAGTTTAGAACTTGGAAATTTCTATTTTGAAGCTTTGATTTTTGTAGATCTAAATTTTAATCATTTTCGGATTTTGCATGGTTTGATCTACTTTAGTTGGATTTTATGGGTTTTTGATGCTTCCATGTGGAAGAGCATTCAGTTTCACCCAAGTTGGAGCTTTGGAAATCTGGATTTGGAGTTCGGATGGCCAAGTTATGATACTTTGAAGCTTGGGTTCAGCCATGGTGTTCTTGCTGTTTTGGAGAAGACAGTGAACAGTGTGCTCCTGTTTGAGCACGCTTCCTGTTGGAAGCGTGTCTTCCCTTGAGCTTGCGTGTCTTTTCACGCAGCTCTTTCCCTTGAGCCTGCGTGACTTTTCACGCAGCTCTTCCCCTTGAGCTTGCGTGACTTTTCACGCAGCTCTTCCCCTTGAGCCTGCGTGACTTTTCACGCAGCTCTTCCCCTTGAGCTTGCGTGATTTTTCACGCAGCTCTTTCCCTTGAGCCTGCGTGACTTTTCACGCAGCTCTTCCCCTTGAGCCTGCGTGACTTTTCACGCAGCTCTTCCCCTTGAGCTTGCGTGACTTTTCACGCAGCTCTTTCCCTTGAGCCTGCGTGACTTTTCACGCAGCTCTTCCCCTTGAGCCTGCGTGACTTTTCACGCAGCTCTTCCCCTTGAGCTTGCGTGACTTTTCACGCAGCTCTTTCCCTTGAGCTTGCGTGACTTTTTACGCTGCTCTTTCCCTTGAGCCTGCGTAACTCTTCACGCACGCTGCCTTGTTGTGCGTATGCTTTTGATATTTTATTAGATATTATATGCCCATTTTATATCCTTACGCCTTTTGTCCCGAGCATGATATGAGCACTGATGTGACCCCGGAGAACAAAGTGTTCCTACCTGATACATGTACCTGAATGTCCCAGTTCGTGTTCATGCTCGACAAATGACTCGTAACTCCACGTGGCGTAATTGTAATGATGCATTACACTAAGGAGGGTAGCACATGTTGACATACTGATTGACATGGATCCTCACTTAGGGTACTCGTACTAAAGTACGACTTTAGGAGGGTAATCATGCAGGCCACAGCATGAGAGTCCAAGATTTCACCTAGGGTTAAACTAGGCAAATGAATATACTAGATGCATGGGGAGGGCAGAGTCCCGAGATCGTGTTACACCAGTCGCCCTGAGATATTGTCTTGGCGCGCCGGCTGGTCTCCACGGATACTGTGTCATCCGCAACGAGTGGATGACTGTATCCGATTAATTCCTGCTATATATTACATGTCTTGGCAAGGTGGCCTCACGAGGGACCTGTGCTCCATGACACCTGTCTACGCGAACCCCTGGGTTGGCTAGCCTTGCTGGAAAGATACGATCTGAGGATTTTCTAATAACATGACGCGAGGATAACCTCGTTCCACTAGAAACTCGTAGACTTGATTGGCCGTGAAAACGACTTGCATGTTTCCTATTTACCTTCCGTGAATAACTGAGGGAAGCGGACTGTCATGGTGCGTGATCCAACCCATGTTCTTGTTTGATTGTTGGGTTGGTTATCGTACTATGACAGGCTGTGGACCGAAGTTATGAACGGAAGACTTATTCTGGTTGTGAAGTGCTACTTCTGTGAATGACTGAGGAACATGGTCTATCATGGTACATGATCCAACCCATGTTCTTGTTTGATTGTTGGGTTGGTTATTGTGCTGCGATAGGCTATCGACCAAAGTCACGATCAGGAGATTTTTATGGTTTATACCTTTTAACTTATGTGAAAGTTATAGAGTACGACACGTCCCGACTCCATGCGGCACCTTTTGTCCTTGTTTGGTTGTAAGGGTGCCATATGGGTTCGAGGATGTTGCGCTACCCTATAATAGTAGCATAAGTATTACTATTATCAGTCATTCTATTAGTTGGGTTTTTAATCTTAACTCTTGTGCCCTTTTGGCGGTACTTGCTATTCGGGGCTGACCCCGCTGGTTTTGTTTGGCCCGATCTCGTAGCAGAGCCAGAGGACACGATCTTCCTCCCTGACATCCATGGTGCATACTAGGAGCATGGCGGTTCGGGGACTCGAGTGGGTTTCTTCACCACCACTCATGCTTATACTTTTGCGGCGTTTAGCCACCGGCACCTGTTAGCCGGATTACTTGATATTTTGTGTCAGTACATAATTGTAATTAAACAGACTGCAGCTGTGTATAATTTTGTACTCCTGACTCTCTGAGATAGCTAAATTATAAAGCTAGTCTCTCATGATCATTTTGATGAAGCGTCAGGGACGCCTTACTGCTTTATCTTTAATGTTCATTTAATTGCTGATTTGACTTAATTGATTGAGACATAGAGCTCTGTGGGACCATAGGAGACTTGATTGTAGCATGTACCCCCTAGTCTCTCGACAGCCACGATCGCTGTATGACGTTACGTATCTCATATGGAGTAGCTGGCCTAGTCCGTCCCCGTATTTCGGTACTGGGGCGTGACAGGATATATCAATAATTACAAAAGAGACTATAAAATTTTACTATTGTTGCTCCAGAAAGAAGTAGCCTACAAAGTATATCGTTGATCCTCAAGCTGGAAGTAGGTTAAAATTGACGTCTTTGTTGCATCCAGAACGTAAGTAGACTGTTGGTGTAGAAGAGTGTCGGATGAGATATGGGAGATAAATTTGATGGACAGAATTTGAAAGATGAGAAAAAACTGATCTGCCTACAACCAGTATATATAGGTTTTACAAAAAAAAAAGAGCCGTTGCCAAAAGAACCGTTACAAAAGAAAAAAAAGAGCCGTTACAAAAAAAGAGAGCCGTTACTAGCCGTTGTAAAGGCAGTAGAAAAAAAAAAGCTGTTGCCAAGAAAGAAAAAAAAAAACCGTTGCCAAAAGAAAAAAAATAAAATAAAAAACCAAAACGGCAATTCAATTGCCGCAAGAAAGAAAAAAAAAAAAAAAAAACACAAACAGACAGCAATTGAATTGCCGTATGCTGACGTCAGCGAACGGCCTTGGGTTTGCCGTTCCACCCTTAATCCTCTCCCCTTGTTTTAATCCATTTTAACCCATTCTGGGTTAACGGTTAAGCCAAGCTGACATAGCTGACATCATCATACGGCAATTGAATTGCCGAATTGATGCTCAAAATATAATTTGGCGAAACTTGATGCTTTTTTTACAATTATCTTAAATTTTAATGCTTTTTTTGTAATTTTCTGTTTTTTTTGGATGCCCGGCAATACGCGACTTAGTGCACACTGCATTGCATGTATATTGGGTTCACTGTCTCCGACTCCAACCAAATAAATGGAAGGAATAATACACACACATAGCTCGATCCACTGATTTTCCGCCATCCAGCCGGGGACTTAGAGCATCTCCAACCCTATTGTCTTGTTTTGTGTTATGATTCATATGTGGCATGAGGCACAAGACAATGTCTTTCCTATGTGGCAACATGATATTCACACAAGACAATGAGATAAATTTGAAGGCTTAGGTCAGACATGCTTTCATATTTTTGCTCCAGTTTACATTATCATATATTGATTATGATAAACACTTTCCCCACAAATATACACGAGTACAAAATGACAATAAATAGATAAAAAAGGAAATACATAAACGATCCCACCAAATCGTTATATGCAGTAATTATTCAAACATCAATTAGGTAACCTTTATTTTCTTACACATTACAAAGGGTTTTATACAAAAACAAATAGAGTTTGTAAAAAAAATAAATTCCTCCAGATAACATGCAAAACTGAAGCATCCACACAGTGAGATTAAAAGTGTAATTCTAATTTCGGAAAAGCTAATTTGCCCACAGGCGGACTGGCCCGCCCGCCACATGGTCGCACCCCATTTCGACACCCCCCCCCCCCCCCCCCCCCCCCGCCCCGGGTATTCACGGGTCCCACGCCGGTTGACCTGCCAAAGGGGCGGCGACACGTGGGGGGGGGGGGACTGGCCCACAGGCGGGCGGGCAACGTAGCAGTTCTCTTCTAATATACATAATAAAGATAAATTAGGATAAGGTAAGAACCCTTCTATCTGCCCTCTCCACATGTTTATGGGGTATATTTATCAAAAAGGAAATATCCCATCCTTGATTCTGTTTTCTTTCCATGTGTCCAGTATCTCTGATGCTGATGGTAACTTGCAGGAAGAACTGCTCATGTTGACAGTTAGCAAGTCGAGTGTAGATTCACTACTCGAAGCATCTGAATAGTCATCTGCAGTAAAATCTGGTCCTCTTCCATTATGCCCATTGCTTGAACTAGATGCCTCATATTTGTCAACTGGTTCTTGCAACAGAATATCAATGTCGTAGTCGTTGCTGTTTGTGTCATCCTCCCATCTAGGCTGTGAATCAGCTGGATGGTAAGCCCGAATCCTCCCACGATTTTTTACATCTTCATTCACTCGGGAGGTCAAATTATCTCCTGAAACTTCGTTACGAGCAGGAAGTACAAGGGTTTTCTTTGAAAGGATTTGCCCACAGAGGAACTGAAGCGATCTTAAAAAACTACAGAAGGGTTCTTCCATCACAAGGTTGCTACTGTTATCGAGAAAGTTGTTTAAGTTCTGCAATGTATCCTTGTTGATTCTATGCTTGTTTCTCTCAAACAGCTCTATCCAGTGGCTTTCATTGACTTGCATAGAAGCATGAGCCATGCCATTGATGAGCGAAACTACTCTCTCAAAATTTTGCTGAGAAATGGCCTGGCATACTGTTTCTTTGAAGAGCATCACATGAGGGATCTCCTCCGCTTCTAGAACTGCGTCAAATGCATGCTCCAGCAAATGCCACTGCAGGAAAAGAGGAGGAAGTTAGTTCTGAGTTGTTTACTTCTTTCTTGCATAATTTGATATCAATGAAATTGGCAGATTTGTGATATCGTTCATTATATACACAAACCATGAATACCGTATAGTGCAGTTTAGAGTACAAAACCCAGTCGACAAAAGGGCAATGAACAGTGAGCTATGCAAGTATGAGAAACCTCTATGAAAGAATTTGACAGTTTTATTACGGATGTCAACTTGAAGTCAACCATGTGTTTTGGTGCCAAATTCCTAGTGAATATAGTATAAGCAAGAGAGGGCCTTGCCAATAGAACCTAGAAGGCTATTTGGCATGCAGGTAGACCTACCAATTTGGTATGCAGTTTAAGCATGTGCAACCAAAGAGCGGGGATATGCAGTTCCCCTAGACTTGAAGTCTAGAAAAAGCTTCAGAAGAAAAGGTAGATGATACGATTTGCTTTAGGAAATTGCATTCATCTCCATGGCACATTAGACCAAAACAAGTGAAAAATAAAATGACATTTCCTAAATATTGGTGTAACTTATTGTGGTATAAAATTCCCCATTACAATTCAAGTTATAAATAAGTGTAGTTTATGCAAATGTTCTTTAAAGCGGGGATATGCGATATGCCTGCTAGTTCTACCAAAGAGAAGACCCAGTACACCGGCTATATGCCTCTTTATCAGTGGACACGAACCGCTCTATTCAATTGGGTTTGGGGGCACATGCCCCCATAGTTTTATGGAAAATTAACATATTGCATGGAGGATATGTTGTGCTATTGTGGTGTACCCCCATCTAAATAGAATAAAAACAAGTTGGCCCTGGCCATACTAAAAGAAAAGCCGAAGGACTACTTAGTATTTTTCCCCCACTATGAAAAACTATTTATATAGGTGCCCCCACTGGAAAATATATATATTGGATCCGCCCCTCGACCACCCTCACCCTCATCTTTTTCTACGACACCGTGCAGCTGGTCAACTGGAATTAGAGAGAGTCCAATGCCTCCACCAACACACAACCTTCAGTTAACACACAACTTCCCTCTCTTATTGAAAGTCTCCCTTTGTCTCCAGGGATTTCTTCATTCTTTCCCCTGTCAACTATAGGAGTCTTTCTATGGTTCTACCTGTCATATCTGCAGCTCCTTTCTTATCCGCGGATGGAGACACTAGCTTTGATTATGACAAACACTCTCAGTTTACTTCATCAAGGAGCCTCACCATGTGCTAGGGCTAAAATACTATTCATCTCTGTGAAGCAAAATGACTGTCCAATTCCAATGTGCATTTCGTCTTTTGGATGGATGAAGCTCTCAATCTAGCAGTTCAGCTTGGAAGTTTTCAGATGCATGTCAAAAATGCTAGTTATGTCTCCAATTTTTTGAAGTTAGCTTGCATTCAGTGTTCACAAATTACTTGCCATGATCTTTCAGCATCAAGTTTGACCATATTACTGGATAATGGGGTGCAGCTATTTTCTACATAAATAAACAGATGAAACATGCCAACTTCACATTCTCTAATCAAATGCAGAGGATAATACTTCCAATGACCAGGAAAAATCAAGTATGACCATATTATCCATAGAGGGTGTGTTCAAGATTATTATTCTGAACTAATTTTCTAAGTTAATTGCCACATAAGGGCACAAAGTTAACCTTGTATATCAGTCATCTTCTCTCTTTTAGATTCTTTCCTAAAAGGTTTACTTCTTGGTTTACAAGCTTATATTGTAAAACCAAGAAGGCTGATCTAAAAGTGTGCTAGAGTAAGGTTAAAAACCATCATTATAAATTTAGCTGAACCTTTGTTAACAAAGGCTTATGCTTCAACGTAGACCTTATTCTGACGGAAAAAGGATTTGATAGCCAGGATAAGAGAATAAAGATCAACTGAGACAAGTCCAACAATATTCTCTGGCCATTTATCTAGCTTGACAGTTTGAACTATTTAGCTTCAACTGAAAGAAATAAAAACCTTAAAGCATGTTAAAGAGTACCTCACAGCATGTCAGCAAAATGCATATAAACTCATAAACTAATGCTAAGCAAATTTTCAGTTTCTTAGTGTCAGTGATCACAAAATAGTACATTCACAAACTCTGGTAGTTGTAATAGGTAATGGCAACAAAAAAACAGACACTACAGACCATAACTATCAAAATATGATGCCTGGCAAACATCAAAAAATAGTGCAGTATGTTTTTGTTTACCTTTCCAGCTCTGGATGCTTCAACAAGTAACCTTGCATACTTATCTTGATCTAGCTGAAAACCACACAAAGTGATCTCCTTATACACAGATTCAAAATAATCCCATTGTTGAGCAGAAGCTGATGCCTCAAGCATAGAGGTGTACGAATATTCATCTGGTTCTAGTGATGTTCCATCATCAAGGTGGGCAGAAAGACCACACACATTGCCCTTAACAGATTCAAACAACTCTTTCGCTTTTCCAAACATGTCACTGCGGCCATACACTTTCAGCATGGCATTAATGGTCCCAATATTAGGTGTACAATGATCTTTCATGCATTCAAAAATTGAAATGCAGTCACTGACGTATCCACCATCAAGTGAAGATAGAATCATGCCAGTGAATGTTACCTCCAATGGTTTAGTACGAGGAAGCCTCTTCAGCTTCTCAACCTAAACATTTAGCATTTAAACAAGTAAGACCAAATTTGACCCCCTGGAAACCAAAATCAAACTATGAACTAAGTTCAACATCTCTCACTTAGCTGCAGGAAAAGGTATAACAAGGATGCAATGAATGAATGGAATCATCTTACCTTAAGCTCTGACTTACTGTAAATGAATACTCGAGTAAGAAAGAACATTCTTGAGTAGGAAAGAACATTCAACATTAACCAATCTATTGCACAAGAATCAGATAAGGCAAAAACTAAGGTTGTGCAGCCCAATAGTTGAGGCCTTCGGTAGGGGAAGGGCAACTGAACCAGTGTGTGTGTGTGGGAAACACATTGCAACTAAACCAAGGATAATAAACCCATCCACAACCCTACAAGATGTAAAACACTTTCTGTTGTTTCTTTGCATAATAAACTAAAATGTAAATATCCAAATAGGCCCAGAAATTGTATAGCTCTTTTGATAGCTATACTTATTAAGAAAAATCATGTCTGCAAGCATTTGCAGAATGTTTAAACCTTCAGCCAAGCAAAGATTCATATATGGTCTCTATCACTACTGACTACTGTGAAAGAACGATGAAATACAATTGAAGGCAAAGAGACGAAAAATGTAGGGAAGAGAGCAACACTAATCGCATTGCTATCTGGTAGGTGTACTAGTTATCCTTGACATTCTATTAAGGAATGTTACTAACAGTATTTTATGATTTTATCCCTTCTGCTGCTGCTGGAGGTTTGAAACATTATGTGATTAACATGTAAATGAAAAAAAAAAAAAGTAGGTCTTCTTAACTAGGAGAGTTATAATAACTACTGAAAAATTTCTGAACAAGTACCTACCGATATCATCATGATGGTTTAAAGCATTGGTACCTGATAAGCTTAAGATGCTACATGAGAAACTAGGCAATGAGAACATGGTCATAGAGAAGGAGTGTGACAGAAATAGGGGAAATGTATGGAAAGAAGAGAAGGAAAATACTAGAATGCAATGGTTGAAGGATGTGCACAAGGCTTAAATAGACACGGCCGCGACCACAAAGCCAGCGTATTATAAAGAAGTTTAGTTAGCTGTCTCAAGTACAAAGGCTTATTAGCTCAAGAAAAGAGCAGCCATGTTATAGAAACATAGGAAGACAAGGTAACATATCTTGGAATTAAGCAAGGGTTTGAGCAAGTTATAAGAACCAAGGAAGTCCCTCCCCCTGACAGACGACCTATTGGGTTTAGATTATAGATAAACCACATCAAATAACTTGGTAGAATATAAGATCAGACTGCAGTGAATACATCAAGCAAGTATACAATACAAGCAAATTAAGTGCTTTAAGTTTTTTATGTCTAGTATGAACTTTGAACTCCACAGCTCCACCTACCTTTGGTATTGAGTATAAGATGTATAGGGCAGTACCACAAGGTGTAGAGAACTCAGATGAGATACTAACGATTTGAAATCTGCTACTTAGATGCATAGTGCAATTCCACCTTGTTTTAATAGATAACAACTCACCTCCAACAGAGCCTCTAGCCACCTTCCATTGTTACAAAGGCAACGTGCTAATTCATAATACACGCTAGCAGTTCCAACCACTCCTCTCCGTTCCATATCCCTCACTGCCTCAAGAGCTTCATCCACTTTACCCTCTTCCCAAAAGGTACTTACAAGAACTGCAAAATTTGTATTTACAGTAAGAAAGTTGATTATAATTTTTTTTAATGATGATGAAATGAACAAATAAAAAATGTGTAATTATTCATGTTATTGCCACCTTTGTAAGTCAATGCTTTGGTAGCTAGGCCCCCTCTTCTCATGGTTCCAAAATATTTGTGAACCATGTCATATTTTCCTGCTTTCAGCATCACCTTTTAACAAGTATTTCCTGTAAGGCTAAATATACAAATATGACCTAAGGACAGATAAAGTAGTACGAGCAGATATCTAGCAAATAATTCATTCTTAAATAACAGGCTTTGCCTTTTCCCTGGCTCATATTTATGTACTATCCAAATCTATGTGAGTTCCCTATTTACTACCTATTATAGGGAAAAAAATGTGATATTATCATAACAAAGGGGCAGGTCCTCTTTTTTTCAAATACTTATACTTACAATTTTAATCTACTTATACAACTCCCCTGAGCAATTATAGGGAAAAATTGTGACATTATCATCACTTTTCAAAATAGGAAAGCGTAGTGTGAAAGGTTAATGTCATGGCTCTGTCTTGATGGTACCATCATACCATGAAAGTCCAAGAGAAAGAAAACACAGAAAAGAAAAGACATCCATACTTCGTATAGTATTTGCATTGGTCTATTGATCCATATGTAGCTTCTTTATATTCAACTCATATCTTATATAATCTTTTCTTTCTCAACTCCTACGAGAAATTAGCGGTACTACCTTTAAGACTACTAATTTTGGAAAATAACAGAAGGACCCCACTGCCATCCCCCAACTCCAAGCTGAAATTAACCTAAATTGGTATATTTTACACCAAATTCTTAACTGATGTAACCTATGATTTTTTTTCCCTCAAAAACATGAAGTCCACATTGGTTGACACAAATTTGGAAAGATAAAAAAACGAAGTTTTTATATGGGTTATTTTGCATATCCCTCTATATCGAGTCAGCCAGGTTAGGGATTATGCTAGTATTAATGCTAAGAGGAAACAAAGAATTTTGTTGCTTATTTATATGCCAATTTATGTAACCTAACCTCCACTTACATCTCTCTCCTAGTAGTTACAAAAACTTGAGTGACATGACTTTAAGATCCAAGAAATAAGACTTCGGAAATAAAAAAATTAAGCTAAATTTAGCTAAGTTGATTCCTTTTTTCATATAAATATGTTTTAGGTTGAAAGAATATGTCGTACTTTGTAGGCTCTATTTACATCTTTCTTTACTGTTATTCTCTCACATAAAGGTACCAAAAACTTAATAAATGTGGTAGCACTTGGTGCTAGCCACTAAATCCTAGTCACTTGGACTTTTTCTCCCTCCGGGGAACGATTTAACTTTAAAATAAATTACCAAAAATGGTAGTGCAAAAGCTATGTTGAATCAATTCTAAGGTCCTATTGCCTGGTACATGAACTTATGAAGTAGAAGAGAAAGCACTATAATACCATACAATAAAAGGGATCTGTCACTTTCTATCAGCAAATCTGTGTAATTCTCCTACTGCCAACCATCACTAATCAATGGGCATGCATGTTAATTTGTGTATCCTACTGTCCTTAAAAATCTATTTAGTATATTAAAGCATGTGGTTACACCATCAGATTTAAGGCTTCCCCTTTAACCCCTTTAGACAGTGTTTTCAAGGGAACTTGACATCTTCAGAGTGGCCAGCTCCAACCACGAACAATATAAAAAGACCTATCACAACTAAAAATTGAATATATATATATATATATATATATATATATATATATATATATATATATATTTTTTGGAATAAGGGTAAATTTATTCCTCGCACTAGGCGGTAAAGGTAATACAATACAACATCACACTACTGCACATGTCCCCCAGAGAACTCAGGAGGACATAACTGATACATCGAATTCCACGTTATGCAGAATTCCTCTAGCAGGTGTAACCAGGCCCTCAAATATACGCCTGTTCCGTTCACGCCAGATGTGCCAAATGGAAGTAGCAAGACGCACCCAGGCTCGCCTCGTCCACCCCGTATCTCCACCTCTGTGACCTCGGATCCAGCTGATGATGCTCCGAATGTCCCGAACCATGCCAGCTCCCCTCCCCAACTGCCCACATTGCACAGCCCAAATATGCCAAGAGAATGAGCACTCGAAGAATAAATGGCCCATAGACTCAGCCTCTCCCGCACACAACACACACATCGGATCAGGGATATGTACCCCACACCTGATGAGCCTGTCACGGGTCAAGAGTCTCCCCATCAGAAGTCTGTACGCACATAACTGCATCTTACGGGCTATACCTTTAGCCCAAATGAAGTCCCGATCCTCCATCAAGGCGTGTCGATCTCGAACCACCTCGAAGCAGCTCCTGAAACTGAACGTACTCGCTCCACCTGAATAAGAAGACCCTGTCCATATCCACATATCCCGAGGCTGGCTCGTGTCGATATCAATGCGGCGGATCGCCTCACCCAGCTGAGCCGTGAATGGGTAAGCCTCTGGCACCCAAACTCCGTCTCTAATAATCCTGCTGCACCTGAGGCCCCTCGTAGCCTCTCTAGAAAACTGTGAACCCAGGATATCCAGTAAAGAGCGACCCGCGACCCAAGGGTCCTGCCACAAGTCCGTCGAAGCGCCATCCCTCATGGATCGGCAGATAGCAGTCTGAAGCTTAGGTCTACACTTAAGAATAGTCTTAAATGTGACCGAGAAGTTGTTGTCATGCCTGCACGTCCAGAAGCTCTTCCCCTTTAGGTACCTGCTAGCCATCCACTCCGCCCATAAGGAGCCACCTTGGATGAACCTCCATGCCATCTTAATACCTGCAGCCTCCCTGATAGCCCGTAAAGGTCGGAGACCTACGCCTCCCTCCTCCATCGGCCGGCATAGCTGGTCCCAAGAGATAGCATGCATCCCCCCCTCCAGAGGAAATCCGCACATAGCACCTCCACCTTCCTGATAGTAGCCGTCGGAATCTGAATAGACTGGGACCAGAACATAGTAATCCCCGAGATGACCGACCTAATCAGCTCAATCCGCCCGCCAAAAGAGAGTCCAGCTGCTTGCCAGCCCTCAACTCTCTTTTGTGTGAACTCCACCAGACTGTGGCAATCATGCTCCCTAGCATAGTTCACCGACAACGGAACCCCCAGATATTTCACAGGAAGCTCCCCTATCTCCACACCCAACGCAAACGCCCTTTCCTCCTTCAGGGAGCAACTGGAGCTGAAGTAGACCCGACTCTTCTCTCTATTCAGCTGCAGTCCAGAGAGACGCCCGAACTCCTCCATGACCTCAGAGAGCGCCCTCATTCCCTGCATCGACGGACGGAGAAGAACCAGGAGATCATCAGCATAGATCAAGTGCGAGACCACCGGTTTCACAAGCTTGAATAGCGGGGAAATCTTCTTTTCAAGCACCGCCACATCCATCATACATGTGAAATACTCCATCACCAGAGTGAACAGGTACGGAGACAGAGGGTCCCCTTGCCTGAGCCCCCTGTTGCTGCCGAAGAACCCATAGGGTGTACCATGAATAAGGACTGAGAACGTCGGCGTGCAGATACACTCCTTTACCATAGCAACCCACCTCATATCAAAGCCCATGGATAGCATGAGCTGGCATAGGAACTCCCTGTTGACCGTGTCGTATGCTTTCCTTAGATCCAGCTTCACGCAAGCCTTCATCCCTCCTGGTTTGCAGAACTCCCGAACCATTTCATGGGCAAGCAAACTATACTCCGCAATCGATCGGCCTTTAATAAAGGCCGCCTGGTTCGGGGAAACCAGACCCTGCATAATCCCCTCCATCCTCCGACACATAAGATGTGTAATTATCTTGTACAGGTAATTACAGCAGGCAATGGGCCGAAAGTCGGCCAGAGAAGTCGCCCCCTCCTTCTTCGGCACCAGCGTCAGAAAGGTATGATTCAATTCCTTCAGCAGCTTCCCCTCAGTGAAGAACTCCTGCACTAGCTCCAGGACCGGACCCTTCAGAACCTCCCAGTGACGCCGAAAGAAGCCACTAGAGAAACCGTCAGGCCCCGGTGCCTTATTGGGGTCAGCTCGCATCACTATCTCCTCCACCTCCTCCATACGGACCGGCGCCAGAAGTCGACTATTGCCCTGCTGCGTGACCAACCTCTTAGGGACAAGAGGAGAGAATACACAGGGGTAGTCTGCCTGCTGATACAGGACGGTGTAGAATCTGACAGCCTCTCTCTGAATCTCAGCGGGGTCTCCAATAAGTCTGCCCTCTCCATCCAACAGCCTAGGAATGCCATTCCGGTGCTGACGGGACCGAATAACATCGTAAAAGAACTTCGTGCATCGATCCCCCTCTTTGAGCCAGGAACATTTCGCCCTCTGAGCCGCAGCGATCTCCTCCTGAAGCCTAAGAGTGTTGACCTCTGCCACAAGGTCTTTCTCCCTAGCCGCCAGTTCCCCGCTCATAATATCCGACGCCAGCCCCTCCTGGACCTCCCGAAGTTCAGCCTCCTTGTCCGCAAGGGGAGACCGCGGCATCTTCTTCACCCAGGCTCGAATACCCCTCTTCACCTGCTTCAGCATATGGACCATCCTGAACTGAGCAGTGCCCGCCCGAGGATTTTGCAGCCCTCTAGTAACCACCTCCTCATAACCTGCAGAAAGAAACCACCCATTGTTGTACCGGAAAGGTCGAGCCTTCCACGTGGACCTCTCAACCAGACCAACACGAATAGGCGAGTGATCGCTCGTCCCAGCATCCAGACCTTCCGCCACACTATTCGGAAAGAGACGGAACCACTCGCTATTTTCCAAAGCCCTGTCCAGCTGACACGCAATCCTGTTCTGGCTCTGGACCGCCTTGTTGTGCCAGGTCCAAGTATGCCCTGCTCTCTCCAGACCCCGCAGCCCCGTCTGTAGAAGACACCTCTGGAAGTCATAGAGAATCGGATCCGGTACAGGTCTGCCTCCTACCTTCTCATGCCTGTGCAACAAGGCATTGAAGTCTCCCATAAGGAGTAAAGGAAGACGAAGAAGATCCGCCATCCTGCTCAGACTACTAATATCCTCCCAGAGGGTCTCCCGTCTCCTCCTGTCGTTGTGCCCGTACACAGCGCCCAGAATGAAGGAGAAACCCCCCTTATTAACAAAAGACACGCCAATGAGCTGCTGGGTCTTCAAAATAGTGGACCCCTCCCAACTGTCCCTATTCCACCTAACCCAGATCCGAGCCATAGCACAGAGATCTAGGTCATGGGAATGGTCCCAACTGGCAGACGTCCTGCGGTTCAGCACAGCCTCCCCCCGGATCTTGGACTCCAACAGCACCACAATGTCACACTTCTCCCTCCACAGCACACTAGTGAACTCCCTCCAACGCCCGATAGAGCACCCGCCTCTAATGTTCCAGGCCAGGACCGACATTAAGACTTAATGTTTGGACCCCCCTAACCCAACATCAGGCAGAACACCCGAGGGAGGTGCCCCGCCCTTCTCACTAATATCTCCCTCGGCCGGGAAATGACTCCTCGAGACGAGTGACCCATCTGTCCCGGTGACCTCCTCCTCCAGCGCTCCAGGTTGCTCCACGTCATCCATGAACTCCCCATCAGCGGGGACAGAAGCCGACCCCCCCATCGAGGAGGGAGCAATGTGCTCCTGGATCTGTCCATACGTCAGGGCCCACACCGGGTTATTCTCCGTATCTGTGTTCGAACCCCTCAACTGTGGAATGTCCTCCAGCGTCGCTGTCGCTTGCCGCTTCCTACTGTAGACCTGGATCTCCTGGGAGGCTGGCACATTCTGACTGCTCCCTAGAGCACTCAAGCTCCGTGTTACCATCTTCCTCTGTCCATCGAAAGGAACCATCACACCCTGCATCCTCTCCTGTACCGCCAACCCATCCTCCACCCCCATCACGATATCCTCTACCTGCTCTTCCTCCTCCACTCCATCAATCGAGTCCAGCACTGGCTCCCGCGACATCTCCTCTCGCTGATCCGCCTGCCCATATGACTCCCGGCTACGGGTACAACCATTGGGATCATGACCAAAGCACTCACAACGGGTACACTTGGGGGGGACCCACTCATACACAACAGACTGTCTCAGAACCGCACCTCCCTCCTCGAACTCCACCTCCCTTGGGAGCTCCATCCCAGCGGTAATCTCAACGAAAACCCTGGCGTACATAAGCCGCGAGCGGAACGCAGTCGCCTCATCCGTCTTGATTGGCTTCCCGATCAGGCTAGCAAGGCGCATCAGGAGGGGAACGCTCCAGTATCTCACCGGGAACTCAGGGAATCTAATCCAAACCGGAATGGCATTAAGCACCTCCTTCTCACACCGGAGGTCTGGAGTCCACTCCCTCAAGATAATCAGTCTCCCGTCAAACGACCAAGGTCCCCCCTGGACGATCCTGATCATATCCTCCTGAAGCCCAAACTTCACCAGATAGAATCCATTTTCCCTGGAGAAGATCTCCATACTCCCCTTCGGCCTCCATACCCGCTCAGCATATCCCCGTATCTGCCCATAGAAGGGCTTACTCCCCAACACATATACGACTAGCGTATTCTGCCAAAATTTAGTGACCTCAGCAACCTCCTCCGCCGGAAAGACAGCCCTGTAGCCCCCCTCCACCATCTTGGGCGGCACGTACTCCATGGAAGTCGCAGTCTTCGTCACCACAGGGGAACACACATCCCTCCAGGATCTGGGCCGAATATCTGCCTGTGTAGCCCTGGTAGGGGCCCCCACCGCTTCCCCTCCCTGTCTCGGCTTCTCCACCGCAACCCCCTTTCCTTTCTCAGCCACCGTCGCCCTAGGTCTCCATGCGTTACCCCCCTCTGCCCGTCCCTCCCCCAATCCGACGTGGGGCACTACTCCCGCCCATCGTCCTGACGACCTGTCTCCCAGGGATTCCAGCCCCCAATGCTTGAGAATGAGAACCCCCACGTCCGCCACCCCGTCTCCTGGAGACCGTCGTCCACCCCTCCTCTCCTCCACCTCCCTTTCCCGGGTCAGCTCCGAAAGTGAACATCACGCCAGTCGAGGTCCTCCCTGACACCGTACCCGACCCTCCTGCCGACCCCGAACCTGACCCTCCTGCCCCCCCCCCCCGCCTGGGGGGGTCCCATCCCCCGCAGCCGCCGTCCCCCCCCCCCCCCGCCTGGGGGGGAACCTTCCCGCGCGGCGCCAGCCGATGCCCCCCCTCGCCTGGGGGGGACCCAGAAACCGCTCCCAGCGCTGCCGACCCCCCCCCCCCCCCGCCTGGGGGGGTCCCACCCCGAGCACTCCCAGCCCCCTCCGGATCCCCCACTCCGCCGCCTAGGGTTTGGCTTCCCCCATTATGGGTGCTCTTGCCACTTTTCTTCTTCCTCCCCCCCCTCGCTAGCGGATCCGGGGGCCGAGGGGGAGGAACGTTCGCAAGATACGCGGATGCCCTAGCGGCGCTCGAAATCACCTTTTCTCCAGAGCTCCAAGCCATTTTTAGGTATTTATATATATATATATATATATATATATATATATATATATATATATATATATATATATATATTGTCTCAAAGATGTCCAGCACAGTTGATTATGCATTGTCTCAAAGATGTCCAGCAGCCTATCCTACTTGGTCTTCAGGAATGGGTTCAAAAGCAACAAGAATTGTTCAAAAGCTACCTCCATGGCTAACCCATAAGTTGTTTCAGTAGGTCGCAAACCACTTAGTCTCATCTGTTGTAGCACCCAAGGCACTCCTTTCCACTGGTGGCATGGGACACACGCGTTTAGCACCTACAAACATTGGATAATATTAGGTAATACAACAATAACATATAGCATGGCTTTTAGACATTAATTATTTCTTTCGAGTGACACTTCTACATTTGAAAGTAGTGAAGGACTAATATGCAATTTGAAAGTAGTGAAGGACTATTATGCAATGGAAGGTGTCCTCACAGAATTATATATAATGCCATCAGGTTCCAAGCATGGATCCCAATCTTTGCGTTTCATATTCTTAATCCTTTTAGAAGGTTTCTGCCTCATGCATTCAATGACACTAATTAGCTCATTCACAAGGCCAGCTTGACCAAGCACACCAGCAATGGCATGGTATGCAGCCATATCAGGATATAGCTTGCCATCATCCTGTATCAAAGCAAAAGAAATAGCATGCATATAAGGCATAATCACAAATGATGTTTTCTGCTTAAATTCCAGATAGTTTCAAAAGGTACGACTCTGAAGCTGAAAGCAGAAAGAATGGAAGGTTGATTACTCGCATCATATTAAAAACTTGAAAAGCTTCATGCGGTCTCCTTGCCTTCCCAAGAACTGACAAGAGTTTCGTGTATACAAACCTGGATGAAGAATAAATTTTGTAAGAAATTAATTAAGGTGAGTATTAAGCAACCATGGGTAGGTTTCATTCTTTTTCTCTTTTCCCAGTAAGCTACGGAATGTCAGGTAGGTTCTAATTAATATGTTCTAACCAGTTAAACAAATAAGACTCCTATGAGTTACCTGCTTTTGTGATGTTTGTAATCCCTTTGGTTGTACACCCATTCCACGACAGATAAGGCAAGTCTCCAATTTCCAAGAATGCCAAGGCTCCCAACTATTTTAAGCATATGCATCTCAGTAAAAATTATACCTGATTGCTTCATCACCCTCGAAAATTTCCAGTCTTCTATACTTAGATTTTTAGTGTTTAACCTGCAGCACATACCTTCGTAGGCTAAATATCCTTTTAGAGCATAGGTAACTGAAACATAAAAGGTAGAAATAATGGAAGATTTCACCAACACCAGTGAATATCCAGGGCAGCCTTAAGGCAGTGTGAAGTTTTTATAATATTATAAAGAATATTTGAAATGGTATCTACAAAATGTTTGTCTATGCACAATAGATGATGTATACTATGGGCATTTTTTCCATAGATGGATGAAGCTAACTAGCAAACCCTACACCATCATCCATAACTTAAAAGCTAAGGTTGGGTGAAAAACAATTGTATAACATACACGGACAAGAGCAGAAACAGAGTAAAGAAAGAACAGATTTTCACTATGCAGACAAAGTGCAAGGGCAAGGAGCGCTCAATTTCCAGAGTCATGTAGTTGATAATTCCCACTAAACTGAGAAGAAGAGAAACATAATGGACACGGGCAAAGAAATGAATCTTAATGATATATTTTACCATTGTTCTCTGATAATTCCCACTATAGTATATTCTTATGCTGCTTTTGGAACCATGAACACATCAAAATGCTTGCCGCGTCCGTGGGGGACAGATATCAGACACGTAGACACTCCAAAATGCACTAGGAACTGCCAAAAAGCAGTGTCATGTCGATATTGTGCTGTGTTGAATTCGAACGCGTGCAACATAGATGTTGCTTGACAACCACGACCCTAGAGTTGGGACTTCAGTTACATCAATTTTCAGAAATAACTAACCATTATCAACAAATATGCAGATCTGTGTATATAAACTTCCGAGCATTAAGGACACAAGTAATAGTGTCTTAGTTATTTGCATAAAGGACTTCAACTTCTCCTGAAATCTACAAGAGGATTGGCTTTAAGTTGTAATTGGACATTGTGAAATTCATCAGTATATACCAAACATTGGCAGTCAATATCTGTCTCCAAAACAAGGACCACGCCCACAATAAATAAGTAATAGCCTTATAGTTTCTCAGAAGCCTAGAAATTGGCACCAGCCATGCCTGCCAACATAAACCCTAATATTCATGTTTGAACTTCCATGTATTCTTTTCAAGTTAACCTTAATATTTATGACCTTTGAGGCAAACACATCACACTGCCAAGCCCTTTCCATACATTCATACCATAAAAAATGTCTAGAGTTGTTTGAGGTGTTTTAGCTAACCTGTATGATTCTTAATCTTCCAAGTGTACAAGTTGGGACTGAACTTTACTCACGGAGCGTATATTACAAATTTACACACACAAAAAAACATTTGAGAAGTCACAGAATGTCCTTAACAGAGCAATATAACCAACTATATGATTTTAATATTCTTAATATAATCATGTAGAAATATTACGAAACCATATTTTTTATGTTCGCATAAAAAAAAAAGCACCAACCGACTGACTACGTCTTTGTACCAACTCCTTTTCTAGTTTCAATCATACAAGTTCCTGGAAAGTTAAGTACTTAAGTTCCTACGATATTAGCCCTACTCATTAGATTCCTTTTCACTGCCCAATTATAAATTTTCCACACAAACACTGAGATTCTTACCATCTACTGCAACTTTTGTGTTGTAACCTATTAACACTGATCGACCACAAGATCGAGATCCTTACCATCTAGTGCAATGTAATGTATTGACACTGATCGACCACAGAATATGAAGCTAGTAACGAACAAGTTTCACGTACTCAAGTATCGGGATCAAATAGTATTAGTAATTGAAGTGACTTTGAAAACCAGTAAGACAGAGCAGTTGGTCATTTCATGAGTGCTAGCCAGTAGTCACCTCATGATTGCTATAAACCTTTGTTGTATTCCATCTAAGGTCATGGTGTGGAATTCAGTTAATCGTCTTTGGATATTTTGCACCAAGTAACAAATTTTTAACCATCTTCAGTTAATTTAAGAATTCATAAAAACCTTGAAATATGCGCGCATATAGAAAGCAAGGACAATCCAAAAGTCGATGCCGTGTCCTCGTCATACCACGTCAATGCACTAGTACATGCCAAAATTTGTGTCTTGTCCGTGTTGGCACGCTTGTATCTAGTATCCTATACCGGTTAGTTAGTAATGATATTCGAATAATTTTCGGGTGATTTAGGAATCCATAAAAAAAATTGAGATACACACTATCTAGGAAGCAAGGACACTCGCCAGTGCTGTCCCCATTTATAGTGCCCCGTCCCGCTCAGTCAATCGGAGGAATCGAAACGCCGACGGCGTTCGGACTTAGCCTTGCAACGGCTTGATCGGAGACATCGCTCGGTCGAGGCGATCGCTCGCTCATGTGGGGTAGTTTCGGTGAACTTGCCTCATCTTAGCCTTCACATAATAAATCGCATGTTTTCAACTTGCACAAGTAGGTTTGATAATAAAAGAGACGAATCCACATAGATAAGAAAATAATTCCGACGGGTCGAATTGAGTTAGAATATGGAAAGGTCCAACGGTTGGCTTAAAGTTGGTGCACGGCGTGCTTTGAAAATGACACTCGATTCATCGTCCCATGGCTTGGGAGAAGGAAAGTTGGTTTGAGTTGGCGAAGTTATGAACGTAGCCTAAGTCATAGGCGTCACCCGCGTAATTGCTTCATAAAGCATGCACGGTCCCATCGTCCAAGGCTTGGCATAGCCTTGGCTTGTCCCATGAGTTAAGTTGCGTTGCACGGCTTATGACATAAGTCCAGGCACCCAAATGACTTGGTCGTTCAGAAGTCGAACGCATGCGCGGCACGTTTCCGCAATGCGAGACTTGACGCAGCCTTTGCTCGTCGAGTCGTCATGCGTTTAAGTTAGGCAAGTTATGTTAGGTATCGGAGTAGTAGCAAGCACGGTCCTACGAGTTCTACGGCTGGGTATAGCCACATAGTCTTACGGTCTCAAGGCCCGTCATATAAAGTATGACTTGGGCGATAGCGTCGCGTAGAACATAAGTCGGTTTAAGGCACGATGCACGGACTTAGTTTTTAAGGCACGAGCCAAGGTTGATTCGTTGAGTTTGGAACAAGGGGCTTTCAAATAGGCATTCCTAAGTTGAGTGGAATGATATGGTAACATGAAAAGAATGCTCGCGACCGTGGGTCGTCGAGGGGTCTCAAGGATAGAAGTCTTGAACGTGGTTTTGAAAGAGATAGTAATACTGAAAGAAGGATGACTGTGTGAGACGTCAGTTCAAGTCAAGTCTTGCATGGTCATTGGACAACTTGTCGACAAGGAGGAGTTTCCACGAGCGGCAACCCTGGACGCCATGGGATCGCGTCGTCCTGGGGGAAACACGGTATAGCCGTAGCTGGACGAACCGTTCGGGTTATTCGGAAACTTTCAGCGGGACTAGCTACTTGCGTTGAAAGGGTCGCCGAATAGTAAGGCTATAGTCCATGATAGCTTGTGATGTTAGTGACCAATTCATATAGATGGGTCGGCACAGGCAGCAATCCGCGTGTATGCCTTTGGATTGAGTCAGTTGAATGTGTGTACAGTTAAAACACAATATTTGGGCCTAAAATTTGGCATCAACATAGACGACGTACTTCGGCACGAGATGCGGCGTCGGGTCTTAAGTTGTTGGCATATAAGTTGCATAAGTTGGTTTGAGTCATCTTGAGTTTAAGTCAGGAAACGCCGCAAGGCAAAGTCGGTCAAGTGACACTTAGTCCACGAGTCTTGATTGGGTCTGTTGGTGATCGAAGTAGCAAAGGCCGCGAGACGGCGATATGGTTAAGTCACATTGAGTTACGAGGCACGGTATGATGGATTTGTAGCACGGTCACAATGAATTGGGTACTATCGTGTAGTTGCGTCTCTGATTACATGCCAAAGGACAAGCACGACTTGATAAGTTAACGTTGTTGTTGCAAGCACGGGATGGTCTTGAGACACAAAATAGGCCAAGGCGTCTGTCCTAAAACTGATCCTAAGACAAAACTAGAAAGACAATTGATAAGAAGGGACTATGTTGCACAAAGTAAATCAAACGTGTCAGTTTTGTATGGGTGGACGAGGAGCTCATTTCACCAGTACAGTTGAGTACTGACACCCACATAGTTTTCATGTGCAGGCACAGGTAGAAGCTCGTGGCACGGAGCTCGCTTGGATGCGTCGAGGCATGGAGTTCCTTGGCGATTCGAAGCGTGCGGCCGCATGGATTCAAGACTTATACGGGACATAATGTTTGGACGTCGCCTTCCAAAGCATCCGCTGGCTCAAGAGTCAAGACTTGTATTGAGAGATGAGAGAGAGAGAGAGCTGAGTGACTTGAAATGTGAGCTTGAGTGACTTGTAATCTTGGCCTTGCGCCCCATTGTAACATTTGTTTCAATATCAATAAAGAGCATCTTTTGAGTAACTTGTGTTTTGTTCTAAATTTTCGATGCTATTATTCAATGTCTCTATTTGGGGGTCGCAGCCGCTGAAATCGGCCGTTATGGAACCCGCCTTGCACGAGCGCAATCTAGGCTCGTGCGGCATCACGTCTTAGCGAAGACGATCGCTCCTACGGGTGCGGGGCGTGACACCATTCGCATCTGACATGTATCAGACACAAGACGGACACTCCAAAATACACTAGTACACAGCCAAAATAGGTGTCAAAGACGTATATAATCTGAATAAATCGATACCTCTTCACCAGGAACCCAATCTTCTCGTCCTCGCTGAGCCTTTCCTTCAACCTAACCCCCATTCCCTCTCCTGTCTCCAACCCGTCGTCTCCCCCTTCCTCCAAATCCCCATCATCGAGAACCCACTCCAACCCCTCCCCGTTCCTCTGCTCCAGCACCCCCCTCAGCTCCTCCAGGTACTCCCCCCTCAGCTTCCCGCCGCCGAAACCCGAGCGCATGGGCGCGCGTGCCCTCTTCCCCTCCCATGGCCTGCCCCTCGGCTCGAGCTCGTCGCTCAGCGCTCTGTACTCGGCCGATACGGTCTCGAGGAGCGCGGAGGAGGGGTCGCCGGAGGGGGCTGGGGCTGGGGCTAGGGTTAGGGTTTGCTTGCTGGATTTGCGGAGGGATTTCTGGAGCTCCTTCTTGCGGAGGGCGTGGAGGATCTTCGGCGTGGGGACGACGCCCCTGCGGAGGAGCCTCTTCTTGATGGTGGAGTCGGATGGTCTTCGCGGGTTATCGGGTTTGGTTTTGGGTCCGGAGCGGGGGAGGAGGGTGGCGAACCCGACTGCAACAGTAACCTCCATGTGATGGAGACGAAGGAGAGGGTTATCGGAAGCAGGAGTAGGGCTGAGCATTAATAGGTTTTAAACTGAAAACCGAACCGAACCGAACCGAACCGAATAAGCTATTCGGTTCGGTTCAAAACCATAACAGGTCGGGTTCGGTTTTTAAAATCCAGTAATTTGGTTATTGGGTTCGGGTTCGGTTAATGGATTCGGGTTTGGTTTAAAATTGAAAATCGAATAGGAGTGTACATTTACCAAAATACCCTCACCAATCCCTAACTATAAAAGCAAACTTTCACTCTCTCTCATCTCATTCTCTTCACTTTCCTCTCTCTCTCTCAGGCTCAGTCGACACTCGACAGCCGCTGCTGCCGCCTCTCTTCCGCCTCTCTGCCGCCTCTCACCGCCTCTCTTCCTCCTCTTTTCCGCCTCTCACCGAGAAAAATCCTTCGCCTCTCACCGAGAAAAACCCTTCCGCCTCTCACCGCTGCAGATCTGAGTGTGAATCTACAAATCTGAGGCCTGAATGATGTAGATCTACATATCTGAAGTCTAAATCCTGTGGATCTATAGATCTGACTGTGGATCTACAGTTCTTGGAGCTTTGACATCCAGATTTGGAGAGTTCGGACTCCAGAGGACCAGATCTACGAATTATATTTTTTGTAAGTATTTTTTGTAAGTATTTTTTGTTAATATTTTTTGTACTGTTAATTTCTTGTAATTTATGCACTGTTAAAATTTATGTACGGTTAATTTGTTGTAATTTTTGTAAGTATTTAGTAGAATTTTTGTAAGTAATTTTTGTAAGTAATTTTTAAGTACTGTTAATTTGTAAGTAATTTATGTACTGTTAATTTGTAAGTAATTTATGTACTTGTAAATTTATGTAAGTAATTTATGTACTGTTAATTTGTAAGGGCGAAGGTACTGTTAATTTTTAAGTACTGTTAATTAAGTATTGTTAATTTTAGTAAAATTTATGTACTGTTAATATGTTAAATTACCATATAATGTTAAGTTAGTCATAGAATGTTGGAATTTATACTGTTAAATAACCATATATTGTTAAAATTTATACTAATTTTCATGCTTTGATTACGGAGATATTTGGGTGCTGGAAGCCTTGATCCTTGGCTTGGAATTCTTCTTGAATCACTGTAAGAAATTTTAGTATAAATATGTATGTTAATTTAGTATAAATTTAGTATAAATATTTATAAATTTAGTATAAATTTAGTACTAATTTAGGACAAATTGTATAAATTTAGTATAAATATGTATATGGCATTAGCTTATGCATATGTTAATTTAGTTATAAATATGAATGTTATAAATATGTATGTTAATTTAGCTTATGTCATTAGCTTATACTAAAAATGCATAATTTAGTATATGGCATTAGCTTATGCTTTTGTGTCATTAGCTACAAAATTATATGGCATTAGCTTATGCATTTTTCTAGGTTAGTTAGTTATATGGCACATAAATTACCATATATATATTGTGTCTGAAATATTTTGACAGGCCAAATAATTGCTTAAAGTGCTTGCTTGCACAATCGATATGCTGCAAATTGCAATGGCCAATTTGCCTTAAAAAAGTGCCAGTTTGCACTATATGCACAATTTGATTTGTTCTATGCAATTTGATTTGTTTTTTGTATGCAATTTGATTTGTTCTATGCAATTTGATTTGTTCTATGCTGCAAATTGCAATGGCCAGTTTGCCTTAAAAAAGTGCCAGTTTGCCTTAAAAAAGTGCCAGTTTGCACTATATGCACAATTTGATTTGTTCTATGTAATTTGATTTGTTATATGTGGTCCTATGCACTTTGAATTTTTTGTATGCAATTTGATTTGTTTTTTGTATGCAGTTTATTTTTTATATGTTGGTCTATGTACTTTGGATTTTTTTGTATGCAATTTGATTTGTTTTTGTATGCAGTTTGTTTTTTATATGTTGTTCTACTTGGATTTTTGGTCCTATCTAGGGGGAAAAAGTTTAGATGTCAACTGAAAAAGTAAATACATAGGGGAAAAAGTAAATACATAGGGAAAAAGTTAAGATACAATTTGATTTTTAGATGTTCTACTTGTATGTTTCATTAGTAAAAACATAGGGGAAAAAAGTAAAAATCTGATAACTTATGATTGATTTGTTTTAATGTTTAGATGTCAACTGAAGCGTCTCCTATTGAGGTTGGGGTTGGGGTTCCGGCTGTGGGAAGGACAAGTTCCCAAGACACAAATGTCTCTATTACAACTATTTCTAAACTTAAGGTTAAAAGCAAGCGTATTGGTAAAAGAAGGGCTCCTTATTGGAGCGACTTTAAGGAATTTCTTGAGAATGGAAACCCTAAAGCAGAGTGTAACTACTGTAAGAAACAGTATTATTGTCACCCCGTAATTAATGGGACCAGTTCAGTCAGAAATTATTGGCTTTGTGAAACCCATATTTTATGATAATTATTATTAGTGTTTTAGTATTATTATTAGTATTTTTATTATTATTATTTATTTTTCTGAGTGTAAATGATTTCAAAAATTAAATAACAAGGATTTTTGAGTTCAGACCCAGACCCGAGTCCGAACCCAGACCCAGGCCTGAGCCAAACCCAATCATTTTCCCTCTTTTTCTTAAAATCTGATTTTGGCTAATAGTCATTTTAAATAAAAAAAAATATATATAATCTTAGTGAGCTGGTCCCGTAGGACCAGCACCCTCATTCACCCCATCCCAGCTCATTCAACCCAGCACACTTCTTTCTCCCCACTCTTCTCAGCACCACACGAGCACCCCCACTTTTCTCCAACGTACACAACCACTCCCCCTTATTTACTTCCACTCTCCCACTCTCTGCTCACAGAGAACAAACTCTTCAAACTCTCTCCTCTTTCTCACAATCTCACAGCAGAAGGAAAAGCTCACTCTCTTCACTCCCCTTACTCGCCCATCACACCCCCACCAAACCAACTTCTTCAAACCCCTGTTCCCAATTCCTCCCCCGAGCTTCACCCGCGCCCCCGGCCAGTGCTCCGGCCGACCGCCTCTGGCCCGCGCCCCCGTGCGGCCTCCTCCCCGCCGAGCTCCCCTCGGCAACCACCCTTCGGCGCCGCCCCTGGCCCGCTGTCCCGCCGGCGCCCCGCCGACGGCCGCCCGTCCCCTCGCGCGCGCCCCCTTCGTGACTCCGCCGAGCTCCTCGACCGACTGTCAGAGCTTCGGCGACCCCTGGCCGTGCCCTAGCTTCTGCATTTTTCAGCGTTCTTCGACGACGCTGCTGTTCCAGCGCTGTTTCGGGAATACTTTCACTGTCGGAGCTCATTTCTTTCTTATTTTTACATCTGAGAGCTCTAGCCGAGCAACCCGAGGTATAACCCCTGTCCCGCTCATTTTTGTGTTAGTCGATGATGAGAAATGGTCCCCGATTTCCTTTGGGAATTCGGTTTTAGCGACGTCGTAATTTTTCGGGACTTTCGGAAAGGTCCTATGAATTATTTTGGATTCCCAGAATATTTCGGGAATGGATTTTTTGGTATGTTTTAGCTTTCCGGATTTTTTCGGTAGCGTTCTGTGATTTGTGGGATTGGAATCGGACTTCCGAAATTATTTCGGGTCGTTCCGATTATTCTGTGGATTGGTTGTAGATTTTATATATATATATATATTCGCATTTTTCCCTGGTTTGGGACTTGCAGGAAATTATCGGCGCCATTTTCCAGTTTTTGGGTTGACCAAAAACAGAGGAGATGCTGCCGGATTTTTCCGTAAATCCTGGATTATTTTAAAAATGAATTTAAAATGAATTTCGAAATTTATTTGATATTTGGTTTTGGGTGACGACCGTATCGGTCAATGGACCCGGCTAAGTGCAAACGAAACCGACCCCGCCCGGACGTTGAAGCATTAGCCAAGTTGAGGATTGGACCATATCTGAGACTTATTAATTATCTTTATTTTTACTATTAATTTTTGTTTAAATTTTATTTAATATTTCAGTTTAGGACTAACGGCGGTTTGTCTTATTTCAATTTATGTAAATAAATTGTAATGGGCATAAGCCCAGCTGGCTGTGGTCTGTAACTGTGATGGATAGCTTAGATTTTCTTGTCATTTCTGGTTTTACGAGTTTTTCTATTTAACGATTAAATTGGCTAAAAAGTATTTTCGTATAAAAGTAATTAATATTTTCTCACCTAAAATTGACAAGTTTATTATTAATTAAAAATCATGTATTTCTCACTAAATAAGAAAAATTAGCTTTATATTTATAAACTATAAAGATGCCAAGTTTTCATTAATTAATCTGGCATCGACGAGTTTTCCGAATTCAAAAGTTTAAAACGATCTTTTTCCCTCGTATTAAATCAACGCACTAATAACCGTATTTTCTGTGTTTGGTTAATTAAAGAATTGAAATTGGATTAGGACGCAAATAGAGATTTCAACTAGCATAGCTAGATTGGTAAACCTGAAATCTGAGTCTATTTCTCGAATGTAGGAATTCGAGGACGACTCTAATTACCTGTCTCGAAGTCTTCTACCTCTCCAGTCATTTCCTTTGAGGCAAGTATAGTTTATGTTAGTTTACAGTTATTTATTTAATCGCTTTACTGCAAGTTTAAACCACGATGCAAACACGAAACTGAGCACTGTAACTACTGGGGACTGGGGGAATAGCGTAATAATTATGACCATACTGTAACAAAAACTCCTATCCTTACTGTAACAAACCTAAGCCGGTCATATTTTATTGCATGTTGAAATCACACTATTTTACTGGTGCAAACTGTTTCATATTTAAAACTGTTTAGAACTGTATGATTCTATTATTTAATTTAACTGTTAAATTAGCATGAATTGTACTTTGCTCTCTCCTGACTGAAGATACATTTTTAGGGGACATTGAGGATGCTGAGCTGTTAATCAGCAGCTACTACGACCCTGTGTTGTACCCAGTTGTGCTGCCAGAGTCCCCACAGGAGGACGTTGGGACTGAGGCCGATGATCCGGCCGATAGATAGATTTCCTTTCCTGCATTTTTGTTATTTCCAAATTCTGTTATTTCTTTTCAGAACAATGTTTCCATTTTGTATTTAAATTTCAAAGTTTAATAAAGTTTATTTTCGATATTGAGTTGTGACAAATAGTTGTGTTGTATGGTTACCTGCTACTGAACAGTTTACTGCCGCCGTCTCAATAACGGTGCAGGCTGGGCATGATCCGGTTCGACCCAATTATTTGGGATCGGGTCGTGACAGGCTTATATGTCCCCTTAATCCAAATCACAAAGGTCCGTCTCAATCAATATTGAATATGTAATCTGTTGGGAAAGGCAAGTCAACACTAACTAGTTGGCAATTTAATCAAGAAGACGTTAGGAAGGCCTTGTCTTATATGCTAACTGTCGACGAGCTGCCATTTCGGTTTGTTGAGGGTGACGGTTTTAAGCGGTTTGTTTCATTTGTGTGTCCGATGTTCAGTGTACCGTCAAGATGGACAGTTGCACGAGATTGTTACAATCTCTAGACTAGTGAGAAGACTAAGTTAAAGACGTATTTCAAGGAGTCCAATCAAAGAGTTTGTCTTACCACAGACACATGGACTTCCATTCAGAAGATAAACTACATGTGTCTCACAGCACATTACATCAATGACGATTGGATATTACACAAAAGAATTATCAACTTTTGTCCAATTGTTAGTCATAAAGGCGAGGCCATTGGGAGGGATGTCGAGTCATGTTTAATTGAGTGGGGCATTGACAAGATTTTTACAATCACTGTTGACAATGCTAGCTCTAATGACGTTGCTATTGCATATTTGAGCAAAAATTTTGCACAAAGAGGAAATAGTATACTTCAATGCAAGTATTTACACATGCGTTGCATTGCACACATTATCAACCTTGTCGTGGTAGATGGGCTAAAAATGATGTCTTCTTCGGTTGCTCGTGTCCGGAGAGCTATTAGCTACGTGAGGCAATCTCCTTCTCGTTTTCAGAAATTTAAAGCTTGTGCTCAAATGGAAAAAATAAAAAGCAAGAAACTGTTGTGTCTAGATGTGAGCACCCGTTGGAATTCAACATATTTGATGTTGGATACCGCTCAAAAATTTCAAAGTGCCTTTGAGAGGTTTCAAGACGAAGATCTTCTATTTAAGAGAGCTTGAGGGTGAGAACATGTTTCCAAACGAAGACGATTGGATGAATGTGTGAAGGTTGTGCACTTTCTTAGAACATTTCTATGAATTCACTTTACGTGTGTCGGGGTCTTCGTATGTCACTTCCAACAAGTTTTTTGAAGAGATTGCTTCTATCGACTTTCTTTTGAAAAATGCTAAAAGTAATGATGACTTTGAGTTGTCTACTATGGCGGATAAAATGAGAGAGAAATACGATAAGTATTGGGGGGACGTCGAGAAGATGAACATGGTTGTCTTCATTGCGCCACTTTTTGATCCAAGGCAAAAATTTGCATATTTGGAATGGTGGCTATATCAACTATATGGTCAGTCAAAGGGTGACACAATGATAGAGAAGGTCAAATTGGTTGCTTACTCCATGTTTGAAGAATACAGAAAGTTGTATGCACCTACAATTCCTTCTACAACTAATGAAATGAATGAATCTTCTACTATCGACGACCGTTCAATCTTTAACTTAAAAAGTATGATGAAGGCTCAGTATAAAAATCATAAAATGAAAACCGGTGGTTGTGATAATAAATCTGAGTTGGATCGTTATCTTCTCGAGCCCACCGAAGCCGATGAAGATGAGAATCCTAATTTTGATCTCTTGGCTTGGTGGAAGATCATTTCTCCTCGTTTTCCTGTTCTTTCGAGAATGGTTCGTGATGTCTTGGCTGTTCCAATCTCTACGGTGGCTTCGGAGAGTGCATTTAGTACCAGTGGTCGGGTGCTTGATGTATTTAGGAGTTCTTTGACACCTAGGATTGCTCAAGGTCTTATTTGTTCTCAAGATTGGTTTAGGACTGGTTCGGATCGATCTATTGTTACTAATCTTGAAGATAATTTGGAATCCATGGATAAACTTGAAAGAGGTATCATTTTAGATATTAAATTTCATGGTTCAGTTCGACCTACTACATTTGTGAGACCCGTCTCACTGTATCAGTATTTTATACGGATACGTGTTTATTTGAGCCGTATTTCGTATTCATCGATTTGCGTGATATTTTAAAATTTTTCCTAAGTGGGATTTTCATGACTTGGTTTAACTTGGATTTGGTTTTATTTGGTTCGGTTCCACTTTGACTTGGTTCGGTTTAGTTTGATTTCTTATGAGATGAGGTGTATGGCTTAGATTTAGTGGAGAGGAATTAATGGTGGAGATCACTTGAGCTTGTTATATAAGCCACTTTTTCTCTCTCCTTCCTCATTCACCCTCATTCATTTCTTTTCCACCAAACCCTAGCCATTGGAGAAAGGCAAGTACACCTTGCCGAACCTTGAGCAAATTTATTATTATTTTTTTGTTCCATCTTCTTCTTTGCATGATTCTAAGCATGTTTAGAACTTGGAGTTTTTAATTTTACCGGGTGGATTGTGGTAGATCTAGCTTTGTGGTATTTTCGATTTTTATGGGTTTTGATCTGTCAAACCTGTACATTTTTGTCAACTGATGGTTCCATGTGGTAGAGAATTTCATTTTACCCAAGTTTGACCCATAGAGTCTGGATTTGGGGTTCCCATTGTAGTTTGGTGAAGCATGGAGGCCATGGTATTTTCCATGGACATAGTCTCTGTGGGAAGCCATTATTTGCATTTTTGGAAGCTGCATGCTTGTTTGTACTTTGAGCCGCATGCATTATTTTGCTTGCAATTATTAGTTTGTGGGCCGCATGAATTATTAGCTTGAGCTTGCATTTTTGGCCGCATGCAACATTGAGTTGCTTGGCCGCATGAGCTAGCTTACATGCATTTAACTGTTAGCTTGGCGTGTATGCATTTATTTTATTGGCTGCATGAAGGAGTTCCTTCCTTGGCCGCATATAGAATTTTTCCTAGCCGCATAAGGCATTTTGGGCTTGCATGCTTTCGTCATATAGTTGCATGCTCTGCTGGCATGTACTGTTGCAATTGCCACATAAAGCAAAATTGCTTGGCACAAATATCTAGTAGCTAGCAATTATTAACTAGTGTTGCATGCAGGAGAGTGAGCCTGGCCGTATAGAATTCCCATTCCCAGCCGTATGGCATGTCACTGATGCATTTAAATGCATTCCTAATGCAATTGCATTAATGCATTCTTTAATACCTTCTAATAATTATTTACTAAATTGTTAATACATTCTCTTTCCTTAAATGCATGGATTAATATATTCATTAAAGCACGTTCTGAAGGCAATTGTTAAAGGCATTCTTTAAATGCATGCATTGGATGAATACATACTTTAGTGCATTTCTTTAAATGCTTCAGCAAGCTTACTTGCTCATGTATTATGTTGATGGCCGCATGGCCTAACTACATGACCGCATGGCCTAAACTACTTGGCCGCATGGCCTCGTGTATATATTATATTATATATTATGTGTAGTAGTCGGTTTAATGTTTTGCTTGCATTTGCAAATACATGCAAGTTGGCCATTGAGCCGCATGGCTCGCTAATAATTTATATATATTATATGCATCCAGCCGCATATGGGAGCAAGTAAGTTGGCTCGCCTTAATATTAGTTGCATGCATGGAAGGGAAAGAGTCAGCCGCATAGGCCTTGGTAGAATGAGCCGCATGTACTTGAATTCATTGCATTTTGGAATCAAAGTTAGCATTTTGCATGCATTTAATGCATTAGCATTTGCCTGAGCCGTATGGAATTATTTGTTGACCAATCAAATGTGTGTTGGCCGCATGGCCTCTTCCCACTTGTTGGCCGCATGGCCATTGTACTTTTGGACTTTGAATTTAATATTGGATCGCATGGCTTTTGTTTAGCTGCCTGTACTTGCAGGATAAATTTTATTATATGTCATCATTGCTTAGCCACGTGAACCAATATTCAAATGGTCACGTGAACTTTTCTTATTGCATTGATTGTGGGGGGGTCCCACATAGCTTCTTTTAGTGACTTGCTTGCTGAAGTGGGAGTTTGCATTTAACGGGGGTCTCACTATCTTTTGTCTTATTTGATTTCATGACCTATTTATTATTTTCTGGCCGCATGGGTGGCCTCCCACTCTCTTTGACCGCATGTTTGTTCTCCCACTTTTGGACCGCATGGGTCCCACTTTGATTGTTTAAATATTTTATTTGTCTAAATTGTGGTCAGAATTTCTTCTCACTCCCAACATGAAAGTTGTAGAGTTTCTCCTTGGCTTCAAGAATATATATATTATATATTTATTATTATTATTTAACTGTGCCCGTTTCTCCCCTCCTTGATAAATTAGAATGACTTGACAGTGACCCGTAGTGGTGCACACTTGATAATGAACTTGACATGATATACCTGACATGATAGTGGCCCGTCGTGGCGCACTCTTGACATGATAAACCTGACATAATATTTCTCGAAATGCTGTTGCGACGGCTAACACGACATGACAAGATTGAATAACTTGGACACCGTGGACGATTGTGCTTGTACAAATAAACCCGTCTTGTCTTGCATCATGTCTAGGACGGGGACCCCTGAGTACCACGGTCAGGGGCACCCACTGAAATCGACTAAGGGTAATCACTAGAATAATCCTGTAGTCATGAAGAGATTTCTCCAGCTACAGGCAATCCCGTTATCTGGGTGCCCCACTTGGGATCTGTAGCCTGCCGTCGAGTAGGGCACATTTCCAGCACACTGTCATGTGTTGCACCCTCTAAGTCACCTAAGGGTACATGCGTTTCCTGGACGATGTACCCACTTGAATTCAACTCTAATTGCGTCCGGATAGCCTGGATGGTCTGCAGGGCTTGTGGCTGTGGAATAATCTCGCTGCATCTTGCTAGTAACTAGGCCTGTGATAACCCTAGTTAGTTAAAGTATCAAGCCGTACTTATTGCTTGGCCGTGAATGTTGCATGGAGTTCAATCTGTCTAGTCTTGTCTTGATCTCGTACATGATTGTTACATGTCCTGATTTCTTATTTTATCTTGCCGATAAATGGTAGGAGAAACCAAGTTCCGTTCAGACGAAGGGTTACAACCCGGACCTTGTTTGGTTTACGGGTTGTAACCTGGTTATCTGAATAGTCCCATGGTTATCTCATCGTATATCACCTTCCCTGTTCTATTTATTTAACATGTTCTCCAGTTTACTTTACGTCAAATGATGATTTACTTACTGTCTTCTTATGTTCGGGATAAGTGCATTGGTACTGCACGACTCTCGATCCTCCTTTACTTATTACTTTCCCTCCCTGATTGATTGCCTATGATTGCTGGTTTTAAGTTCATAGTTCGGCCTCCTTTGTGGTACTTGCTATTTGGGGTCTGACCCCACTGGTTTTGTATGGCCAGGTTCTAATAGAAGAGCCCGAAGGATCTACCGCACCATCTACTCGACGGTGACCAGCCGGAGCACCAGAGTGCCTCAGTGGATTTCTTTTTCCACTGATATGTAAATTCTCCTCTTGTAACGTTTAGCCCCGAGCACGTGTTTAGCTCGTGTTTTGGTATTTTCCTTGATATTGTAGCTTACGGGCTTAAACATGATATGTGTATTCTAGACTATAGCTAGTCCTTATCATGTACGACTAATACCTAGCTAGTCCTCAGTTCTGTGGTACTGGCTTTATGATCAGTCATATATATATGGTTCGGGACGCCTTACTATTGTATGCAGGATGATCGTACTCCTTGCTCTTGTATAATTGCATGTGAATGAGATACCTAGGATTGTTAAACCCTAGGATTGACTGATGGCTTGTAGAGTAACCCCCATGTTTTGACAGCTTATACGTTATTTCAGAGTATTAACGTACTTTGGGATTGCGTAGCTGGCTATGTCTGCCCCCGCTCTCCGGTATTCTGGTTCTGGGGCGTGACAACATTACTTGTATTGATTATTTGTTTTTTTGTTTATCTTTCTTATACTTGTATAGATTTAAGCCAATTGGCAATGATGGGCTCAACCTCAAGCGATATTTGATGAGTTGTTCTTTGGAATCTGGATTTTGGTTTGGAATATGTAATTATTAAACACCTATCATTTTGTTTGCACTGTAGTCTGCACTGTCCAGTATGCAGTATGCACTAGGCAATACTGGACATTTTGTTTTATGTTTGGGTGGATTGTAATATGCAGTATGCAGTATGTACTATGCAATACTGGCCATTTTGTTTTCATGATGCTGGCTTGGCTGGAGTCTGGACTTCAATATGCTATGTGTGCACTATAATATGCAGTCTGGAGTCTCTGGACTGTAATATGCAGTCTGGACATTTTGTTTTGTCACGCCCCAGAGCCAGAACACTGGAGAGCGGGGGCAGACATAGCCAGCTACGTATAATGAAATGGGATCCACTCCACTATACGTACGGTCACGGGTGTCTAGATATATGAGGGTTTATCTACAAGCCATCAGTCTCCTATGGTCAATAACAAGTCTAGTGTCTCAATCACAAGCAAGTAAGTAAATGTTACAAGGTGTAAGATCACCAAATATACAATAGTAAGACGTCCCAAACATTACATATTCAGCTGATCATGAAGCTAGTCGTTATAAAATGTGAGGACTAGCAAGAGTTTAGTCATACATGATCAACCCCAGGTTGCCAATCATGTTACAGCCCGTAGGCAGACAGTAAATAAAGGTACAACCGAGCTAACACGTGCTCGTCGGCTAAACGCCTCAAAAGAATAATTTTACAATAGAGTGGGAGAGCCAAAAATAACCCACTCATTGCCAGGATTCCGTCTAGTGGTCACCATCTGGCTGGAAAATCGGTAGATCCTCTAGAGTTGCTCCGGTATCTGGCCATACAAAACCAGCTGGGTCAGACCCCAGAAAGAGCAAGTGCCACAAAGGAGGCTTCACTTAGGAACTAAAACCAGCAATTAGCACAAGAATATAATTACATAAAAGACAGTAATAAAAGGCTTGATATCAACAACAAACTGAGTACGGAGAAACCATTCAAGTAGCCAGGTCACAACCCTTAAACCAAACAAGGACCGGGGTTGTAACCCTTCGCTTGAATAGAACTCCGTCTCCCAAATTTTGTTGGTAAGGTAAAACATAACAAGCATGACGGGTGATATACGATGAGATAACCATGGAACTATTCAGATAACCAGATTACAACCCGTAAACCAAACAAGGACCGGGGTTGTAACCCTTCGTCTGAACGGAACTTGGTTTCTCCCACCATTTATCGGCAAGATAAAATAAGAAATCAGGACAAGTAACAATCTTGTACAGGATCAAGACAAGACTAGACTCCATCCAATCATTCACGGCCAAGCAATAAGTACGGCTTGATACTTTAACTAACTAGGGTTATCACATGCCTAATTACTAGCAATATGCAATGAGATGTTCCTCCAGCCACAAGCCCTGCAGCTAATCCAGGTTATCCAGGCGACTTGGATTCATTACGCAGTTATCAATAATTATTAGGTAGCTTGGTGTGCAACACATGACAGTGTGCGTAGAAATTATTTCATGAAGTGTCCCATATGACAGTGTTTGCAAAAACAAAAGTATGATCTTTATTTCACAAACTTTGTAAAGAATATTACAAGAATTCTGGGAAAGTACAACTATAGGAATCCGATCTGAATGACGATCGCTTTATCCCTTGGACGATGTGAACTTTGAAGACTTGAATCTCTGAAGAACGCAGCAGCACTTGGACGAAAACTCTGATTTTTCTTGATCTTGTCTGTGATGTGTTGAATGGAAACGAAACTCTATTTATAGAGTTCTGAAATAACTGTTTTGGGCAGTTATTCTGGAGAGCGCCTGATTGAAGTGCGCCTGTTTTGAGCACGTATGACAAACTGCGCCTGTTTTCACTCCATTATCACGAACGTGCACCAACTGCTCTAGACACGTGGCATTGTTTGATTAAAATGCGCTTGGTCGTGTACAGTTAGTGAGACACGTGTTGGACATGTAGAGTGGTAGTTAGGCGTTGATTTAGTCAAAGCGCGCCTGTTTCAGGGACACGTGGCAAGCTCTAAATTGATGTTGTATTGAACTGCGCCTTCTTCACTGAGACGTAGGCGCAATCTGCAAAGTGCGCTTGAATTCGGATGGAAGTAGGCGCTATCTGCTGAATTCAGAGGGAAGTAGGCGCTATCTGCTGAGTTCAGATGGAAATAGGCGCAGTCTGCTGAGTTCAGATGGAAGTAGGCGCAGTTTGATTAAACAGCGCCTGGACAGCTGTCATATCTTCTTCGAGCGCCGCGCCATCAGAGGAATGATAGCGCCGCCTAGATCTTCGTGTTTGTCGGGTAATGATGACTCCACGTCAGCTAAGCGCGGTTTGTGAAGTGCGCCTCTGTGATGAAGAAATAGGCGCGCTCTGAGTTTGTTGGTGAAATAGGCGCCATTTGTTTGTAGGCGCGTTCTGATCAATCAGTTGAATCCAACCTAGGCGCGGTTTGATTTTTTGGACCTACAAGACCCCCTTCAAAGTTTTCGAATTTTGAATTTTCAAAAGTTCGAAATACTTTGAATTTCCATATGACCAAGTCAAACCGCGCTTGATATTTGAAGAAGTTGCGCAATTTAAGGCGAGAACGGATCTTCAGGCTGAATAGGCGCAATCTGTTTAGGCGCGTTTCATTGCAGCTGTTCGAAAACTATAAATAGCCCACAAAATCCTTCGTAAACCCTTTATTGTCTTCAAGAGTGAGTTTTCTTTTCTAATTTTCTTTCTCCTCCGACAAGCTTTTCAAATCAACTCCGATGGCGCCTCGACGAGCTGATAAGGGAAAGGAGCCCGCACCAATTGAATCTTCGAAGAAATCGAAGAAGACCGCACTGCCTCCCGTAGTCGAATCACGTGGTTCTCTTCAAATACGAGAGCCTGGACAAACTCGTGTCTCTCGACACGAAACTGCACATCCAGCCATTAATGGTGGGTTATAGGAACGCACACTGGCTCTTCTTAGGGCTCAGTTGTAGTCGCCAACTCTTTCTAGGGTTCGGTGATTCTTTAAACTTCATATTTATGAAGTTTAAACATTCCATCAAATAGCACCTAGAAAATTAGGCTCTGTTTGTTCGATCGCGCCTAGTAACAAAGCTAGGCGCTATCGGATAAAGCTTTGTCTGAAAAACAGGCGCTGTTTATTCGATCGCGCCTAGTAACAAAATTAGGCGCTATCGGATAAAGCTTTGTATAAAAAACAGGCGCTGTTTGTTGTTGAATGAAAGCTAGGCATAATCTGCCCTATTTGACAGAAAACTAGGCGCAGTCTGCCCAGATTCATGAATTAGGCGCAGTTTAATCTAGTTGGCTGAAAAATTAGGCGCAGTCTGTCTTTAAGCAGTCAACTAGGCGCAATCTGATAACTTTGTTGTGATGTTGCTCTTTTCTATTTTGCAGTTGATATCAGGGAAGATCCCAACTTCGAGATCTTCCAAGGAACTATGTCTGAACCTGAATTCAAAGAGGACTTGTCACACGTTAAATTCCCTCATTATGAACTACCAGAGTCTCGAAGAGCAATTCTGACTACTCAGGATAATGAGACTCTTCTGTGTTTGATGAACGGCCAACCCTTACAGTCACAGGATGCAGCTATCCACAAGAAACCACTCTTCTTGTTTGGAGATGCCTTTGGCAGGGAATCTCAGCCAAAACAGCGGGTGGAAGAGAGGATTTTTAAGAAAGGTGAAAAGACTATATATTTGCCAGATATGCTTAGGAGTTTACCTCTTTCCAGATATGAGTTTGCCAGTTATCCCCGCCAAATGGCGTGGGATATCACTCCCGTTCAGCAGGCTCGGGTGGGCAAAATATGTTATAAAAAGGTGAACAACAGAGATATCTTTTATAGTTCATCTGATATTTACGTAACTCATCTCAGGGGTTTGAAACCAGGTTGTATCCCTCCCGAGAATTCATCTCGTCTATTACCAGTGAGAATACCAATTTTTGCAAATGAGTTTGCTAGGAAAGGTAGGTATTATACTGATAACACCTTGAGGATGCAAGGTTTAGTCAACCCAGATTATAAACGATGGAGCTGCATTGCCAACTGGGTTTTAGAACATTATGAAGAAGAACTTCTTAATATCAGTCTGTATGAAGCTGTTTATTCTTCAGTACATGGCTTCCCTCCAAATCCACACCTATTCCTTTCACTGATAGAAAGGTTCAATTATAGGACGGGAACCTTCATGACCCCAAAAGGAGAAATCGGTTTCGCTCTTCACGAGATGAATCATATCTCCAAGCTGCCTATGGGAAATTTTCCTTATGAGGAGTATGTTCCCACTGAAGATGAATTAAACAGGTTGAAATCTGAAAATGCTGAAATGGTAGAAATCTTTGATGAGCTGTTATGTCACTATCACATCTGTTGTTGTTATTTTGAAAGCTCAGGCTCCTGCTATCTTACTAAATGGATATCTTATCTTTTCCTCAAACATGATGATGAAGAGAAACAAATTAGTGAGAAGAAAGCTGTTGATCCGCTTACCTTTCAACGTTTCAGTGAGGAAGAGATAAATGAGTTGATGGCAAGGTTTCGCCAAGAAGATATAATAGTTAAAAATGATGAAGATTATCCTCCACTCAAGATAGGAGATAAAATAGAAAGTTTCATGAGGATGGGATACAGACGTATGTCTAAGAAAGCCCATCTGGCAGGCTTTCTTGCTTTTTGGCTACGAAGGTATGTAGTCCCTGGAGCAAGTGCAGTCGATCGCTTCCATAGAGGTGTTCTTTTTGCTGCAGTCCGCCTAGTGTTCGGTTATCGGATGGATATTTTATCGGCGATGACAAGTCGACTTAATCATAGTCTGCGTTGCTTTGTGGACGGCATGCTAAATAATAAGAAAGATGGCTTTCCACGTACTGAAATCGCCCATACTTATTTATTTGGGTGGCTTCTACTCCACTGTCCAGTTTTGATGAGCCCTGGCGAAAGAGCTATTGGAGGAAACTTTTTAAGAAAGTATGAAGGGTGTAGATGGAATCACACCTCCTTGATAGATTGCCGGCGAGTATTGAACCGCGGCGATAACTGGGATTTTTATTGTGTTGATCCACCAGCTGGCTACGAGTTATTGCCAGTTAATATCCTAGATTCAGTGAATACTCTACCAACAGATCCAGCTATATTCAATTGGTTGAAGTCGATTCGACCCTCACACGTCGTACATCGATTTGAAGATGAATGTATTCTTGAACCATATTTGCCTAGCCGTTTTGCACGCTAATTCGGCTATGATCAATTCCATGTAGGGAATGCCACAACATGCCTACAAGGGAAAGGATATTTGATTGATGGTGCCAGGGCTTGGTACTATTATAATGCTAAGAATACGAGGGCCGTTTTCTCAATGCCTGAGAATACAAATCATGGACCGCGAATGTTATTCACCTATTCAAGGTTTTACACTTCGGCTAATACCTTTGTGGAGACTTTTGATTTAGCACATAGCTTCGCTTCTGACAAACGAGCCAAGAAAGGAAAGCCGAGCATTCTTTATAAAGATCCAAATGACGAAGAACCTGCTGACGAACCTTTTGAAATCTCCAGAGATATGAACTTCCTTGAGGAGTTTACTGAACCCTTAAACATTTCTCTCCGAGTAACAAAATCTCCTATGAAGGAGAAGAAGAAAAGAAAAAGTGACAATCCTGTTGCTTCTCCAGACCCAAAGAAAAAGAAGACCACTGCAGAATTCCCTGAAGGAGTTACCACTCGGTCACAATCGAGACAACTGGCAGAAGAATCTGTAAGGAGTGAAGAGATAACTCCTACGTCTTTACAGAAACAACAGGGTATTTCTGCTGACCAAGAAAGTCCGGATGTGCCTCTTCGAAGAAGGCCAAGTTTAAAGAGAGTAGTTAGTAGAAAATTAAGATTATTAAGTCCGTCTCGTGCTGCATCCATCCTAGCTAGTGCTGTTGCTGGGCATATGATGTCTTCCCCTACTCCCATCTCTGGATCAGAACCATTAACTACAGAAGAACCAACACATTCTGGCAAAGAGGTTATGGAAATAAACGCATCTTCTGTGATTGGCCAGCCTTCAACTTTGGCGATTCTTCCTGAAGCGCTTCCAGAAACAGTACCTAATACTATTCCGGTCAATACGTTAGATCATCTTCAAACTTATGCCGATGATCCAATATATTCAGATAGCGAAATGATTGATGCATTACAGGCATGCACTGAATATCTTGAGGAGACTGCTACTGATCCGGAAGCTGAAAATACAAATGAGCCATCTGACGCTCATAAATTGAATGAAGAGAATGTTGAGAACATTGACAATGAACCATTGAAGGAAGCACATGTCAATATTATGAATACCCCTACCAGAGAAGATCAGCCTTCACTTAGTACTTCCGATGAGGGAAGTAATCATGCAGAGGAAGTCTCAGAAGAAATGCCAGCTCAAATTCCTCAGGAGGTAACAGTATTGGTGGATACATCATACATACCTGATCCAGGTTAAATTTCTTGAATCCTGTAGATTGTTATCAATAATGATATTTGTTTTTGTAGCATATTGATTCCCTTTTTTTTTAATAGCTGAAGGTAATGTACACCTATCAGGCGGTTCAGAGGCGGGTAGTAGTCAAGCAATGGTGACATATACTATTCCTGTGATAGGCACCCCTGCTCGAACAATGGATACTGGTAAATTGCTAGTTTATTATTCTGAACTTCATAACATTCTTAGAAAATTAACGCAATACGTTAACTTTCAGGAGAACAAATAAGGAGTGTAACTAGCTCAAAAATGGCTCCATTGGAGACTCCTGCCAGAGAAGAGAGTTCTACAGAAATGCCTATACCTGGGCCATCACAAGTCCAGATTGAATTGCCTCAATCAGGTAAAGCTTTAACTTTGTCAATTTTGTAAAATAAAACTTGCTAATGAGGATATTTCGCAGAAGAACCAGTCAAAGCAGCTACAAGCTCTACTACGGCTCCTCCAATAAAGATAACCCAGATACCAAAAGAAAGATCTTCTGAAATTATTGCTTTGACGACGCCATCTGTCGCAACTGAAGCTACTCCAGCCGAGATAGCAGAAACTCCCATCACTTCTGAGGCAAATAGAATCGTTATAAGATCTTATACAAACGCATTCTATTTAACACTCAAGCCGATGGTGGAGAGTGAGAACATTCCTTTCTCCAAAGTCAGGAAATCCGTAAAATATTTGATCAACGGGATTCGTGACCACGGAGATGAAGCTCAGGCCATTTATCTGGAACATATCCTCAATGAGCTTGAAGAAGTGAAGACTGCAATGAAGAATCTATCATCTGGGAATATAGATTCACTAATTGAAGAAGAATGTCAAGCTTTGGCTCGGGAAGCTGAACAGAAGGAAAAAGATCTTGAAACATTTTTGGCAGCCTTTGCTCAGTTTACTGCTGATATGGAAACCCAGATTGAAGAAACATCTTCGAAGCCGGAGACCAATGAAGCTGAAATAGCAGAAATTGACGAAGAAATTGCCAAGCTTCAAGAACGTCTGACTCTGGCGAAGCGGAAAAGGGAAGAAAAGGTTCTCTTAAACAAAGAAACTGCAGATCACCTTGTTGCACTGGAGCGTCAAAAGGAGCTTAATACCAAGACTCATCATGAAGAGCTGAATGCTCGTTTTGCTAATCTAAAGCCCTTTGACTTCAAGTCAACAAGGAATCAAATTAGACAAAGGATTCTGAACTCTCAAAATGAAACGATAGCTGCTTTTAAAAGACGTGTTGCAGAGCTCAGTACCCGGCCTTCTGAATAAATGAATTTTTGTGATGTCTTTCTTTGTTTTGACCAATTGTAATGGACCTTATTTTAAATGAAATGGAATGATATTTTGGATGATTCTATTTACTTGTTACATACCCTATTATAGGAGATAAGCAAATGAGAAAACATATTCAGAGGTACAGGACGTGATATATTTTCTTGATATAGAAAATAACTATATTCTTTATATCTTGCTCAGAGGTAATGTGGACATGGCAAAATATAAATATCAAATATTTGTTATTTCAATAGACAACTTAATCAGAGGTAATAGAGACGTAACAAGTTGCAATAGAAAATATGTAGAACTCAAAGGTATTATGGATATGAATTCTTTTTTAATGGCGATGATGATATGATGAACGGTTGAAAATAAACCGTCAGAATGAATGATTCATCAAAAATGTCTGCTAGGGATTTTAATGAATGAACCTTTAGATTCATCGAAGGGGGGTGAACAGTCACCTCGATTCACGAAGAGTCAGTAGACTAATATAAATAGTACAGGACTCATGAAAGAATTTTATCACTGCCTTCAACAGGAAAGATGTCTTCCAACAACATGTCTAAGGAGACTGAAATCGTGCCGAAAGCCGAGAACGTCACCGGGGAACCTTCTGCTGGAACGAAGAAGGGCGAAGGGTCGTCTGCACCCAAGCCTCTCGTCAACTCAATCTTACCGGATCAAAAGGAGGTGGGCGAAGGCTCCTCTGCACCAAAGCCTTCACAAGATATCCTCAACTTTCTGATAGAGCCGGGGAAGACTGCGGAAGAAGAGGCAAAGAGGATAGCTTTCCTCAAATCCTTGCTGAGTTCAGACAAAGATGTCTTCGACTCCTTTGCTGATTTTGCTTGTGAGAAAGAGGGGCTTGGCCCTCGTCCTAAGTTTGATAGGGATGATAATGATCTCCCTTAATGTAATGTAATATCTTCTTTGAAAATAAAAAAGAAATTTTATTTACATTGTCTATCAAGAAATCTTTACACATTTATACATAGTATTTCTTAAGAAATTTGCCATTGATAGGCATCATAGCTATTCTGCCATCCATCTCTGTTAACTGGTAAGCACCATTGGAAAATACTTTATTTACAACAAAAGGACCTTCCCATTTGGCATCAAACTTGCCCTTACTCATATGAGTCATAGTCATAGGACGTCTGACTGTAAGAACCAAATCACCTTTCTGAAATGCTCGTACTTTAACTTTGCGATTAAAGGCTTTTGAGATACGGGCCTGGTATAACTCAATGTGCTGTTGAGCCAAAAGCCTCTTTTCATCAAGTGCCTCCAACTCTTGCAATCGAAGTAAATCGTTGTTCTCCGTTGTAAGTTCATTGGCAATGGCTATCCACAGAGACGGGATTTGAATTTCTAGTGGCAGAACTGCTTCACAACCATACACCAAGGAGAAAGGTGTACAGCCGGTAGGGTTGCGAACTGTAGTGCGATAAGCCCATAAACATTCGCCAAGCTTCTCACTCCAATTCCGTTTGTTAGTAGAGACAAACTTCTTAAGGAGTTTGATAATGGTTTTATTGAAAGCTTCAGCTAAACCGTTTGCTGCAGGGTTATAGGCTGTCGAAGCAACATTGTCGATGCGATGATCGTCACAGAACCGAGTGAACTTTTGACTAATGAACTGAGGTCCATTGTCATGAATGATTCGCTGCGGTACACCAAACCTATATATCACATGGTGTTTGATGAAGTTGATGACACTGCTGGTTTTGACTTTAGCCAGAGGTATAGCCTCAGCCCACTTAGAGAAGTAGTCTGTGATGGCCAGGATAAACCGATGCCCTTTAGAAGAAGGAGGGTTGATTGGACCTATGATGTCCATGCCCCAAGCTTCAAAAGGCCAAGAAGCAGCCGTAGGATGTAGATATTCTGATGGTTGATGAATGAAATCCGCATGAATTTGACATGCTCTGCATTTCTTTGCGTATTCAATAGCATCGGAAACCATAGAAGGCCAGTAATAGCCCATACGACGAATACGATCTTGCAATTTAGGACCGGGTTGATGCGCTCCACAAACACCATCATGAGCTTCACGTAATATTTGTTTTGCTTCATTACCAGCAAGACAACGTAATAGTAGACCATCATAAGTTCGTCGGTAGAGAGTTTTTGTTGTATGATTATAATAGAAACGGAGAGATCGTCTTCGAATGCTGGTGGCTTCTTTGGAATCTTTAGGCAATATTCCATAGACTGCAAAATCAATAAAAGGAGTTCTCCAATCTTCATTGATGATATTGACCTCAGCAGAATTACTAAACTCAATATTGTGATTATTTTCAATACAAAATAACTCTCTGTTGGAAATAACAACCAACTGCTGTCTTTGGACAGGAATCGCCAAGACTGCTGCAAGATTTGCTAGAGCATCTGCTTCAGTGTTGTAAGCCCGACGAACGTATTCAATGTAGAAAGCTTTGAAGGAAATGGCCATAGCAATGGCTGCTTCATGATATGGAATCAAATCTTGATGACGAACTTCATATATTCCTCTAACCTGGTTAACAACCAGTTTAGAATCACCGTATACTTCAAGATATTGTATGTCTAATTGTTTAGCCAGTTGAAGGCCGATAAGCAAAGCATTATACTCTGCAACATTGTTAGAACAAGGTTCATCCAAAGAATAAGCCTGTTGAATAGTTAATCCTTCTGGCGAAACGAGCACAATCCCAACTCCTGCTATAATAATCCCATTTGGTCCAATTCTGGAAGCTCCGTCAAAGAATAGACGCCATGTGGGAAATTCTTCCGAGATCAGATTTATTTCAAGCGTCTCATCAGGAATCTCGTCGTAGAGTTTAGAAGTCTCAGAAACAGGATGAGCAGCTAAGAAGTCAGCAAGGGCTTGTCCTTTTACTGACTTTTGAGGTACATAAATCATGTCGTATTGGGCAAGTAAGATAGCCCATGTAGCCAGCCTTGAATTGAGAGTACTGGGCTTCTTCATGAGCACCCGTAGAGGGTTAATTCGGGAGATGACATGGATTGTTTGACCAATTATATAGTGTCTTGTCTTTTGTACAGCGAACATTAAGGCTAAACATTCTTTCTCAACCATGCTATATCGATGTTCGGCTCCGATCATAGTACGACTGAGATAGTAGATAGCCTGTTCATGTCCTTCTTTATTCTTTTGGGCAAGTAAAGCACCCAATGAATGATCCATTGCTCTGACATACATTAAGAAAGGTATGCCGGAGATTGGTGGCACCAAGACTGGTGGGTTCATAAGATACTGTTTTATGTCCTCAAATGCTTGTTGACATTCTTCGGTCCAAACAAAAGATACACCTTTCTTCATGAGTTGTGTAAACGGTCTGCATCGTCCAGATAAATTCGAAATGAATCTCCTGATGTACGCAAGTCGACCTTGAAATCCTCGTAGCTCTTTTAGGTTGCGTGGAGGACGCATCTCTTGAATGGCTTTGATCTTCTCAGGATCTACGTGTATACCTTTAGAGGTAATAACAAAACCGAGAAATTTACCATTAGAGACACCCAAGAATGACTTGGTGGGATTCATTTTGAGTTGATGTTGGCGCATAAGATTGAAGATAGTTCTCAAGTCTTGAATGTGATCTTCTTTCAGACGGCTTTTGACAGCAATGTCGTCAACATAGCATTCAACAGTCTTTCTTAAATGATCTCGAAAGATAGTGCTCATGGCTCGTTGATAAGTTGCACCGGCGTTCTTGAGACCAAATGGCATCACAGTGTAGCAATAAACTCCTCGAGGAGTACGAAAAGAAGTATGCTTTTCATCGTCAGGATTCATCTTGATTTGATTATATCCCGAGAATCCATCCATAAAAGATAACCTCTCGAACCCACAGGTATTGTCAATCATGACATCGGTGATTGGGAGGGGAAACTCATCCTTTGGACAAGCGTCGTTCAGATCCCGAAAATCAATGCAGACTCTGATTTTCCCAGTCTTCTTCAAAACTGGAACAACATTAGCAACCCAGTCTGGATGTTGCTCTTCACGAATAAAGCCACAAGCGATGAGTTTTCGAACTTCTTCATCAATTGCATCCATCATTTCAGGTTTGAAGCGCCGTTGTTGTTGTTTAACAGGTTTCGCATTAGGTAATATATTCAACTTGTGCGTAGCAATTTTGGGATCTAAACCTGGCATGTCTTCATAGCTCCAAGCAAAGACGTCAATATATTCGCGAATGAGATGAATCAACTCCTGCTTATCATCTTCGGGGAGATTCTTACTAATGAATATAGGACGGGATATACCGTTTTCTCCTACATCAATTTGGATTAGCTGATCTTCGATAGGTGGTTCTCGTTTTTCAAACCGGAGCTTCCACTGATTGTCCATCTTTTGTACCCAAGGATCAGTTTCAGGGCTTTCTTCGAAGTCATCATCAGTAGCATCGTTGTTGATATCTGGAAATTCAACTGAGACCATGTTAGAGGATATGGCAATACGATGTACGTGACCAATGCTAGTATCAGAATCCCATGAAACTGTATCAGATGAAACAGTGCGTTCATCATCATCAGTTTCAATTATCTTAGGAGCTGTAGCCATAGCAGGAAATGTAAATATATAACCAAGGCCGAGCTTATTCCTCTTGCTAGTAACATGAATAGGAGTTCGTCTCCCTCTTCCATAGTTGAGTCCACTCTTGAAATCATATCCCATTTTACGGATGATCTCTTTAGACTGAGTACTGTAACGACGGAGTTGTAAATGTCCTGTGTCATCGTGTTTGCAATCTTCGGTATAAGAAAACTTTTGTTCTGGTCCTCTAATAAAGATTATTGGACTTTCGTCAGCTTTTCGAGCAGGAACTATAAAGTATGAACTATCCGTTGATTCCAATGATACATCTGTCTGATAGGATTGTACAACTTCAATTGTGAGTGGCTTTAACCTATCTAACAGATTTAAATAACACTCAGCATGATATAACACATCAGTATACTGTAAAGGAGATGCATCTTTATTGATATTTACAACAGTGTTTACAGTAGGACCTTTAACCTTAGCAGGCTTAGTCAAATTGATAACAAGAGGGGGAGAAGAAGAACGAGGAGGAAGAGGAGAAGGCTTGTTACGACGAAGGTCGATAACAAGTGGCTCAGAAGAAGTGAGCTCCTTTTTTCCTTGGTCAGTCATAGAAGTTGTCTTCTTGGCAGGAAGTCGAATGACCAGTGGTTCAGCATGTGAGGGCTTAGAGACGCGCCCTTTGACAGGAATCACAAGAGTATCCTGTGACTTTGGTTCTTGTTCCTTTTTGCTAGGAGGAAGATAGATGGTTAGTGGTTCAGAAGAAGAGGGTTGAGAGACGCGCCCTTTAACAGGAATTACAAGAGTGTCTTGAGATTCAATTCCCTGCTCTTCTTCAATATCTAAAGCCAAGACAACTTTCATGAACTCGTCTTTGTACATGCGAGCATCGTTGCAGTATGCTTCGACACCCTTGAAAGGATAGAGATCAGCAACTTCTTTTTGGACTTCTCCTTTGTCATCAACATATTTGAAACATTGATGAAGAGTTGATGGCACAATATTATGTTCATGAAGGAACGGTCTTCCCAGAAGAGCATTGTAGGAACAACCATGGTTATCAATGATGTAAAAGGTTACCTTTGTACGAAGATTGCCTATTTGGAATTTTAGGCGAATCTTGCCCAGAGGTTCACTTCTTCCTTGATTAAACCCCAGAATAGTAGTGATTGTACCAGTAAGACTGCGTACAGGAATTTTCAAAGCATCCAACATTGTTTTAGGCATAATGCTGAGTGCAGAACCTGGATCTATCAGGATACGATCAACCTTCATGGTATCAACATACCCTGTGAAATACAAAGGGCGATCATGTCGATTATCTTCTAGGAGCATGTCATCTTGCGTGAAGGTAATATTTGGAATTAATTCCAACACGCTATGACAATGGAGACAAGAGAGAGGCTCTTTCTCTAGTTTCTTCAGAATTTCAAGACAATTTTCTGCCTGCAACAAAGCTTCACTTAACGTCTCTCGAGTTTCCTTAGAGAGGCGCAAGAGCTCGAATATTGACAATCTGGCAGGAGTATTGGCCAATTGAGCCAGTATGTCAAAGTTATACGGCTTCTCGAGTCCGAGAGAAGTGGATTTCTTGAGAGCTTTATCGAAACGAGCTGGTTGTTTCCCTTTATCAGTAACTGCTGGTTTAGCAGGAGGAGGAGTTGGGTTAGTTGAAGATGAAGAGGGTTGAATTTCAGGAGGCGTGTCAGGAGTGGAAGATGAGGTTGGAGCTTCCTGATTCTCTGAGTATTCCCGTAAATAGGGCTTACCAGACCTGGTACCCAATAAGATCTCTTCTTCATTTAATGGTTCAAGAGAAACCATATTACAACTTTTAAACTTGCTTTTGGAATTTTTCTTTTGTTTAGATGAAGAAGAGGCGGAAGATTCAAAATCTGAGACCAGATCTGGATGAATCCACATGATTTCCCCTTTAGAAGTAGATAAAGGGACTAGTCCTTCATTTCGAAAAGGTGGAAGGTTTACAAGCTCGAGAGTGGTTCGAGGAATGGGAACTACACCATCTTCTATCTGCATTGGTGGAAATTTGCCGAACTGAACAGAGACGACATTAGCCGTCACCGTCTTTTCATCCTGTTCAAGAGTCACTGCTCCAGATTTGATCATCTCTTGTATTTTTCCTTTAAGCACATAACATGCTCGAGTAGGATGTCCGATAAATCTGTGGTAAACACAATACTTAGGATGATCAGTCTTACCAACCTCTTCCGGCCTTTTAGGGTCGGGTAATTGCAGTTTGTTGCTTTTTGTAAGACATTCAAAGATACCCATGATGTCATCTTCATCGAAAGAGTATTCTTCTTTAGGACGTGGTGCTCTTTGAGGTTGTTGTGATGGAATAGGTGCAGATTGAGCAACATTGACAGCCAGTGCTTCTTTACTTCTCAAATCAATGGCCAAAGTTTCTTTAGGAGCAGATGTATCTTTGCCTTTTCTATTATTATTCTGGCGATTGTTGTTAGAGTTTGAGCCATGATCGCCTTGGTCAGGATTCATGTGAACCCCCAATGTCTTGAATTTTTCAGCGCTAAGTTCTGCTGCTTTAGCATTGATAATGAAAGAAGGCCAGTCTTGGAATTGAGTTGCCCCTGTCCACATACTAACAATTGGCAAGAGATTATTCTTGCAAGTGTCAATGGTGACAGCAGATGGGGTCCCCATTGGCATCTTGAGAGCTTCGCGACGAAACCTCTCAATAAATTGCTCAACAGGCTCATTATTTCTTTGTTTGATTTTAATGAGGGCTGACATAGTCATGTCATTGACGCCTTCATAAAATCGTTCAAGGAACATCTGTTTAAAACCAGCAAAAGAAGTGATACATCCGTCTGGTAGACTTCGGTACCAGTCATAAGCAGCGCCAGTTAAGCAACTGACGAATACCCGAGTAAGAAGGGCATCATTAGGCTGAAGAGGATCAGTCATCAATTCAAAATGATTAATATACTGATTGGGAGATGAAGTGCCATCGAACTGCATAATGGTGGGGAATTTGTATTTTGGCGGAAACTGCATTTTCTTCCATTCGGCGGGATAGGGTTGTTTAATGCCCAACCGTTGTAAGCCTTCTCTTTGTGTATAGGCTTCAAATTGATTCCGCAATTGTTCAACAGCATCATTAGCATTCTCTGAAGATTGAGGATTGCTAGATTGATTGGTAATAGCCGGAGGAGGAACCGCATGGTAAGCATCACCCCCAGCACCAGTTTGGCTAAGAGTAACCTGAACTGGTACTGTGGTGATTGGAGGAGGTGGTACCCCCAGACCAGGATTCTGAGGAGTGGAAGAAACCAATGGTTCAGGAGTTATGACCGGTGGAATGTGCTGAGCCATAATAACATCATGCATTTTAGCCATCATTTCGGCCATAGTCTTCAATTGTTCTTCTAGTGCAACAATCCTTTGATTCTGATTGTTAGAACCAGAAGCATCTTGTTCTTCAACGACGTATGCTGTCACTTCTCGTGCCATGACAGATGACACAGTTTGTTCAGAGGCATCACTGTCAACAGCAAAGTCTGAATTACCTCCATCATGAGAAGTAGACCGATCACTGTAAGGAAGATTCCTTTGACCGATTGTTTCTCGGCTTCGAGATCGAGTATGCTGGTAAACACCATCATCTGATTCTCTAAGTCGGTCAAGATAGTGCTGGCTAGGTCTCCGGATCTTTCCATGCTTGCATTTACTACCCCCAGAGTCTCTGGAAGTCATGTTGACGGAGGCAAACATTACCTCTTCTTCATCATCACTCTTTTGATCGATATGAGGGAAATTCAGACGCTCGAAGACAGAACGTTTGGTTGTTTGGCAACAACATTTGATAACCACTTCGTGAGGATGATTGCAATGATGAACTTGTGATTGTTTGGGAGAACTGGGGGTGATATTCCGTTTCTGCCTGAGATGATCCCGAAGATCAGAGACAACGGGATGAGAAGAAGTAGCAGGGATATACTCATAGAGGACATTTGGAACATGATTCCGATTTCGTAAACGTTCGATTCCATGAGTATAAAGAGAGGTACTCATCTGATTGGCGTAATTGTCAGGATTCCTTGCCTCAAAAGGTTGATACTGAGGCAAATTGATCTTAGCATGCTTGTATTTTACAGAGGTAGGTTTTGATTGGGGTTTTCTATTAAGATATGCCCGTAAATCATTTAAACCGTCCCTGGGAACCTCAGTTTGTGAAACTTGTAATTTGCCTTGTTTGGATCGTGAAATCCGCAAATTAGGCAATTCCTGAATATTTGCCTTGGGAGTAGGTAAAATACCTCTCTGATTAGTACGAGAACCCTTGTTAAGGGGAATATTCGTACTAATAGGTGCAGAAGCACTATCAGTTGGATCCTCCTTGATAAGAACCGAAGAAGACTTGGAAAAGGCCAAAGGACCTTTCCCATTGTTTTGAGATGAAGGGATAGCTAAAGAGCATTTCCCTCTGTTATCTTTCAAGTTTTGAGCTTGGGAAGATTGGGAGAAGACCAAGGGGCCTTTTCCTTTTGATGGAATGGAAGAAGAAACAGCCAAAGGACTGTCCTCAGCAAACTGCGTCTGAGCAGTTTGGGATTTCTGGATTCTGGAGTGATTCGGAGTAGACTGCGCCTGAGTAGACTGCGCCTGTTTAGTCAGGGCAGCAGCAGCAGAAGATTTGACTTGTGCCAATTTGGCACAAACTGTGCCAGAAGAAGGTTTGGTGGCAGACTGCGCCTGTTTCCCTAAAGAGAGAACAGACTGCGCCTGATTGCCAGGCAGAGATTGTGCTGTTTTGACATGAATTGTGCCAAAAGACGGTTTGACAGCAGACTGCGCCTGTTTCTCTAAAGAGAGAACAGACTGCGCCTGATTGCCAGAGATAGACACTGGTGTCTTAGAAACAGCAGGTTGTGCCGAAGAAGTGGCAGTGTCCTTCATTAGAGAAGTAACAGAGTTCTTGGGAGCCCACACTGAGCGAGTCTTGCTCTTGACGGAAGTCGTAGTGCGGCGAGGAGTGCTTTGTGCATTAATCATTGCTTCGTAGGCCGTTTGGTCGACTTTTACGACCAAAGTCTTCTGCGTCGAGCCGATAGACGCTGTGTCACATTGAGTTGTCACCTTTTCATCAGAGGAAAAGGTCGTCCCCAGCAGAGTCGCCATTTTGTTTGCAAAAACAAAAGTATGATCTTTATTTCACAAACTTTGTAAAGAATATTACAAGAATTCTGGGAAAGTACAACTATAGGAATCCGATCTGAATGACGATCGCTTTATCCCTTGGACGATGTGAACTTTGAAGACTTGAATCTCTGAAGAACGCAGCAGCACTTGGACGAAAACTCTGATTTTTCTTGATCTTGTCTGTGATGTGTTGAATGGAAACGAAACTCTATTTATAGAGTTCTGAAATAACTGTTTTGGGCAGTTATTCTGGAGAGCGCCTGATTGAAGTGCGCCTGTTTTGAGCACGTATGACAAACTGCGCCTGTTTTCACTCCATTATCACGAACGTGCACCAACTGCTCTAGACACGTGGCATTGTTTGATTAAAATGCGCTTGGTCGTGTACAGTTAGTGAGACACGTGTTGGACATGTAGAGTGGTAGTTAGGTGTTGATTTAGTCAAAGCGCGCATGTTTCAGGGACACGTGGCAAGCTCTAAATTGATGTTGTATTGAACTGCGCCTTCTTCACTGAGACGTAGGCGCAATCTGCAAAGTGCGCTTGAATTCGGATGGAAGTAGGCGCTATCTGCTGAATTCAGAGGGAAGTAGGCGCTATCTGCTGAGTTCAGATGGAAATAGGCGCAGTCTGCTGAGTTCAGATGGAAGTAGGCGCAGTTTGATTAAACAGCGCCTGGACAGCTGTCATATCTTCTTCGAGCGCCGCGCCATCAGAGGAATGATAGCGCCGCCTAGATCTTCGTGTTTGTCGGGTAATGATGACTCCACGTCAGCTAAGCGCGGTTTGTGAAGTGCGCCTCTGTGATGAAGAAATAGGCGCGCTCTGAGTTTGTTGGTAAAATAGGCGCCATTTGTTTGTAGGCGCGTTCTGATCAATCAGTTGAATCCAACCTAGGCGCGGTTTGATTTTTTGGACCTACAGACAGTGGGCTGAAAATGCGCCCTACTCGACGGCAGGCTATAAGTCCAACAATTGTGGCCGGGATAACGGGATCGCCTGTAACTGAGGAAATCTCTCATGACTACTGAATTATTCTAGTTATTAGCCTTAGCCATTTACAGTGGGTACCCATGACCGTGGTACTTAGGGGTCCCAGTCCTAGACATGATGCAAGACAAGACTGGTTCATTTGTACAAGCACAATCGTCCACGGTGTCCAGGTCATTCATTCTTGTCGTGTCATGTTAGCCGTCGCAACAGCATTTCGAGAAATATATCATATCAGGTTTATTATATCAAGAGTGCGCCACGGCGGGCCACTATCAAGAATTATCATGTCAAGTTATCATGTCAAATTGTCAGGTCAAGTTATCTTGTCGGGAGTGCACCACGGCGGGTCACTATCAAGTCATGTCATTTATCAAGGAGGGAAAAAACTTGCACAATTAAATAATAATATAATTATAATATATATATTCTTGAAGCCAAAGAGAAATTCTATAACTTTCATGTTGGGAGTGGGAAGAAATTCTGACCACAATTCAGGCAAATAAAATATTTAAACAATCAAAATGGACCCCACGCGGCCCAAAAGTGGGAGAACATACATGCGGCCAAAGAGAGTGGGAGAGCCACCCATGCGGTCATCCAAAGCTTATGCGGCCAGAAAATAACTGAAGGGGGCTATACGGCCAGCAAGAAATATTTATGCAACCAGAAAAGACAAGGAGAGAGGAACCCGCAATAAATGCAAGCTTTCACTCAAGCAAAAGAAAAGGACACGTGGCCACTCAAATACTGGGGCCATGTGGCCTAAAATTACATAGATACAAACCTTGTGGGACCCTATTACAATTAATGCTTCATACTAATGAGGCCAGCACACCATGGTGTATGCGGCAAAATATGGCACGTGGCCACTCAAATACTACATGCGGCTACATTAAAAATAGGCTAAGGCATATATAATATATATATATAATATATGCAAGCAATCATGCGGCTCAATGGCCAACTTTGAGCCGCATATACTAATGCACATAAGCATTAGACAACTAATGCACATAATATATAATATAATATATATGTATGCAAATCCTGCAGCTCAATGGCCAATTTGCATGCATTGCAAATACAAGCAAGCATTAGACAACTAATGCACATAATATATAATATAATATATATGCATGCAAATTTACCAATGCATGGAACTTTTATACTGATCCATGCGGCCAGTGAAAGCACCCATGCGGCCAATGTCATTTGCAAGCATGCTACTGCATGTGATTTAAAGAAAAGGCCAAGCCAATATAAAAGGCCATCCCAACTTAGTTGGCCAACTAAATACGTAAGCATGCAAGCTTGCATGCATGCAAAAATATAACATGCATTAAATATAAATATATAACATTGGCTGCATTAATTATTTATGGCATTGTCCATGCATTAAATATACATAGCATTGGCCGTGTAATTAAATATACATGGCATATGAAAGTGTGCATGCGGCTACGACAGCACTATATTAGTGCATGCGGCCAGCTAAATGCTAATGCATGGAATACTAAGCTAAAGCATTAAGTATTAATGCATTATAAAATGATAGAAAGCCATGCGGCCAGTCATTCATTATTGGCCTATGCGGCCAGGAATTTCTCATGGTCTTATGCGGCTCAATAATTATTAAATAAGCCCAAGCAAGCTTACAACTGCAGCTAAGTGACGCAAGCATTAAATGCTAAGCCATGCTAACATGGCCAAGCATTAATTGCTAAGCCTAAGCCTTGCTCCCATGTGCTGATGCAACCTTGTTTCCATATACATGCATTAAATGCTAAGGTACGACCAACAATTGTAAAGGGGCCAACTATTGCAAAGGAGATTAAATAATACACTTCCATATAAATCCATGCGGCTCTTTTAGGAATAGCCATATGCGGCTGACAATTGTCCAGGCGGCAGGGAAGAACACTTGCCGCCTGAAATGGTCATGCGGTCAAGTACTGTTCTTCTCCTCCAATTTCTGAGAAGAAGAACACCATGAAGCCATGCTTCCAAGCTCCATAATTCCATCATCCAGAGTCCAAATCCGAACTTCCATAAGTCAAATTGGGGTAGAATGTAATTCTCTACATCATGGAACCATCAAATAGCAAAAATATGCAAGTTTGTTAGATCAAAACTCGTGAGAATCGAAAATACCACAAAGCTAGATCTACAAGAAATTAACCACAGAAATGAAAAGTGCTAAGTACTAAAGTGAGTTAGAAACACATGAGGAAGACAATGGAACGATAAAATGGACTTCTTCCATGAAGCAAGATGCACTTGCCTAAGCTCTTTCTCTCTCTCCTGGTTGGTAGAGAAGTAATGGTAGGGAGGAAGAAAGTTAATGTGGAGAGATAAATGTGAGTGGGATATTTAATGAGGGTGGTGGTAGGTGGGAGTGGTTTGGTTCACATAAAATCAAGCAAAACCGAACCAAGCCAAACAAACCGAACCGAACCAAGATAAACCAATCAATGAAATGCCAAAATAAATCAAGCAGGGAGACATGCAATACGGGTCAGAATACGTACACGTATTCCAAATACGTAATACGAGATATGGGCATTACATGTTTTCACTATAATATGGAGTATGGACTGTAATATGCAGATTGTACTATGCACTATGCAATACTATTTTTTGGTATTTTAGTTACTTTTTCCATTATAAGTTACTGACATATATGTGGAGAAATTTGTGATGATGATATGGCATTAGCAAGTGGTAAATAGATACTACGATGCACTAATTGCCAATCTGAACTTTCATATTTCAAATCCACTTGTTTATCTATGCAGAATTGCAGATGATATCATGATAATATGGTTCTTAATAACCGGCCTTCGGTTATTGGTTTCGGGTTCGGTTATAGGCTGCAACTTACAACTTTCTGTTACTCTGGATTCTTCAAACATGGAGTCAGCTGTCATTGCTCCTATGATTCTCTATACTACAGCTATACTTGCATTGCCATACTTGCATTTCTGCAGCTGTGAGAAATCAGGTATACTTGTATTACTACAGCTGTGACAATTCAACCCCAAAATGATGAAGCAAGCTCTCTTGAGGTTTATACTTTGCGGCTTATGCAACTTGGCCCTTCTTGGCTCCTTGAATTGATCTTGGCTAATGTTGTTTATATAATTATATTTCCAGTTGTCTGGACTTTGGATTGGATATCCTTCTATACTCCAATCTCTGTAATCTGGGCTAATGTTGTTTATATTGCCAATTTATTTGGAGTCATAGTGTGTTGGCCGAGTTTGTATCAGCTGAATGAGCTTCTGAATATCTGATGGGTCCATATCCTATTGTATGAGCTGAAAGAGCTTCTGATGGGAGCTGAAAATTTACTTGTATTGATTATTACTTCTGATGGGAGCTGAAAATTTACTTCTTATGGGAGCTGAAAATTTACTTCTGATGGGAGCTGAAAATTTACTTGTATTGATTATTACTTCTGATGGGAGCTGAAAATTTACTTCTGATGGGAGCTGAAAATTTACTTGTATTGATTATTTGTTAAACTGTAATTGTGTTATTTTTAGCTGAAGCTGGAAATTTGGAACTTGGAAGCTGGAAATTTAATTATTTGTTGAAACTTGGAAGCTGAAAATTTGGAACTTGGAAGCTGGACATGTAATTGTGTTATTTTAAGCTGTAATTATTTGTTTTTATTGTTGTTCATGAACTTCATATTGTTGTAAACATCTGATAACTTATGAGAGTGATTGGCTATTGTTCATTAACTTCATATTGTTGTAAAAATCTGTAAAAATCTAATAACTCATTTGTTCATATCCTCCTTAAATTGAAAAACAGGTATAACCGAATAAACCGAACAAGCCGAACCGAATTATTCGGTTCGATTTAGTTCGGTTCAGCCTCATTTCGGTTCGGATTCGGTTTAGAAAATTTTAAATTCGGTTAATTCGATTTTGGGGTTTTCGATTCGGTTTAAACCGATTTAACCGAATACTCACCCCTACTCACAATAGGGTTGGAGATGCTCTAAGAAATCCCACTTAAGTCTCTAAGCTAGCCAACATGAATCTATACCATCCAAACATAGATCCAACCACCCAAAACATGTTACAAATATTGAACTCCATAGAACTGCGCATGACCGATATGCCGCCAATATACTAGATGACGTGTCGCTCAAAATCCGATTGTTCAACATACAAATCATGCATAACAACATATCTACGCAAGTAGGTCTTGCTAGTTTATAGGCTCATATAAAAGCAGACATAAAAAGCCAATATGGAATTTATTAATGTCAACTTTTAACGGGTCCTTAAATATTTTAAACATCATTAATTCCGACTTGATATTCATTTATTTTTGCCTATCTTGTCTTTATTTTTATAAAACATAAGCAAATATTTGCTTTAGCACTTGATTCCATATGTTTTTATTTTTAGGACTAATTTGTGCTTACACCCTGGATTTTATACCAAGTATACTTTAATCCCTAACATGTTCATTTGGAGAGTTTGGACCACAAATATTTCTTTTCTTCCATTTTATCCTTTCTCAAAGTGTTTGAGGATAAAACTTTAATATATAAAATGTAGGGTATAATATAAAACTGAAACAAAAATTCAGGACCTAAGTTTTCTAATTGGATATGATAGGGCTTATACTCATGATCTAAACTTTAATTAGCCATTTATTATTATTTTAACAAATTTGTTATGTGTAAATGTACGTGCACATCTGTAGTATTTTCTAAAAGCACGGTCTTGCTGTATGGCTAGCTTAGTACTAGCTCACTACTAGCAAATGTTGATGTGGCGGAGAGAGATAACAAAGTTTACAGGTTTAGGTAGTCAACAACTTTTGTAAAATATTCTTTAAACATTTCTCTTATGTTAATTGGCTCCAAAATTTTTTGGGTGATGACATCTCTCTTATGTGGCTTCTGACATGAAAAGTGACATGGTAGCTGACATGTCATATTTTAACAAAAAAATTTAATTACAAATTTTTTTATTGTTAATGTTAATGCTAATGCTAATTTTAATTTAATGTTAATTTTAATTTTAATGTTAATGTTAAAATTAATATTAATGCTAATTAATGTTAATATTAACTAATATTATAATATTAATATTCATGTTAATTTGAAGTTGATATTAATTTTAATTTTAATGTTAATTTTAATTTAATGTTAACATTAATTTTAATTTTAATGTTAAAGTTAATATTAATGTTAATTCTAATATTAATGTTAATTTGAATATTAATGTTAATATTAACCAGTTAAATCTGTAAACTTGGTTAGCTCTCTCCGTCACATCAGTTTTTGTTAGTAGTGAGATAGTACTAAGCTAGCCATAGAACAATTTCGTTTTCGAAACTGTTAATTTTTTTTTTTATTCTTGTTTTTTTTGCATTATGAAAAAATTTACTCAGAAAGCAGTAGCAATGTCAAACTAACCGGGTATGATATCGGACCGGGTTAACGGGTGATGATTAATAGGCCCAGATCAAATCCAATGACGATCCACCGTTGGATCCCATAGAGCTTACATATAAAATCCTTCCGGCGTCTTAGGGTTTTTTCCTCCTCCATCCTCTCCTCTCTTTCCCGAAACTCTAGAGAGAGAAAGCAGAGGCTTCCAGCGCCGCCATGGCCGTAGGGTTCGATTTCCTCTCCATTTCTCCCTGCTCCTCTTTTTTCTCGCCATTATTTATTGATCCATTGATTTCTTGTGCAGGAAGAACAAGAGGATTTCCAAGGGAAAGAAGGGCGGGAAGAAGAAGACGTGAGTTTTTTTTTTCCTTCTTTCTCCAGTTCCTTAGGGTTTATGAATTGTTCTTAGGGCTAGGGTTTTGAATTGATGTTTTGGTTTGTGATATTTGTTTACAGCGTGGATCCTTTCTCCAAGAAGGACTGGTATGACATCAAGGCGCCGTCGTTCTTTAACGTCAGGAACTGTGGGAAAACCCTAGTTTCCAGGACCCAGGGAACCAAGGTGATGATCAATTTTTTTTTTTTTGGTGTTTTAATATATTATTGTGGTAGATCTTTGATTGTATGTATGCATTGTGACTGATCTATGCCTAGACTTAAAGAAAGTTTGTAGCTTTAACTAATTTTTATCGCACATGTAGTTTTATTAGTTCGCTGATTTTTGTTGCAATCGTTTGTTTTCATCAAGTATTTACAGAATGATGTTGGTTTAGTCAATGCTGTATGCTTGGGTTGTTCTAGATTTAAGTTAGAAGGATTGAAACAAAATTATAACTATATATGTTTGTTTTTTCGCACGTGGCGCGAAGTTGAATCTGTCACATTTACATACAAAGGCAACATTGTTCCAATCTTCGTAAGTGTCTATGGTAATGCATGTATGGATTTGCACGAGCATGTACATGGGTGTCCATATCCAGGAAATGCATGTAGACCTATAGATTTAAATAAACTGCTTTTGAACAGCTCAGCCACTTAAATTTTCATCTTTACTTAGATTTTTAAATCTTAGTCAAGAACTAGCTTAGAGTTTACACTTGCAAATGTTAATTTGGCACATTTTGTACTTTTTGAGGGGAGTTTTCTGTTAGATGGAGTGAGAAAATATATGTTTATATATATATATATTTTTTTTGAAGTTTACGGTCAAAACTGTTCCAATAAAAAAATATTGCGTAGAGGATACACCAGCTGGTTTTATATTCAAGTTTCATCTCTTAATCAAATACTTGTATATATGTTTGTATTATATTCTATTGACTTACATTTTGGTTAGTAAAACTGATCATGTGAGCTTTGTTTTGTTGTGTTTTGAGCAATAGTTTCATTTCCCTTTTGTTTTTAAAGTGCTTTCAACATAATAGAGGACTTATCAGACTTCTCTTTGACTATGTTTGATTATAGTGAATTAGCATGTTGAACTGAACATTACATTGTCCTGGACTTAATGGTTTTGCCCATTTAATGGCATAACATAAACTAGGAGACCAAACTACACCAAACTACAAATTGGAAAAAGATACCTTTATTCTGAGGGAACACATATTGACACTCTTTGTTCTTCCCATCAAGTGTGTAGCACATTGAAGGTCCCTTCATGTTTTGTCTGTATATGTCCTTTTGTCTAGGCTTAGAAAAAATGCGTAGCCCCTCTTCATTTTCTTTCTACACGTTTGTCTTTTCTTTTTGGTGTAGTCCATGTGTCATATTTATCTGCTATTATGTCGTTTATTTCTGCATAATTGTTTATAAGCATGGTGTGACAGCCTTCACTATAGAGTTATTGACGACGACTAGGTCTGCTGATCTGCTTTCTTTATGGAATATGAACATCCTTTTTTAACAGGGAGTTAATAGGATAATTTTCCACATTGTAATTGGCTGCATTTGTTCTTAAACTATTCATTCTTTAGATTTTCAGATCGTTTAGATCTTGTACATGACTCACTTTTGATGAATTGGATTTGATAACATTGTCCGCTTAACGTTTTTGGTTGCCTATGTTAGTTGTCACATTTTAACTGTTATTATGATGTTTGTATACATTTGCAGATTGCATTGAGTAACTTGGTCCTTTAGGAGACAAATCCTTTTGAGAAACCATTAGACCATATCTTACATTTTTTTCTGACATTTGGAACTAGAATATTTCTCCTGGCCTATGGAGTTGGTTCTCCTGAATCACCTATAACGTTTTTTTTCAATTCCTGCATATATTTGCTGATTGTCTTAGGTTCTGTTCTTAAAACACGTTCGTTAATGAGACAACAAACCTTTTTAGAAACCTTTATACTAAATCTTACATTTAATCTGATCTTTGGAACCTGAAGTTTATATTGTTTCCTGATTATACTCAGGATATGCTGGAAAAAACCTATTGAAATACCAAAGTAGGAACTGAACTTGGTTGATGTTCTTCCTGAACCAACAATTCCCTGCACACATTAAATTTGTAAACATTTCCACTTCTCATACTCTCATATGCATGATATAACTTATAAACAGTCACCTTATAATACTAAAACAAGTTAACAGTTAACCATCAATTACCAGCCTGCTCTTATTTTGCTTATTTAGATGATTTAGTTAAGCCATATCTTAGTTTTTAGCAATGGCCTAAAAACTGAAAAGTGGCCACTGTTGCATGTGGCGCCTTAACATGTCTAGGCCCTAGCCTGCTATCCTAACTTATCTATCCTAATTTGTTCAGTCCATTCTTGATAGTATTTGCATGTCTGAGCCCTGCCTGGAGCTCACCTAGCCCTGTTCACCCCAAAATTATGAATGCCAAATACTATAATTTTCTAACTCTTTTTATAAGACATGTTAATATTTTAATAAAGGAAACAGTTGATTAATACACTAACCTTTTTTCGATACATTTTATGTTGCGTGTTCTTATCCATCCCGTAGACTAGTTGTACAATTTCTACTTTGCACGTTCCTATCTATTTTGTTTAATAGTCATACATTATCTATTTTGTGTGTTCCTGTCCATTCTGTAGACCAGTTAGAGCATCATTAGTAAGGCCCATGCCATTTTCTAGATTCTAGATTTAGAATGTAGGAGCTCATTTTGTAGAATAGTAAGTCTCATCCCTAGTCTCAATTTCTACAATTTTGGTCCCATCCCACCCATACGTGCTAAGGGTGGGCCTCCCAATTTCTAGATTCTAGATTGTAGGAACTCATTTTGTAGAATAGTAAGTCCCAATTTGGAGCCCAACTTTCTAGATTCTAGACTTTATGTTATTTTTTTCCTACATCAATTTTTGACCACAATCTTTGGGACCGGCGCTCACATTATTATTTCCTACTATTCTCATACAAATCCAACCCATTCTACATTTATCTTTCTTTTTTTTTGAAATTTTAGGCACCAAATTGTATTTGAGAGTCCCAACTACTAATGATGCTCTTACAAGTCCAAGACCACCTAGATCCACTTAGTCCTGTATAGACTCACATTCAATTATTAAGGATTACTTCATTTTTTTAACTTTCTTACTTCTTAAGATACGCTACTCCTTTTAAAATAAGGAACGACTGTTGAATAATAAATTGCTAATCATTTTAATTGCATAACTTTTTATTTTGTTGTTTGGTAGTAGTTACTTTATCACTGTACTCTTTAATTATTTGTCTTAGGTTTGCCATTGTTTGGCTACTTTTTAATTTTTTGGTTATAATTTTTTTTGTATTAGTTATATGCAGAATGTTTAGTCCTACTACCTAAGACACATGCCCTTGGTCATTAAATAAGAGGTGACCAGACTATGCCGATCCTGGAGAGTAACATTCTGTTGGGATATATAGTTAATTTATGATTTATTAGCAAATGTAATAATGTTGTCTTGCCAACCGACTCATCTTTATCCTTCATTCACCAATACGGGCCATATTAGGGTTCATATAAAACTCTGCCCTTGGACATATGATGGGTAGGCAGTGTGGATACTCAAGGGTACCAGTTAGAAAAGTGTCTCTGGTAGTGATTAATAATTTACTACTAGTATCGATAAACTTGTTTTGGTATTATTAGGTGACATTATACAACTTTTGTTTCTTTAATATTATAAGTTGTAATTACACATTTGCAAGCTTAAACAAACAATTGTATCTGTACTCTCGTTTTAAGAATTCAAGTATTACTTGAGTGTGAACAAGTTTTGCTCAAACATGAGTCTTGGCAAGGGTCTTGGTCCCTGCAAACTTGACTGGTCTGTTTAAGCTCAAAGCAAAAGTAATGTAACTCGGGCTATAAGGCATGTATTGAAAAACAGAAGCTCGCCTCTGCTTGACTTTTTAATATTGCCATAATGTTCTCTGTTTGTTTCATATATCTGCTATATTGATGATATTTTTCACCTGTCAGTTTGTTTTTGGTATTATATCAATTTAAGGAACCATGTTTGTACTGTTACCTATTTGGACCTTCACACTATTTTTCCTGCACTCAGATTGCCTCGGAAGGTCTCAAGAACAGAGTGTTTGAAGTCTCGCTTGCAGATCTTCAAAATGATGAGGATCAGGCCTACAGAAAGATTAGGCTCCGTGCTGAGGATGTACAAGGAAAGAATGTCCTCACTAACTTCTGGGTATGTATCTAATACGATGTAACCCTACTGTTGTGTTCGTTGCCTGTTGATTGACTTAGTATGTTTTCTTCTCACCAGGGTATGGACTTCACAACCGACAAGGTGAGATCGTTGGTTCGGAAGTGGCAGACACTTATTGAGGCACATGTTGATGTGAAGACAACTGACAGTTACAGTTTGAGGATGTTCTGTATTGCCTTCACAAAGAGACGGCCAAATCAGGTCAAGCGAACTTGCTACGCTCAGTCCAGCCAGATCAAACAGGTGAACTCATACCACCTTATATGGAAAATTTGTCTTTCAATTGATCCTTTGACAAGATTCAAGGTTCTCATTCCATCAAATTTCCTGCTTTTCTCAGATACGCCGTAAGATGCGGGAGATTATGGTCAATCAAGCTTCGACTTGTGACCTTAAAGACTTGGTGCAAAAGTTCATCCCTGAGGTCATAGGCAAAGAGATCGAAAAGGCTACATCTAGCATTTACCCTCTTCAGAATGTCTTCATCCGGAAGGTGAAGATATTGAAGGCCCCAAAGTTTGACTTGGGGAAGCTGATGGAAGTAAGTATTATTTCTTATTCCTGATTATTGGAATTGTGACCTTTATTTGGAAACTACATGTTCTATATGTTTCTATGGAAAAGGTTAAGGGATATGATGTTCATTCATGGAATAAGTAGTAAACAAGATTAGGGGTGAGCAATATATATATATATATATATATATATATATATATATGAGAATAAGGGGTGAGCAACGGTTCGGTTCAAACCGAACCGAATATTTGAAAACCGAAATAACCGTAAACCGTATATCTCAAAACCGAACCGTTTTTATAATAGCCGAACAAAATAGACCCGAATTAATTCGTTCGGTTTTCGGTTGGTTCGGTTTCATGGGGCAATGTGCTGGACCTTCAAATTTTTAGCGAAATGAGCCTATTTAAATAACAAAAATTTTAAAAAATATATGACATTATTGTATTTATGAATTATTATATTACATAGAGTGAAAAATGTTAGTATATATAGATTGAGGGTAGAGAGTACTCAAAGAAGCACCGACAGAGAATAGGAGAAGAGTGTCCTTAGTTAGGGGTTAAAAAATATTAGTATATATAGATTGAGGGTAGTTTGATAAATTACTAAATCTAAATCGGTTTTCGGTTCGGTTATTCGGAGCAAGAACCGAAAACCGAACCGTTATTCAAATTTTTTAATTTTCAAACCGAAAACCGAAAAACCAAACCGTTTCATATTTCGGTTTTCGACCGTTATATGCTCATCCCTAAACGAGATGTTGTGTCATTTGGTTGTAGGTGATTAATTTATTGTGTAGTTATTTATTTTGTTTGCATTTGTAGGTCCATGGCGACTATAGCAAGGAGGATGTTGGTGTCAAGTTGGATAGGCCTGCCGAGGAGGCCCCAGTTGAAGGGGATACTGAAGTTGTAGGAGCCTAAATTTTGGTTGCCGACTTTTAATGCACTTCAATTTTTGAAAATGTTAAGACTGATAAGTAGCATGCAACTTACTGCAGTTTTGTTATTTGATATTTTCTTGTCTTCTTCGAGTATGCTCGGAACAACTTGAATCGGAAAGCATGTGCTGGAATCTTTTACTTATTAAATACTAGTTCTCAATAGATTGAAAGTTGAGCTAGAGCAGAGGTGGAGGGGGCGTGATGAAGCACCCCGTCCACGAGCTCGAGCAGAGGTGGAGGTGCGGCGGAGGGGACGTACGGAGCCGGCGGAGGAGGTGGTGCGACCAGGGTGAGTGCCCAAATTTCCTCCACGAGGAGGGGCTGAGCAGGAGGAGGAGGTGCGGCCAGGGTGAGGGCCCGCGGAGCCGGCGGTGCGGCGGAGGGGTCGTGTGGAAGAATTCCGTCCCGAGGCGGTGGAGGAGTTTCCGCCAGGGTGAGTGTCCGCATTCCGTTCACTAGGTCAGTCGGCGGAGGAGGCGGCGCGGAGCCGGCGGTGCGGCGTAGGGGACGTGAATTCTTCGAGCTGGGTCCCTCCGCGCCTCCTTCTCCGCCGGCTGACCTAGTGAACGGAATGCGGGCACTCACCCTGGCGGGCCTCGGGACGGAATTATTCCGCATGTTCCCTCCGCCGCATCGTCGGCTCCGCGGGCCCTCACCCTGGCCGCACCTCCTCCTCCGCCGGCTCGGCCCCTCCTCGTGGACGGAATGCGGGCACTCACCCTGGCCGCACCTCCTCCTCCGCCGGCTCCGTACGTCCCCTCCGCCGCACCTCCACCTCTGCTCGGGCTCGTGGACGGAGTGCTTCATCACGCCCCCTCCATGGCCGCAGCACCACCGCAACTTGAATCGGAACTATTTGATATTTTTCTCCTTATGCATCTTGAAATGGATCAGGTCTTGGTTATTGGTAGAGCTGTCAAGTGGGCTGGGCCGGACTGCACTTGGCTGAAAGGGTGAAAACATGAGCCTAGTCTGGCACATGGTGAATGGCCTGATGGGTTTTGAATGGTGCCGTAGCCGTCCGGCTGGACCGGGCCGATATGACCCTAGTATCATCAAAGTGCAAATAAACCCCATGATTTTCTATTAGAGTATATTAGATGCGAACAACACATGATAATAGTACCATCTGCATCACAATATAGCATACTTTATACAAAGCAAGTATCAAAATCCAGTTGGCCTTCAATCTCCACATATTGTTATAGTGTGCATTACACCAACTTTAGTAAAAATATGATACCCCAATCTCCCGTTATGTCCAAGCTTCAAGTTTTCTAACTTACAATGAATCTTTGAGCTGGTAAAATAACCCGGGTCGGGACTGGCTTGGTCTTCAGGTCGGGCCGGGCCTCTTTAATGGGCAAAGATATGAGATCTGACATGTCCCTATTTATTGGACCGGGCCGGCACGGGAGCACGATCAACCGGACCGGACCGGCACATAGATTATTTTCGGACCGGACTCGTGCTGGGCTCGACCATTCCGGCCCATTTGACAGGTCTATTTGTTGGGGATAAAAAGGATTCCCACCTGCGGATGACAGGCTGAGTTGGACTGGACTATTGATCAGGCTTGGACCGATCCAACCCGAATCGGTCCCAGGATAGACTTCAGACACGTTACACGCGTTCATTGTATCTTAATTTGCAACTAGGAAACAAGCTTTCGTATGAGAACTCAAATTCCCTTTTCTTAAAGCCTATGACATACATAAAAGTACACAATTGTTTACCATGACAAATAGTATAGGGGTCAAAATCCTTGTTAGCAATTCGGCAAACGGAAAAAATTCGGAACGGCAAAAGTACGAGTATAAATCGACACAATATAAGTAAAATATGGTTAAAAATTCGTCTAACGAAAAATATTCGGATCAATTTTAATTCGTGTTTAGTACGTTTCATATGAATCAATTCGGCACTAAAATTCGGCATATATAGAGGGCCCACCCACCTCTACTCCTTCATAAACAAGGGTTCAGTGTGAAAGTAAGAAGATGTTGGATTTTTGATTTTTCTTTGATTGTTGCAAGCAACATGCACAAAAACTCTTGGGTTTCTTTTTTGGTTACTGTGAGACTTTTTCTTCTTTTCTTTTGATAATTTTTGAGAATTGTGTCAGTCTTAATATCTAATAGCAGCAAGAGTCAAGAAAGACAAGACTGTTGGATTTTTTGGTCATATTTTTTTGGCCAACTTTTTTAAAAATTCGTACGGTACGCGTTTAAAACGTCACAGGCTTAAAATTCGCGTAGAAATTCGAATTGTACTTTTAGTACGAAAGTATTATACGTTTATGTAGGATACGGAAAAATTCGCGTATAATACGCATTTTATTCACGTGATTGCTAACAAGGGTCAAAATAAGAAGTCATTCCCTCAGAAATTATCTAACAAGTAAAGACAGAATTTAACGTGATAAACAATACGTGACATATACGATAAGATGATTTTGGTTGACTTTTATATATATATATATATATATATATATATATATATATATATATAAAAGATGATTTTGGTTGACTTATATATATATATATATATATATATATATATATATATATATATATATATATATATATATATATATATATATATATATATATATAGCAAATGACCTCTAGTCTAGTGGTTAAGAGAGATGCATGCGGCCCAAGTGGTCGGGAGTTCGAGCCTCAGTGGAGACGAGTTCGCCACAAATACCCATTGCTTCAAATACCCACAAATATATATATATATATATATATATATATATATATATATATATATATATATATATATATATATTGCTTTAATTAGAACAAATATAATTAAACTACTTAAAGTTATTGGGGGTTCTTATTACATTTTATAAAATGATACTAGATTTGAAACCCAAAGGTGGTTAAAGTTTATAAAACTACTCATAGATCGACGAGAAAGAAAATAGATGAGAAAACAATGGAGTGAATGATTCATTCTATATAATCTAAGAAACTCAATTCCTTCAAAAGTGAAAAGTGAGAGAAAAAGTGGATGCTTATATTAATTAACAATTATACCCCATATAAATTGTATTACTTAAAATTTACAAATGAAGTCAAATGGCAAATAAGTGTTTTAGTTGAGGATAGAATTGGTAAAATCTATATTTTTTACTTTTTTTTCTTTCAATTTTTTTTTTTCCATACAAAACAAAGAAAAGTGTGTCTCTTCTTTTTTCTATCATTCCAACCAAACATAAATGAAGGGAATAACTTTCGTTTCCATATGGAAGAAAAATAATCCTACTCTTTTTTCTTCTTTCCAATTTTTCATTCTTCCTACCAAACAAAGTCTAAGTGTAACATATAACATAGTGGAGCACAATTTAGGTGAATCAAGTAGTAGAATATTTGCTTATTTATGCTACTAATATATTAAAAACAATATTAAACACATATTAAGTTTAGTAAATAATTACTTTAAATATATAAAAGATTGTTCCAAAGTGTTTACACATATTAAGAAATAGGACAATGCTCCAGGACACTAAAATCTGACCATATTTTGTTGGCTACATAATATAACAGTCTATATGTTGATCTATATGTGACCACTACATTAATGTTATCGGTACATATAAACTATCACATTATGTGATCAACAAAATATAATTATATTTTGTTAACTCCTCAGCGTTATTGTAAAAAAGTATTTAGTCTCTGAAGTATGTTATATAAAATATTTCATAAATATTGAGAACTCGGTACTGACCTGTGAAAGTAGAAGAAAGTGGTTGGGAGTTCACGAGTTCCAAGTGTTTGGTTCTACGCTGAAATGTCATCAGGAACTCGGAGAAATAGGAATTTGCACTTCCTGTTGGGTGGTTTTTGGCTGCAAAATAGGCCATTCCATATATATATATATATATGGGAAAGGAAATTTTGTAGGTTTTGATTTTGATGAATTTTATATGAGCTTTGCTATGCCTACAACCAAATTTCACAACCCTCCTACAACCGGACACGTGTCGGACTTCGATTGGAGGAGGAAAAAAAATGGTGGGGCCGGGTGGAGCCCATGTAGCAGGGGGGGTGAGAGTGGTGGTGGGATCCGGTAGGACCCATGTGTAAGAGGTGGAAGAGAGTAGTTGTAAGAAGGTTGTAAGAATTTGGTAGTAAACTTAGCATTTTCCATTTTATATAGAGAGGGGGCTGCCACTAAATAATTAACTTAAGTTAATTTAACTTAATTAAATTGTTTAAATAATTATTTAAGTAAAATAAATTCTTACTACTTAAGTTACAATATTGGAAAAGGTATAATAATAGTATTAATAAATAATTATTAACCTCGTTAGCTAATTAATTATTTTTATTGTTATAATATTTTATTTTTATCACCTTTTCCATAATATTCAAATACTGAAAGTGTGAATTTGATCACTTCCATTTACAAAATGTTACACGTCCAAATATTGAAAGTCATTTTCAGCAGCCAAAAACTGACATGAAACTAAAGAACATACGCACTCACTTTAATCAGATTAAAAAAAAATTAACAGTTATTTACACTTTCGAGCAATCAAACAACCCCTCATAAAAGTTCCAAGTTGTCACTCCTATTCCATTTTCATCGAGTTCGATTACAGGAACTCAAACAGAAACTTGTAATGTGGCTATGACATGTATTATTAATTTCCGGTTTAGCTCATTGTCTTTTTCTATTTTGATCCTTGAAAAGAAATCAAAGAATGAGATACATGTAATAACGTCTATTAATGGCCGAATTTTTAAATTTAAGAACTCATGCGTTCCTCTAGTATTTTTGAAGTCATAAATTTAAGAATTCATAAGTTTTAAATTTCAAAACTTGGCCACTAATAGTTGTTATATTACATGCATCTCATTTTTTGATTTTTTTTCAAAATATGTAAACAGAAAAAGTCAGACCTAAGTAAAAAAAAATAATGTCAGATAATATCATAACCACATTACAAAGTTTCTATTTGAGTTAGTCAAACTCCTTGTCATCAATTCGACTTAATTATTATTCAATTGAAATTCCCCAATTGCCCGGCATCTACAGGTGTCCCGTTCTCCAGATATATATAGTTATTATTTAGTATGTCGTTATTGGCAATCCTAAAATATCATCCTGTACTTTTTTTAAAATTTTTTCTAACATTCAAATTTTAAATTTGTCCTTATTAACACTATTGACATTCCTAAAATGTCATCCTGCACCTGCACTCCTCCTTCTATGCATGCACAAATTACAAATTAATATCATATTTAATGCATGGGTATATTTAATGATAAAAAACTAAAGAGAAGTACATAATGACATTTTAGGAGTGTCAATAACAGCTCCCATTATTTATTATTTATTATGTAGATCACAATTATTATTATTATTATTTTGTTTTCCAATTTTCCCATTTCACATGTCCTTGTTTGACAATTACTCCTGCTACAGTGCTCAGTAAACCAATCCAAAAGAGATCTTAAACGCCGACCGGATCCGTACGTTGATTCTAAGCCACCCCACCCCTGCCAACTCCAAAAAAATGACACGAGACCTTTCCAGAATTGCCAAGCAGTAGCGTCTCTCAGGAATTGCCATTTTGCTTTTGGCAACTAACCTATGTGTGAGCAAATTTTTTTTTTTTTTTTTTGGGGCAAAGATTCAGTACTACTACTTAACTATAGTTGGCAAAGTCAGTCAGTACTTTTTTTTTTTTAGGTGAGCTTGACCACTCTTTATTGCTAGTTTTTCTTGATCTGTTCTTTTTTTTTTTTTTTTCATGTTAGATTTATCATTTATGAGGTTGGTCTTGATCTGAAATTTTTTACTTTCTTGAATTATTAGGGTTCATCAATTCATAGGTGTTTGACTGCATGTGATCTAGCTAGATTTGGATGATGTATACTAATTTGTTGGAATTTGAAGTGGATGATGTACTTCTGGGAGTGCCAATAACTGATTGCTGTTCTATTATTTTTTTTCCTAGGTTTTTATTTATTTATTTCTATTCACTATTTTGCTAGATTCATGAAAATTTTAATTTAGCTAGGTCTGGACCACCATGTCACAAGAAAGATTAAATGGATTAGCTATGATCTCAATTGAAAAAGAGCTATTAGATAAGCTTGAGTATGATCACCTAATTGAAGAATTTGATTCAAAAAGTGCAAATAGAAGCATTTTTCTTTGAACCGGATTGTACCATTTTGTGAAGTATTATGACCGGACTTACTTTTTTGTTGTTATTTTCGTAATCAAGATTTTATGGTATAGTTCAAACCAAAAGCACAAATCTTGATATTATGATTTTTTTTTTAATTATCTATATGCTTTTGTTGTAATTATTTTTTTAATAAGGGTCAAGGGGCAACCAAAATTAGCTCCGGCAGGCAACCCATCCCCCCGGTCCGGCACTGGTTCTGGTCTGTATGTCAATTTATAGGAATTACCAGAATTGATTTTGAAGAGGATGGTTGAAAGTTTCTTTGTAGTTCAAATGCAATTAGTGTCTCATTGTGACAACAATCAACTATATTTGTAGGCTTTTTATGCAATTCTACTGTTTATTAGACCTTCCTCTGAATCTATAGAGGTTGTATTGTCTATGCTGCAGCATTGCCCTGGAGATAAGTGAGAAGGGGGGAGGACGATGAGGATGAAGATGAGGAACCGACAGCGGAAGCCGTCTGCCTCCTGTTGGAATGGGGGAGGCAGATGCTCTCTTCCTGTCATCATTTGGGGCTTGGTGGGATGCATCATCGTGATCCACTTGTGTTCCCTCGTCCGTTACAAGGACACGGGGGCGGCCCATGTCGGATTTGGCCGTAGAACCGTCTTTCGGGAGTTGGAGGAGGTCGAGGAAGAGAGCTTCCAAATCCCACCGCCGCGGGGGAAGCGGTCGCCGCGTGCCGTGAAACGAAGAGGGCCGCGGAAGCAGCCGACGGCCGTCGACGAATTCTTGGACGAATCGTCCGATTTGAGGCCTTTCTTCTTTCCCGATCGGAGGTCCGCGATAGGTCCGACAAAGGAAGGGAATGACAGCATGTATTTTTGTCCGGCTAGGATCTGGCTGGACACGGAGGGGAATCCTATTCAAGCTCATGGAGGTGGAATTCTTTTCGATGAGAAAAGGGAGACCTATTACTGGTACGGAGAAAACAAGGATGGCGAGACTTATCATGCTCATAAGCAAGGAGCTGCTCGGGTTAGTGGGAATTTTCGACTCCTTCTTGAATCATATAACTTAAACATATATAACTTAAAATTGAAGAAGTTTGGTATGGATACTTGAATACTCTATCCTCGAGTTTGTCAAAGGTCATTATCCAAGTACCACTCACAAATGGTCTTTGAAATAGATATTCTTATAGAAGCATAAAAGCTTTTCTTTTGATACAATGCTATTATTCTTTATTCGCTCCTGATATTAAGTTCCTGTTTTTTTTTTAATTTGTGGTCTACTTTCCAACTTATGTTTTAATTCACCTAATGTGCATGAAGCTGGATAGTTGTCAAGGATTATACTCGTTTCAAATGTAGCGCCAGTTCGTTCGAAACATGTCCTAAACACCAAATCAAAGCCTCTAACTTGCGACCGGACTGAATATCTTTAGTCTAATGAACAACCAACTGAATTTATGTCCAGATAGGCTTTCCCACTGGCGGGAATGTGAGGCACTCATCATATTAATGTGCTAGATCATAAACTAGGATAGCCATGAGTAAAATGTCAATGAGTCGAATATCTGTAGCCTTAGGATGGCATCTGGCTTGTATAGCTTGATGTCAAGAAAAAAAAGGAGGCAAAGTGCATTTGCTCACAAATTAGGATGCTATGCTATAGTCTTGTAAGAAGTTATAATATCATTTTGAAAAATTGGTTTTGGTATCGGTTTCAAACCCTTCCTGAGTATCAGTTTCAGGGGGAATTGGGGGTGTGGTGGTTTTCTTTCCGACGATAGCTAAAACCTTGGTACGTGCAAGGTTTGCGATATCGGCCGATACATAGCGTCCGTACCATATTGTTTTGGAATGGCCCAATCTCATACTGACCACACTGATACCGGTCGATGCCAATATTGGGGCTCTTTTCCTGTCAATTAAACAAAGAAAAGACTAAAAGAAAAAAAAACTTAGGAGAAAAGCTAGGATCGGTACAATGATTTGGTCAAGCCAAAGATCGACATACTACAATATATCCATAAGATGAACTATTACCATTTGTCCAAGTTATATATCTCTAAATTCATATCATCCATCCATTGTAATTTTGTTATATTCAGAACTATTTATTTTTGGTGTACTTTGTCTAAAAGCAAGTAAATAGGCAACAGTGTTTTGCATGTGAACGGTTCATGGATGTTGAATATTATCTCATACAAAATTAATGAGAAAAAACATAAAAAGTACATAAATAGATGCTCATATGTATCAATTATTTTTATTTTTAATATTATGAAAATATTTTTTGTCTTGTTAAAAAAAAAACTGAAACGCCGACCACCGACATTTGTAGAAAAGTCTGTAACCCATGCCGATACTGCGAACATTGGATACATATGGTCAATGTTAAGAACCTACTACATTCTAAGTTATAACTTGCATGGCCTTTAGTCCTGCTTTGGTTGTCCTGCTGGAATACCAGTTTACACTGGCCAATATATAACGGTTTCTTTCATCTAATAAAACTGGTATTTCCCTCTATATTATCTTAAAAATCAGGGCTACCTGAGAAGAAATGTCTACCTCCACGCAATTCCTGGAAAGTGTAGATACTGCTCCACTCAGAACGGTGCATAATTGATCATATATTACCCGGGATTCAGAATGCCAAGTAGTTGTGATGGTCATAGAGTTTTGGTTTAGTTTGTTCCCTAATCTCTGAGTTTAGGCTCCAGTTTATGGGTCTGTTTAATTAATTGAACTGGATGGTTCTGAATCAATCCAAATTTCAAGTCGCTGGCATCAAATTTTTACTGGACTAGTTTAAAAAACAAATAGCAGTCGGGCATCTCTACTAGTTTGTTTAACTGGCATTTTAGAGGCATGTTTCGTATCGTATAGAGTAACCAATTACTAAGCATGTCCAGTCTGTGACCTTTTACTATGTGTTGACATTATTAGATTAATCAAGCAAGTACATGTAAAATAATAGCATTGTCAGCCAATCATTCATCATCTTTATGTTCCAACTGCATTCGTATGGAAGATCATAGAGACATTGCTGTAATTAGGAATTTAACAAAGGGATACTGTGACATTTGATTATAATATGACTTCCACCATTATTTGATTGCTAAAGCTTGAAAACTAATTTTATAGGGCCAAAGGGAGGGGAGCACCAAAAGATAACCGTAGAATAGTAACCAGATTTCCTCGGACACAGCAAATAGAGTCATATTACATTCACATGAATATTCATATTCGATGTTTAGGGCTCAAGATGTAACGTAGAAAGGGGAAAATCTAGTTCAGGCATGCTTATAGTTAACCAGACAAATGGTGGCAAATCTACGGGATGCAACATAGACATAGTACTATTGTATTCTTGGCCTTTTATTGGTTGTCTAGGAATTCAAATTAAGGATACTCCTTTATGGTGAAAGATCATACACTTTCATGTACTCTGTAAGCTCTCCCACTAGATTCTTTTCTATTTGTCTAGGCAATCAACCCTTCGAACATCCTTCAAAAGAGAACACATTAACTTTCATCTTGATAAATTACTAGTGTATCTAGTACAACTCATTATATTTTACCTTATCTATAAACACTAATAAGTCCCAACTAAGCTTTATTATATGTCACAAACACATCTGTCTTAAAAAACATTCATTCTCTCTGTCAACAAGGATCATATGCTCGCTAGTGATATTATAGGTTTTCATGGTGAACAAACTTGATTGTTTCTAATGCCAAGGAACTTGCCTGTTTCTTCTTCCTAATAGGTGGGCGAGTGCTCCTGCTCCCTGCCTTCGATAATGTCCAAGTTTTACCCGGAAAGGTAAGTTCAATTTCCTTATACTTTGTGGCATATTGTTCTATGATCTACCATCCCCAACCACCAATGACATTGTCTTTTCCTTAAAGATGCCCAAAAATCCCAAACTTGTACCATTCCGTATGCAAAATTTACAATTTTGACTTGAATAGATTAAGGTGATGCAGTTGTGCATGTTCTTTACATGGATGCTGGTGAACAAGCTACTTGACATCTGAATTACTTGCTGATACCTTTATAAGTTGGATTAAGGGCCAAATTGTCAAATAGTTCTGAAATTTCAAAATTTTGTAAGTGGAAGGCTAGTGCGATAATAGTAACTTTCTAGTGGTTCTCTCAAATTATAGAGACATTAGATGGGTTTCTAACAATTCCCCAATCAAATACTTACCAACAAGTTCAATTTGAAATTAGTAATCCTAAGCTTCGAACTACCCATTTCTTATTGTATGTTGATCTAAACCAACCATGGGATTGTATTGGGTATGCCAAATATCTCGATGGTAAGTTGAAGGCCTCACACTTCTTGAGATAGTAGCACCTCATGTTGTCCACTTTTAAAAGAAACAAGGAACAGCTGTAGACGACCTTGTGGAGCTTTCTCATGCTTGGCGACCGGCCCCATTCTCATTGGAGAAGGCTTGAATGACCTCCCTCCCAATGGATAACACTCAATTTCCATGAGTCCAAAAGTAGAGTCATTTACGCATGTACTGGAAAAGCAAGTAAATTCAAGTAATGAAGTTGATGATGAACTAGGAGAAAAAGGAATAATATTATCCTACTACTATGTATGTAACAATAAAGAGTAACGGAGAGGGAGAGTGTTTGCGTTATTTATTTAAACAGGATCTGCCTCCTTTAATCCATTTGTACCCTCACCCAATACCGTCCAAAATTTGGCGTATGGGTGGACTAGCTAGGAAGTGTATAATGGTTGGGCAAGTGAACCTTATGGGATAAGCATGGAAAGGGATGGACTCGGGGAAGCCAGAACTTGGCTAAGAGGTATGGAGACAGGTGAGATTTTCTTAAAAGACATGCTTGGGGAAGCCAGAACAAGAGGTATAGAACAACTGCGAGTTTCTTAAATGACGGTCATAGGAGCAAACAAATATCCGATGTTAAGTGTGGAAGAATATGGCCAGTGGTTGGCTGGAAAGTCATGGCTGAAATTTCGGTGCAAATCAGAATTTTGAGTCAAGGCCAAATTTGGTATGTGATTGGTTTATTTTAGGATTAATATTCTGAGTATACCTACAAGTTATTTACTTCTACATTTAGTCATCTTTGAGATCTAGTCAAAGTTTCAGTCTATCTTTGTAGATTGAGTCGAGAGTCTATATTTCTATATTGAGTTTCCATACCGAGTCTTCCTTTGTATTCTTGTTCTTGACTTATTAGGCTCTTTCTGTACTGAATCAATATTAAACAAAGTAGATGACAATGCTCCCCCTTGATGATGCATTGGCTAATATCTCTCAAATCTTTCAGTTGAAGTCCATCACCAAGTAAACTAGGATAGACATGCAAACTAGATTATGCACTTACCTTATCCAGTTTGCATGTCTTTCCTAGTTTAAGGAAGATGGGCGTGGAGAGGGAAAGATACTGTGCCTGACCCTAATTTTGTGGAGAAATTGTAGGGAATAACCAGCATACTACCCATAGGAGAGGTTTTTTTTTATAATATGTCAATAATATAAAGAGAGTTTCAATATGAAAACTCAATAGGGAAAGATAGACTCTTGGATCAATCTACCAAAGTAGACCGAATCTTTGACCAAATCTAAAAGTAAATAACTTGTAATCCTAAAATAGATCCCAAAATTGATGTTGACTCAAAATTCTGACGACTGAGATTCGGATAATAACCAACAAAAATTACAGTCAACCACTGACCATATTCTTCTATATTTAGGTTCTTGGTAAATTAAAGGAGATTGAAAATGATTTCAGCAGATCAAAATTACAATGTGACAGTTATAGTACGCATATCTACTACTCTTCCCATTTTTGCATAATATATAGAAGTAGCTCTGGCTACTTTGTCACCATGAAATTTTGCACGAATGCTGCTTTTATGAGTAAAATAATTTTATTGTGATGGGGGCCTATCCCTTTTGGTCTATTTAACATTTAAGTTCAGTTTGGTTCCAGAAGGTTTTTGACAAGTTCTGCTTCCAATTTGAGGAAGGCCCTCTTGGACATATTGAGAATATACAATTTAATGATAGTCCTTCCAAATGTTTGGTCAGTAATAATTTGGGAATCTGTGGAACCTAGTTAGAAGAATAGGGGATGATGTTGCCTATATATTTTAAGGTTTGTATTAGAAAGGGATCAGATCTTTTTACTTGAGGAAGAAAATTGCATGGAGCTGAATTTTGTTGAGCATAGGCTTTCTTAACTGTTACAATATTCGTCAGGATGATCAGGGATACATGCATGTATACTTCTTGGTCAACCTATTGAACATATATGTTATATTTTGGCGCCAAAAATTAAAATATGACACTAATAAACAAGGTTCGCAGTATCGGTATCGGACCCCCTATGAGTATAGGGATCGTTGGTATCGGCGGTTTCGGATCGGAGTATTGAATTTTATGGTATTAGAAAGCAAATAATTATTAAAATTTTAGAAGAACTGTTCTATACATTTAGTCATAATTTTAAGTATTTGATGTGTTGTTTCTTAGTAGTTCTGAAATTGGATGAAATAGTAGTCATCCTTGCCGATTGGTTTACGTGACGTGCGATAGATAAATTTTCTTCTTTTATATGTTTTTACAACCTTACTGTGCTTTTACACCCTTGCTGATTGGTCTTTTTCGTTCAAATTTTCTTTGCCGAATTGGTTGGAAAAGAGACCCCAAATGTTGGTATCGGTCAGTATTGATATCGGTCAATATCGGATTGGGACATGCCAAACCGTATCAGATCGGTATCGGCCGATACTGCAAACTATGCTAATAATATCTTCTCTCTAGCTAGCAGCACATAGTTTCGCAGGATTCTTCAGAATAAAACGGGGTATGCCTTTCCATGACAAGATGTCTGTATGGTCCCATAGCTACAAATATAACCAGCTACTTTCCTTATGCACCTGAGCAATTTCTTGTTATTATTCGTATAAGAAATGTGCAATTTCTTTTGTAACTTCAAATAGGTTAAATGTTTCAGTGTTGGGAGATTTTAAAGAGTGCTTTGGTTTCTGTTTTTGGTACATTTCATGAAATGCCATAGTTTTCATGACGTGTTAATCACAAAATTCTGAAGCGAATTTGTGGGATGGATTATGCAGAGAATGTTATCTAATAATAGAGATTCAAGTTGCTACGGTGATGAAGTATAGGGTTCATAGAAGTGGAGGAATTCACTCTAGGGCAATTGGAAGGGTTTGAATTTTCTGTACGTTGTATGATCGTTGGCCAGAAATTCCAGTTGACACGTGTAACGTAGGCTTTATGAACTTTTTCGGCGACGAATAAATAGGTAGGTTAGGGATGAAATACATAGGCTGGAATTGACTTTTTATATGTAGAAATAGGAGGTAATAAAAGATGATGTGGAAAGACTAGGATAACAGTTATTACAGAAGCAGAGGATGAGTAGAAGAGGTTCCCTGAGTTCAAAAGTGCATTTTATATTGTTGTAAAAATCATATTTTTTCTTTTTCTTTCTTAGGACCTGTACCATCTTACACTCGATCTCTAATAATAAGTGATTAACATAAAAAGTAAGTAAAGGAGGAATAAGTTATCCGAATAATCATAAAATCTCACAAAAAAGACTTATTGGCACTATAATCCTGGTTTAGTAAGGTGTATAGATACTTATTTAGTCCTAAAAATTATCCTACCTTGTCTATGGTTTACGAAGATTCCAATGTTAAGATTATAGTTATAAATTAACTTGTAACAAGATCAATCTAATTTCTGCCTGCTAATGGCTGCCTTTTGTCTGAATTGAAGCCCAGTTGGCTCCCACACATTCGAACCTTTTTTTTCTCGTCTTCATCAAGTGCGTCTGTTTCAACATTGTCGATGTGGCATAATCCTTAATATATTCAACCTTGTCTTGTTTATAAGAGAATAATATATAAATCAAACTTGAACACATTTTCCTAGTTGTGCTGCATTTTGACCAGATTATAGAAACAAAGCATATGTTTTTGACAGTTGATGGAGTTGTGTAACAGAGTTAACCGTCAGCCAGTGACTATATTTTCGAATGCTATATTTTTTTTTTCTTGACCGCAACGTGTTCTCTAAATTTTTGCTCAAGTAACTGTTAGTAAAGAAATTGAAGTTTTTTTAAATAATGGTAGAATTCCCATTTCGTCAGGTGGACGTAATAGGAGTCAGCTGCTACTCCTCAAAGGACCTGTGGACATGGAAGTATGAAGGTATTGCACTGCCTGGAGAAGAAACTAACGTCACGCACGACCTCCACAGGTCCAATGTGCTCGAGAGGCCCAAAGTGTTATACAATGACCGGACCGGGCAGTACATCATGTGGATGCATGTCGACGACGTCAACTACACCAAGGCATCTGTGGGCGTTGCTGTCGCCAACTCTCCCACAGGGCCATTTGAGTACCTCTACAGCAAGCGGCCCCATGGCTTTGAGAGCCGAGATATGACTGTATTTAAGGACGATGACGGCAAGGCCTATCTCGTCTACTCCTCCGAAGACAACAGCGAACTCCACATAGGTCCCTTGACTGACGATTACCTCGACGTGACGAGGTTCATGAGGAGGATTCTCGTGGGCCAACATAGAGAAGCTCCTGCCCTTTTCAAACACGAAAGCACGTACTACATGATCACTTCGGATTGTACTGGATGGGCACCAAACCGGGCACTGGTGCACGCTGCAGAGTCGATCATGGGGCCTTGGGAGACGATGGGGACCCCTTGTGTAGGAGGGAACAAGATCTTTAGGATGACGACGTTCTTCTCTCAAGGTACTTTCGTGCTGCCACTGCCTGGGCTGCCAGGCTCGTACATCTTTATGGCGGATCGGTGGAACCCATCGGAGCTGAGGGATTCAAGGTACGTCTGGCTTCCCCTGACTATAGGAGGGGTGGCCGATGAGCCTTTGGAGTATAATTTTGGGTTTCCATTGTGGTCTCGGGTGTCAATCTATTGGCATAGGCGATGGAGGCTCCCTGAAGGGTGGAGAACAGCTTATACTTGAAAAGTTCCTATAGATGTTTGTTTTTCCATTTTTAACGATTAAGTATCGGATGATTCACCGCGGTGTTCATAGTGTGAATATGTACGTCTATATGTCCACTGTCTGCAAAATTTCTGTTTACAAACAGGAAGGCGTGGTCGAATTCCTTGAATGGAGACTACTGCATTGTAAGTGGAAGAAGTTCTTGGAAGAGCTCTTCAAGAAAATCTGAACAACTTATCATTGTGACAACCACTGCATGCATCTCTTCTTGAAAGAAGGCGCTCCCGAGATTTTTCTCCGAGTTACTCTTCATCTCCTGGCCCTTGGATTTGAGCAGATGGTTGGGATATCATGTTTTTTGAAGGAATTTTCAAGTTGGTGGTGTTTTTTTTCTTTTTCGGAAATGGTAATAGCAATCCATGTATCTGAGATTTATCTCTTCTGCATATTCCTGTATGGAGGCTGCCTTTTCATACCTCTCCTGTGTGCCTCCAGGAAATTTGCTTCATTTGAAGAATGCTGTATGTTAACCATTAGTGGCTGTGTTAAAATTGAGGCCTGCTTCATATCTAGGCTTCTTGCATTGTATCGGACTCGTGTCATACAATTACAGATGGTGTGTCAATGGTTTGGGTGGTGATTGTTGATGTTTTGCTTTGAGCATTTGGTGAATGTGTTTGCAGAATGATATAATTGATCTTTTATGAGAGTTTTAAGCTTTAGTGATTAGTTGCAATGTTTCTCTTTACCAAATTTTCTAAAACCTTAGTGTAATATTGTCAAAAACTTCATCTTTCTCATACATCTCATATATCATGTGGTCGTCTTTGGTTAAGTCTCTTCTTTAGTTGCTTTTATTTTATTACTAGTGGATAACCCGTGCCATAATGGCACGGACACGAACCCGGCCTTCTCGACGTAGGCGTGCAGGCACCGGGCCAGCGCCAGGGACCCGAGTCCGGCGGAGGCAGACACGGCAAAGACCACGTTGGCGGCGTTCGGGGCGGCGTGGAGCCTCTTGGAGGCGAAGACGCTCAAGGCCGTCGCGGGGCGTCCGAGGACGGCGAGGTCCGAGACGGCGGCGGTCCAGGAGACGACGTCCCTGTGCGGCATTCCGTCGAACACCCGCAGGACATGGTCGGCGGAGCCGCGTCGGGAGTAGGCGGTGAGCAGGACGGTCTGCACGAAGGGGTCGGGCCGGAATCCGAGGAGGAGGACGTGTGCGTGGAACGACCTGGTGGCGACGACGGCGGTGGTGGTGTTGAGCAAGGAAGAGAATGTGTGGGAGTCGGGAGGGACGCGGCGGCGGAGCATTTGGGAGTAGATGGAGAGTGGGTCGGCGGAGATGGCGATGGCAGTGTTGAAGGAGAAGGGGTTGGGGTTGGTCATGGCGGAGAAGTAGGAGGCGGCGAAGGAAGGGTCGATATCGGCGGCGCGGTGGAGGAGGCTGCTTGCGACGAAAGGGTTGCGGAAGAGACCGGCGACCACGGCGTGGGCGAGGATGGAGCGGAGGTGGCGGAGGGAGGGGCGGTGCAAGAGGAGCTGGAGGCGGGGGTGCCGTTGGAACAACCGGTTGCTCCGCACCCAACATGGGACCTCCTCCTCTCTTATAGAGAGAGGGGCAATTTAGTCCTTTCATTATCGTTGAACCAAAGCACATGGGTCGGAGCAAAAACCCATTGTACTTTATATTATAGATAATGTTTCGAGGTCCGGTTTTTCAAGTTGCTGCCAAATTTAACTGATATCTATAGGTGATAATTATAATATAGTCAGGTGCGGAGCCTGACAGTTCGTTTCGTAGGGACAATTTCTTTATTTTTTGGGATTGTGGGGCCAGATCTTTTTTTTTTTCCTTTTTTGTGTACAAATTACATGAATAATGCTATTTGTACCTTCAAATTGTACCTTCAAACCGTCCCTCCTTACGTGGCAACTGATGTGATATGTTGATGTGGCAGCTGACGTGACAAATTTTAAAATTAAAATTAACATTAAAATTAACATTATTAATATTAAAATTAATGTTAACATTAACATTAACATTAAAATTAATATTATCGTTAATATTAACAATAATATTAATATTAACATTAACATTAATTAATATTAATATTAACATTAATTAATATTAACATTAAATTAATATGGACAAAATTTGGTAATTAACTTTTTGGGTTAAAATTTGTCATGTCATCGGTCATGTCAGTTGACACATAATATTATTTAACATTGTCATGTCAGCTGCCACATAAGGAGGAATATATTGGAGGGACATTTTGGAGGTACAAATAACATTACTCAAATTACATAGAAGATATTACAATCCACCGTGACGGTGGACCCCAATCTGATGTATGTGGCTCCGCCCATGAATATAGTTGACAATTGGCAAATCCAAAATTTTAAATCTTTTGGTTGTCATCTAACACTCACTACCTCTCCTTCCTGTGGTCAAACGCTTCACCATGTTAGTGGTGGGGAGACACTAGAGCGAGGAGAAGTCATTCATCCATTCAAAGTTGGGGTTGGAATTTAGCAAGGTCACATAGGACTTGCTTGCTTGAGACTCGAGAGTGGACATTAAAAGAGAGAGAGTGCAAATCTAATAGGAAATAAATTGCACTTTTTGGAAAGTGCAACTTCGAAAAGAAAGAACGAATGTTATTAGTAAAATGTGGTAGACTTCTATATTTAAAGACTGGAATATAAAAACATATTTAAAATTGTCGCTTACATGAACAAGTTGCCCCTATAGCTCAGTGGTAGAGCGTCAGTCTTGTAAACTGAAGGTCTGTAGTTCGATCCTGCATGTGGGCAAATTTTTGTTCTGCCATTTGTTTTTTTTTCTTTTTCTGCAATAAATGGGGGCTAAAAGAACGCATTTAAGGCCAAAATTTATATAAAAAATAATAATCTACTACGGGTTGGGGTGTTATTTTTTTCAAAAAAAACAAGAAGGGTGTGTTGGGACTCCAATTGAACCTTATGATTCTAAAAAATGAGCTCCTATATTCTGAATGTAAAATTCTTTGGGCCCAGACTATAGCTCATTTGACTGAGATTAGGGGTGAGCATTATTCGGTTTTGGACCGAAAATTGAACCGAACTGAACCGAATAAGAGATTCGGTTCGGTTTTAAAATAATTCGGTTCGGTTTCGGTTTTCAAAATACAAAAATTCTTTATTCGGTTTCACTTTTGGGTTTCGGTTTCGGTCCAAAACTGAAAACCAAATAAGAATTATACAATTTTATAAACGGAAATGCTTTTTTGTCATCAGGCGTGGTCGGACAATGGGGGAGTGCCGTTGACCTGCCAATGGGGGAGTGCCACGTGGTCGGCGGGCTAGCCCGTCCGCGGGCCAAATAACAGCGTTGTTATATAAATACCCTCAATTTGAAAATGTGTATATTTTGAAAACAAAAATTATATGTATGTATTTTGAACTATAACTTTGATAATTTAGCAACTAGTTCAACTTTGTGTGTAACTTTGAAATTCAACAAATGTGTGTAAAATTTTAATTTTTAATATAATTTAACCATGATCCGAACTTTGGGTCCGACCCATTAGCTTCAACTGAACAAACCGAATTCATTGTTCGGTTCGGTTCGATTTTGGTTTTGGCTAATTCGGTTCGGTTGAAACCGAATAAACCGAACGCTCACACCTAACTGAGATGATCAATATGGACTCCAATTAAAATTTACTATTCTATAAAATAAACTCCACATCCTGAATATAGAATATGGGATGAGTCTTACTATTGATGCTCATAAGAGCCAACACGATGCCATAAGCTTTCAGTGAGATGTTATATTAGATTTAGACTAGCTAATGAATTACTTTTCTCATGGAACAGAATTTAAATCCTATCTTAGTCTAAGAGGGATATAGATATGAAACCTTTGAAAGGAAAATGCAAAAAAAAAATTATAGTTTTATTTTTATATCCAAAATATATAAAGCATTGGTACATTTATAGGAGCATGTCATTGCATCGAGACGGTACGGGACTAAAGTGAGGTATACAAAAATTACAAAGATTACAAATTAACACTCTCCCTCGAGTTGGTGCGTAGATATTGAACATGCCCAAACTTCGTAACAGAAATATTCCTGATTTACACCTTGATACCTCAATGCGATATGCTTTTTAGAATTATTCCCCGTTACTATCATGTCATCTACGTAAACAACAAGCGTCTGTAAACTTTCCATTTCTTCGATTCAGAAACAAAGTTTGATCACAATTACTCTGTTTGTAACCAAATGATCTCATGGACTCGGTAAATTTACCAAACCATGCTCGGGGGGACTACTTCAACCAATAAAGAAAAAAAATTTCCAATGTACACACTCGTTTATCAGGTCCGTCACAAATATTAATCCCTCGCAGGAGATCCATATAAATATGTTCGATTACATCGCCGTGTAAAAACACATTCTTAATGTGGAACTGATCTAATGGCCACCCCAGATTCGCTACTAGAGAAGAGAAAACGGACCGCATTAATCTTTGCCACCAAAAAATCCGTATCCGTATCCATATATCCGAAACCATATAGTGACCAAACTTTCCACAGGTAACTTATGTTTTGATACTGTACAAGTGGTTCTTTGTTACTTCATTAATTCATTTTGGTCTCCGTGGAGATACGGAACCATTTGGTTTTAGCAACAAAATGCTAGATTTAACTCGACATGAACAATCTGGGAGTCCAACTAAAATCAAGATTTAAATTTTTATTCCCTAAAAAACCTGAAGGCAAAGCCGAATATGAAATTGCACAGCAACAAAAAATTGGGAGATTTAAACTTCTTCACAAAAATCAGGCAGTTAAATGCAGAAATACACAAGAAAGCTGACCGAGCAGTTAAACTGAAGATCTTTGTTCTCATTAGCAGATCTCTCTGTCAAACGTGCTAAAATCAAGATTTCCCCAACTTCATATGCTTTCGTCGAACCCAGAGAGGGAATCATTAGCCGCACAATGCTCCATCCATTCTGTTTCGATTGAGCCATTTACTGGGAGCTGGCAACGAACCATCAAGGTTTCGTGCCTCTAGTGTACAGTTATGCATGCATGGAAGGGGATAGCCATCCATTCTTATCCAACCTACTGTAACTATCCTCTTTCACCCCCAGCCCGAGAAGTTCTTGAAATCTACACCTGGGGCCGGTACTTTTCTTTTCTTTCTAGAGGCATCTGGCTCGAGGCCATTCCCAGATGAAGCTACACTCTGAGTCCTCCTTAAAGCTTTGACATACTTGCCAACACCACCACCAGCCTCCTCAGACCCAGTTGCGCCAGTGCCTGGATTGCTATACCATGAACCCACCTTATCCTGGAAAGTCGTACAAGTTACGTAACTAGTCGATACTTCTCATACTAGAGCTAATTACACTAAAGAAAAAGAGTGTCAAAGTTACATTATCCGCATCAACTTCTTTTTCCTTTTCAGCTTTCTCTTTCTCTTCCTCTTCATCTGGTTCTGTATAGGGATTCACAAACACTGATACATTTATTATCTTTATCTCCTCCTGAACAAAGGACAAGGCAGAATAAGTTGAGATTAATAGTTGAGTGAGTTCCAATACAAAAGTTCCGTGACCGACTTATACTGTGAAAAAATGTAATACATGCATAATGTAATGCGTAAACATGCAAACAGACGAGCTAAGGGTGTTTTGATTGAAGATAAAATGGAGGGAAATAAATTATGGAAAACCAACATCGCTTCAGACAAATTATAAAGACATAAAACAGATAATGGAGTTTCTACGTTACCTAAGCTGACTGATATTTAACCTATACATAAAAGATTATTATTTAGAACAAGACTTTTATCCCCCAAATTTTTGGGCGGCTACATGAATCCTAATCTTCCATTTAGCGACGTTAAGTACCTCCTCTCTGACAATAGCTAAGGTCCTAACAGCCTCAATCCAAGTTCTCTTAGGTTTATCCCAGCTCTAAGAACTCCTTTAACTAATAGCCCTATAACTCCTAATTGGCACATCTTGTTGGTCTCCGTTACACATGCACAAACAATTTTCTATCATCTTATCCACAACCTAGGAAGCACGGACACTCCAAAAATGTGCACCATGTCGTGTCGGACACATCGGACACTTCTCCAAGTGTCTGCATCATTGTGTCCTTACCCTGTCGTGTCGTACCCGTATCCGTGCAACAAAGTCCACAACTGACGCCACTTCCAACTTTTCTCGAATGTAATCAGTTCTTATACAATCTTCTAATGTATTGTACTCATCCATCTCAAGTACATTCATATTTTGGACACGTTTCTTATGCAACAATCAGACCCAAAGCATCTGCTCACAAAACATTCATCCACTTCAACCACCCTGCTTTGATTCTAGAACATCATCCATGTCAATATCTCCACAACCTGGATGAATGAATTTTCCTTAAAAAAACGAAAACAATAAATCTTGGTCTCTCTTGGCAATCAAATGAACTAATCCAAAGCTTTACTAAATACACATTTCATATACTAAGTCTTCTTCCAACTAATTCTATAACTTTTTATTCCAAAGCATCTTCATTCCAAAGAGACGTAATGAAGTTTTACATTGACTGTCGACAGGCAGTGAAAAATATAAAACATTAAGAAACAAAGGCGGAGTTAATGATTATAATTACAACAAGATAAGCATATACATCAGGTAGGTGGAAACATAACCATTGGCCATCTTCTGAGACCTAAATAAACCCTCAGAATGTACTCAACCCTCTTAAACAATGAACAGTTCATTGCATATGTATTAGGCCCTTAGCAGAGGATGAAGATCTGAGCCATCGAAACAATGCCTATATGTACTTTAGTAATATAAACAAATTAGGTGTAGCTATGACACTTGGTAGGAAAAGGACTTGTCCCGAACAATAATTTTAGAAACATTTAGTAGTATATGTTACTACTTCTATGAAAGATTCAGGTCATACTGTATGGAAATCACTCGTAATCCATTAGAAATATTTAGTAGATAGGGAAAGAGCCTTTCTTTTAAGGCTCTGCTTAAGTCCATTTTACTGTTTCTTTCTCCCAAATACTCTTATTATTTATCCACTTCTACTCCGACCCCTTCTCACCTCCTCTTACCCGACTTCTGCGTGCATGTGTTGGCTTAATGGTGTGGATCTGCAGGCACTCAACTAATACACTTCCCTAATATCACTACGTTTGGTGTTTCTTCATCAATCACACAAACTCTCACCGGCAAAATAATTACTTAAGACATTGAAAGCTGAGCTTTAAAAATTGTAGTTGAAAGAAGAAATGCATGAAGGTCACTCACCAAAGGCCGGTCATTATCATCAACAGGCACCTTTTCCATAGCTGCAAGAGTGGTCATTCCACCAACAACACCACCAAATACTGTATGCTTGAAGTTCAGATGATTTGCAGACTTGTACAGAATGAAAAACTGGGAACCATTTGTATGTGGACCACTGTTAGCCATGCTAACAACACCCCTTCCTGAGTGAAGAAGTTTTGAATGCACTTCATCCTTGAAAGGCTTACCCCAAATAGATTGTCCTCCTTTTCCAGTGCCAGTGGGGTCCCCGCCTTGAATCATAAAGTTCCTGGAGATGACAGATTAAGCTTGCCGATAAAAAATAAAAGCAAATAAGAGGTATAAACCATAAGTCACCGCATACATAGAAGACACTTATTACCTTATACTTCGATGAAAAGCTATTCCGTCATAGTAACCACGTTCGCAAAGAGTGATGAAATTTTCACATGCCCGCGGTGTTATGTCACAGTGTAACTCCAAATTCAAGTCCCCATGGGTTGTATGCAACTGTACATACCCTTTCTTTTTGGGATTCTTTTCAACTTTGATATATTCAAACTCATTTTTTGTTACAGGGTCATAGGAGGTAGATGTAAAGGAACGAGAAGCAGCACCAGTAGTGAAACTGCTTTTCACCTGGAAAGGATTTCAACAAACTATTAGCACGAGCTTGAGATGAATAAATAGAAAAGAATAATTTCCACTTTTGCACAATAAAAAGGGGATAGGAAGCAACCATACAAGTTTCACATTTACAGCTTTCCGCTCGCCTGCCATATGCATGGCAACACGAGCTGCAGTTTTATCACTAGGAGCCGCTTTTGCTGCTGCTGCACTTCTTCCATAAACTGAAGCAGATGCAGCATCTACGATACTAAAGGACTGGGTGGCTTTAGGCTCTCCATCCGCGCTTGATTTGGACTCTTTGAGACGAGCTCTCGCAACAGCAAGTGCAGCTGCTCTTTCATTTTGCGCTTTGCTGCCACCTCCACCAAGCAAAGCAGCTTGCTTTGCCTTCTCAGTTCCAAGCTCCTTCAGCATTTGCTTAATATCACCAGATACATTTATATTATATGTTGGATCTTCTTTCATTTTCCTTAAATCTAGAGAAAAAGAAAAGTTGTATCACCTTCATGTATACATTATTAATTATTGAAGCATATCAACTTGGATGCTCACCTTCATCATCAAGTTTCAAATCATTTTTAACATGATCGAATTCCACGAGAACCTTGCTATCGAGAACATTAGGATTCTGCCTAGGTTCAAAGGAGATAACTGTAAGAGTTCATTCATGGGGAACTATAACGGTTTATAGGGAAACATAACAGTTCATGAGAAAATGATAACTCACTTGTATGGTTATCAAATCATCTCTTGTAAACGGTTCATCTGTGAGCAGTTCTTTCCAATTTTTGGTTTTGAGATTTAGCTCTTTGACAGCCTGCAACATATCCAGCAGTGAAGTTAAGCCACTGTTTTCACTTTTTATCCATTTAAAGCTCTCCCTGCATAGGCTTCTTGTAATAACATACCTCGTAGCAGAACACGTTTCCTGTAGTTTTTACAGCAACTATGTGTGTGAATTCTGTAAAGACTTTGTTCAGTACAGGACAATGGAATTCCCCTGCAGTAAATAGTAAACACATATTCATCAATAATGAGGTTGAGCAAATTATAGAAGTGAATCTGATAAGCCAATCAGGACAACTAATATGATACAAAATGGTAAAAGGAAGAGGATTTTTAAAACCGTATTGCCAAGAGATAGTTCAAGAGTGCAATGACCAATGCCCCACCTCAAGTATAATGCAGGTGGCAGATGGTTAGTTGGTTACATACTCTGGATGAGCGTTCATGTGCACATTTCCCATTAATTTGCAGTCAGTGTTTATACTAGGATCCCAAGGTCAAGATATAAAAATTACATTTAAAGAATTCTACATAATATTGAATTGAATATGCTTCAGATGACTAACTATGATCAAAGCAAAGAGATTCCTTTGACCAACAATCTAAATTGCAAGATAAGAAAAGACATCTTGTAGAGGATATGGGATTGTCCATAAGAAAAACATGTTTATGATAGATTATGGGATTGTATAACCAGGAAATAGCATAGTACTCAATTGGCTTATTCCCATGGAGGGTCAATATTTTTCATCTTTCCTTCTTTTTTCTTTTCTACAAACACAGATATCTAGCTCCTGTATTCGGGGTATTGGTAAGCATCCACTGCAACCATGCATTGAACCAGACTAGCAGTAATTTGCATTACAACCCAAATTTTCGTAAAGTGAAATGAGTGATATAATAGGGAAGGCCACGAGAAATCAGACAAGATGTACAGCTTCAAAACCCCAAAGATACAGTATTCTACTGCTCAAAACCATATTTGATGTTGGAACTTTCTACTATTTAAGTAGACGTGGTTTCAAAGTTTAGCCTCGGTCATCGATTTTCCCTTTCCATTAGGTAAACAAAGATGGATTTGCATATCTGGTCTCGGAACCAAACAACTTCTTCCAATAAAGATCGAATAGCTGTAAAAGAGAGACAGGAAAAAGCTTTGACAAGATGTAAGACTTCAAAATCCAGAAGATACAATACTATACTATTTGATATTCAAACTTAAAAGTTCTAATTTCTAACTAAATGGTCTTTCAAAATTCAGCTTTAGTCTTCAATTTCCACTTTCCATAAGTAAAGGAAGAGTGTGCTAATAGGTGTCGGAACTGATTTTTTTTCCCCCCAAAAGAAGGGTATGGTAATAGGTGTCAGAAGTGAACATTTTTCCCAAAAAAAGCTTTTCCTGCAAAAGGATAAATGGCTAGGGTTTGGCCAATTCATTCTAAATGAGCTGGATCCAGGACAGATTTATTTAAATAGATTGGACTCGAGACTAAATCAAAAGCCTTGGATTCAGGCCAATTTCATTTCAAATGTCTCGAATTTAGACCAAATTTAAACAGAAAAGACAATAAAAATTTAATTACCAAACAAAGCATACAAGATGTGGTAGGAATTGGTATGAATTCTTTCCTAGTAGACACACGCACGCGCACCACGCACGCACGTGAGAGAGAGAGAGAGAGATGAGCCACTCTTTAGTGACCCACAAACATAAATAGCGTACTGGTTAATCCTACCCTCTCGTGCCACCAGCAGAAGTAGTGTACTGTATACTTGTACTCATACAACGTTGATGCGAACTGCGCCCCATGTATCATTGGAGTAGATTCATAAGTTCAAAACTACATTATGAAGCCAAACCACTGATCATAATCTAAATTTTATATAAACTCAAAACAAACAGAAGTTTTTGAACAAGAATATGAACACCATAAGTCTGACAACCACTCGCTGTATAGCACATTCCATTTTTGGATAACTTGACAATAAAAGAGAACTATAAATCATTTGATATTTTGCCTATTACAATTCAAACAATGTAGAGCAAGATAGACGGAGTAAATTCTAAAAAAAAAGGTTTTTCTTTTATTTTGCTGAGGGAAGTATGGGTTTGAATCTTCTCCAAAGGAACCCAAGTATCTATCTATCTATATATGTGTGTTTGTGTGTGTCTGTTTCCTCTATTTGTCATATGTTATATCATATATCTCGTATCATACTTCTTTAAGAAATTACGCATTTGCATTTCCCTCTGCCGCTGCCGTATGATCTGTTTTATTCATTTTGGTGTTACATATATGCTTACACAAGTATTCACCTAGGGTAGTTAAAGCAACCTATATGCATATCAAGGTGGCCCACCATATATATACTTACCTGAGAGGTTTTCCCTTGTATAGTTAACAGTCTCGGTAACAAGACCACTACTGTTCAGAATTGTTACTCAAACAAAACCCTCTTATAGTATTTACACTTGAAAACCTAAGAAAGTGTCAACTTCAAATAAGAAAATTGAAGCATTCTAATGGCTTGAGGCTGACTCAAGCTATTCTAGCTCAAAATCTTTGAAAAGAACAATACCTTTCAAGAGAAAAAATAAGTGATGATGAAGAAAACTATAATGAGTGAAGAGGTGTCGGTGGAAAAATGTAACTGACAAACCAGACCTACAAAGTACTCACTCGTGGCAGACGTTAGATCATGTAACCATGTTTTGATTTAACAACTATCAACTGCTAACTATGCACTACTCTTAAGTGGATGATAACATAACTAGGTAACAATTGCCTGAACACTTAAACGAGCTCAAATTTATGGCCGAAACTCTGTTTCATTCTAGACAAGTAGAATGCAGTTTCAAGCCAGTTTGCTGGTAGCAAGGTTTGACTTTAAGCATTATTCGAGCAATGGGCCTAAAACCGATAAGAAAGAACATATTGTCGTAACATTTGAGTCATACCAAGTTGTTTTTCGGTCTGATGATTGGTCAGATGTAAGTATATGATTCAACTTACGGTTATAATATATGCTGGTCTTTTATCTTTGTCTTTGGGCATCCTCTTCGCAACACATTCTTCTAATGTAGTCAAACATATAAAGAACATTTAAAGAAGCAAGCAGTCTACAAAGCTTGTAGGTCCTTATGAGGCAAATTTTATACACATAATTTACAACCTACACTGAAAAGGATAAGCATTATAATAGTTGCAATTGTGTATTATCTCTTAATAATGTCACGTATGTATTCTTCCAAAAATCCTTACCTTGTTACTTTGAAATTGAGATGAGAAAACATTTACGAGAAAGTGAAGAGTTAAAATCATTTAAGTCTTATATCAGTGAAAACTAATACCAAGAAACAACGTTAGTTAAATTAAATACATCGCCAAGGACAAATCGAATTTACAAGATCAAAGGAAGGCCTTCTTAAACAATTAGAACAGGCATATTAAAATTCTTACAATACCAGTTCTCTTTCATCTCTCAAGCCTATGTTGTTTGACATTAAAAGAATACAAGTGTAAACTTACACAGAATAACTAAACTAAACACAAAATTCCAACATTAGAGATTATATTAACACATATTTAAAGTATGAAGAACCTACTTCTTTTATCTCGCAAGCCTATGTTGAAAGAATACAAACTAAAACTTGAGCATGAGAAAGCTAAAAGAGAAACAAGAATAGAATTTCAACATTAAAAATTACATTAGCTAATTGGTCAATATGTTTGAGTATTGATTATCACATTACCTTGGTAGCTCAATGTAGTACATTTATTTTCCTTGGGAACTGTTTTCAGCTTAGGGATAGAGTTTGTTTTCCTTTAGAAACCCATTTTATATTGTATTGCATACTTCTTACTTTTGTCTTTTTTGCATTAAAATCTTACTTCCACCAGGTAATGTTCTCTTTGGAGGAAAACCAATTTATATTCTGTTAAAATCCCTACCGCTACACTCTAGCGTTGTGGTCAAGTTTGAGGATTAAATATTTATCTCATCCAATTTCGGGTTGAGAGCCGGATTCAAGTAGCGGTATAATATTTTATGAAAACCTCTTAAAATGTGCGCAAGATGAATTTGAACCTGGGTTGCTCTGATACCATGTGAAAATCCTTGCATGTACACCAATTTTTTTAGAGTTGTGGGGTCTAAATATTTATATTATTCCAACATATATATTCCATAATTTCCAGCTATGGCAGATTCTTCCACCAGATATTGTTCTCTTTGGAACCCCTCCTCCAAGTAAACTGAGGCAAGGAAAGTTGACACAATGAAACTGGTTATCTTATTTGACCATTTACTCTTCATAGATTCTGACTACAGTCACCGCTTCTAACATTTCTAACTAAAGTTGGAAGAAGTAAAGGACAGCCAGATGGAATAACAGACACACACACACACAACAAACACCAGCACTACCTTTACAAAAGCAGAAAATGGAGGAACATTTTTATAACCTGTAAACATCCCTTGTTGTATTCCTCCAGATGTTGCATGGAAAAACATCCTTCTACAGACTAAGAGTTCAGCTGTTTGTAAATTTGTTTGCTACTTCCCGTCATGTAGGAAGCAGCTTGAGCTTAAATACATTCTGCACTTAGATTAGTCTAGTTGAGCTAGTTTAGAAAAATGATTAGTTTTCCTTTGAGAAAGGACTTGTATATGTATGTGACAATTCATATTTGTTACCAGTTTGAATTAGAATCTTATTTCTACCATGTATTGTTCTCTTTGGAAGCTGGTCCCTAAGTTATTAGATTGAAAAACTGGCCATTCTCTTACTGTAGCTCTTGAGTTGGGTACTATCAACAACCATCGCTCCCAGTGTTCCATACTGAAGTTAGAAGCGACGCTAGGATCATCAGCAGGGATAATGCTATCATCCAGGATATAGCTTGCTTCTAAGAAATTAGAAAGGGAAGTTAAAGCAAAGAAACATCTCTTCATGGTCACCGTTGAAAAATCCGAGATCTTTTTAACAGATTTTAATCCTCCTACCTTATGTTCACTCTGACATCCCCTATACAGTATTTTGGGGACAGTAGAGTGTCCCTTCTCAAGTTTAGAACTCCCGTATTACTCACTTGGTTCACTTCCCCTCTTCAAAACTTAGCTATGCCTCATAGATCTTCCATTTAAATTCATTATCTTTTGTATGTATTTAGAGGATTCATTGGTCTCTGTTTTACTTTCCTTTTCTTTTTTGACTAATTTTTGACGAACATACAAGGCTCAGGATGTATCTTGTTAGCTGATATTACGTTACACAATGAGAGTAGCAAAGAGTTAACATGACGGAAGCTTGAAAATAAGAATTTAAAACCAGGACAAGAAAAGGGTATACAAAATGAAGTTTTAGCAAAAATTTAAGAAAGAAATGTAATATTCAATACTGATGGGCATGGGATAGTTAAGTGAAATTTCAAGATATTTTGGATTGATCATTCAACAATCAAGAGAATATAGAGATTGAGAAGAATGTTTCTCGTAGAATTAAAACATGATGGTTTAAGTGGAGGAACAGTTCCTAGTTCATACCCTTGAAACTGAGGAAAAAATCATGAAACAACAGTGAGCATTTTATGTTTTATGCGTTGAATTGCTCACACATTAAGAAAGGTAGAATGGGGCGCGTGCGTGTGCCGACTGCAGACTTACAAGCCGACTCCGGAAGCGACTCGCTTCTATTCTCGTTGGAATTGGATATAGATGGGGAATCTCTATAGATCGTAGTAGTCCTCTCACACCAGCATACGATATGAACTTCAAGGCACGGCCAAAAAAAAAGAAAGAGCTTCGCTCGGTTGGCCCTCCTACGCTGACGCCTACTTTCTCTTCTCTTAAGTCTACAACAAGTGGGAGAGGCAGGATTCGAATCCCAAGTCTTATCCCATCAAAACAAGATTGGCTACGAAGCATAAGAACGCTACATAAAAGAATTGACACGGTTTTCATGACCAAATGTCAACATCAACCCTCTATGTTTGGTGCAAAATTCCTACTCAGGTAGATATGAGCAATGAGAGGACTTGGCAAGTAGGTAGACAAACCTCCGTATTCTCCTAACTATAAAGAGCTATGTTGTACGAACACGAGAAAATGATGTATCCGTTAGTGTGCCCATATTCGTATCCTCATCCGTATTAGTGCAACATAGGTATAAATGTTTGTACCCCATATCCATATTTGTGTCTATGCATGCAACATAGATAAAAGAGTCTAGACGAGGACATACATCTATAAGATAAAACAATTTTCTATAAGGAATTGCATTCATTTCTATGACACATAAGCTAGAGAGTGAAAAGGACCGTCATTCTCATAACGAAAGATAAATTTTGTAGCAGAACTAAAACATATTGAGTTGCTTACGGTAATACATAAAAACATAGTTATCGGACCGGACATCGACACGGTCAGGCCTCAGTCACCGGTGGGTCAACAGTCTGAATATATATATATATATATATATATATATATATATATAGAGAGAGAGAGAGAGAGACACGCACGCGCTTGAGAAACATCTGTTGCTTCCTTTCTTCTACGAGGAGAGAAATGTCTTTAGGAGCTATTGACATAAAGAGCGATTATTCATATTCGTGCTTCAATCCCTACTTTGAAAGCTTGTTTGGGTTTTTAAAGGTTTCACATCTACTTCTTGTGTCTCCCGTCATAAGACAGCCAACCGAGACAAGAGATTGACTTGGACGTTATAGCATGTTTGAACAGAATCGTAAACTAAACCTCTATTGCTACTTCTGTGTTTGCCCGCTACACGTTACACCTGATCTGTTTACTCCCTCCTTACCGGGCTATATATATATATATATATATATATATAGAGAGAGAGAGAGAGAGAGCACACCACAACTTGATTTACAAACATGAGGTGACCAAAGTGTTAATCAAGTATCTTCTAGATATATGGAGTTCAATGTGCTTGTTGTTCTGCTTCTTTAGATTGTAGGACAAGGTGATGAGGAGTGTATAACTTCATTGCTGGAAGGAGTTAAAAACTACCACATGTTCAAACTTAAAAATGGCCCTCTTTTAGTCCCACATTGGATATGGCGAGAAAAACATAATAAGAACACTTTATTAATAGGGGGCAGTGGAATTACATTAAAAGTGTAACTGGGAATCTGGGGTAAGAGTTTGGTTAAAGGCCCTGGGCCCAGCCTTCATGCATAACCCATCCTGTTTCCCAATTGGTCTGGTCGGGTTGCATCGTCTTTATAAGACCCGACAGGGTCGACTGGTTTTTACAGGGTTAACGACTAAAACGATCTAAATATATAAACCGACTGGACTGGCTACCAGGTCACCAGTTTTCCAGTCCAACCGCAGGTCCAGTATGGGTTTGATGATTATACATCAAAAGTTATCACTAAAAACAAGTGAACCCATACGAAGTTTGAAGGTACGCCAATTAAGGATTCACGTAAATTGTTGCAGTTGTGATTGATTGACTAATTTCTAATATTATATAAGGTTAGCAGTTACGATTGATCTTAGTCAGTGGGATAATCAATTCCTTGTTTTTTTGTTCCTTTTTGTAATGCTTGAATATCATCGGTTTGGAAGGAAATTTGTCCGTAAAATTAGTGAACATCCTTTGATATTGTTCAGATACGACAACTGAATGTTTGGTTGTAACTTACGGGCAAAAACCGTAAGCTTAATAATACTAACCCAATCCGAGCACGATTAATAAACTAGAAAATAAATTCCACGAATCGATCAAAAAACAATACCGTCTTGGTTCTTGTGGAAGACGAGGGAGATGAGATCTTCCGGTTTCAGCGGTCCTCCGGTGACCGGATGCTTCCCGTACTTCCTGATATAAGGCATTATATTCCTTCACCAGCAAACCCAAAAGTCAAAACTCAAACCTCGGAAATAAAAAGGAACTAAAATTCAATCTTTAGATTCAGCCACTATGGAGTCAGTATACCTACATTAAATCGAAGACGCTGCCGTCGCTGGTGCACACCGGGTCCCCGAACGGAGTAAAAGTGAGCCTGCGAAAACAAAACAAAAAAACAATACAAATTGAGCAAATTAACAGAAAAATAAGGGCTTTTTCTGTAAAAATTGAAAACGTACGAGCAGCAGTAGAAGGGGAGGCGCTTGAAGCGGGCGGACTCCTTGGACTTGGCGCCTCCCCACTCGGTGGCCCACTCCGTCTTCGTGATGAACATCCGGTCCTTGCTGTGCTGCTTCTTCCCCATCTCTCTCTTCTCTGGAGGGAAAAAACAATTTGGAAAACAAAAATTAGGGTTTGGCGTGATTTCTTTGGGGATTTTGGGGATTCGGGGAATTAGGGTTTTGTGATCTCACCTGATGGACGACGGGACTGCGAATTCGGGAATTAGGATTCGAAACCCTAGCTATATCCCTGTCGCTCCTTTTGTTTTTCTTTTCTTTTCTTTTTCTGGGCTGCGAGTGAGGAGGAATTTGTGAATTAAAAGTCAATGGTAGGATTTAATAATTTTGTATTACTTTGGAACATTTTTTTTCATGCAAATTTTATAAATGGATTTTGTTAACACGTGCCATTTATATGTTAAGATGTTGAAATATATGTTTTATGTGTACTTTTATCAAAATATTTATTAATGCTTAAACACAAATTTTCGTACAGAGTATTATACTTTGATTAAATTACGAATAAAAAAAAGTTTGCATAAATTACACTGAGAGAACAAAAATGTCCTTAGCAAGGACTTTTTTTTTCTTTCTCCCCGCATTAACTAAAATCAATAACCAATTCAAACACGTCTTTATTAAGTCATTTTTTTTAATGTGCTCCGCTAAAAAATAAAAGAAAAAATATATATATTTTTTTTAGGAAAATTGTCCTTAGCAAGGGCATTTTTAATGACTGTCAAACTTTTGATAGTTTTCACACATAATTGTCAAACTTTTGATAGTTCTAACATATGGCTGCCCAAATTTTGGCAGACTAGGACTGAAAAAATGATGACCATCGCTAACACTAAGTATAGTGCTCTTAAACTTGACCCTTCAAAAGAGATCTCCTTGGTAGGGCTTCTCTAGTATAATGAGCCACCTTGTTAGGTATTGAAAGAACCAAGATATACTCCATGAGAAATAAGATGAGGTTTCAATTTGGGTTGTCATTGTGTTTTGTCATAGGAGAAGGGGGAAAAGTTGGATTGGTTGAGTTTGACAATAAGAGAGATGGCATGAGATTTTTTCTTTATGGCATTCCAAATTCCAAATTCATAACATCACTTGCGATAAAAAAGTTACCAAACTTTGAGAGAATAAGCATTAGTTTAGGTTTTTTCTATGGGCACCACCAAAAATGCTTGGGGGCAGCCCTTACTTGGGGCAGCCCATGAATGTGAAAAAATTGCTAGGGGGCACCCAAAAATTGCTAGGGGCAGCCCAACCCCCCCAAACCAAAAAAATTACTCTCATTTCCATTCTTGACTCTCTCTCCTCAAGAAGAAAAGAAAGAAAGCTCTCTCCCTCTCCCTCTCCCTCTCCTAAACCCTAATTTCTTCTTCTCCATCACAATTTGATTCTCAATCCCTCCACGAAGATTCTCGAAGAGATGACACGCAAGTCAAAGCAACCGGAATCCAGGTACGTTCTTCCCTAATTTCTTCGAATTTTTTTTACATTATATTCGAAACCCTAGAATTTGTTTAATTCTTGAAAAAGTTTTGGTAAAATAGGTTTATAATCTCTTACACATTCTCTTCCCTAATTTTCGAACACAAGAAACCCGAAATTTATGTTGAAACCCTAACCCTAGAACACGACAAAATAGGATGTCGTTGTGGGAGTTCGGGTTCACGACTTCCACAACCCTGGCAGTCCTCTTGTGAAAGAGGACTGCCACAAGAGGACTGTCAGGACTGTGGCAGTCCTAATTTTCATTAGGACTGCCACATGCCTGGCAGTCCTAATGTTATGACATATGGGAGTTGGGTAAGTGCATGCTGTTTCTATTACTTAATAAGTGTATATTGTCATGCAGTCCACCGGCCGCTAACAAAAGAATACGGCCCACCGCGTCAAAGCGGAAGGAACGTGCGGAACGTCCTCTCGAGCGTCCGATAACAATTATCGAACCGGCGCCCGAAGCTCGGTCTCGGACATCGCCACCGGCACGTCAAGCTCGGTCGAAGCAACGAGCTCCTACTCCTACGCCTCCTTCCTTCCGACGACGACGACGACGTGCCAATTGCCCGACTCCTATCACGTCAAGACGGTTCTGCTCCATTTGAGGAGGTCGGTCCTTCTGAATCGCCTGTCCGTCCGCCCGGTTGCTCAATGTTGATTTCTTTTGAGAACCACATTGCGTATGAAATATGGAAGAACCCGGTATATACATGACGTTTGTAAGCTACCAGTTTAGTATACTATATATATATGTATTTCATAATTGATATGGTTTTTGTTGTTCGATATACAAAGGACATATCGTATCCTTAGGGCTGTGAGTCACGGGAAGAAAACCGTGTTCTGGCAGTTTGCAAGCTTATCGGAGGCCGTCCAGAGCAAAATCATACCGAGCGGCTTGCACAATTTGGCACAAAACGCCTACCGAACAATGGATAGTGCCCTCATATCCGCCTTCGTGGAGAGATGGCACCCGGAGACCAACACATTTCATCTCCCAGCAGGGGAGATGACCATTACACTTGACGACGTCTACCAGATATTGGAGCTGCCAGTGACCGGGCGTGTAATGACCAAAGAACATTACACGAATGAGAAATCCGTGAAATGGTACGAGAAGATCGTCAAGTTCGTCTCAACTCACATTGGAGTTCCGGCTACGAGTTTTACAACTCTACCAGGCTTCAAGAAGTCGTACGGAATTCCTCTATCATTTTTGGTGGACCAGTTCATGGATATGGAGGTGTATGACGATGATACGGTCGACGCGGTGGCTCGTGCGTATATGTTGTTCGTCCTAGGAACGGTCGGCATTCCAGACAAGTCCGGAACGTCGATACATGCTCGGTACATGTTAAACTTATCTGAAGTGGATGACTTCATCGATATATCTTGGGGAAGCGGTATCCTGGCCAATCTTTACCGCGAGCTCGGCATCGCATCTCGTGTCGGGACTAAGACTATGGCCGGCTGTCAGACTTTGCTACATGTAAGAAAACTTCTAACAATTTAATCTTGTATACTTAAATTTGTTGTTTTAATTTTTACTATTCATTTATAAATTGAATAGGCATGGATATACGAGCACTTTCCTATGCTTAGACGGGCTGACAAAAACCCAGAGTATCTTGAACACCTTCCCAGAGTGTGTCGATGGAGGCCATCCCAGCTGGAAACCAAAAATTGGCAAACACTGGCTTCCATTCGTGAAGTATTAGACAGTTTGGTGCCAGAAGAGGTACTAATTTTTGACTAACTTTTTCATGTTGATTTTGTTTTGTTGTTAACTGTTTTCCTACAGATTTTTTGGAATCCATACCGGGATTTACGTGAGCTGAATCGGGATGTCCAACAAGTTTCTTTATTTCATGGCATGATCACATGCTATGAAATCACGGAGTCGTACATGCCCGATAGAGTACTTCGTCAGTTTGGCTTCGTACAAACTGTACCGAAGCGCACACTACGGATGTTGGAGCCTCCGTGCGGAACCCAACCTTTAAGTTACAAACCGGCGAAATTCGACTGGGTGACCGACTTTTACTCGGAGTGGCAACGACATGTACTTCGGGAATCTGAAAGACGACCGGTCACCGAGATGGCCGACTGCAGCGAGGACTACATGCAGTACTTCCAGGGGATCGGACATCCTAGGTTGTCGAACCCTACCAACCCGGGTCCCGTGGCCGTCGGAGCAGTTGGAGCTCTTCCTTCCAAAAATGCCTTGTATGCTGGGTTGGTGAGAATGGTGAGTTCCGTATTTGTAATAAGACTTAGATTTCCATGTTTGTAGACTTAATTCATTTATACTTTCATTTTCAGTCTCAAAGGGTGAAGGAATTGGCGCAGACACTCCGGAGAGGTTGCCAAAGTGAGACTTGTGTCGCGGTCGCCAACGAGCTTGATCGCATTGACGACGTGGTCGACTTCCCCTTCATGAACAATAGGGAGTCTCGTTCAAAGGTCCGGCATGATATATAGATGGATTTCGATATTTTTCATGTTTCAAACTTTGGATGTGGAATAGTTACGTACATTTGATGGATTATTGTGGATATTTTGCTTGTTTGAAACTTAATTTGGATGTGGAATGTTCGGGACTAAGTAGTTGTGATGAATTATTGTAGTTGTGATGATTTTATTGTAGTTGGATTATTGAGTTTTTGTGATGAATCTTAAGTTGTGAAAAGTTTTCGTGATGAATCTTAATGTACAGAGTATCTGTATCATGACTTGTGATATATTATTTTTTTGTGATGAATCTTAACTTCTTAACTCTGTTGTGATGATTCACACAATCAAAAATTCATAACAGAGTTTCATAGTTAGGACTGTCACACCCATGGCAGTCCTACACTGAAGTAGGACTGCCAGGGTCCTGGCAGTCCTAATTAAAACTTGCTGTAACAGCAAGTTTTAGTTAGGACTGCCAGGACCCTGGCAGTCCTACTTCAATGTAGGACTGCCATGGGTGTGGCAGTCATAACTTCTTAACTCTGTTGTGATGATTCACACAATGAAAAATTCAAACAGAGTTTCATAGTTAGGACTGCCACACCCATGGCAGTCCTACACTGAAGTAGGACTGCCAGGGTCCTGGCAGTCCTAATTAAAACTTGCTGTAACGGCAAGTTTTAGTTAGGACTGCCAGGACCCTGGCAGTCCTACTTCAATGTAGGATTGCCATGGGTGTGGCAGTCCTAACTATGAAACTCTGTTGTGATGATTCACACAATGAAAAATTCAAACAGAGTTTCATAGTTATGACTGCCACACCCATGGCAGTCCTACACTGAAGTAGAACTGCCAGGGTCCTGACAGTCCTAACTAAAACTTGCTGTAACAGCAAGTTCTAGTTAGGACTGCCAGGACCCTGGCAGTCCTACTTCAGTGTAGGACTGCCATGGGTGTGGCAGTCCTAACTATGAATCTCTGTTGTGATGTTTCACACAATCAAAAATTCACACAGAGATTCATCGTTAGGACTGCCACACCCATGGCAGTGTAGGACTGAAGTAGGACTGCCAGGGTCCTGGCAGTCCTAACTAAAACTTGCTGTTACAGCAAGTTTTAGTTAGGACTACCAGGACCCTGGCAGTCCTACTTCAGTGTAGGACTGCCATGGGTGTGGCAGTCCTGATACTGATACTCTGTGACAGTTTCTCAAACTGAATAACACAGATAAGACACAGGTAGATACATATAACACAGGTAGGCAAGGCACATATAACACAGGTAGGCACAGGTAAACACATATAACACAGGTAGGCACATATAGTACACAGATAGGCACATATAACACAGGTAGGTACATATAACACAGGTAGGCAAAATCAAACACATATAACTCAAAATTTACTCTATATATATTACTGGACTTCATATTTCACTGTATACAAAAGTGGTCCTCCATATACAAAATGTCAGACTGTAAATATATCTATACTTAGTCGATTTCGACGTCGTAGTGGTCAGCAGGTAAGTCTCTTGTCTCCTCAATCTTCAACAACTTCTTACAATGGTTGATCTGGTTAACGAAAGGTGTGGTCCAAGCGATGGCTTCGACCGGTGCTCTTTTGTACCAAACTGTTGAAGGTGGAGGAATCGGAGAATGAGCGATCATCTTTAGTATAACGAAGTGATCCCCGATCAGACCTATAGTACATAGGTTAGACACTCTGTGGTCCGTCGGAGGAGCGCACATCGAAAAGAATGTATTGTTAATATCCGGCGAGATAAGTACAACATATATCATGTACCTATTAGCAAATAAATAGCCGGTAGACGGGACTGACATATAGTGGTCTGTCCCGGTAATACTGTCGGTACAAGGGATACTTAACAACAAACTTGCAACCGTTTCTTCGCTTAGGATGCGGGAGTAGAATGGAAGACGAGTCTCTAACTCCTCGTACAGCTCCTGCCTCACCCGTCTTCATCCGTCTTTGTCATCATAACCAAGATGCCTTGCAAGGGCATGAAATCCGCAATGGCCATCACCGGGGACATCGAGAATAGACCAAATGTAACTTCGAAGCGCAGGTTGAAATTGTTCAATATACAAACTCGTTGTTTGGCTTGCAACTGTATCTTTTCTTGGGAGGTCCATTTTCTCCATTTTTAGGCGAACGACAAGCTTGCCCTTCCGTACAGGCGAAGGTTGCTGTAAGCTTCGTTCAACATGCTCAAAGGACGATAGATCTCTCTTAGTCGACTCCAGCATTCTCTTCTGTGAACTAGTCAATCTTGTTTGAGGTCTGCCTTTAGGATTGGAAACAACGGACGGCTCATGCATTCTAGTAGTCACCGGACATACAATTTCTTAGATTTTAAGCTCAATGGACATCCGTTCCACTCCTACTGAGGCACACCACCTTGCATGGAGAAGTTTCACTTGTGGCAAAGAGAAGAAATCATCGTCCGTCTTCACCAGGGGCATCATAGACAACTGCCTCCAACGTTGATCGACAGCATCTACTGGAATAGGAATGGATTCACGGCGATATTCATTAATCTGATGTGCACAAGGGAGGCCCAGTGTATGTCGATATACACACCCGCAAACCTCGGGATCAAGCCCGACAAACTTTGACCTTTCAATCTCATCAGCTATTAAGGCCAACACCTTGTGAGATACCACGCGCATTAAAGCATCTAAGAGTACTTCCTTTCTATGCTCATGCTTGACTATATTCAAACTAATCTCAAATGATGCCTTAATTTCATTCACCGTCCGGTCTACTGATAAATGTATAGCTTGCCAAACAGAGACGAAGTTGCCAAGAGATGATTTTAGGTGCCTCTTCAATAAAGAGTGTGCTCCTTCGACACGGTTGGTAGTTGTCGTGCCGTAATGCTTCACCACATTCGACCATGCTAAGACGAATTGTTCTTTGTGCGGTTCAAGCCATGTATCATTGTAGAATTCGTCAAAAATCTGTATGTCGATTTTACCATCCTCCTTCCGAAACTTCAACTTACATTGGGCTTGAATATTACGATTGACATGCCAAGTGCATAGTAATGTATCCGCTCGAGGAAAAACAATACGAATAGCATTAATTAGGGCATACTCTCTGTCGGTAACAAATACTGACGGCTCTGTATGACCAGTGTAAAGTGTTTTCAGTTTCTCCAACGCCCATGTGTAGTCTTCAAGTTTCTCACTCTTCATGAAGCAAAATGCCACTGGAAATATTTTCCAAGTAGAGGTGAACCCGACAACATGAAAGAGAGGCATCTTGAACTTATTTGTCTTGTACGTGCAATCAAGGACTAACACGTCGGCAAAAGACCTGGCCAAATTTGTGCAATCAGGATGAGCCCAAAAGATTGATAATACTTCATTACTCTGGGGATGTCTTCTATGGAACTCAACATAATGATTATTGGCAAGCAACTTGAGCACTTCTTGCATAGCCATTCTTGATTTCGTCCGGACAGCGTTTGAAGAAGCTAGGGCGTTGTATATTGACTTCATTGTGGACATGTTCTTCTCATCTTCATGTCGTATGACGGAATATATTTGTCTCGGTGCAACTCCGGAGGTGGACAAGTCTTCGACTATCTTCTTCTCCGTATTGTTCAACTGTCCGACATACGGATGACCCAATAGTGTCTCGGCAATCTCATGGTTGTGGGTTCCATTCTTCACTTCTACTGTCCATTTCCCTTCTTCTTCGTTTCTAATATGTATCGTGAATGGACAACCACATTTTCTCGTTCCAACATTTCTTCTTGAAACTTTACTTTGGATAACTTTGTTTTTCTTGTGCATTCTGAACACACCACCTCTTTCACAGCCCACCACCACAGTTTGTCGTCCCGGTCGATTTCGGGCCGATCTGGATATCACTAGAACAATGTTGTTTTCCCGTCCGACTTCTCGACACCAATGTACCGTACCCTCGCTTGATTCAAAACATAGATCGGTCCAAAATAAATGGGTTACATTGACTGCAATTGGAGCCGGTACCGCAAAATCGGAAGATCTCAAGTCCTACAATAAAACTTAAAGGTTAGTACAATTAGACAACATCCTAAAGCAAATAGGTTTCATAGATTAGGCCCGTGCATAAGATTGGTGTCCATAAATAGCAAATTGTGTTAATAGCAAGACCGTCTTTTGTACAGCAATTGGTGTTCATAAATTACAAACACCTTTACTGACTAAAACTCTGCATTCAGGTATCATAGACTAGGACTGCCAGAGTGGTGGCAGTCCTTCACAGAAGAAGGACTGCCAGGACCCTGACAGTCCTACATATTTGTAGGACTGCCAGGGTCCTGGCAGTCCTTCTTCTGTGAAGGACTGCCACCACTCTGGCAGTCCTAGTCTATGATCTGGACTGCCAGAGTGTTGGCAGTCCTCTGTGTCACAGCACGATTTTAAATCCGATGACAAGTTCAAATGTAGTTACCAAGAGAGCTTCCGATGCATCAAAGTTGTCTTCGGACGTTACGGGAACGTGTTCTTCGGACGTGGCGGGAACGTTTGATGATCCCGGTTGATCCATGTTCAATATTTTTCTACATTTAACACATAATTCAACTTTTATATGTGAAATTCTTGTTTAAAACATGAAACATATTTTAGTTCGAAGACTTACCAAAAATTTGGAGAAGTCAATGACCTAGAGTTGAGGGAGAGAACAATTTGCCAAAAATTTAGGGAGAAAAGAAAAGAATTAGGGTTTTAATTCTTTGACCTAAGAGAAGGAGAGAAGAAAATAGTTGAGGGAGAAAAGAAAAGAGAAGAAGGAGAGAGAAAATGAAAAGAAAAATTGGTATTTATAGGTGTGCTTGGGCTAGCCCCTAGCAAAATTTTTGGATGGCAAACTTGTAATATTCTTGAACTATTTTGGGCTAGCCCCTAGCAAAAAAGGTGGTGCCCTTAGAAAAAACCTTAGTTTACCCCCTTCCAAAGTGCAAGAAATCCGCCTCAAGAGCATTAGTAATTTGGAAAGTCTAACATGCCAATAATATTATGGGAACACTTTCTTTGACATATTTCATAAGAGTAATATTATTCGTATCTCCAAATTGTCCCTCCAAACAATTTCTCCAAACAATCCCTCCTTATGTGGCAGCTGACGTGGGATGTTAAATAATATATGTGTCATCTGACATGACAGATGACATGGCAAATTTTAACCCAAAAAGTTAATTATCCAATTTTTTTCATGTTACTTTAATGTTGATGTTAATATTACTATTAGTTATTGTTAATATTAATATTAATGTTAAAGTTAATGTTAATATTATTATTAATGTCAATGTTAACATTAATATTAATTTTAATGTTAATGTTAACATTAATTTAAATTTTAAAATTTGTCATGTCATCTGCCACATCAATATGCTATGTCAGCTGCCACGTAAAGAGGTACGGTTCGAAGGGACAATTTGGAGGGACAAATAGCATTATTCTATTTTTTTATGTCCTAATCATTTTCCAAGGGTTATTATTCTCAATAAAAAAAAAAAACATACTTCAAATCTCTAGGCATTGAAAAAAGAAAGCGCACACATATGAATAGTTACCTGGAAAAGACGATAGTTGACCTTATGATATTCTAATTAAACTACGTGCAAAGTACATACATGTAGACTAGTTTGAATTAAAGTTTATAGCTAAAAGACTTTGCAAGACTGAACAACACAAAGGCATAAATTCTCACAACTAGAATATGGACTATGGACTAATAACTGAAGTTAGTGAACTACCCCAGAAATTCACACTGCTCTATGGCTAATAAACTTAGGAAAATTCTAAAGGCACATAAAAAGTTACTTAGGCTACAGCATTTTTTTTTTACTTATTTACAAGTTTGCCACCGAAAAAATTGCTTCAGACCAGCCCATTTTTTTTCAGGACTGTCAAAAAAATTGACAGTCCTTTGTCAAAATTTCGACAGCCCCCCTCTTCTCTTCCTCCTCCCTTCCTCCTCCGCAAAGAGCCCGAGCAGTGCATCAAAGGGCGTGGAGCCGGTACTTAGCAGGGGAGGCCAATTGGTGGCTGCCACGTGGCCCGCGGGCCAGTGACGGGCCAAAATCCTGCGGACAAACAGGCATTTCCGTAATTAAATTTGTCATAACTAGTTCTCGTAATGGAAGAAAGAAAAGTGCCACAGCACAATCAGCACAGATTTACAAGCATATCATCTATATAATGAACTGACCCCTCCAAATTATCAGCACCAGAGACTTGAGGTGCATCAAACAAGCAAAATACCATAATATAAATTCCGGTCTATTAAAAATAATTACAAATAACATAAATTTCTATCAGGTAAAGGGACTCGATGCTTTTCCCAACACCACTAAACCCTGATTAACTGAGGTTCTTGCTGTTAAGAGTAGCAAACGAGAGAGAAACCAGCCAGGAAGACTTGTGAATAAATTTACATTGTTACTGGCAAGAATGGTACAGACACTTGAATTGATCCATTACACTGCACATTGCACCCAAACCATCTTCACAAAAATCACAGACATCATCAACAGTGACCTAAGATCTCATTCCTTGCACCAGTGTCACCTCTCCTGGTCCCGTCGATCCTTTGCTGCTGTCCCTGGAGCCGGCATCTGACCCTTCGCATCCTTGACATTGGAAGAGGAGTTACCGTGCATTGCAGCCACTTCACCTGCCTCCAGAGGGGTGGCGCCATGACCCGTCTCTTCTTCATCCATCGGTAACGTCCTTTTTGAGCCCTCGAGAGCCATACCAAGAACAATGTTGTCTTCAAACACCGACCTCGTAGCTGAGGGTGATGAAGTAAACGGTGGCTTTTCGCTATCGTTCTTGACAGTCAGTGGGACGACTACTTCCGCATGTTCACTGGGTGCTTCTGCTAAGGGAGGCTTGAGAGTTGAAGGCGATACTACTGAAGTATCTAGCTTAGAATTTTCCTTCTTTTTCTGCTTTTTGTCCGAGTTGTTCTGGATTGTGCCTTCAGCTACTTGAGTCGGCATTGGTTCTGATGCTGCAATGGTTTTGTTGAGTTCATCATCATCTGATCGAGGTGGAGTTCGGTGTTTGGATTTGTCATCACCGCTAATTCTTGAGGGATGCTCTATCAGAAGCAACGGACGGTTGATGGGGGTTCCAGCACGTGTGACAATGGTATCTGAAAAGGGTATATTCTCTGTATCAGCATCGCTGTAAGATTTTTGCACTGTACGTATTGGAGTGGCAAGCCGAGCACGATGATGGCTGACGACTCTGAGGAGATCGAGCAAAACTGCTTCCTGTTATTTTTCCATATTTTTTTCCCACAACGCCAAGTCATTTTTGTTAGTGTAGTTTCAAGAACAAACAGATGAAGCAAAGTAACATAAAAGGAAAATAATGATAACTGACTTCTATGGCAAATGAGCAGTAGGTGTGCAATACTTCAGAGTTCAGACAACTATTAAGACAATATACATGCTTTAGGTAGCATAAAAAATAATGTTCAACCAAGATTCTGCAGTTCTCTACAAATAACTATACTAGAATTATTATTCAAGACTTAGTACACTTCTATTTAAAAATGTTACTTCTTTTTTTTTGGGGGGGGGGGGGGGGGGGGGGGGGGGTGGGGGGGTGGGGTGGGGTGGCGGGGGCGGGCATCGGAGGGAGAAGGGGGTCTGGTAGGGAAAAGGGGGGGGGGGGGGGGGGGGGAACTGGAAGGGAAGGGGGGTGTATTTTAGGTAGTTTTTTTATTTTAATTTTTTTAAAAAGTCATTAACAGCCATTTCTAACGGCTAATAGAGGTAGGGGCTTTTTTGCTCATGCGGGCAATCTAAGGAGGGGTCAATTGCATTAGTTTTCTAACGAGTCTTATTTTGCTAACGAGGCAAATCTAAGGAGGGTTTATATGCACTTTACCCTATTTTGGCATATATTGTAAGAATTTCATAAATTGGTATCCAACAGTGCTGGGAATTGGAATTACTGCATCATATTTATGTATGCTGAATGCCACTAGCAATGAAGAATATGCAAATTTAGGATCATTAATTAGTTTTGGTACATAAATGACTTGATCCTGGGAAATCTTACTACGTAGTTCAGGTGTTTTTCTCTGCATTATGAAGAATTGGTAACGCTACCAGTGTTGAGAATTGTAAGCTGCTGGTGCTCAGCTGTAGTGAAGAGTCCAGGTAACATAGACTAAAATTCATTTACCAGAAGTCAGGCCCACCAACAGATTCAAGCAGAATGGAATTGCATAGGGTACTTCACCTACTACAAATACTTCTAGAGCTCTAGAAAAGGAAACCTGTTATTTCCAGTCATAACTGCTAAAATACAATTGAAGTGCATACATATTGTGGAAAGAGCTCGACGAAACTGGAACTTGCAAGTGCAAAATTTACTTGCATATCAAAGGATTTTACTTACCTTTACACAGAGATACTCCTCGAAACGGGATGTTTTCACAAAACATGAGATAAGAATCTGTGGGACAATGGAAGATGTTGATTAAAAGTTACGAACCGAACGATGCATATGAGAGAGAAATAAATCGAATAATTCTAATAATTAAACAACTAAAAACTATCTTTCAAACTAATACTTGTATACAAACTTTTCTTCATAAAGTTCAGCAAGCATGATAAATAAAAGCTTCTCAAAACGGATCTTAAAACTAAGCTAGTACGATACTATTAAAAGACACCATTTGCCGTCTCCAAATTTAACCTTATCATATCCCGAAGTAACTTCAATATATGAACTTGAACTAAATTTCAACTTTTTCTTGATGTAGACTGTAGCGAATAATTGTTGTGTATTTTATTGATGGGCTACTCCACTACTTATAGGAAGTCTAGCTCCTCTTCATATTACATTTTTCAATGTGGGACTAAATCCCTTATTAGTTCTCAACACTCCCCCTCAAGATGGACGATAGATATTAATCATTCCCATCTTGTTACATAGCTTCGACAGACTTAATGAACTAAGACCCTTAGTCAGACAGTCTGCCACTTGTTCTTCTGAGCGAACATGATCAATCTTCAGTATCCCTTGTTCCAGCTTTTTTTTGATGAAGAATCGATCGATCTCGATGTGCTTCGTTCTGTCGTGCTGAACTGGATTGTTAGCTATACTTATTGCAGCTTGACTATCGCTCAAAAGACGTAACGGTGCTCCCTTTTCCAGCTTCAACTCTGTCAGCAACGCTTTCACACACAGCAACTCCGACACTCCTAAAGCCATTGCTCTGTATTCTGCTTCAGCTGTAGACCGTGCTACCACTGACTGTTTCTTGCTTCTCCATGAGACCAAGTTTCCTCCTACAAAGACACAATATCCCGTGGTAGACCTTCTATCGTCTATGCAGCTCGCACAGTCTGCATCGCAGTATCCCTCAACTTCTATACATCCATTCTTCTTGAACCATAGCCCTTTTCCCGGCGTCCCTTTCAGATATCTCAAGATCTGAAATACTGCATCCATATGACCCGTTCTTGGATCATGCATGTAGCGACTTACTACACTCACCGCAAATGAGATATCAGGGCGAGTGTGCCCCAGATAAATCAATCTCCCTACAAGTCGTTGATATCTTTCACGATCAACTGGCTCTCCTGCTTCTGCTCCCAACTTGCACTTCTGGTCAATTGGAGTGACTGCTGCTTTGCATCCCAGCATCCCTGTCTCCTTCAGCATATCTAGTGCGTATTTTCTCTGTGAGAGAACAATTCCTTGTTCGCCTTCACACACCTCGATACCTAGAAAGTACCTCATCGCTCCTAAATCCTTCACCTCAAACTCCTTCGCGAGTTTTGACTTCAGCTTAGCGATCTCAACTTCATCATTACATGTGATTACTATATCATCCACGTATACAACAAGTATAATGATGTGGCCTCTTGCATGTTGAAGAAAGACCGTATGATCTGCATTTGCTTGATGGTATCCCATGCCTGTAACAGCCTTTCTGAATCTGTCAAACCAGGCTCGAGGAGATTGCTTGAGTCCATATAGTGACTTCTTTAGTTTGCACACTTTTCCATGCGATGTCCCTCCGTCTGATTCTGTAGCGTAGCACCCTGACGGGAGTTCCATGTACACTTCTTCTTGTAGGTCCCCATGGAGAAAGGCATTCTTCACATCTAACTGGTATAGCTTTCACCCATAGTTTGCTGCAATGGAGACCAGAGTTCTTACGGTGCTCATTTTCGCTACTGGAGCAAACGTCTCATCATAGTCGATGCCATATGATTGTGTGTATCCTTTTGCAACCAACCTTGCCTTGTATCGTTCCACTTTTTCTTCTGACGTCTCCTTTACTGTGTACACCCATTTGCATCCCACAGTTTTCTTCCCTTTGGGTAATGGAACCAGCTCCCACGTCTTATTTTTCTTCAGTGTCCCAAGTTCTTCCATCATTGCAGCTTTTCACCTTGGATCTTTCTTTGCTTCTTGCCAACATTTGGACAACGAAGTAGAGTCTAATGATGCAATGAAGGTTCGATAATTCGAAGAAATGTTAGAATAAGACAGGTAGTTGGCAATATCATGTTCATAATCATCAAAACGACTAGGAGCCTTACCCGCATTGATGCGAGAAGATCTCCTTAAGGGAGCAATAGGTGGTGGAGAGATCATACCATCAGAGTCAGAGAGATCCGCATCAGAATCAGATTGATTCAGTACGGGGGCAACATCTTCAAAAGTTGAAGCAGGAGTAGACGAGGGACTTGGTACAGGAGGCACAGGGCACGGTACAGGCACATTACTGGACTTCTGTTGTCTCCTTCTGTAGACTTGGAGCTCCTTTTCCATTGTCTGCACTTGAAGCTCCTTTTCCATTGTCTGCTGCTCCCCCTGTTTAACATATGTATCTTCTTCATCTTCTGTATCAGAGTCACTGCTTTCTCCTCCTTTCGTCCAGTTTTTCACGACCGGACATGGGACCGATCCGACCACCACAGATGGACTTATTTTCTCTCCCTCACATCTAACACCCTCTGTGTTAGGTGTGTCACCAAACGCTGAACCGTCATCCGAACCATAATATGGTTCCAGTTCTCTGAATGTAACGTCCATGCTTACAAACATCTTCCGATCAACTGGGCTCCAACATGCGTATCCCTTCTGAGTTGCCGTGTACCCGACAAAGACACATTTAACCGCTCTAGGATCTAGTTTGCCAACACCTGTCCTATTATCTTGGACAAAACATACACACCCAAATACTTTTGGTAGAACAGTGTACGTAGTTGCACCAGTAAGCATCTCCAACGGTGTCTTCCAGTCCAATACCTGAGATGGCATTCTGTTGATGAGATAAGATGTCGTTAACACCGCCTGCCCCCATAAGTGTTTCGGGACATTCATAGCCAGCATCATCGTCCGTGCGACCTCCAGCAGGTGTCTGTTCTTTCGTTCGGCCACACCATTTTGTGCCGGTGTATAGGCACAGGAAGTTTGGTGTAGTATTCCATGAGTGGATAAATACTCAGTAACCTTCTTATTTGTATACTATGTCCCATTGTCAGACCGTAAGCACTTAATTTTAGTGCCATATTGAGTTTCTATCCGGCGATGAAAGTCTCGAAACGCCTCAAAGACGTCACTTTTATTCTTCATAAGGTAGACCCATGTCACGCGAGTATAACAATCATTAAAAGTGACGAACCATCGAAAACCGTTAATACCGATTGTAGGACAAGGGCCCCATACGTCCGAATGTATCATATCAAATGCAGCTGAACTTCTACTTCCTGAACTCACATACGTGCTTCTGGTATGTTTACCCAACTCACAAGCATGACAAAATAACTTCTCTTTATTAGCCCTTTGGTATAAGGACGGATACATTCGACTAATAATTTTAAAAGAAGAATGACCGACACGCTGGTGGTGGAGTAGCAATTCATCTTCTACATTGCGTCGTGAATCTTCCGGTGGTATGTCTGTTACCAGAGATGCCAATGCTTTGTCCAGTCCAGTCCTGTCCAAGTACCACAGCCCCTTATGCCATGTGCCAGTCCCTAGTCGTCGTCCTGTCCCCTTCTCCTGAAAAGTCACCGTAGGAATGTCAAAAGAAACAGTACAGTTAAGATCAAGAATAATGGCACTAATAGAAAGAAGATTGACAGGAAAAGACGGAGCATGTAAGACATTGGTGAGAGTGAGAGAAGGGGTGCATGCGACAGTGCCTTTACCCATGACAGGGCTGGAGTTACCATCAGCAGTCTGAATGCTCTCCGGCGTCGGTAGGTGAGTATAGTCCTGGAACTCACCGCGGGACCCCGTGACATGGCGAGATGTCCCAGAGTCCATAATCCAACCTGATTGGTGGACAGCTGCTGAAGAGCACGCGCAGGAATACCTGTGCTAGTTTGGGCAAAGCAAGTGATGTGGTCCTCCGAGGTAGATGACGCCCCATGACTGCCGTCCGAACCCAGCTTCGTGCTGCGTAACCTCGCGAGAAACTCCTTCTCAAGAGGGGTTAACTCAGCCAGGTGATTTTCTCCCCCTTCCTCCGCCAGATTAGCTTTGCGTCCTCCAGAATAATTTTTCCGTCTACCAGCATAACCGCCTCTACCACCTCGACGTCCTCCGCGGCCCCGTCCACGATCACTCGACTGACTTTGCAGAAATTTTGGACAAAATCTGATGTAATGCCCTGAGTGTCACTCCCCGTTCCCAGAATGCGTATTTTTATACATGTGCAATTCATGTATATTTATTTAGTATTTATCATGTATTATCCTGTATTTAAATTCCTTTAAGTTCATGTTAATTAATTATCTGCTCTTTAATTTTATGTTAATTAATTTCCTGCAATTTTATTCCTGCAATTTATTTCTGCATTTTATTTCCTGCTTTTAACCTCTCTGCTTTGCTTCGGGTTGGCCTTGGTTGGACCCGATTGAACCCGACCCAATAACCCCACCTACCACCACCCTTCCTATTTAAAGCTTCCATCTCATTCTCTCTCCTCATTACTTTCATTCTTCACCATTACTTCTTCTTCTTCCTCTCATCACTTCTCCACCTACCAGCAGTAGCAGCAGGCAAGTGCAATCTTGCTTCTTGCTTGGAGAACCATTTTTATGGTTCATTATTCTTCCTCTCATGATCCTGAGAGAGTTTACTACTTAGTATTTTTGATTTCGTCGGCTAGTTTCTCCCAGATCTAGTGTTTGTGTTCTCGGTGGTCCATGGGTTCTGAACTATGGGAACTCATTTCTGGCTTGGGACGAAGGTTCCTTAGTCACGCACACGTTATTACGTGTCTGCGTATATTTTGAGTCACGCTCACGTTCTTACGTGCGTGCGTGTATTTTCAGTCACGCACACGTTATTACGTGTCTGCGTGTATTTTCAGTCACGCACACGTTATTACGTGTGTGCGTGTATTTTCAGTCACGCACACGTTATTACGTGTCTGCGTGTATTTTCAGTCACGCACACGTTATTACGTGTCTGCGTGTATTTTCAGTCACGCACACGTTATTACGTGTCTGCGTGTATTTTCAGTCACGCACACGTTATTATGTGTCTGCGTGTATTTTGAGTCACGCTCACGTCTTGACGAGCGTGCGTGAATTTTCAGTTACGCACCATCTTTGAATGAATGCGTGTATTTTCAGTCACGCACACGTCTTGACGAGCGTGCGTGTATATTTAGTCACGCACACGTCCTTACATGTCGACGTGTATTTTGAGTTACGCACCATCTTTGCATGCGTGCGTGAATTTCTTATCACTTTTCCACGCCCATTTTCCACGCTCATTTTCCACGCTCACTTTTCACGCTCACAATGTGCGTGCGTGAATTTCCCTTGCGTGAATTACTTTTCACGCTCACTCCTACTAGACTTGGCGTGACTTTTGGCCTTAGCATAGACTTGTTGGCGTGACTTTCTAACCTGGGTGTTACTATTTGCTCTATAACTTATTCATTTAATGATGGCATGATAATTCTTCTATTATATCCTTACGCCTTTTGGCATGAACTTGATAAATCATGATATGTTAATATTGTTAATACAGATTGTTATGTGGAATGTGTCATGTGTCTTGATTGATCCATGGATACCCAGTATGACTAGAACTTAACCTTGAGGAGTTATAGGCTCGACCCCATGTAATACTATTTGACTTTCATGCCTTGTCACCATTGATAATGATTGTGACATTGACTAATAATTGATCATACGTTCCTAGTTGGAACTAAGAGACTGGCTAGTCGTCTTATTGAATTGAATGAATGAGACACGTTCATGTAATGAACAATTGTACTCGATTAGCCGATCCCGAATATTAGCATACAGGCACATGCAGGCTTCAAAATTATTTATTTATTTATTTAGTTATTTATTTATCTTACAAAACAACATGTGTACTTTATGGTCAAGGCATGATTATTCCGTGGTTAGACTTGATTGTTGCATTACGCTATGTAAGACCTACAACGTAGCCGCACGAGTATCGTTGTAGAGTTGCGCATATCGTACCCCGTACAAAAGTACTCATTTGAATGACCATGATCCACGGTATGGGACTTCACTCAACGTAGAGACTATTAAGTTAAATAAAATAATGATTGCATGGAGAGAATGGATTTCCGAGTTCTTACATGGCAGCCCTCTTGGGACTAGTAGTGCCCGACAGGCCGGCTGGTTCCTACAGATACTGTAAATCTGTCACACGGGCAGGGAACGGTATCTGCTTATATTATTAAATTGTACATGCTATATTAACGGCGGGCGTCCTAATTACATGATTGGCGCAATTGATTGATTGGATAGACTAGCCTTGCTCGCCCATAGTAAGAACTGAGGAATCCCTATTTGCATAATTCCAGGATAACTTGGGACTCACAATAGCAAGCCGTAGTAGTTGATTGGCCGTTCAAGATGATTTGTTTGTGTACTGTACCTACTCTGTTGCCTAACTGAGATGATCAGAATATCAGGACATGACGGGCCAACTTCTGTCCTTGTTTGGTTGGGAGGTTGGTTCGAAGTGTCGTGATGTTATGTGAATCCTAGTGGAAAACAGAGATCTATTATTATATTACTGGCTTAATCCTTCATATCGTCCTTCCTTGTGGTACTTGCTATTAGAGGTCTAACCTCTCTGGTTTTGCATGGCCAGATTTAGAGCCAGTTCTCGAGGACTCAGCTTACTTCTACCTCCAAGATGGTCAATACTAGGGGAATGATCGCAGGAGGACTCGAGTGGGTTCCTTACTCCACCACTCGTTTTGTTATTTACTTTATACTTAGCCGTTTGGCACCGACATGTTAGTCGGATTGTCTTGTACTTACTTTTACATAATTGTAACTAAGTCAGGCTGCAGCTGATAACAATTGTGTATATTTTTGCTACATCATCTGGCTATATTTTGTAAAGCCAGATCTCAAGAACATTTTGACTGAGCGTTTGGAACGCCTTACTGCTTTATCTTACATGTTCTCTATTTTTGCTTCTTGTTTGTATGATTGAGACAATAGATGTGAAGTAACCATAGTAAGACTTTCATGTAGTATGCACCCCCTCGTCTGGTTAGACAGCATTGATCGTATTATACGGTATTCATCTACCCGTAATACGTAGCTGGCTGAGTCATTCCCCCGCTCTCCAGTATTCTGGTTCTGGGGCGTGACACTGAGTCACCACAGTTATGGCAAACACCGGCCACAGAGGGAGGCTGATTGAAGGCGGCAAATGCAGACTTGTCAACAGCGGCTTGCTCCCCCTGGAAAGAGCCCTTGTTGGGCATCAACTTCAAGCGAGCCTCTTCTTGTGCCATGGCAGCTATGGCGTCTTCTAAGGTTGGAAGCATGGGCTGTGGTAGGAGTACATTCCTTCTATGCTCAAACACAGGGTTAAGACCCTTCAAGAACTTCATCATCCGTTGTCGCGAAATATAATCCAAGAACTTTTGGAAATATTTTGCAAATGCTGGTTCGACTTGGGCATCTTCCATCCCAAGAGGATCATAGTGATCCAGATCAGACCGGTACTTCTTCAACAGCGCTGCATACTCAGAGATGGTGCGGTCGTCCCGGGCCACCCTATCAAGTTCATCCTGCAGTTGGAAGACCCACATAGAATTGCCCGAGCCTGAGTACATATCCTTCAAAGTCCGCCATATATCAGCAGCAGCCTCCATCGCCTCTACATTGCCCGACACCTGGTCGGTCAAGGAGGCTGTCAACCATCCAGCCACAACATTGTTGACAATTTTCCAAATAGCAAACTCCTTTGAGGAGGGATCATCTGGCGCCTTGGTTTGGTCATTGACGTAGCCAACCAAGCCACGTCCCTTCAGCGTCCGCATGACCTGCCGTGACCATTTCAAGTAGTTGGACGTTCCTTCCAACTTCGTCTCCAGCTTGTCCAGCTTTCCCATTTTGTAGGGTGACGGATTCACATCAATATGGATCACACGTGGGGTTGCCTCGGTTAATCTCTTTGATAAAATATCATCAACCAAGGCCTTCATCTCGTCTGCTGTCAGTTTACCACTGATCGAATCCATGATGTCTTCAACTGTGATCCGTCGTCGTCGTCGTCGTCGTCGGCGTCGTCGTCTTCGTCAGTTTTATGTAAAGTCTTTAACAGAGACCTTACGAATGCGTTGTTAATGTGGCCAACATCGGCGCGCGCATCTGGATCCTAATTTGCAGATCGAGAACGGAAAACAAATAAAGCATTTGTAATTCCGGAGGGCGTAATCTAGGAACAGAATGTGCAAATAAAGCATTTGACAGCCATCCATCTTCGAATAACCTCCCACATAACCTCTCTCAAATTAGATTTTTTTTTTAGAGAGAAAAAAGGGGGGTTCGACAGCAGTGGGGTCGGAAAAGGGAGGGGGGGCGTCGGGGGGCGGGGGGGGTCGGCGGGGGGGGGGGGGGGTCGGCAGCAGGGGGCAGCAGGGGGGGTCGACGGGGGGTGGGGATCGGCAGGGGGGGTGTCGGGGGGCAGGGGGGGTCGACGGCAGGGGGGGAGGCGTCGGGGGGGGGGGGGGGGGTGGGCAGGGGGCAGGGGGGGAGGCAGTGGGGGGGGGGGAGGTGGGTTTGCCGGGTTGGCGGGGGGGGGGGGGGGGGGGGGGATTTGCCGGGAAGGGGTGGGAAAATTTTTCCTCTTCATATTACATTTTCCAATGTGGGACTAAATCCCTTATTAGTTCTCAACATAGACCTTTCTACAAGAAAGCAAATTAGAGGAAGCAAATGTCTCTTTTTGTACAACAAAGCAAATTTTCTAACAAATTGCAAGAAAAAATAATATAAATCAATGTAAACAAAAACGATTACCGGTATGGCCAAACCGATATATCGGCATACCGACCGATTTACACCAAACATCGGCCGATATTTCGCCCATATCAGCTTGATTTTTCCATGGAGCTGTCTTTTTATCGGATAGACATACCGTATTGTTGCTCCATCGAAAACGGAATACCAGGCGGTATACTGCCCATACCCGACAATATCCTTAACACTGATTGGACATCATACAATAAGTAGAATGGAGAAAAGGTTTGCTAGACTCGAGTAGTGATGAAATGTGTATTATCAACGATCATAACTATTGCACATCTTCGTATTTAAGCATGAAAGGCCGCATATATAGTACAGCAATAGCCATATGATCAGGAGAATATAGACTATCGGTGAAGAAATCCATGTGCAGATGATGGGAAATTTATCTACAGTCAATTTCTGACATTACATGGATCATACTTTGGTAAGACATACTACAGCCTCGGTTCTCAAATTTGCTCCAGAAAATTGTATCATCTTACCTCTTCATCTAGACTCTTTATACTCCAGGGGAACATGGAGGGTGCTCCTTGGCTGCATGAGCTTAAATTGCATATCAAAAAGGTACGTTTACTACCTGACAAGTGGCCTCCTAGGTTTTATGGCATGACTCTCTTATGAGATAGGAATTTGGTACCAACATAGAGGGTGACATCATGTAGACAACCGGTCATAAAAACTTTGTCTAATTCTATGGAGCTTTCTTGTGCTTCATAGTCGACCCCATTTTGATGGGAGAAGCTTGATAATCATGACGTCCTTAAAACTAAAACTAAAAACATTTTGCCAAGGTCAGAACATATTAGAACTACACATTAGCAAAATGGAAGTACTTCATGCATGCTATTATGCTTTCACATGCAACTATCAAATAAATCACTTCTATCTCATATGATCATGTAAGATAGCCTGTTCTTAAACTAAACAAGCGAATATATAAAATGCTCAAAGTGGCAGGTACTAGCCTTCTTCACAAGAAGAAGCCTCAATAACCTAACATCAATAACTAGACATGTAGTTTTATCATTGATGGTATGATTTATGTGATAGTGACATATGAACTATAGAATGAAGAACAATTACCAAAAGAGCTTGATTTTCTGGATTAATATTTTCCAGAAATACTCTTCTGTGCAACCTCTGTTGTTCTATTTGAGGATTTTTTGCCAGAACTTTCCGCATATCTGCCACAATGTTCTGCCCAGGAAAAAGCATATAAAGATTAATACTCATTAAAGAGTATCAGTAACATTGAAGCAAATCAAATCAGTCTACACAGTCACATAATTAAAATAACTGGAAACACATCCTCACGTTAATTTTGTTAACATCCAAGTGGCTAATAGCAAGATGGGTCTTGATACGCCAATGAGTCTTCTGGCTAAGATTTCTAACAACATTGACTGTGAATTTGTGATTAGGAATATGAACTGCTTCACGATCATCACCTCTTATAATCGTTGGAGACCACCAACCTACATGCTGAAAGAAAGAGAGATTTAGTGAAACTTGTGCAGAACTTCAAAAAATATGATAAGACAGTTGGTGGAACTTATGTAAAAAAATTCCCAAACAAAAATGAGCATATCAAATGGAAAATAAGCTTGTAGTATATTCATCTAAATCTGAACCGAAAATTGCGACGCAAACATATCAAGTTGGAAGTTCGTAGAATTTTTTATATAACCAAGTATCATCCATCCATTAGAGGTGGGAAAGGAAAGCCAACTGCAAGCAACAGTCCAGAAACAAACCTCAACAGTACCAGAAACGTCATAACCCCCAATATTAGTCTGAATCCATTCATTATGAACAAATGGGCGTGTTGCATGAATCATAATGCTTGACAAAAAGTTTGTGAATATCTGGAAGAAAAAAAATCCGCCCATCAGCACTATAAGCTAGAAGCTTGTAGTTATAGACCTTTTAACATTCTAAGTAACCAAAAAGGAAAGTAACTAATTGACATGCTCCGTAAAATAGAAAAAAAACAATTATCACTTAGTTAAAAAGAAATAGGTTCTATAGTACCTCACGACCAGCAAGGGTCAGTAGCACTGTCCCAAGACCCCCAGCAGTGAGCCATCTTTGGGTAGAAAACCCTAACAGCTCCATAAATAAAGAAACTGCAGCAACCCATACTGCAGTATATACAGCTCTTCCAGCAAACTGGTACCCCATCTGCATCGTGAAGAAGGTTGAGTAACTAGGCAGGATGTGGACTTTTGATTTCAACTAGAGGCTAGAGCCATCATAGATGACCAATTAGAAAAAGCTGCTAGCATAAACGCATAATGAGGACCAAGTGACGAGTGTAAATCATAGAGTAGACATAAAGATAAATTTCTAATCATATATTAAGATGAAAGCTTTGCTGCACAGCCTATTTGTTTGGAACTTCGGACATATAAAGTTTCCACTGAAAAAGTTACCATGAGAAGATAAATTTCTCATCAGATAAGCACTTAGCTTAAATATATTATTGCACAAAAAAATTCCAAAAGAAAAGGGAGGGTAAATTAAATGCAACCATCTCAAGATTAGAAACTTTAAACATTAGCCCCAGGCCATTAAAGTTTTGAAAAAAAAAAGTCACTGTTGTTAGTCTTTCTCTTTTGTTAACTAGGATCCCAAGTGACAGTCATGTGGTTGCTGAAAGACAAAAATGCACTTAATAGAAGGTATAAGGTTTAATTTTAAGAATTGCTAAAATTCAATCCCTAACTATAATAGAACAAAATTTGTGGATACACCATCTTTCCTCCCTCCTTTTCCTTCATCATCTCACTACCATCACCAACAAACTACCTGAAAACATAGAGCTGGGGATGAAACCAGTGATCAGCCATAGTACTAATGGAGAGGATGTATGTGCGAGGTAGGGTAGGGGAACATGTGGGAGGGGAACGAAAAACAAGATAAGCTAATTTAATATTTGTAAAAAAATAAAAAGGTAGTGTAGTGTATACATAGAAAAATCATTAAATTCATATGGAAGGACTTGTAGGGGGGAATTGTTTTTTGCATTTAGATCCCTTGGATATAATATATTTTCACATCAATCAGTCTAATATTATTTAATTTCTTAGAAATCTCCCCAGTCACTAAAAAATAGAGTTGTGGGTACACATCCTTCTGTGTGAACCAAAAATTAACTTAACCCTGGGGTTAACTGTACGGAAAGACCACATTGCCTTTTTTATTTGATTTCTCTCTGACCAGAAACCACTCCTCAGCCAACGCCACATCTTCTCCTTCCACGACCTTCCCCACTCTTCTCCTCCCCACCCCTCTCCTCCACCTTCGGGCCTCCTTGACTGTTGTTCACACAGAACACGGTGCTGATTGTACAATAATTACATTTCCATTAGACAATCAGCAATATATGTTGTGTTGTGTATTTTTCTTCAATGATTGTGGCAAGTAACTGGATTTATTGATAATCTTTTTTAGTCCTGATGTTGGCTATATATCTTGTGACAGTTCATATACAAATTCAACAAGTTACATCAAGTTTTGTTTGTCTAACATTTGGCCAAAATGATGTTGTTTTGCCAATTAGCTTTAAGTCTCTTTCGACCTTTGTGAGTTACCTAGTTCATATGCCTTGTTCAACTCAATCAATGTGTTCTTCAAGTTGACATTGTTAGCCAGATAAAAATCATATGATTTACTTTCATTAGATACTCGCATTGGTTTGTGGATCCTAGTTTCCTATTCCAGTTTTTCGCAGCATTTGGGCTCGGTTAGGTTTGAATGAGAAGGCGGCTTATTTAAATGAGTATTGATATACAAACGCCGTAGAACATGAAGTTGAGGATTTGGAGAAAGCTTGCCTTGAGTTCTGAATAAAATCTATGGGAGCCGATACGATACATAATTAGGGACCAACTGAACTTTTAAGACAGATCTATCAATGAGATTCACATTCACTCAATTATCATTTTTTATGCTTAAGACTTATTTGTGCAAGCAACACCCATGGGAGGGGAGGAGGGGTAACCAGAGGAGGAGGAGGGAGGCGTCAATGGTTGCTATTTCAGGTAGGGATAAGGAAGGTTCGCAATATCGGTATCAGAATCGGTTTCGGACTCTTCCTATGAGTACCTGTATCGGCGGTATCGGTTGTTTAGGATCGGAGTATCATGTTCTTCATTTTGGAAAGCCATAAATGATAGAAAGTAGTTTAAAGACTACAAAATATTTGATACATTTGGACATAATTTAATATATTATATGTTGTTTCTTGTTAATTTTAAATGGAACAATATTCCACTTGCAATAAATACTATAGTTTATTTACTTGCCTTTAGACATAGGCCACAATAAATAGTTATGAATGGAATAATATTAATATGGATGAATGTTGTAAATTTATAATATACAACTTTGACAAATATAATCGTTATTAAATTTCATAATTCAATTTTATTATTTATTAATGATTGGTTTGGGTTATTTTCTTTTTTTTTCAATGAATAAAAAATAGTAGTTTCTCAATAAGGAATCTTATCGACATATGTATCATTGTCAATGTTTGACACAACTGAATCATTGTGTTTGAGACTGTTTTTCCATTCTTATTTTTGCCAGACTTGATCGGAAAAGAGACCCCAAAGTCGGTATCAGCGACTATCAGTAGATGTAGGTATAGGATCGGGACATGCCACAACCGTTATGTATCAGTTGCGTCTTATCAATATCGGCCGATACCGCAAACTATTGCCAAGGAAGAGAAGGGAGATGATGGAAAACAGGTCAAAAAGACAATAACTTTGTTAAATTTAACATAATATTCCCTTTCCAAATGACTAAAGATAAGTAGAGGACCCATAACTCTTTTCTGGTTATCTGGGGGAATTCTAATCAATTACCAAGATATAGGGGATACATGTAAAAATAGAAAAGATTTAAGGACTTATTGCAACAAAAAAAAAGATTAATGCTTATGTTTACACATGAATTATCTTGTTTATGTATTAAACTATATTTCATGTGTAGTTTTTTGCGCAAAACTACATAAAGTGCATACAGTTTTAGAATAAGAATTGTAATATGCTAAACACAAACTCAGTTCCTTTCAAATCAAATTTAATACCAAAGGAAAGACAACATAGAATTGCGGATAGAGCACTATAGTTGGAAGAAATTGCTAGGAAAGCAACAAAATTTGAATATTTGCGGAAGAGGCCCCAAAACGCCCTTAAAAAGGGCGTTTCCTTGCTTTTCATCTAATCTGCGGCCGGCTAAGCTAATTGTTATTCTAATTCATCTAATTAATAGTTAGCATTCAACTAACCTATTCTATTTAATATCATTAGCATTTTGTTTTCTAAAAATCTATTTTTTTTCCTTTCTAAAAATCTATTTTTTCCCTTGTTTGGCTTTATAATTTTTTTTAGGGTTTTAGATATGGTTAACTAAATATAATATTCATATCTAAATAATTATTTTAATCTAAACAACTAGATTAACATACGATAAAAAAAATTTAGGTTCCTTTTACGAATTTTTATTTCTGTTTTCTTTTTTTTATTATATTTTTTCGTTTTTCTTTTTTTCCCTAGGAATTGTTTTCAGTTTTCTAAAAATCTATTTTTTTCACTTTCTAAATTTCCTTTTTTCTTTTTTGGGTTATAATTTCTTTTTAGGGTTTATAATTTCTTTTTAGGGTTTTATTAACTAAATATAATATTCATATCTAAATTATTATTTTAATCTAAACAACTAGATTAACATACAATACAAATTTTTTTGGTTTCTTTTTCTATTTTTTATTATAATTTTTTGTTTTTCTATTTCCTTTTTTCCTAAGAATTGTTTTCTGTTTTCTAAAAATCTTTTTTTTTCTTTCTAAAAATCTTTTTTTCCCCTTTTTTGTCTTTATAATTTTTTGAAGGTTTTATATATGGTTAACTATATATATATATATATATATATATATATATATATATATATATAATTATTTTAATCTAAACAACTAGATTAACACAAATACAATCTTTTTAGGTTTCTTTTACGAATTTTTTTTTTCTATTTTCGGTTTTTTAATTATATTTTTTCATTTTTCTATTTCTTTTTTTCTAGGAATTGTTTTCAGTTTTCTTTTGCATTTTTTTTTCCTAAAAAATTTAATCCTGTTAAGTGTTATATTAGAGTTATTGGTTAATGGGCTTTAGTCCCACATTGCTTAGAGTAATAGGAGAGGAGGCTAGCCTCTCCTATATATATATATATGTAATCTCTCATTAATAATATTCATTCATTATTTTCCAACTCTACATGGTATCAGAGCCAAAATCCTAGCCGTCACCCACCACTCTCCCTCTCTCCACAAAACCCTAATCTCTTCCCACAAACCCTAGCCGTCACCCCCCCCCCCCGACCCGCTGCCCTGCCAGCCCCCCCCCCCCCCCCCCGATGACTCAAATCCCTAACCCTAATCCTCTCCTCCTTCCATTAGCCGCCACCCAATCCCTCCAAACCCTAAATTAGGTTCAAAAAAAATTCATTGTAGGGATTCTCAGCGGGTAAACATATTGTTGTTTGCTGGAACCTCTGCCCCTCAATGCTTCTTTCGAAAATTTAACAAAGAGCACACATGGTTTGTTGTGCATGAATCTTTGTGTCTTTCCTTCATCTTCACACCAGGATCTAACAGAGGTTACCATGGGTTATCTCTCTGTCCTGGCTTGTGATCCACACTCTCTGCTTCCTATGCGCGTGTGCCGATTCTGGCTCCGTTTTTAGCGCATTGGCAGAGTTGCTGTGTTTATCAAGTGGAAAGAACACATCGACAGTCGAATCTCTGACAGATGGCAGACTCTACGACGAATAGCAGTGCCACAGATACTAGTGTCAGTAACACACTAGTGGGCACTAGCACGACGATTTCCTCCATTCGACTTGTCGATCGACGGTTGGAAGGGCCAGAGGGCTACTCGACATGGAAAAAGATGGTCGAGAAGACACTTCGAGGAATGCGGTTGTCCAAACATCTGACTGACAACCCTCCAGCAGAAAATGATCCCATCTTTGAGCAATGGGAGAGATGACAGTAGACTGTTTACACAGTTGATGAATTCCATGGAACCATCGGTGGAAGACATGGTTCAAAATACGGACTCCGTAAAGGAGTTATGGGAGGTGTTGGCGGCAGCGTTTGATGGTAAACGCGATTTATCTCGTATCTATGACTCGGTCATTGGTGTCTACCGAGCAAATCAAGGAGACAAATCTCATAAAAACTATTTTCGGGCCTTTAAGGCTATGATGGATGAGATCGACCGCGTATTACCTCTTACGTCGGATATTAATGAAGCAATGACTCAACGTGAGCAGCTTCATGTCATGGCTTATCTTGCGTCTCTCCGTCCTGATGCGGACTCTGCTCGTTCTCAGATTATTGATGGATCTGATGTACCGTCCATGTTGGAAGCACAATATCGTGTTCTTCGGACGGCAAAAGTAGTTGAGACCACTTCGGGTGATACTCCTACTGATCGCTCTGCTCTTGGTGCAGCTCGTTCAGGATTTCGTGGTGGTCGTGGTAGCCGAAATGCTGGTCGAGATGGAGAACGTGGAAATGTCGGTCGTGATGGAGAAAGACCGCGTACTTGCTTTAACTGTGGTCAGCTTGGCCATTTCTATTGGCAATGCACTCAATCACCTGCTGCTAATATCACGACTGATGTCCCTGATGATGATGTCCGATCTATTCAGATGACTTCGGACTCATATACAGAGTTCCTTGATTTCCAGGCTCAACGTCGTGGTGAAGCTTCTACGTCTGGATCCACAGCTGGATACTCAGCAGCGTGCATAGTCAAACCCAAGCAGTGGGTAATTGACTCTGGTGCGTCCTCTCACATGATTGGTGACGCAAGTATGATACATGATTATATACATGTACGTCGTGCTTCTGGCATTACTGTTGCCAATGGCGGTTCCCTGACAGTCCGAGGCCGTGGAAGTGCCAGTCTTTCTTTCGAACTGTCACTCGATTCTGTATTACTTACACCTGGGAACCCGTTCAATTTAATTTCTATTAGTCAAATTACTCGTGAACTACGTTACTCGGTAACCTTTTTTCCTGATGGTTATGTTTTTTAGGACCTGAAAACTGGAAAGCCTATCGGTAAAGGACATGTGGCTGGAGGCTTGTACCTGTTTGACGCAACTTCTTCTGTTGTTTGTACCGACATGAAACTCGATCATTTCGAGTTACGTTGTCAGTTAGGCCATCCTTCATCTCAAGCTCTCCAGAAAATGTACCCATCTGTAGATATTCCCGTTTTTTTTCATTGTGAGCCATATAGTTTAGCTAAACATCACCAGGTTCCTTATCCGGTGAGTTCACATAAAATTGCTTCCGCTCCTTTTGAGTTGGTGCATTCTAATGTATGGGGACCTTGTCTGATTGAATCAGTAATGGGTTTTAAGTACTTTGTTACTTTTTGTTGATGATTTCTCACGTGTCACTTTTGTTTATCTGATGAAAAATCGTTCTGAGTTGTTTAACATTTGGTGTAACTTTCATGCCGAAATAAAAACACAATTTGGTATTCCAATCAAAATATTTCGGAGTGACAATGGCCGTGAATATTTATCTCGTGATCTAGATAGACATCTGGCCCGCAATGGCATCATCCACCAAACCTCTTGTGTGTACACACCACAACAAAATGGTGTAGCCGAACGTAAGAATCGACATCTACTGGAAACAACACGTGCTCTTATGTTTCAAGCACGTACTCCCAAGAGATTTTGGTCGGATGCGGTTCTTACTGCTTGTTATCTTATTAACCGCATGCCATCGTCAGTTTTCAATGGTAGCACTCCCTTTTCTAGGCTTTTTCCTGGAAGAGAGCCATTTACTCTTCCTCTCAGAATCTTTGGTTGCTTATGCTATGTTCGGGATACCCGACCAACCCTTTCTAAATTAGATCCTAAGGCGATACAATATATTTTTCTTGGGTATCCTAAAGGTCAGAAAGGGTATCGGTGTTATTCCCCTGTCTTGAATAAATATTTTTTCACTCGGAATGTTACCTTTGTAGAAACCGAATTTCCACCACTCCCACAATCAACGGGTCCGGCTCCCTTAGTCTATCCAGAAGAGGATTTTTTGTTATTTTCTCCTCAAACACAACAGTCCCCCGTACGGGTGCCCTCCCTTACCGAGCCAGTCTCCCAGGCCGATGGTCCATATACACCGATTCGGCCAGTGCCGACATTGCCCACAGAATCATCCTCCTCCGGTTCCACCAGCAGCTCCGGCTCCAATGGGTTGCCTCCACCTATTCCACCAGCAGCTCCACCAGTTCCGCCAATAGCTCCAGCAGTTCCACCTCCAGAACGTCCTAGTCGTGCCTGTCGTGATCATCCCTTGTATGTTGACAGCTACAAAGGACTTACCAGTCACACTCAGTCGCTAGTGGCTACTATTAATGGGATTCAGATTCCCAAGACTGCTGAGGAGGGTCTCAAACATCCTGATTGGCGTGCTGCTATGAATGAGGAGATAAAAGCTCTCCAGAAAAATTATACTTGAAACTTAGTCGACTTACCTACTGGTAAACAGGTAGTCGGCTGCAAATGGGTGTTCACGATTAAGGTGAAACCGGATAGCACTCTTGATCGCCTAAAGGCTCGTCTAGTGGCCAAAGAATATTCCCAGACATATGGTGAGGATTACTTCGAGACCTCTCCTGTTGCCAAAATGACATCTGTTCGTGTCTTAATGGCCTTGGCTGTTCGCTATGATTGGCCGCTGCTTCAGCTTGATATCAAAAATGCTTTTCTCCACGGGGATCTTGATGAAGAAATTTATGTATTGCAACCTCCCGGATTCGTTACAAGGGAGGGTAAATGTGTCATTTACGAAAGGCCCTCTATGGCCTAAAACAATCACCTCGTGCATGATTTGGTCGATTTACACATGTTGTTACTCAGTTTGGCATGTGTCAATCAAAGGACCATTCAATCTTCTATCGACACACGTCTGCTGAAAGAATACTCCTTGGTGTCTACGTTGATGATATTGTAATCACGGGAGACGACAACCAGGATATTGCAGGCCTCAAGAAGTTTCTGGAAGAACAATTTCAAACAAAGGATATGAGATCCTTGAACTATTTCTTGGACATTAAGGTCACACTGGGTAAACGGGACATTGTAATGTCCCAAAGAAAGTATGTGCTGGACATACTAAATGATGCAGGCATGATGCAAGCCAAGAGAGCAATCTCACCTATGGATCCGGAGGTAAAGTTACTTCCAGACGAAGGGGTCCTGATGACCAATCCAGATCAATATCGTCGAGTAGTTGAAAAACTCAACTACTTGACGGTCATGACTCGTCCAGATATTTCTTTTGCAGTAAGTGTTGCAAGTAGATTTATGGCTTCTCCAAGAGTTCCACACTGGCAGGCAGTTCTCAGAATTCTGTGTTATCTAGTCAAGAACCCAGGAAAAGGAATTCGAATGGAGAATAATGGACACACTCGCATTTAGTGTTTTATTGATGCTGACTGGGGAGCAAGTCTGACAGATAGACGATCTACATCTGGCTACTCAGTATTTATTGGCAGAAATCTAGTATCATGGAAGAGCAAGAAACAGAGTGTGATAGCACGCTCAAGCTCAGAAGCAGAATATCGAGCTATTGCTCATGGCACGTCAGAGATATTATATATGAAGCATCTCTTACAAGAACTGGAAGAAGTCGCAGGATCTCAAGCGGCAGATCTATGGTGTGATAACCAATTTGCTATTCACATTGCCAGCAACCCAGTATTTCATGACCGAACAAAGCATATTGAAATTGACATCCACTTTGTTCGTGATGAATATACAAAGGGAGTGATACAGTTTAAACATGTGAGGACCGGCGACCAGATAGCTGACATCTTCACAAAGCCTCTTTTGGGTCCTCGGGTTCAATTTCTATGTAACAAGCTGGGCATGATTGACATCTATGCTCCAGCTTGAGGGAGGGTATTAAGTGTTATATTAGAGTTATTGGTTAATGGGCTTTAGTCCCACATTGCTTAGAGTAATAGGAGAGGAGGCTAGCCTCTCCTATATATGTAGTCTCTCATTAATAATATTCATTCATTATTTTCCAACTCTACAAATCCCATCCCCCATCACTTTTTTAACCGGTATCATTTAATTCACCCAACAAACTCATTTATTCCTATCATTTATTCAACTTTCAACTACCAAAAACCAACCACCACAACATAGAAACGCCCTTTAAAAGGGTGTTTCTTTCACATTTAATTTAATTCGTAAGTAAACCAGTTTATCCAATGATTAGTAAAGAAACGCCCTTTTAAAGGGCGTTTCTGGCACATACGCCCTTTAAAAGGGCATTTCATGTCCTTCTATGTAATTTCGGGAACATCTTTGCTCTCGGAGCAATTTCTATCAATTCCATGATTGTATATGCAATTTTCTGGAAAGACAATCTGTGACAGTCAAACTTATATAAAATCTTTCCACTCCCCTGCTTGTCACATACAGGCATAAAACATTGATACAAGATAAATAAGCAATAATTCCTAACTAGAAAACAGTGAGCACATACTTTTCTTGCATCATCAGAGCCACTTGACTCCATAAAATACTTCTGTGATTGCTGAATCAAGCTGCACAAAATAAATACAATTGATCAAGTAAGCACATAGTAGATACCAATACCGTAAACAACATATTATCAAATAAACTGCAGTTGTCCACAAGTCACAAACAAATACTGTAACCAACATATTATCAAATAAATTGCAGTTGTCTGCAAAAACTCTTATCTCCAGGAAAATGCATCATTGGATGCAAAAGAATGTTGAGGGGCTTCCAATCTTTGGCCTGGAATGTTGAGGGTGATTTCAGTACTTAATGCAACAAGGATGCCAGCTGAGGAAGTACACCTTGGCATAGTTTCTTATCCATACAATAAAATCAGAGATATACTTGCAGGCACTGTTCAACCTATCATAAAGAAGGTTCTCAAATGCCACTCCCCTCAAGCAGTAAATATCAGCCTGTGAACCTAGGCTTTCTTGCGATAAAGTTTAGGGCATATGGTTCAAATTCCAGTAATATACAGCAGAGAGCAGTCAATAGACTTACTCTACTCGGGTAGAGGGCACATGGTTCAAAAATCGATAACTTAATCTACTGAGGTACCAGTTCACACGATGCAGTGACCAACTGCTTTAATCTCATAACGTGAGTTGATCTCACACAAATAAATTTGAAAGATGTACCGCATAACATGAAAACCAAAATGACAAGAATGTTTGCAAGAATACAAAGATTATCGATGTAATAGTCATGTATTGATGTATATGACCGTAAGGCCATGTTTGGTTCGCAGAATTGGAGCCTTGGGAAAGGAAAGTGATTCCTTTCCTTTGTTTGGATGCCAAAGGAAATGAGGAGGAAAGTAATTTGATTCCCAAGAGGAGGGAAAATAGGGGGGAAATTGGTTCCTCCCACCAACCCAAGGATTCATTTTCCCCCTCTAAGGATTCACTTTCCCTCTCAATTTCCTTGGTTTTTCCAAACACCGGAAAGGAAATTGATTGGAATTGCAATTTTCCAATGGAAAGGAAATTTCGTAGAGTCAATTTCCTTTCCTTTCCGAAACCAAACGAGGCCTAAGAGTCAGATGCCTGAGCCTCAAAAATAATATACACAATGTTCCCAATCCAACAAAATCAATAAATGTTGTTATGAGTAGAAAAGCACCTCGATAGACAATATGCAAAAGCCAACACGGATGACAATGATCTTATGAAGTTCAAAAGACGTTGCTTAACAGCTTGGCTTGCTTCAGAAGGTAGAACTACTGGGTACAAAGCTCTGTAAGTTTGTCGTCATTAGTCAAGTGGTATATGTACAACTTCAGCATGCCACCTGAAAGGATTACTTAAGAGGAGATGATTAAGATGAACAGACCTGCAGATGAGTGTTGCTCCAGTCCAAAGCAGTAATGGTTGCAGGAATGACGTAAAAAGGTAGTGTGTTCTGCTCTTCTTCCAGTTACTGTCATTCCGCTATAGGAATCGTAAATAAATTAAGTAACTTTGCTAATAGCAGCTGAAATGATGGTTCAACAAAAAAACATAATGTATTCCAGGAGGTTCATGAGAATTTACATGAAGAAACAGGGTTCTACTGTACCGCATCAGTGGTCCAAGACCCCATGCAGCAAAAGCGATGATTCCAACTGCTTGAACCAACTGCAGTCCAAGAGGAGTTCTGCATAGAGTGTATCATTATTAACTGACTCACACAGAGAAATAAAGAAAAACAGATGGGCCTTTAATAGCCAAAAAGATGTATATGAAACTAAACATAAAATTTCAGAATGTTAACAAGATAGACTGCCAGTCAATCAAAAGGGGGGCTAAGGAATCTTTATGTTCATTCTTATGAGACCATGGAGCTATGTGGAAATTCTCCCCCTTCTCTGATTTCCTAGAATAAAATAGAATATCTTTCCTCAAGTACAATTTTCTTAGTAGTCAGAAAGATGTTAAACTACTACTTATTTGAGTTATCTTTATGACTTACGAGATTCAGCATCCTGCAATGAGGTTCAACTTCATATGCAAACTTCTAAGTTCCCATTACACCAAAAATACCCGCAGTTGCAATGGTGGTACTATAACTCCCTCCTGACTTTCTAGCATCTTCAGCTCATTTAGCAATCAATGTATATTCCATTGACCATCATGGAAGTAAGATCAAATACTCTTATTCTTGTATAGTTCACGTGAAGATACTGTCAATCCCTAGTTCCTCATGAGCAAATGACAGAACAAGGCTACAGCTGCCATCAGGAGTCCCCAAAATATAACCCGAACATGTTAATGTTTCTCCGCAAATGATATGTAACAGTTTGAATCTAGAGACCACTATCTACCAAAGAAGGTATGTGGACATTGATACACAATAGGATGTTGTTTTGAATGCTTGGGCATGTGAGAGAGGAGGCTTGCAACATTGCTAGAACTACTAGATATGCATCTTCTATCCAACAGTGCAAAAAAAAAATGTACAGAATGGTAGCTCTTTGAATTGGTACCGTCTCCATGTCTTTGTATTCTAGGTCAATATTGTTGTCTTGTTTTAATAATCATTCATGTCACATCACATGCAGCATTATTACCTTCAATACATTGCACAGACGAACAGCCGTAAGTTTAAGATGTGACAGATCAATTTACATACAAAAACTACTCATATTAGTGTATATAGTAAGTTAATTTGCAAAGATAAAACTATACCGAGAAGCATGAAGCTTTCTTAAGCATCCATATGTAACAGATAACATATATCAGGAAGAGAAATACCTAGTAAAGAGCAAGGTAGTATTCTTCAAAATAGTTATCTCATGTGAAGAACTTGGCATAGCAAAGGAACGGCACTTGAAGAGGTTGTATCTAAAAGGGCCACAATGCATCGGCTTGTATATTCTCGAGGTAACAAGGAGTGTCCAAGTATCTTGTCGCTGTACACAAATAATAAAATGTATTGAAATTTTTGTAAATACAAACCAACCAAAACAAATGCATACCAATAATGATTTCCTCGCTAGAACAGTACGCTTAAACCAAAGTGAGATGACAAATTCTTTTAATCATCTATTATACCCCAAAAGGAAGTTTGACCATGACAATCAAGTAAAAAGCACCAGATCACAAAAAGGAAAGTATACAATCTTATGTGCTAAGAGGTGCACTAAAAAATCAAATAGCAAAAAAAATCAAGCAAGAAAACATCTGTCACTTCAAAATTAGAAGTAATTATCTAGTAAAAGGTTACAATGAAACAAAATGTATACTAGAGTATAAATGTACAATTACATATTATTCTGCTGGAGACTGATTAACTCAAAAGCTTGATAAAATTTTTGAGCAATTTCTATGTTGGCTAAATTATGATTCATCGTAGAACTGAAGCTAAGCTCAATTGTCATCAATTTGGAAACGTTCAATCACTAACAATTGACTAGACTGATATATCTACTATTAGTATCCTTTCAATTTAGTCCACATGTAGCGAACTTTCAGCATTGGTTCTCCTTTTAAACAAACTAATGAAGAAAGTGATTCAACATTATCAAGACTCATATACACAAACCTGCCCACATACACAAAGCATAAATCATTCCGCAAATGAGCTAACAAGCTTTAGTCATTCATGTCCTAGTAGGTTCCTGTACGATGCAGTAATAATTTTGCTTTTTGTTGTATCGACACCCCAGCTATTAGTAAGATTAGCATCAATGGCTAAAACATTATTTCCCCTTCTACTCACACCACATACAGGGTTAACATTCATTATACACAACAGCGAGACCCAAAAAATCTGGGATAAATGCTTCGTTGTTGTTGTTCTTGTTGTAGATTCATTATACACAATGTTTACTAGGCAGAATTATCAGATTAAGCATGATGACCCATCTTCAAAGCCATTCAGTTGATATCAATAAAAACAAGAAAAGTCATGTAGGTCAAAGTTTATTTAACTACAAGATCCTTTTTGTCAATTCAGTTTTCGTAACAACCAAATCCTCGGTTAAATTAGCAACCTCCGTATCACCAAACAATGACTTACAATGTGAAGAGGGGCGTAGCTACCTGGTCCCAGGGGGCCGCGGCTGCCCCCATGGAATTTTTTTTATCAAGGGTCTAGTAATAGTGAAATTTGTAATGGTGTTTGATGGGCTCTTGCCCGTCTCTAACTCAAGAGAGAGCTCAATAGGGAGGGAGGAATGCTGGAGCATGGTCCCTGCTTTTTATATCCGTCAAGTAAAAAAGCCATCTAAGAAAATTTAGCTCATGTGGGATCAGGAAGTTGAGGGGATTTTAGTCCTAGTTATGGTAGTCCTGGTTTGGTTTGGGTTTAGTTGTACAACTTTTCCAAAGTCCACTATTGATCCTATGCAGTATAAAAAAGCTCAAAATTAAAGTTTTGACAAAGATTTTATGACCGACTACCAACCTGCCTTCAAACTTCTACTTTGGTGCCAAATATCGTCCATCCAAGATAGTTATGAGGAAGAAAAGATCATGCCATAAAATTTAGATACTCAAGTGGCATATTGTAGATGCTATAAAACTTAGGTGGCCAACTGGCAGATAGGTAGATCTACCTTTTGAATATACAGCTTAAGGTATTCGCCAAGACTAATAAGAGTTAGTCTAAGAGGTAAAATGATACAATTTGTTGCAGTAAAAGTCGTATTCATCTCTATAATATAGTTATGGCAAAAAAAGGGCAGGAAACGTAGGGCATTGAGTTTTTATACACACACACACACACACACACACACACACATATATATAGATAGTAGAAAACAAATTAATGAGGGCAAAAAAAATTGTTATAGAAAAAAAATATTAATGGGACGAATACAGAGTTGTTGCGTATGGTTTGTCTTGATCCAAGCGAATCATTCTTCGCTTATGATAAGAGAAAATTATTTCGCTTTGCTAAATTTTACCCATCAGATTTCTCTAGTATTGAGTTACACCTTGATCGTCGACTTGATAACTACACTTTAGATGTGCGCTCTCATGGCCAATTTTATGAGGTTGCGGGGGCTAGTGGGTTTGCTAAAAAGATGGTTCAGTTAAAGAAGTATCGTGCATTACCCGTTGCAACTGCGACTATAGAGAGTATTTTCTGCAATGAAAATCATCAACTTTATTACGTAACCGACTGGGTGATGAGATGATGAATGATTGTTTGGTGACATATATTGAAAGAGACGTATCGGATACCGTTGACAATGAAGATATCATTCAAAATTTTCAGAATATGAAGTCTTGAAGGGTTTTATTGTCAAAGAAAAGGGTTATTTAGTAATTGTAATAGTTTATGACATTTGCTATTAAGATATCATGGTTTTTGGTTTATAAATGTGTTTATTATAATTTTTATTATTATTTTAATAATAAGCGTCAGGCCCCCTAGATGAAAATCGTGGCTACGCAACTGAATATGAACAAGACACCAGCATTTTATTCAGTGATGCAGATATATATATATATATTGTCTATAGACAGACCTACATGATTGATTACTACAAGAAATAATGGAACAACAAACTCAGCACTATTGAATAAAAAGGGACCATACCAGAGCACCTAAAGACAAGGGCAAACTTTGCATATGGCACCAGCTCTTCATTTGGAAGCTCTGGAAATGGGATTGTTTCAGTCAAAAGGAATACAAACCAATAGATTGACAAAAACAATTGATGTTATTGCAACTTTTGTGTACCTGAAATTGGTTGGTCTGACCATACTTCTTGACGATGCCCAACTCATGTGGCAGCGGCAAATAAATTCCAACAGCCATAGAGCAACCTGGATAACAATAAAAAGGCCGTCTACTTGCCAAAACTTCTGATTAATAATGGAAATTCCACATTACTAAGTACCATGTGCCAAAAGCTTTATCTACAGTAAGCACTGCAAAAGGATGAAAACCTGCTAGAGGAAAATGGACAGCATGCACTCAGCAAAAATAGTAATTGAGCACCAAAATAATCTGAAAACAGATTATAGGAAAAAGAAAACATGAACACAGAAGTCATATTCCCTTTATCAACAAAAAGCATTGGTGCAATTGATACAAGAAACTAGGTTAAAATAAACTCGAAGACAAATTCACTTCCGTAACAACACATCATACATGTAGACCATGGTTCGATCAAAGTATTGAAAGGTTTGGCGGAAGCAAGATAGGGATTATATATTTCACGTGCAGTTGAACCGGTTCCTTCTACTAGCTTCTTGATTACAGTTGTGAAGCGTCCCATAAAGAGGATGCTCCTTAGTTTCCACCCGGCAATGGACTCCCGCTAGAATTTCTTTGCCGGGTGAAAATAACTTTGGAGGCAAGTTATGTGAAGAAAGAATTAGGGTTCTCCATATGAGAGCACATCTCCTTATACAGGCAAATAGGAACCATTATGGGTGTGCCCACATATGGGTGGACAACCCATATTGGACCTGGCCCATATGGTTGGCCATCCATGGGTGAACCACACCTGAACTAGTTCGGTCCAATCCCAACATACTCTCACTCGTACATAGTAGGTGCACTCATCATTTTCTCATGTGTCAAGTAGGATCATATATCCGTGTAGCATGTGACCGTGAGTATCTGCAAGGTAGAACACCTTAAACCGAGTTCCCTAAGGAAGCACCCTAAGGATAACCCCTGTCACAAAACAAAATCCGGATAAGGTACTAATGCACCCCAGTTCAATTCACATTGTCTTATTTAAATATCTCTCAGTCCCTTGATGAAGAACATATCAAAATACCATGGTCTCGTTATACTTGGTCACATTTTTTTGCAATCCTTGGATGCACATATAGTTTGGCCAGTAACTGATCATAAGGCACGTCTTATGATCTTCCTCCTATCTACTGCAGTTGTTCTTGTTACCAACCTGCTTTCCCAGTCACACTCCTTTGATGTACGGAATTGACTTCGTACAAGAAAACACGTCAAAGTATAATGAAGCCAAGAGATTCTATCTGAATACTAAAAAGAAAAGGCAATTTCATTGTGGTCCTATACCAGCTACTTGTTCTGGAACTTCCAGTTCCAATCTGAGCATATAGATCCATAAATGGATTTGTATTTATAGCCACTTCAACCGTGCTTATCATTTATTAAATGGAAAATAAGTATCTTTTTTTTTGGGAAATAATAAACCAGAAATTCCTATGTTCGTGATCCTTCATCCACAATTGCAGAAAATACTAAGTTTTCCATTTTCGCATGAAGAAAAGTTATTAGCACCAAGTAGGTGCAAAGTGATTCATCATGCTCAAAGATGGACCAATCGCTTATTAGGACAAAGAAGTCCAAGAGACCCAAGAAGGTGATGAAGCCCACGAAAAACAACCTCCATACCAGCTCCTCGGTGTGCTTGCCTCACTTTGCAGTAGTCGCCTCGATCTCCACAACAGTCGTTGACTTCGAGCTTTACTATATGGACGGGTATCTCTAAGGGTACTGGTGTATGCACCTTAGTACACAACAAGTTTAGTCAAGCCTTGGAGCTTACATAGCAAGCAGGAATCCATTTCTCGTTTCCCGTTGCGGTCGTCATAGCAAAAATTAAATAAAAAGGTATCACGGTAGAGGGATTCTTACAGAGTGAATAAAGGGTTGAAAATCGAACGAACGAGCTCGAACAAAGTGTGTTCGAACTCAATTCGACTAAACTATTGAACGAGTTTCATTCGAGCCGAGCTTAAGGTCGAGCTCAAAATGGTGTTTGAATTCGGTTCGTTTAGAGGCTCGAAATGATCGAGCTCGACTCGATTTAGCTCACGAGCTCGGATGAACACGAACCGTGCCCGAGCCAAGACCGAGCCAAAGCCCTATTAAACTTGTTGTATAAATCATCACATGGTTACTCTCAAGTCTTAAAAACTTTTTGTTGAATTACGTATGCTCTTTACATAATAAATTTACCATCATATAAAAAATAAAACAAAAGTGTAAAATTCCTAAGACAATTTATATACATCTATACAAAATATAACATATAATAGAAAAAGTCATAATACGAGAAACCGAGCCGAGTTAGAGCCCGTTCGCAAACTAGACCGAGTCGAACAACCTATGGTCGAACACGGTACGAGCTCCACTTCGAATAGAAAAAAAAATGATCGAGCTCGATATCGATCTGTCCACGAACAAGCTTCAAATCGAAGCTTGGACCGAGCCGGACACGACCCGTTTGAATCATTTTACAGCCCTAAGTGTATGTCTATTATCTCTATCCAAAACACCGTGCAGTCTTAGCCCAATCATCCTTCTCGCATTTGGCAAACTAACTCCCTTGTATTATTCACCCACAAGCGACAACCATAATAGATTAGTCTGGCCCTAAAACAGGTCATGGAAGGTAAAAAATTTCTAAGTCGGTCAGATTATCAAAGATTGTCAACAACCTCATCCCAATTTTCCGGGACGATTATTTAAATGCTCCCACTATCTTAGCAGCCCATAGCGCATTACCTATATTTTCAGTGCATTCGTAGGATGCACTTCATCTCATCTTCAATGCACCCTCATGGTCTCGTATCTGTTCGTCATACTGGTTATGACATTCAACAAATTTTCTTATAGAACTTATATACTTAATATAACATATATAATTATGAAATAAAAATAATAGTTTATATAAGAGAACTATCAAAATATGTTTTTTCTAACAGATACGGTACAAGTGTCGATAAGCATTTCACCGCGGACGAAGTAACATTGATCTAGTGTACGCCACAGTGCTCCTCTATAGTTCCCTTCGTAAGAGGATCCACAATTTCCGTGAGAGGATCCACAGTCATCTTGTCGGTTCCAATTTGACTTTGCATTTCTTCTTCCATATGAAGTAATGACGAAACTCGATGTACTTGGTTCTTTCGTGGTACTTGGGATCCTTCGCAAATCTGATCACTGACATGCAGTCGTTGTAGAGGATTATAGCGTCTCCAGCATGTGGCACCACCTATAGGTGTTGAAGGAACCTCCTCGATCCTCAACCACGCTGCTTATTGTATTGTTTGAAGCTTCTACGTCATATGCTTCCATAACAGACAAATATATGGTCATGTTTTCTGCTCCACTAGAAGATATAGCATAAAAACATAATCGGATGGATGCGCACTCGTCCAGATCGCCGCCCCAGTAGGTATCTAATACTCTATGAGGTACAAAACGACCGAAACACAATGAGTAGTGAGTTGTCCCACTCAAGTACCGTAAGATCCTCTTAACACCCTTGTAATAGGCTTGTCCAGGATTAGCTTGATAGCGACTCACAAGTCCTATCGCAAAGGCTATCTTACGACGAGTACAAATTATAGTGTACATCAAGCTCCCGATTATGCTAGCATATGATACTCTTTCCATCAATTTATTTACATGCAAACTTTTAGGACATTGTTCGCTACTCAATACATGTCTCGAAGCAGCAAGAAATCTTATGAGCTTGCACTTCGAATCAAACTGCTCTAAGATTTCCTTTATGTATGCCTCTTAAGACATACAAAGGGTCTTCTTAGGGAGTGATTTCTATTGATCTGAATCCCGAAAACATAGCTCACATCACCCATATCATTCATCCCAAAGATAGAGCACAACCACCCTCTAATGGCGTCAATCATCTCTACATTGTTGCTTGCCTACAGAATGTCGCTTATGTACAACGATAAGATCATAAAGCTCATGTCTCATCGCTTTATACTCAATAGTCTTCTTCGATCATGTCTAGAATCTAAAGAATTAACTTTTAAGTCAAATGAAGGAACTTTAAAATCATAATTTACCCTAGTTTATGACATTTTCTTAATCCTTGACATTTGACTTTTTACAAAGAGAAACTCTGACCACTACTTTTCCTATTTTTCAAGTCTTCTAATAATGATAACCTTGAAGGAATTAGAGTACAGAATAATGCAACGATAAGTTTAAAGAGTAAAGTCACAATTTTCATCAGTCTCCACTCCTTTACCAATCAAATACCCGATTATTCTGATTATTACCTACACATAGATTATGTGTTAAAGAGTGTAATTATTACTGGTACTTGGGGTAATATTCAATCTGGAGGAGAAGCTTTTGTATTAGTCTAATTCATCAGCCTCAATAAAACAGTGTACAACCTTCAAAAGCTACCAAGATTACACTTCACATGCTATACTGGAGACGGTTTCTTGAACGTACATCGGAATTACGGTCTAACTTGAATTACAATTCAGATGATGGAGAAGAGAGCGGCCGTTTGTGAATAGAGTTTGAAAAAATTAGCTTGGTTTTTGGTGGAGATACTAGTTAGGCACGCCAAAAATCCAAAATAGGTTAACAAAAATCCTAGGGGAACTCATGAGTTCCTAATTTTTCAAACTCAGGCCATGAAAAGCCGTTGTATTACATTCATCCGAACCCTTGATTTTCTCAATCGACTAAAGAGAAAAATCAGTACATTTACAATATTAGTGAAAATCCACGTATCACACTCATATTATAAAGTTCTTATTCGAGTTTCCGGTGTGAGTATTCCGTTGGGTTGTTGAACTTCGACGAAACTCCACTTTTAACTCCAAAACACCCTCCCTCTAGACGGAATAGGCGAAACTCCAATTTGATTGGATTTTTAGCTTAAAACTTCAAAACTCCCAAATATCAACTAAGGTCTTCTTCTCAAACTCGACTTAAAAAAAAAATTAACAAAGCAAGAATTTAGCTACCAAATATTTCTGCTACAGTAACAAATTGAAGAGCAAACTAGTCTATACACTCATAGCTCCTAATTGGCAACATCTTGACAGCAACTTAGACATCTATACTACTAAAAGTCACAGCAAGACACTTTCTCCTCTAGCCTAAAACTAGGGTTAGAATTCATCAGACATCGAATTATTATATACATATATATTACTTCAATAAGAAAGCAATGGAGGAGGAAGTACCTCTCTTTTATTAGGGTTTCGGAAGCACGGATCGGGGAAAATTTAGGGTTTTTTTTTGTTCAGTGATGGAGAATTTTTTTTTTTTTCCCTTTTTTTAGGGTTTTCCGAGAATTTGGGAGGAGGAAAACGAAGAGGAGCACGACACACCACCGCATCCGCAAACGACAACCAATAATAGAAAGGGTGAGGGGATTTCCCTCTTCCGGATAACGTTCGCCGCGTCGGTTACTGGGACCCATCTCGGCGTGGTGGTGGGTCCCACTGCTGGGGGGGATTATTTCTCGACGGGATTGCGTGTTTGGTGTTCTCCTCACTACAGCCGATCCCAGTGGAGACGGGGCCGGGCCGGGCCGGACTAGTGGACACGTCACGAGAAGATATTCTTATAAATGCCAGGACTCTTTTTAACACAGGTCCCTAAAATCTTCCATTTGTATAATGAGTCCATTTTTTTTTTTCCACCACTCAAAACATGTGGTAATATGTTCAAGATTTTGTTTCAGAGTTATCAGGTATAAAATTAGTGGTCAAAATTTGTGTAAATGTTCATTATTTTACTTAAAAAAAAATATGATGGTTTTAGTTTCACACCTTACAAGCCTTGAGCAGTAACAATCATGGTCCAGGATAGCCAAGACGATCGTCCAGGTCCCACGGATCAGGAGGGCCCCAAACATTAATAATATAAATATATTAATATTTTTTGTATCTAAAATATACCTAGTGTGTTTTATGGGCTCAATTTAATATAAAATAATTATGGTTTAATGGTTAATTGGTTACTATGTTAGGCATGCATATATAAGGTCCTTAGTTTTTTTTTCCTCTCTTCTTTTTTTCATTTTTTTCCTGTGCAGGCTCAGCATACGTCGTATTTCATCAGGTCTCTAATGATGTGGCATCGTGGGTGGGGCGATCGCACGTCCGCACGATATTTCATCATTGTCATGCACCTCTCGTCGACACTGACATCCTCTCACCTCTCGAACGGGGAGGAGTGTCGACGGACCAATCGCACCCGCTCGGCGCTCACACAAGACGAGGCGACACCCACTCACTGTGCGAACGGCAAAGAGCGTCCACGGGTCGTAAGCACCCATCCGATCGCTCGCTCGAGGCGAGATGACACTTATGGCAATGAGGTCCTTAGTTCAATTCATGAAGATTTATAGTTGTTTTAAAAAAATAAAAAAATTATATTATGTATGGAGGTCCTATATTGAAAGTTCGTCTCTGATCTCCATAAGTTCAGAATTGTCCCAACTTGAGTGAATGTGGAACGTCTACACAAATTTTGGTGGACAAATAAAACTTGTGTAGTTGTTCATCGATGTCCCCACCCATTAGCCCCAAGCAAAGATATGCTTAGAAGTTGAGGCATGTATATATAATAAGCTTCTTGCTATGCTCGCAAGGAAGAGTCCTGACTTCTTAGGAAAAGCAAAGGATAAAAAAAGAAGGGAGAGACTAAATTACAACCTGATATTCTCAACTATCCAAAAGTTTTAATTTGATACTCTCACTTTTAATAGGTACTAACTAAATACAATCAACTATCAATTTTTTTAACTTAATACCCTTCGTCAATTTGAATGTTAACTTTTCCGTTAAATTTTTTTAGGAACTAAAATGTCCCTTCCTTCCTTTACAGACTTCTCCTTAACCCCCAACCCTCCCCCTCCCATCCGGCGACCCACCGCCACACATCCGCCTCCAACCCCCCACCCAGCGACCCACCGCCACACATCCACCTCCAACCCCACCCCCACCCGGCGACCCACCCCCACACATATGCCTCCGCCCTCGCCCCGCATCCCCGGCGAACCCCGCGCCCCCCATTTCCTCCGCCAATGCGCTCGTCCGCTGCTGCTGCTCGCCACCACGGCCCGTCGCCTGTACGCTCCACCCCCGACGAACCTCGCGGCATCCCCTCTCCCCACACGCTCCCGCACCCCGGCAAACTCCGCGTCCCCCACCGCCGCTGCTCACCACCGCGTTTTTCGTCCGCGCCCTAGTCGCCCGCTGCAGCAGCTGCTGCACCCCCCCCCCCCCCCCCCCTCGGGTCGCCGACGCCAGAGAGAAGGGAGGGGGGGAGGGGTGTGCTGCGGGAGAGAAGGGAGGGGGGGAGGGGTGTGCTGCGGGAGAGAGGGGGGGGGGGGGGGAAGGAGTGGAGAGGGACATTTTTGTCTTTTTATTTTCTCAGTTAACACTGTTATGACAAGAATGGAGGGAGGATATCAAGTTAGTACTTATCAAAGTTGAAAATCTCGAATAGTTGAAGGTATCGAGTTGTAATTTAGCCAAAAAAAATGCAACTAACAATCATATGATAGCTTAATTTCTAAAATATATTACATGCTAAAGCTTCTAAACATCTTGTTGTTGTCCCAAGTTATATATATTTGATTTCTTTCCGGACACCCAACCTTCTTTGTTTCCCTTTCTTTTGAGTATGAATCTCTACATATCCCTCTTTGAACGCCTTTAAATTTTCTATAATAAAATTGTTTACTATATTTTCATAAACAAAATTAGGATATAAATAAATAGGTAAATTTGGGATGTAATGGTATAATATGTTCGCTTACTAAAAAATAAATAAACGAAAATGATACCAAACATTGTCGTAGTAACTTAATTATTATAGTTCATGAAAACAGTTCAAATTTTGGAAAAAATTATGATATTAAGTTACAAATTAGCCAATATGTAGATTCCACCATGAGCCAGGTTGAATTATGCAAGAAGGATATCCTTCAAAAAGAAATTAGCTAATCCATAATCTCCAGCTTGCAACTAATAGGAAAGATATGCATCAAGAGGCAAACATGGTTCGGCCGAGGAATAAGTCCGTCAAGACTTCAGATTTAGACAACCCCTCCTCTGCTTAGGATAATCCTTCAAATTTAACGTGTCATGTAAAAGATCGAGATCGCATGTGTCCCTCCAAGATCATCCCATAACAAGAATAAGAAGTAACCAAAATAAGCTTCAACATATGGAACAATCGAACCCGAACAACCCAACCCCCGGGTAGGGGTGAGCCCGGGTAGGGGTGAGCATTATTCTGGTAGATTTGGTTCGGTTTGAAGAAAAAAATAGACTAAAATTTGTGCAATTATGTAAATATTCTCAATTTTATGTATATTTTGTGATTAAAATTTTATATATTTTAAAAATAACAATTCTATGTATATGTTTTGAAGTTTAAGATTTATAATTTAATAACTAGTCCAAATTTGTATGGAGGGGCGGATCCCGAAACTGAAACTGGAGTGGACTACAGCAGGTTTAGGTGGGCTAGAGGTAGACTAACCTATATAAAAAATAAAATAAAAAGTATTTTTTTTTTTGGTGGGCTAGAGCCCACCCCACCATGAGCGTGGATCTGCCCATGTTTGGATGCAATTTTAAAATAAAACATATATGTGTATATAAATTACCATTTTAATATAACTTAACCATGATCTCAACTTTGGGCCCAATAAATTAAATAATAAAAATATTTCAACCGAACAAACGGAATAAACTGAATTGCTTATTCGGTTCCTTTCGGTTTTGGCTAATTCAGTTCGGTTTCCGCTTCGGATTTTTAGAATTTCGGTTTATTCGATTTTGGCTATTTCAATTTGACTGAAATCGAATAAACCGAACACGCTCACCCCTGCCCCTGGTTCGGGTCGGCCTGGAGTCAAACAATGTTCCCAATTTAGAAGCTATCGTTCCGATTTAACTCTATGCGCGGACCGAACTCTAGTAGCTCTTGTGGTTACCGATGAGAGGTATAAAACCATGGCTGAGTGGCGGAAGATCAGTGGATCGAGCCACATGACATATTATTTCTTCCATTTAGAGCATCTCCAACCGGACCAACCATGTTGTCTTGTTTTGTGTTGTGATTCCTATGTGGCATGAGGCGTAAGACAGTGTCTTTCCTATGTGGCAAGATGATATTCATACAAGACAATGAGATAAAAAAGTGTTCTCCAATGCAAAAGTATCGAGAAGACAATAAAAAGTATTTTTTCCAACTTCCAAAACAACTCCTCCACTTCTTCATTTTTTTTAATAAATATTTATATTCATAATTGATGATGTGGAGACAAAGTCATTGTGAAGTGCATTGTCTAGATCTAGACAACCAACTTCACATTGTCCTTGCCATATCATTGCCATGTCAACTTCATGACATTTGTATTGGAGAATGATTTTTGAAATGGAAACTTATCATTCCTATGTGACAACCATTTTTTCTAAACTCAAAATAGGGTTGGAGATGCTCTTTATTTGGTAGAAGTTGGGAAACGGTGGACCCAACAGGCATGCAGAGGACACAAGCACGTTGGATTCGCCGGACGTCAAAAAAGAAAAAGGAAAAAGGAAAAAAAAAAAAGCCTCCATGCGCGGATGGAGTAACGCAACCACGTTGGATTCGCGCTTTGCGTACGTGAATAAACTGACACTAGTGGGTGTGGTGGCCATGGCGGCCCAAACAAAAACAAAAAAAAAGCAGTTGGCGGAACTTCCCTGCAATTTGCAGTAACGTCAGCAGCTCCTTAATATAGGAAAAATTATATGGGCACAACCAAAAGTGATCGGGACTATTCCATTGTGGCACAGACTGGACTGTCAGAAAAGTGGACAGTTCTTGTTAGATCCTGACAGTACTTGTTAGAAACTGGACAGTCCAGTCTGTAGAAAAATTAAAAAAATAGGCTAGTTCCGATCAGTTTTGGCTGTGCCCATATAATTAGCCTTAATATAGTTAGGAAACGAAGATCGAAGGCAAGTTCCACAATGGATGTCTGCTCTCCTCCTCTCTTCTTCTTCTTTTGTAGACACTATTAAAGCTGACACTTCTTCTTCTTCTTCTTGAGTGTAGTATTATATATATTTATGGGTGTGTTAGTAGCCATGGTAGAGAGCGTCGGCTTCTGCACGTCGACCATCTGGGCGCTGCAGGAGAGGAGGTTCTCGATGGTGTACGATGCGGCGACCTCCGCCGCTCGGTCGCTCGTCTTCTCGGTCTTGTTCTGTGTTCTCGCTGTGAGGATCAGGTGATCGATCCATGCATGTAATACGTAATGGTGATTTTGTTGTGGTTTGTTCATGGATCTAATCTTCATTTCATCAAAGATACCAAGTTGGAGAAAAATTACAATCGACTTGTACACGTGAGGTGTGTTAGCACAAAGTACGATCGATACTACCTTGCCTGTAGTTTTGGACCAGAGTCCTGACCTACGGGCCACGTGTCATCCTTTAATTGGATTGGGAGTCTGTGGGGTGGTGAGACGCGACGTGCGGACAAGTGCGCGATCACCCCCCGCGGGCCATTTATCATTTTTCTAGCACAAATGTTTAATGTGGTGAAGGTTTTTTTTTCTTTCAACGGTAAGGTTCAAATCTCACAACAAATCTTAGTTTTCTTTCACCATTGTGAAGGAGTACCTCCTTTGGAGATACGTCCCAAAGGGACCTAACTAATAATTAGTACTCGGATTCGGACTCCAACGTGGGTGAAGAGCACAAAGTGACACTTTAGTGACACATTTTGTACTTCAAACGCACGCAAGCAAGGTCAGCAGTTTTGCAGAACTTATGGTTTACTGATGTTTATGGTGGTTGTAGGGTGGTTCAGTTTTGTATAAGTTGTCCTATTTATAGGGAGGTAGTATAGTAACTATCTACTTAATGGAGATTAACTTCCTAGTTTTTCGTCCACGTTGGTAGTGGACGGTTATGGTTGTTAGGGTGTTGGCTCCCTGGACATTAGACATTAGAAAAATTTGAGAGCAACAACAGTCAAGTCTTCAAGACTTGTATGAATCGGGTTCGGGTTTACTTGCTGTCACCGAACCGAACCAAACCGCCGAAGCGAAGCGAACCGAACCGGACTGCAGTATGCGCGTGTGGTCCATAGGACACTCATACAATACTTCAATGAAGCAACAAAGAGCAAATATATGCACAATTCAACTGATGTGGGACTAAAGTGTTTATGAAGGAAAGTTGGTTTTTGTTAAGGAGAAAACAGCAGTAGCAGTAGCAGCAGCAACAACAGTAACTATAATATCCATTAGAGAAAGTAACTACAATACGAGAAGCCTGAAGTCTACTATCATAAACTTCATTATAGATGTGAGACAATGTACGGATACTTGGTTTGCACTGACGTAGAGAGTTGGCGGGCCATGTGCCACAAGAGCGCAAAGTGCACTTCGATGGCACACTTTGCATTTTGTACGTATGCATTGGACGCATCATTGCGCTGTTCAATGCGGGTTCCAGCACGGGACTGTGGTCCCGAGGGAAGTCTAATCCCGGTGGACCTTGGCTCCATCGTGGATGCTGCTCCTGCTGGACCTTGGCTCCGACGGGGAGTCCTTTTGGACCTTGGTTCCAGCGGGGAGCCGGCTTCTGCCGGACTTGTGCTCCAGTGTGACTGTTGTTTGCTTGATCGTGGGCGTTTCAGTTTCTATAACTGTCCACTTGGTGAGGGTTATTGCTATAACCGTCCACTTAATGGAGAATTATTCTCCGGATTAACTGTCCATGAAGATGGAAAATGAAGAAGCTTCCTCGTTTCATGAACAGAGAAGATTTACATTTACTTGTTTGACTCTAAGTTCGAAAGAAGAATTTCTCGATAAATGTTAGGAACAGAGGAAGTCCTCCCATGGATAGAGGGATCCCTGCCAAAGTGGAAAGATCAGGTGGACTTGGCAACAACAACAAAAAGTCGACAGGTATAGTCGACAGGTGGACAGGTATAGTTGAAGTGTACAATGAAAAAGAATGTAATCAAACATTTCCTCTCTTTATTTCCTCTCAGAAACCATTTGCATATACAACATAATAGTGTACAACTACAGAACACTGATTTCATGCTCTATTCCTGGCAAAATTTAACAAATTTGCAACTACATAAAGATATACACAGCAGCAGGAGGTTCCCTGTACCTGCAGTATACAATGAAGGGAGAGGCAGCAATGGTTTCCCTCCAACTTTGCAGGACGCAGTTTAAGCAATGTGCAGCAGGGATCATAGGTTGGTCCACGAGGTGTGGACGAGCGATACGTCGAGTTGTTCTATCTTATGCCTTCAAAAATCCATTCAGGTCGAGGTACGATATTACTTGCTCAGCCATGGCTGTAGGTGAAGCACATTCACCTTCCTTTGTTTGAATCACTATCTGCAAGAGCATGCAAGCTCGAGTTCAGTTAACAGATGCAAAACCATCATGTCCATCTAAAATATGGGGTCTCTTTAGTGCTTATTGTAACGCCCAAAAAGTTGTGCCCCGTCCGAGGCAAAACTGCATAGCCTTCCACGGATCAAGGTTATGCGGAAAGTTTCTAGAATGTTCTAGAAGATGGTGGAACGTAACAGAAAGTCCAAGAATCTTTCAGAGGACCCCGAGAATCTTCCAGAAGACTCCAGATCTTTCTAGATGTGTCATGATCTTTCTGGATGTACTACAAGCTTCCTTTGTTCTTATCTAGATATGCCGATTCCAGAAGTTTCTAGAGATTTTCATGTAAGCCCTATACGCACTATAAATAAGGGGGAGGCCTCATTTGTTCCTCACCACCAAAACTTGTAAGCATTCTCCAAGTAATAGGAGAATTTCTTGCGAGTCTCATTTGCTCTACTCTTCCTAGTTACCTTAGCATTCTAGCTAAGCGGGTTGGAAAGGCTTGCACGAGTCTTCGAGAAGGAAGATACTGCGCCGCACGCGACGAAGTGTAGCCTAAAACACTCGGTATGTGACATTATGCAGGTAAAGGTTCCTCTGTTCTAGAGAGAGATGGATAAGCAAAGAAATGGCAATGCATTTTACCGATGACAACAAAAGATTTATCCTAAAAGTAAGAGTTGGACTATCTGGTTGTCTGGGATCACATAAATCCTATGTATCGTTTTCTCTATGATGAATGGCAGCAATGTTTATTTTTCTTCGGGCACCTATCATGTCGTCACCATCATCCAAGCTTTCTCAAAGGGTCCTCCACTATGGAGCATGAAGAAACAATAGAAGAGTTGACAAAAGTTTTATGAGCAGCTGTCAACCAGATGCTAACCCGCTAATTACAGTTTACTAACACTGTAAATAGCTCACAACAGCTTACCAGATAATTAGGTACATAGATGTGCGCTTCTGATGACCATACTTGTTATTAACTCACCAACAACCCTAAGGTACTTATCCATCTCCCCAGTTTGTAGTAACAGATTTGCAAAATCAATATAAATAAGTTGCGCAGTTCTGCTTCCATCATACCTCTTAGTCACTCAACAACCAGCCTACTACATTGAGGGCACATCTTTGTCCTTGTTTGTGCTAAACAACAGGAAGGGTGAGCAGAAACCCACCATGGTACAATATAGTGGCCATACTGTAGGTGTGAGGGTATAGAAGTCCATAAAGCAACGACGAAATTAAGGGTGCTTGGCAAGGGGCAACGACCAACGAGTGAGGGAACTTGACAAGTGGGTTGGTCCGGTTGGACTTCCATCGAGATTATGTTCGGTTGGTTTCAGTGAGTGAGAATTGTGAGTTGCCATTGTTCCGTAGAATTACCGAAATTGACTGCTTGTGGCTGCAGGAGACTTGCAACTAACCAGCAGATAGGTAATCAGTCTCCACTGGTGACATTGGCATATTGCAACCATCTTGAACTGAGATTGGGAGCAATGATCTGTAAATGAGAGTGGGATCTGCCCAATGGTGCAAGGGATGTGAGGATCATTGAGCATAAGGCTACTTGTGCAGTGGAGATTTGGCAGTCAACACCTGACCGGATACGAGATAGCCCTAAGAACCCTACCGTGTGAAATAGTCTTACTCTATTTTGATTTTTTTTTCTGGCTTGGGTTGTGAAAATTGTGACATAACCCTTTGGGGAGGCCTTTGATTATTTCGTTATCATCTGTTTAATGAAACAAGGTGGAAGGTATAACACTTCCAATCAAATAAAATTGTGCACCCTAAACTTCACTACTCGGTCTCAAATGGAAAATAAAAAACACACCAAAAATTAAGTAATGTAGTCTCCTTGAAGATTTAACATGATAATGATGCCAATACAACCAGAATTCAACCACTATAACACCAAAAAGGTGAAAAAATATAAATGCATATAAACAGTGCATGTGCAGAAAGTTCTAAATTTTTGTGAACTTCAAAGAGAATTACACTTCTGTCATCTCATTTTTTAGCAGCAAATACCTATATTGACTCACCTCACACTTCAATGGTGGCTCGTACGGATCATCTATCCCAGTAAAACCTGCAGGATACCAAACAGAACTCTGGTCAAGAACGCATACCGGCAAAAATACTTTTCACTTAAAGCGCTGTCTATTACATCATCTTACAGGTCAGGCTAGTAAATACAATAGGGAAGCATATCCATCAGAGTTCAGATCAATACTGGTGCGTACCTTTGATCTTTCCTGCACGTACAAGCTTGTACAATCCTTTTGAATCTCTTGATTCACATATTTGCAAAGGTACATCCATGAAAACCTACATAAATGTGTTAAAATTTTGCTACATAGTTTAATAGCTATCAACAACACACAAAAGAAATAAAAGAATTACCTCAATGAAAGTAGAATCTGGTAGCATATCACGGCAGGCATCCCGGTCTCTTCTGTATGGGGATATCAAACTGGCAATACAAATAATACCAGCATCGGCAAAGAGTTTTGCTACTTCACCTATAAATTGATGGTACAAGTTGCACATTATAAGCCACAAACTCAATGTGTTCAAAACAGCAGGTTCATAGAATCATAATTCATAATCATACTACAATTAATGAAAATATGATCAGTCAAATCCTGCAACTATTAGCAAACAAGCAATATCATCAACTGCAACTAGTTTCTCATTTCTAAGGGAACAAATTAATATTCAGTACTCTAGTCAGTGCAAATGGCAAGCTCTACATAGTTTTCCTACAATGGAGCAAGAACACTGCTGCTTACCAATTCTCCGTATATTTTCTGCACGATCTTCTGCTTGGAAACTGAGATCTCGGTTTAAACCATGCCTAATATTGTCGCCATCAAGGACAAAAGTTAGATATCCCATGCTATGCAACTCCCGACTTAGTGCACATGCCAAAGTGCTTTTCCCTGAATATGAAATGAAGTAAAAAAGAGTAACTCTAAATACGTGAACAGATATTCAAATAATATGCAATAGCAGATTCCAAACTTCAAACGATCAACAAAAGAAGAAGGGGAGGGGGTTTGGGTTTGCTAGAGTTGGCCCCACAAAATATCCATTCCTCAAACTTTCTATCACCTTAGCTTTCCAGCATGAGAATATTAAAGCAACACCAAGTTGCACACAAGTAGAAGGTACTTAAAAGTTAGCTAAAACTGACTACTTGCAAGTTAGCATCAAATGAAGCTACCTGCTAGCATGCATAGATAAACATGTCACTACCCAATTGGTTGCCTATTCTTCAGTTATGTGAATAAAGGGCATATGCATTTTTTTTAATTTGTTTATTTAAGCCATTAGTTTCATTAGCACACTTCTCTTTATAGCGTTGAATGTATTAATAACCTTACAGATCCAGCTATTGAAGGAGTATATCCCCGTTGAAAGATGTGTGACTAAAGGACATTGATTTGCACCATCACCTTACGTCCAACACTATTTGCACCCCCACCTTGACTAACTTCAACAGTTACCAAAGTCTTTTACTATCATCTTTGACAATTAAAAAAAAATATTGACATATATTTTAGATTACTATACCCTATCAAGCACGGGTACTCCAGATAGGAAGTTGTACCCGTACCGGGCACTGGCACTCCTGTGGTACACTTATGAAGTCTTGAAGATGCATTACTACTCACACACCAACCGTACCAATATTTAAAAATCGATATATCGACGTACCAGGTACGTCCCATACCAAGTACTCGTATGAGTAGCTATACTTCATAGACTATCCATTTTCTTCCGTAGAACAGTTTGACAAGCATTCGCACATCCCAAAGACAATTTTTAGATAAAGAAACAATGCTTTATCTATTCTTGGCATCCTTCACAAACCGCTCCGATGCACCACTTCCTCTAGTGGCCCATCATGGGTGAAGTGCTAACACAAATGACTTCGCAAAGTTGATGCACTAACCAGCACAAGTTATGTCACTAAACATTTGCGCTAAAAAGCATTACGAAAGAGATTTCACTATGACACATCATTACATAGGGTAGTTGAGCGTGTAATATAACCCCAACGTTCTCTATTATAGTCACACCTACCACAATTTTAAGCAGAAACATAAAGGCTGTTATATCAGGACATGTATCTTTATCTCAAATTACACAGTGTACACCTCAGAAAGGCTGATGTGATTTTTTACCAAACATTCTCATGTAATCTCTTTCTCCAGACCGATTCCTACTGCAAAGCAAGAGGATTGCTCCTTGGCTAATCAAAAGTAAGTTTACCCCAACTGAATGTTTCATGGCAAGGTCCACAAGGTCCTCTCGTTCTCACAGATTCCTTTGCCACAAATTTGCCACGTAAAAGGGTCGAGTAAGGTTTGACCGCACTTGCACTTGAACCTTGTTGTTAGTGTACCTTTACCAACTTTTGAGTAGACATCGACTTATTTTGATGGAAAACGACTTAGATGATGATGCTGAAAATAAATACTTCTACAGTATTCAACATTTTGCAAGATCATCTACATCCTAGATGTGGTTAAGGGTGCATTTATATATGCAACACAATTAAGAAAGATGTTATATATCGTTCAGATCGGAGACAAAGACTATTATAATATGACAAGCTAAACGGTAATTTCTAAAATTAGGTTTCAACACGAATAAATTTAAGTAGATAAATAATATATTATAATAGTTTAGTTCACCAACAAGGGGGTGGTCTAGTGGTAACACTAGTAAGGAAAGGGAGGAGTGGACATGGGTTCGAATTCCAACCTGGGCAAAATAGAAGTGAGAGGGGGAGGTTTTTGGTGCAAGTAGCCAAAGACATGGACCGTCATTAATGACGGGCCTTATCTCAAAAAAAGTAGTCTAGTTCATATAAAAAATAAGATTGCATCATTGTTCTGAAATAATTTCACAAAGGCATTAGGCAGATGTCAGAAGCGGCTGTGTTGCACAAGTAGAGACACAAATACGGACATGATACTGTTGAGAACTAATAAGAGATTTAGTCCCACATTGGAAAATGTAATATGAAGAGGAGCTAGACTCCCTATAAGTAGTGGAGTAGTCCATCAATAAAAAACACACAACAATTATTCTCTACATGGTATCAGAGCCATAACCACAAAATTTTTTTTAATCCGCCCAAAGCCAACCCCTCCCAAGCCGACGCCCCCCCCTCCGCCCCCTCCCAAGCCGACGCCCCCCCTGCCCCCCCCCCCCACCGCGCCACCCCTGCCCCGACGTCCACCCCCTGCCCACCGCCGCCGCCCCCCCTGTTGTCCACGCCCCCCCCTTTTTGCTGACCCCGACGCCCCCCCCCCCCCCCCTTTGCTGAACCCGACGCCCCCCCACAAACCCTAATTTGCCAGCACGATTATGTGGACAATTATTCGAAGACGGATGGCTGTCAAATACTTTATTTGCACCTTCTGTTCCTAGATTACGTCCTCCGGAACAACAAATGCTTTATTTGTTTTCCGTTCTCGTTCTGCAAATTAAGATCTACATGCGTGTGCCAGTGTTGGGCACGTTAGCAGCGCTTTCGTAAAGGTCTCTGTTGGAGACTTTACATAAAGACGAAGAAGACGAAGCCGACAAAGACGACAACGACGACGAAGCCGACGAAGACGACGACGACGACGAATCAAAGTTGAAGTCGCCATGGATTCGATCCGTGGTAATAATGACAGCAGCAGAGATGAAGGCTTTGGTTGATGATATTTTATCAAAAAATTAACCGAGGCAACCCCACGTGTGATCCATACTGATGTGGATCCATCACTCTGCAAAATGGGGAAGCTGGACAAGCTGGAGACGAAGTTGGAAGGCACATCCAACTACTTGAAATGGTCGCGACAAGCACTGCGGACGCTCAAGAGACGAGGCTTGGTTGGCTACGTCAATGGCAAAACCAAGGCGTCCGATGATCCCTCCTCAAAGGAGTTTGCTATTTGGAAAATTGTCAACAATGTTGTGGCTGGATGGTTGACAGCCTCCTTGACCGACCAGGTGTCGGGCAATGTAGAGACAATGGAGGCTGCTGCTGATATATGGCGGACTTTGAAGGATATGTACTCAGGCTCCGGCAATCCTATGCGGGTCTTCCAACTGCAGGATGAACTTGATAGGGTGGCCCAGGACGACCGTACCATCTCTGAGTACGCCGTACTGTTGAAGACATACTGGTATGATCTGGATCACTATGATCCTCTTGGGATGGAAGATGCACAGGTCGAACCAGCATTTGCGAAACATTTCCAAAAGTTCTTGGATTATATTTCGCGACAACGGATGATGAAGTTCTTGAAGGGTCTTCACCCTGCGTTGAGCATAGAATAAATGTGCTCCTAGCACAGCCCATGCTCCTAACCTTGGAAGAAGCCATAGCTGTCATGACACAAGAAGAGGCTCGATTGAAATTGATGCCCAACAAGGGCTCTTTCCAGGGGGAGCAAGCCGCTGTTGACAAGTCTGCCCTTGCCGCCTTCAATCAGCCTCCCTCTGTGGCCGGTGTTTGCCACAACTGTGGTGACTCAGGACATTACATCAGATTTTGTCCAAAACCCCTGTCGAGTGATCGTGGACGGGACCGCGGAGGACGTCGAGGTGATAGAGACGGTTTTGGTGGAAGACGGAGAAATTATTCTGGCGGCCACAAAGCAAATCTGGCGGACGAAGGAGGCGAACATCACCTGGCTGAGTTAACCCCTCTTGAGAAAGAGTTCCTCGAGAGGTTACGCAGCACGAAGCTGGGTTCGGACGACAGTCATGGGACGTCATCTACCTCGGGAGATCACATCACTTGCTTTGTCCAAACCAGCACAGGTATTCCTGTGCGTGCTCTTGCAGCAGCTGTCCACCAACCAGGTTGGATTATGGACTCTGGGGCATCTCGCCATGTCACGGGGTCCCGCGGTGAGTTCCAGGACTATACTCACCTATCGACGCCGGAGAGCATTCAGACTGCTGATGGTAACTCCAGTCCTGTCATGGGTAAAGGCACTGTCGCATGCACCCCTTCTCTCACTCTCACCAATGTCTTACATGCTCCGTCTTTTTCTGTCAATCTTCTTTCTATTAGTGCCATTATTCTTGATCTGAACTGTACCGTTTCCTTTGACATTCCTACAGTGACTTTTCAGGAGAAGGGGACAGGACGACGACTAGGGACTGGCACATGGCATAAGGGGCTGTGGTACTTGGACAAGACTGGACTGGACAGGACAAAGCATTAGCATCTTTGGTAGCAGACACACCACCGGAAGATTCACGACGCAGTGTAGAAGATGAATTGCTACTCCACCACCAGCGTGTCGGTCATTCTTCTTTTAAAATTATTAGTCGAATGTATCCGTCCTTATACCAAAGGGCAAATAAAGAAAAGTTATTTTGTAATGCATGTGAGTTGGATAAACATACCAGAAACATGTATGTGAGTTCAGGAAGTCGAAGTTCAGCTGCATTTGATATGATACATTCGGACGTATGGGGCCCTTGTCCTACAACCAGTATTAACGGTTTTCGATGGTTCGTCACTTTTATTGATTGTTATACTCGCGTAACATGGGTCTACCTTATGAAGAATAAAAGTGACGTCTTTGAGGCGTTTCGAGACTTTCATCGCCGGGTAGAAACACAATATGGCACTAAAAGTAAGTGCTTACGGTCTGACAATGGGACGGAGTATACAAATAAGATGGTTGCTGAGTACTTATCCACTCATGGAATACTCCAAACTTCACGTGCCTATACACCGGCACAAAATGGTGTGGCCGAACGGAAGAACAGACACCTGCTGGAGGTCGCACGGACGATGATGCTGGCTATGAATGTCCCGAAACACTTATGGGGGCAGGCGGTGTTAACGGCCTCTTACCTCATCAACAGAATGCCATCTCAGGTATTGGACTGGAAGACACCGTTGGAGATGCTTACTGTTCCACCAAAAGTATTTGGGTGTATATGTTTTGTCCAAGATAATAGGCCAGGAGTTGGCAAACTGGATCCTAGAGCGGTTAAATGTGTCTTTGTCGGCTACACGGCAACTCAGAAGGGATACGCATGTTGGAGCCCAGTTGAGCGGAAGATGTTTGTAAGCATGGACGTTACATTCAGAGAACTGGAACCATATTATGGTTCGGATGATGGTTCAGCGTTTGGTGACACACCTAACACAGAGGGTGTTAGATGTGAGGGGGAGAAAATAAGCCCATCTGTGGTGGTTGGATCGGTCCCATGCCCGGTCGTGGAAAACTGGACGAAAGGGGGAGAAAGCAGTGACTCCGATACAGAAGATGAAGAAAATACATATGTTAAACAGGGGGGGCAGCAGACAATGGAAAAGGAGCTCCAAGTCTACAGAAGGAGACAGCAGAAGTCCAGTACTGTGCCTGTACCGTGCCTTGTGCCTACTGTACCAAGTCCCTCGTCTACTCCTGCTCCAACTCTTGAAGATGTTGCCCCCGTACAGAATCAATCTGATTCTGATGCGGATCTCTCTGACTCTGATGGTATGATCTCTCCACCACCTATTGCTCCCTTAAGGAGATCTTCTCGCATCAATGCGGGTAAGGCTCCTAGTCGTTTTGATGATTATGAACATGATATTGCCAACTACCTGTCTTATTCTAACATTTCTTCGAATTATCGAGCCTTCATTGCATCATTAGACTCTACTTCGTTGCCCAAAAGTTGACAGGAAGCAAAGAAAGATCCGAGGTGGAAAGCTGCAATGATGGAAGAACTTGGGGCACTGGAAAAAATAAGACGTGGGAGCTGGTTCCATTACCCAAAGGGAAGAAAACTGTGGGATGCAAATGGGTGTACACAGTAAAGGAGACGTCAGAAGGAAAGGTGGAACGATACAAGACGAGGTTGGTGGCAAAGGGATACACACAATCATATGGCATCGACTATGATGAGACGTTTGCTTCAGTAGCGAAAATGAGCACCGTTACGCCTTCTGAGCGATAGTCAAGCTGCAATAAGTATAGCTAACAATCCAGTTCAGCACGACAGAACGAAGCACATCGAGATCGATCGATTCTTCATCAAAGAAAAGCTGGAGCAAGGGATACTGAAGATTGATCATGTTCGCTCAGAAGAACAAGTGGCAGACTGTCTGGCTAAGGGTCTTAGTTCAGTAAGTCTGTCGAAGCTATGTAACAAGATGGGAATGATTAATATCTATCGTCCATTTTGAGGGGGAGTGTTGAGAACTAATAAGGGATTTAGTCCCATATTGGAAAATGTAATATGAAGAGGAGCTAGACTCCCTATAAGTAGTAGAGTAGTCCATCAATAAAAAACACAACAATTATTCTCTACAGATACCAATATAGATGCATACATTTTCAGGTAGGTACCATAGTAGTCATTATGTTGCAAAAATACTGACACAGATATGAGTTACAGGTGGGTACATACACCATTTTTCCATGTCCATGCAACATAGGCAACCAGGTAAGGGTACATGTAAATAACTAAATATGTTTATTAACAAGGGTAAATTACAAGAAACCCTCTACAATTGAAAGATTCTAAGGAGCTACTCTGCCATTATATATTTTATGGTCCAGACCATCGACTTTATTCATACAGGAAGAAAGAAATATATATATGTTTGCTAACTAGCAAACTAAGCCAATACTAATTTTGAGGCAAGATATGGTGAAGAAGACACGAACAAACCTGATCCACTGAGGCCAGTAATCCAAATAACGCATCCTTTTTGTTTTAATAAGTTTTCCCTTTCAACTTTACCAACTGGGCAGTTATGCCACACAATGTTCGTCGACTTTCCAACAGTTGACATGACAGGGTGATCTTTTGCTACATAAATCAAAGGCAGCTGTTAGGACACATCGGATAGGAACAATGAATCAATGATATATTTAATTGCCAATGCATTATTCTAAACTTTATAATGTCCAACTAAGTATAGAATAAAGCTTCCAGGTGAGCAAACCATAATAATAGTTTAAATTAAAGCTAGTGGAATTACACATCAGAACTGTCAGATTCTTTCGGGAATAATCTTGTTAGAGAACACCATATTAGGTTCAACATAATTTAGTTAAAGAAAGAGCATAATTTATAAAGAATCAGAGACCAGTTATAGAAGTGGCACTTACTATAATGGAGATCTGACTGCGGAAGCACTAATATACATTCTAATATACTCTGTTTAGCACAACTGTATATTTCTCTATGCCACGCCAATGTAATAGCCGATAATTTAGTATACAGTTGCAAGGTTCAGTAACCAACTATGTTGCACAGACACGAATATGACACAAGAAACACGGACCCCATACCCATTTTGGTGTGTCATAGCTTACTGTGAGTGTTTGTGTCATGTCCAATACGTGTCTGACACAACTCTATACGGAGACACCAATTTGACCCTCCAGCTTCCTAAGTCGCCACTGTTCATTAACCTGAGCACTGTTATTTGAGAATTGAGATGGTCAACAAAACTATGTGAACCAAAAGGGGCCCCTTTCCCACTGAAATTATTCAAACTGATTCACTCGACGACTCAAATGTAGTGAATTATATGTGAAGTAAGATACAAAATAACCAAGATATATAAGTCCTAGAGATTGTACAACCTTAAAATTTTGAATCACAGAAACGAACACAGGACACACTAAACTACAAAATCGATTAAACTATGGATGCTAGAATCAAACCGACTCTCTTGAAATTACACAGCCCATATATTGCATGAAAACAAATACCAAACAACACGTTACAGACACGGCACTGATTTTGGCACGTGACCAAGTTCATACAAGACACCAAATTTTTAATACAAGACGACACGGTGAGGACACGGTATGCATTTTGACGTGTCGTGGTGTATTTTGGAGCATCTGTGTCGACATGGCTCCTTCTCATAAAATTCTCAAAATTATTTCTCAAGACCTTATTCCAGATGTGAGAATATGCATATTTCCATATAAAAATCGAACCTTTTCCTATTCAGATCCATCAATTTAGTAAGAATCTAAAATATTCTCAGTATATATATAAATTCCTACCAACAAATTGTCAAAAGTACGTGCTTTCCAGAATCCCTCCATCTCGTCAAAATCGAGTCGAGTCAAGAATCATCGGTACCTGGAGCTTCGCAGTCACAATCTACGTCCGGATCCGCCTCCGCCTCCGCTTCCGACTTCACCTCCACGAACTCCCTCCTCCCCGCCGCGTCAACCCTAACCCTAGCCTCGATCGGCCGCACGGACCTCGTGCCCGACCCGCGCCGGAATCCTACCGCCACCGCCGTCCTGCGGTAGTGCGCCGGCGAGGCTCGCCGGAGCGATCTCGACGCCGCCGATCCCGCTGGATAAATCGCCTCCAGCGTCGCCATCGGAAACGGAGGAGAAAATATAAGGAATGTGCTTTGATTCGAGTCAGAGTCGGTACTTATAGAGGGGGGAGAGCAAGAGTAACCGCTCGTCATAAACTTCTGCAGACGAATTTTTAATTCCAATTTGTAAAATTCGTTAGCGAATGAAATCCATTTATATTTTTTGGGAGGGAAAGAAACAGAAACATAGTGGCATGAGAGAATTAAATTTGTAACAAAAATGTAAAAAAGAAAAAGAAAAGGAATCTGAGGTTTGGAGGTGTAGATAGAAATGTAACCATACTGGACTCTAGTTTGATTCACCGTTATGTAATCGTAATCGTAATATAATCTATATATATATATATATATATATATATATATATATATATATATATATATATATATATTTTGATTACAGTATAATTATATTACAATTAGTGATCACATTACGGTGAACCAAACAGGATTACTGTGATAATAGTGGGATATTCATATAACAAAATAAAAAAATTCTATCGAACTCAAGTGGCTATTGTGGTCATCGAAAAGAGGTATAAGATTCTGGTTGGATAGCTGAAGATCAGTGGATCGAGTCATGGAAACGTATAATTCCATTATAACATGCAACATGATTTTATAATTTTCTTACAATTCCAGTTGTTGGCTTTTATACTTAAATTTGGCCTCTCCCCAAACAAACAATAAAAAATTGTGGTAAATTTGTAAATAAATTTAAAAAAATTGGACTGACCTCATGTAAAAGATGAAATGCCTACAGAATTTCCCCAAAATAATAAAATAAGTCCACCACAATAGACTAGTAGGATTGATGTGTTATTGTTTACTCAAGGAAAAGTTAAGAAATAAGAAGATATTTTTCTAAGACATTAATAAATTATTATAGAAATAAATAAGTGACTTCTTATGTGTTTTACGAATATTACATTGACTACTTATATTCCGAATATAATTACACCAACCCTCTCCTTTATAAATTGTATAAAACATAGAGATGGTTAGTGTTATAAATTTCTATAGAAAATATAAACTATAGAAATGGTCCGTATAATTAATTTTAAAGTAGAAATAATTTATGTAATAAGTGTAAAAACATGTTGATAGTTAATATAATAGAAAAAAATATGTTAACTTTTTACGCCGAGCATTAAAGTTAACTAAGAAAAGAAAATTAGGAATAAAAAAAAGGTTCCTTATCCATCCAAGTTTTTACTTTTCATCTATAATTGACTTTTTCAAACACTGGAAAAAACTACTATATGTGCACGTGCGTTGCACTTATTTATAAATAGAAAGATTAAAAGACATTTGTAGTAAAAAAAAAATTCATTTTTCCAATTAATGAATTATGTTAAAGAAAGTTCATTTTCAATGCCTCATTTTTAGATACTCAATGCATTTATAATAAGGAATATTAAAGGACAACCCTTGTATTTACCTAGACTAGTATATCACCCGTGCGATGCACGGTTTGTATATTTAATACTATTTTATTTTTGAAAAAATAAATGAATGTTCTTAATATTTATATAGCATTTGAAATTAAAAAAAATTAGAATAAAGTCTACTTTAATGACATAATTATACTTATCTGAACAATAAAGAAAACTTTTTTTATGAATTAGTTTATTTCTTAATATTTCTTTGCCATTTAATCAATTTTTGTTTCGTTACAAAAACTGATATCAAGAAGTTTTTCTCGTTTTAAAAAAATAGTAATTTATATAGACTAATATTAATTTAGCACACATAAAATTTAACAATAACAAAAAAAAAAACTAATTTAGCCCACATAATGAATGGCTGCCAGCTGTTAAAAGCATTAAACCCTAACAAAGAATCAAGCCATTTCAAATTTGTCAAGGCTGCCACCTATACAAATCATTAATTGCCCCTTTACTCTTGCCATAAAAGTTGCCTTAAATTTTGGATCACCCAAACACCACAATAAAATACAGCGGATGGGAGCACAAATCCGCGTGCACCCCATTTTCAATTTTCTTTCTCTCTTCCTCTATCTCTATGTGAAGGATTTTCTTTTCCTCTATTTCTATGTGAAGGATTTTCTTTCATCTGCTATGACGATTTTATTTTTGTGTGTGATTAATCTGTAGATCAGTTCAGATCTACACATATATGTATAGATCTGTGTATATTATCAATTTTTTTGCTATTTTTCTTGTTCGGTTTTGTATTTATTAGTGGTTCTTCACTGATTGTTAGAGATTTATCAATTTCCTCATTTTTTTTGTGATTCATGACATGATGGGGTACATCTCTACATAAAAATTATGTTTTAGAATTTTTTCCCCATTTTTGTGCTTTTTGTTCTTCATTTTTTTTTCTTCTTTTGATGATTTATCAAGTGGTATGTTAGATCTAGACCCCGAAGAAATTATTTTTGAGGGTTTTTCGTTCGAGATTGATCTTTTGTTTTTTGTTCGAGATTTTTTTAAAGGCAAATCTCTCTATTCCCCTCTCTCTCTCTCTCTCTCTAACGGATAAGATAACTATTTTTTTACTCAATTCTTTTTACAAATCATTTAATAATTTTTTTTTTTAACTTTCTGATGACTCGTGAAGGTCTCTTAGACCTACTACATCTTTTTCAGGTTTTTCTTCTTTTTAGAGATGTGTCCTCTTTTTCAATTCAATGTTTAATTTCTTTGTAATTGTCGATAAAAATATTCAATATCTGTCTGTTTGGGTGATTCTTGACAGGATGTAGTAGATCGATCTATACATCGGACCGGCGATATTGATTTTGTTTTTTTTTTTTTTTTTTGTTCCTTTTGTTCTTCAATTTTTTTTTTATGGTTCATGAATTCATATGTAGATCTAGATATTCACGAAGAATATTTGGGATTTTTTTTTGTCTCTCCTTTTTCAGTCGTAGTGAAAATTTTAACTATTTTTTCTTAGTTCTTTTTTGCAGGTTATGTATACATTTATGTTTGTCAATCTTAATATTTCACATATGCTCTCCATCATGGAGGTATATGCTACTCCTGTCTAGATTATTTTGCTGCAAATTAAATTATAAAAAAATCTTAAACTAAAATGGAATAACTATATAACATGCAAGATATTTATTTTTCCATGAAGCCATGCGAGTAATTTGTAATGTAGAAAATTGTTACTATGTAAGAAAAACATGTTTAAATGTTTGTTACATATTTGGAACTGATATTTTGAAGCTCTTGCTGTGTTGCATATGTCAAAGTTGTAACAAAATAACAGTTTTGAAAATAAAAATGGGTAATCATAATTTTTTTACCACTTTTCAAACATGAAAAAAGTATGCTGCCATGTTACAAATTTATTAAATAAAACAGAAAATAAAGGTAGTCAAGCCAGAAGAATTACCTGATCCATTGCTTACAACTTTTTGTCTCTTGTTTAGTGTAGTACTCTTCAAGAGCTTCCTCATTTTCTTGTCTTTCCTATGTAGTACTTGTTTTCTTGTAACATCAGACCTCTATAACTATTTCTCAGATTAGAAAGTTGTAAGTCCAATATATAGTTAACATCTGAATTGTTTTTTTTAAAGTAATAAAGAATAATAAAGGAAGATCAAAAGTCATCTTTATTAGCATCACTTTTGAAGCAACTAATGATGAACACACCTTTTTGTAGATATCAATGTAATAAATAAATGTCATATCATTATACATTATAGTTTTTACCACTAACAACACAAAAAAGGAAAGCCAAAAGCTTTTCTGATTACGAACAATTTTGATTCAATTATTGGTTTCCTAACAATTTTTTCAGCGTTTAGAATAATTAGTTTAATTTTGAATGCTTTGATTTTTTTATAAAAACGATCAGTATACTGACTTTTAGTATATTACAAATCTTAATGTCATTTGTTATTAACTTAAATTAATTGTTTTGGGGGAGGGGGATGTGGAGAATGTCTAATGGGAGGAGACTGTTTATTTCGATAATTGAACATGACTCCTTGTGGAATACTAAGTAAAAAAAAAGGTTTCATTTGAAGATTCTTGCAGTGACGTTTATAAACTTGGATTACTCCAGTATCTAACGTTTATAGAAAGCCTGTTGATACTGAATTTGTGTGATAATTTTAGCTGTTTGATGCAATATTTTATGTCTTTACTGTTTGATGCAACATAATTTTACAGAATTTCGCAAAATTATTTGATATTTTGGCAATAACATTCTAGAATTGCTTACCACACTTGGTTGAAATCGAATTTTTATGTAAAATGATATTTAGTTAATTTATGATTTATTATCTATATTTTTGTTTTAATACAGATGCAAATAAATATTTGATTTAATGCTACATGGATTTTGCACCAGATTAGTTGTATAAGTGTAAATTTTTGCCAATTACATTTTCTCGTATAATTTTGTTGAATATGATATTTAGATATTAGTAAGCTTCAGTCAAATTTATGCAAATTTATAAGAGAAAATATAAGATTGCTTAATGCACATTGACTTATAAATATTGGTTCATAGTATATAACTTAATAGTTCAATAAAACAGCTTTAAAAAGATACTAATTTTATAAAGAGATATTGTTCTTGCTTGTGTCTGTTAATATAATGTTGATTCATGTTCTTGGCTTTGTATGATTTTGTAAATCTTTAAATAAAATATTTTTTGATCCAAATTCTTCATTGTTACAATTTGTTCAATATAATATTATTAAATAAACTATTATTCGAAGTCACAGGTAAAGAATACGGTTCGGTCATTATCAGTCAATTTCCTCTATTACCACCCGGATTTGACCCGACTATGAACCAAATTTGAGCCCATCCTGGATTCCGGCACTCGACAGATTCGCGGGCTACACTCGGGATGCCAATCCGCCACAGACCTCGAACCCCGCACCAGCACCAGCCGGTCAACCGGAGTCTATTCCACCGGCTGCAGCCGGTCAACCGACTTTGAAATTTACGCCTCGCGTTAATTTCGAGCGAATTTAATCTCGGACCTTTGTAGAAGTAGTAAGAAGTAGCTGTGGTTAAAAAATTTCGTCCTCATTTCGGAATAATTTCATTTCCATTTTGTAGAGGCTCTCTCTCTCTTTCCTTTCTTCTTCTTCTTCTTCTTCTTATTCTTCAGAACCAAACCAAACAAACATCATCATCATCTCCTCATAGGAAAGGAAAGGAGAGGAAAGGAAAGGAGCGAGCAATGGACCGAGAACCGGAAGAGCTCCAATTTCTCTCCCTCGTCGGCATCTACCGGACCTCCGGGAAGCTCCTCATGTCCTCCCGGCGGCTCTTCTCCCAGATCCTCCTCTCCCTCGTCCTCCCCCTCTCCCTCCTCTTCCTCGCCCACGTCCACGTCTCCCACCTCCTCTTCTCCCGCATCGACCGCAGCGAGTCCGCTCTCGAGCGCGCCGCCCCCGACTCCCCCGCCGAGTCCCGCCTCCTCTCCCGCCTCTCCCACCAGTGGGCCGCCTTCCTCCTCTTCAAGGCCCTCTACCTCGTCTTCCTCCTCGTCCTCTCCCTCCTCTCCACCTCCGTCGTCGTCTACACCATCGCCTTCCTCTTCTAGCCGGTCGACTTCCGCAAGGTCCTCACCGTCGTCCCCAAGGTCTGGCGGCGCCTCATGCTCACCTTCCTCTGGGCCTTCCTCCTCCTCTTCGCATACAACGCCGCCGCCCTCACCGCCATCGTCCTCCTCCTCTCCGGCGAAGGCGCCCTCGGCCTCGTCCTTGCCGCCCCGCTCCTCCTCCTCTACCTCGCCGGCCTCGTCTGGATCAGCGTCGTCTGGCACCTGGCCAGCGTCGTCTCGGTGCTCACCTTCCTCTGGGCCTTCCTCCTCCTCTTCATCTATTTATAGCCAGTTGCTTATAAATGTATTATATTTTGAAAACTAAAATTCATAAATGTGGCACTATTTTACACATTCTCCAAAGGATGAATGTCATTTATAAGTGTGAAAGTTGTTAAAGTAGCTGTAAGTTGTTAAAGTTGTACTATTTTGCACATTCTCCAAAAGATGAATGCAATTTATTGTATGCTTTTGCTACATTTTAGAATGTGATGTCATTTATAAATGGTATTTTTTTGACAGCTGCACATTCTCCAAAGAGTCAATGATATTTATATCAACTTTAGAAGTCTCCAGAATCGAAAATATATAATAGCATTTAGACAGAAGAATATTATTTTATTACTATTTTGCAGAATTAAAAATAATATTTTATTACTAAAACATTTAGGCGGGAAAATGGCAGGTTTGTAATTTCTTTCAACTATTTTGCTATTATATATATATAGATACCTCCCATTAATTATAATTAATCTTTTTAGTTAGTAAATATAGGAAAGGGTAATTTTGGTATAAAAAAAATTATGGTGAAACCTATTTCACATTATATAGTTAAATAGATTATAATTTTCCAAAGAAAAAAAATATATTGATTTTTCGTTCCTTTCCTTTTCTTTCGTCGAACCAAATCAGACCTTACATTCTATTTCCTACTTTAATCAAGTTTTCCACTTTAATCAATCATTCACGTTCCCACTTTAATCAAGTTCTTCTTCCAATTTCTTTTACTTTTTCAAACACCCAAAATTTGTTTTTTTTTTTTTTATGAAAATTACAATTTTCGTAAGGAAGAAAAAGAGGAAAGAATTAATTTTCTTTCCTTTCCGCTGATGAAATGAGGTCTCAAAGACAAGCGATATATTAAAGTATGTCCCTATTATCAAGGATAACGTTAGATAATACCAACATTTAATCATATTTTACCGACTACATAATACGACAATATATATATTTATTATGTACGAAATCAGTTATGTTATGAGCATATAGACGATCACATTATGTGATTAGCAAAATATACTAAAATTTTGGTACCCCTTTACTTATTGTATAAAATTACTCCCAAATTCGATAATAACAATATCAAAAAGTTGGTTTTACAAAAGTTTGCACCAAAGTTGTGCGTTCGATTTATTCGGTTTTAACGGAAGCGAAATGATCAAAATTGGATAAATAAAAATTCTAAAAATAATAAAAACTGAAATTAGTAATAACCGAAACTGAACCGATAATGTGTTTTTTTTTTTATTTGTTTGGGTTTATTGTTTAATAGGTTGGACCTAAAGTTAGAATTATGATTAAATTATATTAAATTTTTATAATTTTTATAAATGTTTGCTATATTTTAAAATTGGGTCCAAAGTTGGACTAATTGTTAAATTATCGAACTTGGACTTGAAAACACATACATAGAATTGTTATTTTTAAAATATACAAGAAATATACATTTTTATTATAAAAAAGCATAAAATTGAGGGAATTTAATAGTTGTATAAACTTTATTCGGTTTTCGATTTTGGACTCGAATATTTTTTTTAGCATTTTTTAAGCTGATATTGGACAATTTTTTTGTTTTTCAAATCAAACCGAATCTCTTATTCGTTCAATATTCCATCAAAAAATGGAAAAATGGAAAGGAAAGAAAAACAATTCCTTTTTTTTTCATTTCCTTGAAAAATTACATTTCCATCCATATTCTTTTTTACAATATTTGAAGAAGAAAAAAAAATAGAAGAAAAAATAAATTTCCAATAGTGAAAAATAAATGTTTGAATTTCCTCCTTATTTTTTTCCCAGAATTTTTTTCTTTCTTGGTAACTTTCTTTGACATCCAGACATGTGAGAAAACATTTTATTTTCAACTCCATGATTTCGCAAATCAAACTAGGCCAAAGAGTTCAGCGGTCCTCGTGCCATCGTGTCGACTCTTGCGCAGGAGTGGAGATGAACATTTCGAAAATTTTCACCTGAACCATAAAATTTATATAAAATTATATCCAAAGCATAACTTTTAAAAAATTTGCATTTTAAGCACAAGAACACTCTTCAGAAGGACGTTCTTACCTTAAAATATTTTACAAAAAGACGTCATTATTGCCCAAATTTACTCCGTCAAACCAAAAATTATATATATATATATATATATATATATATATATATATATATACAAAAGGAGAACGGAAGGATGTTCTACAAGAGGAATACGTTTTTCGCATGGACATTCTTCTGTTACAAGAAAAATGGGTTGCTTATATTTCATGACAGTAGTGGTGACGATGAGCAAGTCTTGCTGGTGTTTGTTCTAGTAGTATTGCATGCCAATTACTAAGGGCAAATATTAATAAATTTTGCATGATGGAAAATGAATTCAACAGGTCTACATGGACCGCGGTTTCAACTGCGGCTGAAATCGCGGTCACGTGTCAGCCTTGGATTAGTCAATTTTTTTGCGGTATTTGTTCGTTTTTTTAGCCCAATCAAAAATTTACACGTATTCCTCACAATTTGAATTTCGGTTTTCTTTTCGGACTGAGAAGACTTTCTGAAATGAATTATGAGAGTTCAATCATGCATCATCACTATTCAACTGTGTAGATTGTTTTGAGTCATTATTAGGAGATACAAGGTCAGACTCTGTCAAGAATAATTGGTTGGCCATATATAATAGGACTATAGTGATGGAGTGCTAACGTCATACCAACAGGAGAACGTCCATCCTAAGGACATTTTTTCCTTGTAGAACGTCCTTCCGTTTGGACCTTTCTCCGTTTACATATATATATTTTTCTGAAAATTTTATACATAGGGATAGAATTTAGTGTATTTACGAAAAAAAAAAAAATAGAAGAATTATGAAGAAGAGGATATTGCGACTTTATTGATGACGTCCGAAAATATTTTCTATATTAGCCTTCTATTCAATAACTTTTGTATGTGTTCTTTTTGATCTTGAGACCAATTCTCCATGTCCATGTCAGAGTATTTGTTGTGTATCCCACATTTTTGGATACAATGGCCGAGACACCCGCATAAATGGCAAATTTTGGTCAGCCTTTCATATTTTAGATCGATGTTGCAAGCAGTGCCATTCCCAATAGGAGTAGATAGCCTTCTAGTAAGAGGTTTGGAGATATCAATCAAGATTGGACATTCTTGGCAACATCACTAATGTCATCCCCAAAGGGATTTCAACGTGGGACGCCATCATTTATGTCGCCGGGGGGGGGGGAGGGGTGCCTCCATGCTCCTGCAACTTTTTATGGGCGTCATTACTAATGTCGTCCCTTTCTCTCATTTATAATTTTTTTAGACTCATCTCTTTTTGCGTAAATCCGACAAAATTTATCTCTCTGTGTAAATTTTTTCGATTTTTTTTTTTGTTTTATTTAACAGAGTAAACTTTTATAATAATAACGTCTATTTTTAAACTTTTTTTAAGGAAAGAACGTCCTTAACATACAATTTTTAAAAAAGTTAATACTTTGAATACAATTTCATATAATTTTTAGGGAATTTTTTATACAGAGCATAAAAGTTCTAGGAAATTATAAAGAAAGCATAAAGTTTCTCAAATTTCTAAAAACAACACAAGAATGCCCTTCCAAAAGACGTTCTACAAATAAAATAAAAAAAATAAATCAAGACGTCCTTAGGATGGACGTTTTCCCTTGTTTTTTTATATATTTTATGCATATAGGTCTCTTTGATTGTTACTTTTTGTTGGCATTTTAAGATTTTTGTTAGCTTTTTTCATATGGGTCCTTCTAAACTTTGATCTATTACATTGTGGTTAAAAATATATAAGTGGATATAATTGGTAAGGGATGTTTTGTATGTAGGTCCTTCCACGTAAGTCTTGAGAAACATCTTTCCAAACGGCGTTTCCATTTTTTTTTCTCCAAAAAACTTGTTAACTTATTTTTTTATTAAGGGAAAAAGCGAAAATTCGAAAAAGGTGTTTTGAAAATTTTGTTTTACTTTGGACTTTTGCTGTACTTTTGTGCAACTCATATGCTTTGTTATAAGATTTTTTTTTCGTCTCGTAATACGAAACACATGTCTAGTTTGCACATATATGAACGGAATTGTTTTCGAAAATTTTCATACAAAGCATAAAAGTTGCACTAAATTGTAGCGGAAGTCCAAAGTTTAACAAAATTTTCAAAACAACACAACAAAGACCTTTGAAAAGTCATTCTGTAAAATTTAAAACGCCTTTTGCATTTTTCCTTAATAAAAAAATAAGTTAGTTTTCTGGAAACATAAATTGGAAATGCCCTTTGGAACTCAATGCTGACGTGGAGGGACCTACATGCAAACGGCCCCTATCAATTATATCCAATTATTTTATTTCTAATAACAATATAATAAATAAAAGTTTAGAGGGCCATGTATGAAAAATTAACCAAAATCTTAAAGTGTCAACAAGAAAGGGCCTATATACAAAGGGTCAATATGCATAAAAAAAAACACATTTAGAGGGAGCACGCCCAACCTAAGAGCTTTTTATTTTTTTATTTTTCAACTTACTTTTTTTAATTAGTGGGAATACCTTTTCGACCGAAATTTTGAATTTTTCTAAAATTTTATTTATAGAACGCCTTTGGAAGGGCGTTCTTGTGCTGTTTTTAGAATTTTGAGAAACTTTATGCTTTTTTTTTTGTAATTTCGTATAATTTGTATGCTTTGTATGAAAATTTCTGTAATTTTTATGCTTGGTGTATTTGATTGTAAGGTGAAAAATACGTGGAAAAGAAATTAATTCCATGAAATTATTTTTCTAGGAAAAAATTTCATGAAATTTAAAATTTTTCATGGAAAATTTAATTTGGTTGTTTTATTGTCACTATTTTCCACGAAAAATAGTTATTTTCTATTATGGGTTAGATAAGTTTCATTTTCCACCATTTTAGAAGAAAATATAGAAAATGATATTTTTTGGAAAATAATTTCATGAAAAATATAAGCTATCATTTATCAAACACTACAATTGGTGGAAAATTTATGGTGGAAATATTTTTTATAAAAAAACGTCCAATCAAACATAGCCAAGTGAAAATTTCCGTATATAAGAACAATCGGAAAAAAAGGAAAGAGAACTAGAGAGAGAGAGACATAAACCTAACCTTTTCTCGCCGGATCTGACGTCATGAACCCCGCCCCCGGCGAATCTCCGGTCCCTTCGGCGTCGCCGCTCGACAAGCCCCTCGCCGAGCTCACCGAGGACGACGTCGCCCAGCTCACGCGCGAGGACTGCCGCCGCTTCCTCAAGCAGAAAGGTCCGGTCACCTCCCCCCCTCTCTCCCCCCCCCCCCCCTCCTTTCTAACCGCCACGTGTCGGTTGTGCAGGCATGCGGCGTCCCTCCTGGAACAAGTCGCAGGCGATCCAGCAGGTCATCTCCCTCAAGTCCCTCCTCGACTCGCGGCGGGACTCCGGCGACGGGACCCGCATGAAGAAGAAGTCCCGCCCCGCCGCCCCTCCTCCGCCGCCTCCGGCGGAGGCGACCGCACCGCAGGTGACCGGACTCGGCTCCTCCTCCTCCTTCTAGAGCATTCCTTTTTTTCCTCACTGTTGCTTCTTCGTCATCGCCAGGTTCCGGTTAGTTCGCCGTACAGGAGGAAGGATCCGAACCCGAACCCGAACCCGCTCCGACCCGCCAACTCCGCCGCCGCCCGGTTTGCTCTCCCCCCCCCCTTGCTAACTTGCGCCCCGACCGGCTTTGATTCGTAGCAGCTGTACCCTTTTCTTTTCTCTGGATATTTGCCTATAAGTCCAGTAACACATTTCATTACAAAGTTTGTTAAAATCAATTATGCTATTTAGCTCCCAAAATATTTGGGTGATGCCATCTTCCATTATGTGGCAGTTAACATGGCAGCTGACATGGCAAATTTTAACCAAAAATATTAATTATCCAATTTTTTTAATATTAATGTTAATGTTAATGTTAATTTTAATGTTAAGATTAATTTTAATGTTAAGGTTAATCTTAATTTTAATTTTAATATTAATTTTAATGTTAAATTTTGCCATGTCAGCTGCTATGTCAGCAACTATGTCATATGTCACATAATGAAAGATGATATCACCCAAATATTTTGGGAATCATATAGCATTTTTGTTGTTAAAATAGAGTGTTTGAAATTTGGCATGGTACTTTGGATTTGGAATAACAAAACTTATTAGACTTATATTTAAGTTAACAGACATTTGGAGGTTTATAATTACTAAGTCACAGTTCAACGCACGTAAGAAAAGCATTGGTATGGTTGAAAATTAGATTAAAAAAATAAAATTATTTTAAATATGATTTGAATATATTTTAATTAGAATTTGTTACGGATATATTTTTATAATTTCGGATATGTATTTAAATTAGATAATACCATGCTCTTAGTTTAAATTTTGAATTTTGAATATATTTTAGAATTTGTTATATATTCAGGTAGTTTAGTAGTTTTCTTGTTTGAGTTTTTTTTTATTATTAATGGAGGATATACATAGGATTTGGACGGTTTATTTTTGAACGAATTTCAAGCTTTATTATAACAGCATGGATATTTAAATTATGAGGCATTGGAGGATTAGAATTATTATCGGAGTTTCTTAAAGAGAGATTAAGATAGAGTTTGTAATAGAAAATTTTCAATTTTTGGAATTTGTTTTGTAGTAACAGGTGCGTTTGGTCACAATGTGAAAAATAAATTAATTTTACATAATTTTTTATTATAATTTTTTTATGAAAAGTTTAAATTTTCTTATAGAAAGTTTAATTTTGGTGTTTGGTTGTTATTATTTTTTTACAAAAAATTGTTATTTTTCACGAAAAAATATTTTTCTATGGACAAGACTAGTTTTATTTTCTACCATTTTAAAGAAAAATATGAAAAATAATAGTTTTTTAGAAAATAATTCTATGAAAAATATAAACTATCAAATATTACAATTGGGTAAAATTTATGTGAATCTTTTTTTGGAAAAAAGTCCAATTACATAACCAATAAATTTTAAAACAGAAAATTTCGCACATGGTTATCGAAATTGTAAAAAAAAGAAAAGAAGAAGAAGAAAACTCGGGTGTATTTACGAATAGGGGGTGTGATCCAATTACACAACCAAGTCGCGCGGTGCGTGGGTGAGTGCAAGGAACATGGGAACATGCCAAGCGACTAGGCACGACAAGTCACTTGGCGTGGTTGACAGGATTTTGGCGGTATGTGTTGGTGTGCGAGACCTTGAAGACATCCTTCTCTCTTCAAGTCACTTGGAGTGTGATCTCCCTCCGCAATTACCCTAAATTTTTTTCCTTTTTTTTATAATTTCGAAATATTTTTTTTACCTTGTACGAAATTTCTGATTTTAAAATTTTGAAAATGGTGTCTAATTTTTTTTAATTCGTGCCCAAAATTGTGGGGACTATTGTAAAATAAGGTACATGTAGGAGACCTATATGGAAATCTATTGGGCCCACTACTGAAGTGACCCGTCAATTGGACTGGTAGTGGTGGTGGCCTGTCCCTCCCGCCAAATAGGACCCACCGCCTCAAAGCATTAACAAACCTTCCCCAGCCGTACGATCACGGTGGCCCGCAGATCGAACTGTCAATAGTCCGTTGATGTAACCGGTGGGTCCCACCCCACCCCTTTTTCTGTTTCAGTGTCCGTGCGAGTCCGCCGGCGAGCCAGATGACGATTTTCTACGGCGGCCGGGTCAGGGTCTACAACGACGTGCCGGCCGAAAAGGTAGGCGCAGCACGTACCGGTCCGATACGTAGCCGATTTTTTGGTACCGGCACGGGACTGACTCGTTGGTACGTTGCAGGCTCGGGCGCTCATGCAGCTGGCGGCGACTCCGGGGCCGGGTCCGGCTTACCAGAACAGGACGGTGGCTCCTCGTCTCGGACCGGGTGCGGTCCCGACGACCGGTACGAAATTTCAAATTTGCTCATTTTTGTTGGGAAGTAAAATTAGGGTTTTTGTTTGTTTGTTTTAAATTTGATTGATTACTAAAGTTTATTTGATTAGATTTTTCCTGACCGTTTGATACCATGATCGCACTTCGGGGTTCAGGGAAGCCGGTCCCCAGACTCCGGGACAGTGTGAACTGGAGTCTCGCTAGGGAATCTGAGCCTGGTATGGAAAGGTGCGTTCTTTTTTATTGTCTATTTTATAATTTGCCCTTTAAGCAATCCCGTCAATTATTAGTAATTCCTTTTTTCTAGGGTTATTTAGTTTTAGGGTCTGGTATAATATTAGAAATTTGAGTTTACGTCCAGGAGAGGGTTTTGGTTTCGTTGTAACAGTTGATTTTGGATAACCGTCCAAAATGGAGGCTCAAGCTCAAATTATGAATATTATACGAGACCCTAAAACTAAACGAAAATATGCGAGTATTATTTAGTTTTGCATGGTGGAGATTATTTGACTCGAATTATTTAGTTTGTTATGACCAATCGAGAATGAGGCTTTGTGATACTGTTGTTTGCTTCTATTATGATCTCAGCAACCAAACAAATCTTGGGGACTCTTGAGTTGTAAGCATTCAACAATTCGACCGAGACAATATACATCTGACGATACACGATGCCTATGAAGTCATCTCCATCGAAACTGCCGCCTAGAGGGTTGTGTGGCTGTTGAGATCATGATAGAAGCAAACAACAGTGTCGCAAGTCTCATTCTCGATTGGTCGTGACAAAATTAAAAAACATAAGTCACACAACTTCCACCATGCAAAACTAAATAACCCTTACATATTTCCGTTTAGTTTTATAATATTCAAAATTTGAGTTTATGTCCCCATTTGGACTGTCAGCCAAGTCCACCGTTAGGACGAGACCCAAATCCTCTTCTGGACAATATGGAGACCTAAACTCAAATTTCTAAGACCTTAAAACTAGATAACCCTTTTTTTATTATACTGTTAATATTGTTCAAATACCATTTTGGAGAGTATGGCTGGTGTGGAAGATTGAATTACTGGTTTGAATCTGTTGCATGAATACATACTAGTCCAAATGGTGACGGTTGATTTCTGTGTGTTATGGTGTACTTTGGAGTGTCTATGTCGTTCTGATTTGCTCCAACATGACAAAGACGCAACACCGGTTTTCGGAGTGTCCATACTCCTTAGTTGGTTTGAATAAAGTCAGGGGCAGATCCAGGAGTTATAGTCAGAGGGGGCTTAAAAGGCACTGAGAGAGGGCTTGAGAGTAGTGGAAAAAGTAAAATTAATGTCATTCGAACCAAGGATCTCCTGGATAAAACATTGATAGTTTACCAACTGCTCTACTAAGTTGTTGCAATATAAATAGTTATTACTAAAAGTTTGACGAATTCTTCAAACAATACTATAACAGGGAAAAAAAAAAACAGAAATCCAGTGGGGGCTTGAACCCTCACACCTCTGGATGTGGATCCGCCCCTGGATATAGTACGTAAGTTTTGCGAGTGTCAATGGAAACATCAATCAGGTCATTTAGTTCCATGGAAAATAGAGAACAAAATATAGTATGGAAATTAATTAATGTAGGGAACAAAATATAGTATGAAAATTAATTAATGTGCTCCACAATCTCTATTAGTTTAATAGTGATGTGCCATCATATTGTTCTCTTTTCTTGGAAACCTACTTCTAGTTTATAGGAACTCCAACAAAACCAACTTTCCAACTATCAAGTTTCAAATAATTTCTACTTGCCAAACATGGATGGATAAATTACAAGGGAACTCATTAGCATCTACTTCATTTTGGTTGGCATGCAAAGAACTTCACCTTGATTTCAACTTAGTTTCAGTTGTGATTTTGGTTTGTCGATTAGCTTGGGACTAATTGTAAGAGAACAACTTAATGATCTTAAAAGGACAATGTCATATTTCACTGGCTCAACTTGCTAATTATCCTATAGCTACTAGTTTAGTAGATATTTACCACCTGCAGTCATCTTTTTTCTAACACCGCCATGTTTATTCAATCTCAACTCCTCGTCCTTGACCATTTATGGACTTAAGGCTAAGATTGATAAGACATGATAAGGTTGATAGGATAGAGTCAGCTTGTTGGTTTAATATGGGTTATGGTTGATGGACTAGTAGTAGTTTGTGGGGGTTAGGGATTGATGCTTTATCGTTGGTTTTATTTGGTGATGGTGGTAACAACAATGATGAAGGATGACCATTGGTGAACGAAGGGGATGTGCTTCGATGAAGATAAACAATGGAGACTTTCCAACATAACCTTTACCCTTTTATTTTTGAACATATCAAATGGGATAAAGTGTTGTTCTGTGTTAGCGAACCTTTTTGGATTTGAGAGTGGGAAATTTAATAAATTTAAGAAATAGATCGTTTCAAAGGAGGAATAAATCTTCTTAGTTCCTGAATTCTCAGTTAATTCCTGCCAAATGTCCATTTGATAACCTTAAACTGTTCTCTAATTCCAATTCATTGCCTCATGTCTACCTATCTAGGAGCTCTAATTCTCTACATCCTGCCCAAGAATATAGGAATTGACCAAGAGTTGAAAACAAGAAAAGAATTTGGAAGGTTTGTTCGGAATTGAGGAATTATAATGGGTTGCCAAACTAGTATTTGGCAGAATTAGATACTAATTTCTCATCTTAGTTTCAAAACCCAAACGTTACCTAGTTAATAGATGCTGTTACCCCTGGAAAGTTCTCTTGCCAACAGTAGGACTGCAGGAGAATCTATTTCCCTTCGCAATTTTAGGATGTTTAAAAGAGATTTTGCTATTGGGAAGAACTATTTTAGCATAGAGTGGGAAATTCAATTACTCTACACTTGGGAAGGAGAAAGTAACTTGAGTGTCTGAAGGTACATTATTGGAACGGCTAAGCTCTTTTATGATGCATCTGAGTGGTCCCTTGTGATGCCAATTTACCACTTGTTTGTGGGCCAACTACTTGTTTGTCTATTGATTGGTCTTCAATCAACCTCACCGGTACCTTATCCCTTGTATGTATACAAATAATCAATAAGCCAAGTAGCCTATGATGCTAACAGTATTATTCTCCAACCACTTTGATGAGCATGCAATATTGATGATGCCATATATCATATGGCAGTAAATCCCCACCATTAATATTTTTTGTATGTGACCTAAAATGAATAGAAAAGTCAACAAGTACTGGCCCAAGTGGTCGGCACTTGATGACATAAAAGTGACTGGAAAACCAGTCAGAGGTTCAATACCCCGGGTTCGAACCACAATTACCTATTTGCAAAAAAAACAAAGAATAGGAAAAAAGAAACAATGAATTCTTCCACATCACATATCTCATGAATCATGTATCTTGACTTTTTTGAGTTTTGTGATTACGATTGGCGAATTATTATTTTCGGCTCGTCACTTGGGAAGATTTAGTTTTTCACTAGGTATATTTTCTTTTCTTTGTATATATATATATTTTAATCCTTTTCTGTTTCTTGTTAAGAACCCAATGGATATGATAGTTCATTATTTTAGTTATCTTTTAATATGACCAATGGTGCTGAAGGACTCTTGATATTATTAGCACCTGCACCAGATATTACTTCTAGTTAGAATTGAGTTGGTTATCATAAATGAAAGTCCAGTTTGTTACGAGCACACTAAACATTTTGAAATTGTATGACTTCGTAAATAGTGTACACATAATAAATCAAGATATCTGTGATGAAGCTCTTTATTTTTTATAAGCAGAGGAATGAATATTTTATCAATTTGTGTGTGTTTCTAAAACACATAGAACATGACCAATAGTGTTGATTATGATTGATATTCCCAGCTCCATCTTGTCCTTCCTATTAAAAAGCAAAGTGGTATTTTAATGGTTGTACCACCAAATATAGGTCCTATATATGGCACCATTAGAAATTAAAATTTTCAAAATGCAACGTTCGATGTGTGTATGATTGTTACTTAGCTAGGATGTATTCGCAATAAATACTTTTAAATATATTCATGTAGCTTGGCACGTTCATGCACACACCATTTCCTCTCTTATGGTGTGTGTACTGTGTGTGTGTGTGTGTGTGTTTTGCATGATCTATTATAGCGAATACACAGGGTTATGAGTGAAACATCTTCCCAGTTGGGGACCAGTCAAGCTGTCAAGACCTGTGCATCACTAGAGAAACACCTTACTGATGGAACTTGTCAACTCCAGAAAGTTCTTGATGAGTCCATGGTTATGGTACTCCCACGTACCATTGCTTAGAAACAAAGGCTGGGCAATCCCGACAGATACCCATCACTTGGAATACTCTAATCACCTAATTTTAGCTAGTGGAATGGTCCTTAAAGTCGCCTTATTTTTTCAATGAGTTTGAGGATCATATGCGGATTTAGATAGACAGGATAAAGGAAGGAACAGGGAAGGTTGGGCAATGTAGACAAACCATTATTTGATAGAAACGTGAATATTCCCTTGCCTCACAAAATATATGCCCACTGGAATCCACCATGTCATCTCACTTGAAAATCATGATATACAAGTATACAAAGCACCATATGGTAGGCCCACATTTGGATTTTACCTCCAAGATGAAGATCCTATTGATTCTAATTGGCAGGTCGGGAAGAATCTCGACAAGTCGATGATTATCGCACTCGTACATTGTTTAGTACCAAGGGATGGCATAATCCAACTGATACCTGTCACTTGGAATGCTATAACCACTGAATTTCTGCCGGGGGATAGTTCAAAAAGTCACTTTTCTTTTCTATAAGTACGAGGGAAATATGAAGGATTTAGAAAGACATGATAAAGAAAAGAATACTCCGAGGAAAGGTTGGGTGATGCAGAACCATTTGATAGATCATTAAACTTACAGTAAATTGCAAGCAAAGAATAATGTTTGGTAAAATTCCATAGAAGGAAAAACGCCCATACTAAGGGCAATAGGGCATTGCAGTTGAACCGCTTCTAACCCGTGTTATGTACTTTAAAAAAAATCAAAAAAAGTTGTTGAAAAAAGAGTTGAAATGCCCTTAGCAAGGGCATACGATAAACAAAAGTCTATGTACTTTCCAATTTTTTGTATTTTTTATTTATTTTAAAGGTACATGAAGACACTTACGGAAAAAAAAACGTCACAACTAACATTATACACTCTTACCCAGTGCCGGACTTTAGATTTTGATAGCTGAGACGAACTCTAAAAGTGATGCCATCAAAACTTAATGTTCATATTATATTATTTTTACAACTAACATTATACGCTCTTATTACCAAGGGCATATGGTATCTTTCTTTGTTTATTTTATTATTTTTCTTTTTATTTATCATTGTTCACTGTTATTTTTTTAACTACCATTATTTTTTTTATAAAGAAACTCCTATTTAAACCACCACACCTAACTTCTTAAAAAAATTACGACCATTTAAAAAAAATTAAAAAAATCAAAACAAAAGATACGCCCTTGGCAAAGGCTTTTCTTGCTCCAAATACGTCCTTACTAAAGGCGTTTCTTTTAAATGAATAAAAATGGTGGTGGCAAAGAAACACCCTTAGTAGGGCGTTTTTAGCGCAAGAAACATCCTTGCCAAGGGCATTTTAATTTTTTAATTAATTTTTTTAAATGTTTTTGTTGGGTGGGAGGGTTTAGTATAGGAATCAAGTAGAACGTCCTTACTATTGGCGTTTTGATTCTTTCTATAGAATTTTGGCAAAAAAAATTTCTCTGGCTGAAATTTTCAAAAATTTCTATGCTCTGGGTGAAAATTTCTGGAAACATGAATATTCATCACCTATTGTAGTGTTTAGGACCACCTACTTATGGTACATGTGATTTTCACGATGTACTATGTGCCCTACAATTGGGCCCCATCTAGATTTTGCCTCTGAATTGAAAATGCTATTGATTTGGTAGCTTATAGCTTCAAAAGCTGATATTAATAGTGACACATGATTTACCACTGAACGGGATATGCAACACATTTTATTTTAGCTGATATAGAATCACTATTTGATCTGTCAGTCTTGGTCATCCGTTATTTTTCTAGTGCACATATGAACTTAGCTAAGATCCTTTAGTCATCATTATTAGATCTCTACTATTCCCTAGTTCCCTACTATTTTCTCCCTTGTAACTTACAGGTAGGATATGAAAAGTAGAGGGGTTAAAAATCCTCCTCTATGAAAACTTCACGTTAGAAGTTGGTATTTTTGTCTCTATTTTTTGTTGATCTGAATGCTGATTGTAAGTTTAAAAGCAAGCTGATTATAATTAGTTTATATTTTTATCTTAACTAAACAATCAACATAAATTCCATCTTTCTTGTTGACCTGAACGAAGATTGGTACTTTTCAACTAGAAGTACTGGACATTAATTCAAATAAAAGCCTATCCATCTTACTCATAATTCACAAAAGCCGTTGCCCTAATTGTTTGAAGCTTGCTTCTTATATTATGACTAGCTTATTAGATTTGAAGTCATTGCCTCAAACGGATACGTTCATCCATCCATTGTCATCTATATAATCTACGTTCTTTCATGTGTACATTTTTGCTGAGAACTTGCTTATGGTTTATGCTAAGCATTGACATGTATGGATGACATTAATGGCACTCTTATGATATGTTTAGTTGACTACTGAAGTAAGCTTATCTCAGTTTATTTGTTCTGCATTTGATACAGAAACTTTGACTCAAGTTAAATTAGGCAGGGACTTGATCATGTCATCAGCAGTCACTTAAATGTGGAAATAAATTTTAATTGGTTTTAACCACAAACCAACCCTCTATGTAGATTTTGGTTTTACATGAATACTGTCCATTTTTCGGTAGTAGGTGGCCGCCACCATACTGGAGCTAGCATTGATCATATCTTCACTAATAGCCTTAATCCAAGTTCTCTGTCTCTTCCTTATTCTACTAGCCTTTTGGTAGGATCCTACTATGCAGCAGACCTGTCATTCTCCTTGTATGTTCGTACTTCATGCAAACTTTTTGAGTGAGATTTCGTTTATTATTGGCTAGATTTGGTAGTTGATGGGAAGTTCCCCAGCCTTCACATTAAAAAAAAAAAGCTTATTGAGGGAGATCTAAATTTCCCCATCTTTTGCTCAACTAAAGCTAAATATAAATATTCAAGTTTTTTTGCATATAAGTACCTTAAATCTACCATAAATTTAAGTAAATCCTTAATTCTTATTAATTTCTTAGAAGTCCCTTAAATTATAAGAACGAGAGTTATGAGTTCCCTTTAAAAACTAACTTAAACCTTGGATTGAAGGTATAAAAAGACTATATAGCCCTCGTCTTCTTCCTTATTTTCTTCTCTCTAACCCAAAGCTGCAACATTCCAAAAGCAAAATCTCTCGTGTCGACGCCTTCCTCGGCATCTGTGTCGGCACCCCCCCCCCCCCCCCCCCCCCCCTTTCAAACCAACCTCTCTCATCGTCCTCCCCATCTAGTATCTTTACTCTTGGGTTATTTTCTTGTATGGTCTTCAAAAAGTTGACTCCCCCCCTTTTTTAATGGAACTTTATACAGGCTCATTTATGAGTTCATGATATTCAAACTTCAAAGCGTAAAATCTTTTAGGTGGATCCTGAAATGGTTCGCCTCCAAACACTGAAATTTTGTAACAGGTATTAGTTAAATTTGGAAGTTATTTCAATATGTTCTTCATCTGCATTTTTTGAAAGTAGGTAATTGATGGATTTAGTAAAGATTTAGCTTTCTTGTGTTTTATCAATTTTTTGAACTGAAAATCTTGAAATTGGAATTGAATTATGGTTTATAGTTTCTTCTTTCATCCTTCTTCTATTTTGGGAATTTCATACAGTGAGGATTTGGCTATTATGCATTGTTCTTCTTTTTGTGTGCTTTATTCTGTTTACATACCAATCTATAAGCTTTCCCTTCTTAGTATGTATGGTTTGCACCAAGTTTTTTTCGTTCCTTGGCGGGTGGCTGGGATCCCAAATATTCTTTGAAATTTTCTTTGGACAAGTGGAGACTTCAACTGGAACTGTCGCAATAAAGACGTTTTTTAAAGAAAAATAGAAGAGACATGTTGCCGTCTGCTGCCGAACAAATTTATCTTTAACTAATGGCATAAAATAGCAAACAACCATAAAGAAAGTGTGGTGATCTTCTCATTTCAAAGTTAAAAAAATCATATTCTTTTAAGAAAGAAACAAAAAATGGTGATCATAGTTATAATTCTTTTGGAAACAATTGAGTTACTAGGAGGGACAGGAGAGGAGGAGAGATTGGAACTCATGGAGGAAGGTTTCATTAGCAAATACGGGTTTCTACAGGGGCAAAGAAGAGGAGGAATATGAGGCAAATTGGCCAAAAAATTGTAGCTCTATTTCTAGTAATTTGAGGGACTTTTAAGCAATTGACAAGATTTATGGGATTTTTTTTAAATATAGTAGATTTAACTTTTAAGGGACTTAATATGCAAACAAAACCTTTATTCAGTACTTTCTCTTAGTGTATACTTCCTTTGGGCGTGTCTGTGGTTGCCCAGAATTGTGACCCATAAAGCATTGCTGGTCATATGAATGGTCATTCTAAAGTTCTACGACTTCATCTCTAAATGTGCAACCATATGGATTCTCAAATTACTTGTCCTATTCAATCATCGATATATCGTTCGTCTTTAATTCTATGGACAATATCCTCTTAATCTTCGTGATGAAACTCTGGGAGTATATCTGTTTTTCCCAAAACCTATGTACCCCCTATCATATAAAAATATGGGTTCCATTGATTGTGAGTGTTATTTTTTAAAGTAACATGTCCCCTCTCCTATCGCTCTTGGATATCTCTTAGCCATTAAGATTGATCATTATCTTCAATCTTCTTGCATTTGCTAATATGACACTTTTTAATTATGTCGTTATCCTGTTAACTAAAATATCAATTTTTTTATACTTGAGAATTAGAGCTTCAAGTCTCATCAGTATTTCAGCAAAGTTCATACTAGATTAGTGTTCAGTAATTATTTCTAAAATTGGGTTCTTGTACTTCATTAGGTGAGGGCAGTTTGGCAATCAAAAACTCAAAAAGGCAAACTCCAAAAACTTAAAAGGTTGATATTAAGTGCTATAAGCCTATAATAGACTATAAATAAACATGTCACATTCTCCACTTTTAATCCCACTTTGGATGAGTTTTCATCCAAAGCAGAACATTTTGTTATTATTTCATTGGAACATTTATTACTGACTTCTGAGTTTTGGGTGTTACTGGAGTTTCTCTTTGACTTGTAATAAAGGATATGATTTTTGTTAATGTTACATCCAACATGGCCCTTAACATAGCTGATTAGAAGAGAAGTTCAAATAGCCGACCGCCAAAAAATTAGAATAGAGGCTTTCTTCTTCTTCTTCTCGCCTTTGACTTTTGGGTTGCCAAAAGCGTGGGCACTGAACGAAAAACATTTTAGCCATCTCCTAAAAGCTGGCAGTTGGTTTACAACAGCCATCATTTTCTTTTTTCTTGTTTTGGCATAACCAGATTTGAAGTTTCAATAAAGAGCCTTTTGTGCTCCTTTTGACGGTCCAACTCCATTTGCTACATCAGTTCATCTATATACTCTTTTTGAGACTTTCAGAAAACCTTGGATGTTTTAATTGCGTAACCAATATAGCTTCAGGTGTCATTACCCTCATTGGCTTTCTAATCCATTTTTTTTTCTCGTTTAGTGTTAATCTACTAGAGTTGGAGTTGGGATGACGAAGGTGATGTTTTTTCCCCCATTTTGTTTGGTTGTTCTCTACTTGAAGACCTTAATAGAAGCTGTTTGTGACCGACTGAATATGCATCATCTGCTAATTCTTGGAGTTTAAACTGTTTGTTGATGTGTAGATGTCAACTTTAGCTCATTTTATTCTCTGTCTACTCATGTTTAAACAGGCGGTGGTAACTAAATGGACAATTCAACATATATTGGATGCTCCTACAATTGCACAGAAAATACCAAATTCGGGATCTCATTTACTATTTTGTTCGGTGGACTAGCTTTAAATCGGAGTCCACTTTGACGCGAGAAGCAATGCACCAGCAAAAATCCAGTTTGATGCAATTTTCAGTCATGTGAGAGTTCGTGTTTCTTTCATGACTACATTCCAGCTTCACAAACATGGTCTGCCAGTGGAGAGGAGTGATACTCAGATCATGGTTACAAAAAGGACATCTAGTAGTTGATTGGCACAAACTAGGGTTCCGGCTCTTTCTGAACGGGAGCAGATTTGCTGTTCCATTTATCCTGTTCCAATTCTATGTCCCTCCCTATTACATGTGGGCCATAGGAGTAGCAAGTGGATGGTGGCCCGCATGTAATAGAGAGGGGGACATAATTGGAACAGAATAAATGGGACATCGGATCTGCTCTCCTATGAACTTAACGAAACTCTCTGCTGAGTGACCTCCTCCAGATTGAAGAAGTCATGTTCTCCACTTGAGGGATTCAAGAGATGATCCAGATGTCAAGTTTGCTGCATCTTTGTAGCCTGAGCTCACCTTAGCTGTGTACTCAAACCTCTTTCTTTGCCAAATGTGGTCTACTGAGCTAAACTATGGAATTTTAGGAGTACATTGATGAGCTATTTTTTGTAGACTAGCATCAGGTTGGTTATTAACAAAACGGGCCTCCTTGGTTCATTATGATGGCTCTCCTATGCTCTTCTTGTGGTGGACAAATTGTTGAGATGGTCACTAGTATTGTTACTATTTGTAACCTTGTTCTTTAATGCAATTTTCAGTTATTTGCATCATATTTTCATTGAACTCCAATAGCTATAGTAGATGGCATTTCTATCCATAAAGTTCCTGTGGAATCTGACTCTTGACCCTTGTTAGCAATTCGGCAAACGGAAAAATTTTGGGACGGCAAAAGTACGAGTATAAATCGGCTAGTTAATTTTTTTTGTCAAATATTCGAAGAATGTAAATATTGAGGTTAGAAAGTTCACATTATTAAATTAAATATGTTGTTAAATCTGGTTAATCAATTAAACAGGTTTCTACAACGATTTTTTTCCCCCAAATTTTTCAATAATTTATATGGAACATGTTTTAAATTTTGCATGCTTAAAATTACGTACTAATTTGAATCTTGCAAAAATACGCAAGTATTATACGTTTCTGGAAGTTACAAAAAAAATCAATTATAATACGAGTTTTATTCGGGTGATTTACAAGGCTATTGACATGTGATTCTGCCTATGAGGTGTTTGGTCGACTATAATGGAATTCATACAAAATATTTGTTGCACTATTCTACCCTTACCTATCTTTGGTTTGATGTAGAGGGTGAAACTGGTTTAACAAATGTTGTATCAAATTTTCCAAGTACCAGTACAAAATAACTATTGTTGATTTGTTGCGATCAAAATAGTTGCAACACTATTTACGTAAATATTAATAAAACCATTTATATAATTTCAACTCACTCTTTTATACTAGTTACAACCAAACATTATTAAAAAAAAGGCTTAATTGTACTTTGCTACCCTCAACTATTACCATTTTTCAACTTTGTACCCTAAACTATTTTTTGTAACAATTTGGTACCCAGATATTATTTTGGACTAAAATGCCCCTACCCCTACCCCTAACCCTCCCCCCCTGCACGCTCCGGCCGCCCCCCCTGCTCACTCCGGCCGCCCCCCCCCCCCCCCCTGCTAGCTCCGCCCCCCCCCCCCCACCCCCCCCTGCTCACTCCGGCCGCCCGCCCGCCCCCGCCTCTCCCCTAGGCCGCGGCAGCACGGGAGGAGGGGGGCTGGGGAGGGAGGGCGGGGCGGGAGGCGGGGCAGGGGGTGGCCGAAGGTAGCAGGGGGGGGGGGGGGCGGGGGGCGGGGGGGGGGGGGGCGGAGCTAGCAGGGGGGGGGCGGCCGGAGTGAGCAGGGGGGGCGGCCGGAGTGGGGAAGGGGGTGGAGGGAAGGAAGAGGGAAGGGCATTTTCGGCATTTTTGAAAAATTAGGTATCAAGTTGAAAAAAAATAATAGTTGAGGTACCAATTTGTTACGAAAAAAAGTTTATGGTATCAAGTTGAAAATGCGGAATAGTTGAGGGTAGCAAAGTGCAATTAACCCTAAAAAAAAAAAAATTCTTCTCCTTTCCCAAGGGAAGCATCATAATTACATTGTTTTGGGCAATGGATTTTTAAATACCAAGACATCATTTATATATATGCAATCAAACAATATTTTGCAACAACTTATAAAAGAAATGTTGCATGAGATTTTTCATTTATAGGCAACCAACTAGCCTTTTAATGGAACAAACAAATCAAAGTTCTTGTGCCATATGTAGTTAATGAATATAAACTATTTTTTTGGCAAAAGAGTAGTTATAACTAGAGAAAAAATGTGAAATAAATTCTCAGTCACGATATAAATTTTGTTGCAGTCTTGTTTCAAAAATGGACTAGACGGATACGAATTCGGAGTGTCAAATGAGACATCCTTCGGATATCGCATCAGATTCAGATATTAAAAAAAATCGGACACGGATACGAATATTATCTTATCCGTACCGTTAAGCATCCATTGATACCCCTAGGAACAACCGTTATCTAATAAAGCCTTGTAAAATTTACCATCAAATTCTTCCATAATTTAGAAAAAAGTCAATTCCGTATTTGTTTTATATTCAAATCTTTCATAATTTAACCCAAAAAAAAAATCAAAAATAGCTAGGTGACTTTCCTATGGGGTGAGCAAAATACCGTTTAGTCTAAAGTGTAAACCGACCCGACCCAACCCAAGCCGAATAAGCTAATCAGGTCGGATTTTAAATTTTCGGATCGGCGGTCGGTTTACCCACACCAAATAAATCGGTTATCGGATCGAGTTACGGTTTTCTACCCGACACGACAACCAATATGTTGAATTACTAAAACACCCCTGATTATTTATAATTCTCCCAATAAAACTAGGGGTGGGCATACGGGTCCAGGACCCGCGGTTCCGACCCGGCCCGAACCGTATATTGGTCAAACGGGACGGGCCGGGGCGGGTCGTGTGATACTAACGGGGCGGGACGGGTCCTATTTTCAAAATAAACGGGGCCCCGAACCGACCCGTTTCTAGGAGTATGATTTTTTTTTTATCAATTATGATTTTTTTCATACTATAATTTATAAATAATAGCACACGTTATTGTTTAGTAAACAAATTCTAGAAATTGAAAAAACATAATACTTGTTTTGTTCTTCTAGATAATAGAACATGTGTAAATGTTTACTATTCTATAATTTTTTGAATTTTTTTTGGATCCGTTTGGACCCGCGGGTCGGCTCGGTTTGGATCCGTTTCGAACGGGTCGAATCCGTACCGGTTCCAATAATTTTTGGACCCGTCCCGCCCCGCCCCGCCCCGCCCCGCCAATTAACGGGTCCGGTCCGGATCCATAAAATTTGGACCCGGCCCGACCCGTGCCCACCCCTAATTATAAAACCCCCTCTCGATTTAGGAGCCCCTGGTCGACGTGGTCGCCTACTTCGGTCGATCCATCCGTCGGCATAGGTCAGTCCTCTCTCTCGTTTGATTTGTTCCAATTCGAAACCCTAATTTCGTCGAAACCCTAATTTCGTCGAGAACCCTAATTTCTTCACCAGACACTTCTTATTTGTGGGGTTCGGATCATCGGATCGATGGCGGTCGCCGCCCCGGGGCAGCTGAACCTGGACGAGTCGCCTTCGTGGGGGTCGCGGAGCGTCGACTGCTTCGAGAAGCTGGAGCAGATCGGGGAAGGAACTTATGGGTCGGTGATACTTCTATATTATTTTCCGGTGTCAGCAACTCTCTCAATTCTTCTATATAACAGTAGTAATACACAGAGACACGGACACGGAGACGATACAGACACAGACTGATTTTGTGGCGTTTGCTGTGTCCAGTATGTCGGCATTGTACCAGTTTTTGGAGTGCTTGCACTTCCGAGACCCGATAATTTACGGTTCCTATATGCCACTAATTTACGGTTCCTATATGCCACTAATTTAAATTGCAAATTTCGGATATCAGATTTGGATATCGGATTCGGATATCCAAAATTTTATATATATTTAGTCTAATATTAATGTAATATATATTAATTACTAGAGACGATTAAATAATTTTCTTCTCAACCGAGCTTTACATAATTCAATTCATTTATTACCTTTATGCCACTATATATTTAATATAATGTATATATAATAGTAATATATTAATTATCATTTACACCAGAAGATGAAATGGCTCAAATATGTATATATATATATATATATATATATATATATATATATATATATATATACACACACACACACACACACACACACATATATATATATATATATATATATATATATATATATATATATATATATATATATATATATTGTAGCTCAAATTGAGAATTCTTGAAATTTTTAACATAGGATGAAAGGGCTCAAAATAGAGCAATATATAGAGCAAATCAGTTGAGCAATTTTGAAATTTCCAATAGAAGACGAAAGGGCTCAAATAGAGCAACTGAAATTGGTTTTCGGATATTCGAATAACAACTAAAATTTTAATATTTTGCATTTCGGATATTCGAATAATGACATTCGAATATTTTTAGTTGATCGGATCGGATATTATCCGATGTCCGCTAAACTAGACGAATACGAATTCGGAGTGTCAAATGAGACATCCTTCGGATATCGCATTGAATTCGGATATTAAAAAAAATCGGACACGGATACGAATATTATCTTATCCGTACCGTTAAGCATCCATTGATACCCCTAGGAACAACCGTTATCTAATAAAGCCTTGTAAAATTTACCATCAAATTCTTCCATAATTTAGAAAAAAGTCAATTCCGTATTTGTTTTATATTCAAATCTTTCATAATTTAACCAAAAAAAAAAAATCAAAAATAGCTAGGTGACTTTCCTAAGGGGTGAGCAAAATACCGTTTAGTCTAAACTGTAAACCGACCCGACCCAACCCAAGCCGAATAAGCTAATCAGGTCGGATTTTAAATTTTCGGGTCGGCGGTCGGTTTACCCGCACCAAATAAATCGGTTATCGGATCGAGTTACGGTTTTCTTAATCGGTTACCGACCCGACACGACAACCAATATGTTGAATTACTAAAACACCCCTGATTATTTATAATTCTCCCAATAAAACCCCCCTCTCGATTTAGGAGCCCCTGGTCGACGTGGTCGCCTACTTCGGTCGATCCATCCGTCGGCATAGGTCAGTCCTCTTTCTCGTTTGATTTGTTCCAATTCGAAACCCTAATTTTGTCGAAACCCTAATTTCGCCGAGAACCCTAATTTCTTCACCAGACGCTTCTTATTTGTGGTGTTCGGATCATCGGATCGATGGCGGTCGCCGCCCCGGGGCAGCTGAACCTGGACGAGTCCCCTTCGTGGGGGTCGCGGAGCGTCGACTGCTTCGAGAAGCTGGAGCAGATCGGGGAAGGAACTTATGGGTCGGTGATACTTCTATATTATTTTCCGGTGTCAGCAACTCTCTCAATTCTTCTATATAACAGTAGTAATACACAGAGACACGGACACGGAGACGATACAGACACAGACTGATTTTGTGGCGTTTGCTGCGTCCAGTATGTCGGCATTGTACCAGTTTTTGGAGTGTTTGCACTTCCGAGACCCGATAATTTACGGTTCCTATATGCCACTAATTTGTATTATATGATTGCATACACGAAATAACTAAATTAGTTTGTTACGTAATGTTAGGATGTCTAACAGCTAAATGTCTTTGGAGGATACGTTGCTGTGGGGAAGATGTCTAACGACACTATAGCCACTCATAATGTGGTGCGTTGACAATGTAGCCGTGACTCGTGAGAGACACAAGCGTCCATATGTGCCAGTCTTGGTGGGTGTAGTAGGGAGCTGATTTCGTGGCGTGGGCTGGTGGCGAGTAAGAGAACAAGAAGGGGTCTCGAGAGTAGAATGCGCTTACAAGGGAAGAGAAGCTCTCTCCCATTGAGCTTAGATGGGAGATAGTGTGGTTTCTTGTTTGGTTCTATAGTTAACTCCCTATATTGATCAGGACTACATGGAATTAGTGAATGTGGATGTACTGCTGACCTGTTTAAGAACCGGCTAGCCGGTAACAAGAGCCAAAAAGATTTGGGGAAAATTTTGTACGACACCCTCCAACTTTTCTAATGTTCCTAAAGCTCCATGGTGGGAAGTCCATTTCTTACTATAGAGAAGACCATACACGACGTATAGGTAGGAAAATAAATGTTGAAGGGCTATTTTACCCCGTCATAGATGCAGTCTTCTGACTACATGTATGGATCTCGTCTACATTTACAATGAGGCCACTTTTTCATCCGGCTTACTTGATGGTTCAAATGTCTACCCGAAACCAATGAACTTTTGCTCTTGCCAAAAAAGTATGACAAAAGCTGGCGTGACGTTTGGTTGCCCCTTCCACCAAAGAATTAAAGGTGATCCGCATCTGCATCCAAAGAGGTTCTCTTTGAGATGATAGCAAAGTTATTAAAGGCACGCGAGGCACACGAGGCTCTAACCTCAGCGCCCCAGTACACGAGGAGCGAGGCTTCCTTCATAAGGTGTACGCCTTTTGGAGCTTCATGGTAAGGCTCATGCCCAACTGAGGCGCGCCTTATGTATATACTGAACTTTACATTTTCTTTTATATGTTTATTTTAATAACCAATGAATTTTTGTTAATCGAGCAAGAACAACCTTTCGGTCTATCAGTTATATGCAAAGAGAGAAATGGATATCTTACAAAACAAAAGTTATTTTTTTCCTTCCCTAAAATCTTCGACCTGCTCTTTGTCTATCTCCTTTTATTCTTCTTCTTTCATTTTTGTTCTGCCATACCCTGAAAATCTAATGCTTTATTTATCTTTATTTTTATGCTTTTTTTTTTCCTTCTTCTTCTTGCTTAATTTTCTTGTTTAATTTGATGTTGCTTTTGACTCCTTCATTGCTCACCGACCAGAACATTCTTCATTCCTGCTGTAACCCAACCGTTCTTTTCTGGTCTTCTTTTACTTCCCTCCTTAGAAGCCAGACCTTTAGGTCTTCCTACAACACAAATAGTTTTTTTTTTAGTTGATATGATTATTGAATTGAAGTCTGGTATGTCCACTTTCAATTTCTACATATAGTCGCATATGATTTAGAAATATATGCCTTGCGACTTTACACTCTGCGTCGTGGTGCTCCTTGTGTGTTTAGTAACTTTGGCCGATCGGTATGAAGTTCTTACATATTCTAACTGGCGTATGGCATCCATTTGTGTATACATATTGATAGATTGTTCTTGTTTCTTACATATATAGGATTTGAGATCTTGACGGAGTGATGGATGATACAAATTGAATTTCATATTAGTTTAAGATCTGTACATTGACTCTCATTAACATTTTCTTTAGGCTGTGTGCTTCCTATGCTTATATTTTTATGATCATTTGGAATTCTGTGTATTATCATTAAAGGATCTCCTCCTAGGAGAAGGTTAACACTTATAACTCTATTAGCCTACCAACTGCCCTTGAAATTTAGTTCAGTGCCCAATAAGGATGGGGATAGAGGTTAACTAACCTCCTAGGGGTCAAGGATCCTTTTTATTGTCTTGATGTTTTGCAATACTGCAGGGCTCCTTGGTTACAAATTATTTCCTTGGGTTATTTTTAAGTTCGAAAGCTCATCATGCAGATGCATCAAGACTCATTTTTTTTTTAATTTTCGTGTACCATTAGTTGTACTCATATTGTTAACATGGCCTCTTGTTGGGGTTTTAAGCATCTAGTTGTTTGTTGCTGCTTATCGCCACTGTTTCTTCTTCTTTAATTTGTCATTAATTCTCTATCTGGCATTGGGGGTATTGCAGACAGGTGTACATGGCAAAAGAAATAAGGACTGGGGAAATAGTAGCACTGAAAAAGATTAGGATGGACAATGAGAGAGAAGGGGTGTGTTTTTTATTTTCTTTGTCATATATAATACATTTATTTATTTTGTATTTGTACTATCATTATGCATGTGACTGAATTACATAACTCTGCAGTTCCCCATTACAGCAATACGAGAAATTAAAATTCTGAAGAAGTTGCATCATGAAAATGTAATACAGCTGAAAGAGATTGTAACTTCTCCAGGTTGCTCTCCTGACCAAGACACCTTTTATTAGCTGTTCCACGATGTGTTCTTACAGGAGAAAAACTTTCATACAGTAGGGGGTATCAAAGTTTTGATACCCCCTATGTATGACAGGTGGGGCCCCTCAAAATTTATGTGTGTATATATATATATGTACACGTTTTACGAAGCAGGAGGGGCCCACCTGTCATACATAGGGGGTATCAAAATTTTGATACCCCCTACTGGATCAAAGTTTTTCCCGTTCTTACAGTCTTATTTTGTTAGTATAGTGGAAAAAGGTTGTAATACGTTTCCTAACCTTTATTTCATAAAAAAATCCAGGTCCTGAGAAGGATGAACAAGGAAGGCCAGGTGCATTTTCTTGTTTCTATAAGTTCTCAATGCTGTTAAATTGATTTTATTGTAAAGTGATCATTGGACACTAGGAAATTCTTGGACTGACTTTAGGTTTTATGCCTTGCAATTTCTTCTGTGGTGCAAGATAAATCTAATGGTTTTTTATTTTCATGGGAAGCCAGATGGCAACAAATACAAAGGCAGCATCTATATGGTGTTTGAATACATGGACCATGATCTAACGGGTCTTTCAGATCGTCCTGGTCTGCGGTTTACTGTACCTCAGAGAAAGGTATCATTATTTCTTACAATTGTTTGCTTTTTTTGTTACTTCTGTTTGTTGTCTACTAATGTTTGTTTTGAATTTTTATTATTATAATAGTGTTATATGAGACAGCTGTTAACTGGACTGCATTATTGTCATGTGAATCAAGTCCTTCATCGTGACATAAAAGGTTATTACTATAACTGTGTTCAATGTTTGTCGACCATTCTTGTTTCTGTAGTTAGAAGTGGCTGTATGATGTTATAGTTATACTGTTATTGTTGCAGGGTCCAATTTACTAATTGATAATGAGGGGAATTTGAAACTTGCTGATTTTGGCCTTGCACGTTCATTCTCAAGTGACCACAATGGGAATTTGACAAATCGTGTGATCACATTGTGGTATAGGTAAATTTAATGGAAGTTATAATTTTAAATTAGGAAAATAATAATAATTTGGTTAACTGTTTCTCAAGAAATTTGCACCAGTATTCAGATTTATTAGGTTTAGGTACATTGATTTGATCACAGACCTCCAGAGCTCTTGCTTGGAACCACAAAATATGGTCCAGCTGTTGATATGTGGTCCGTGGGCTGTATTTTCGCAGAACTTCTCTATGGAAAACCAATCTTGCCAGGAAAGAATGAGGTAAAAGATGAATTCTGCATGGAAGTTTATTTCTTATTTATATATGTTATATTTCTTGTTGGCCCCGAAGATTTGGGATAAAGTCTTTGTTTTAACTGTGTTGTTGTATTGTGTATGTTATTTTTCATGACATGTATGTTTTTCTTTTTGAGACTAGGCCAGTCATTAACGACAGTTCCTGAACTCTGCTACTAGCACGAAGATCCTCTCTCCCATTTTTAATTTTTTGCTCGGCTGGGATTCAAGCCCACACCCATGCCCACTAACCACCCCCCCCCCCCCCCCCCCCCCCCCCCCCCCCCCCCCCCTCTCTTCTTTACCACTGCTTCCACTTGACCACCATTTGCTGGTATTCATAGACATGTATGTTACCTTTGGTTTTATGGCTATACTTTGGTGAGCAGAATCTGTTGAAATAAAAGGTAATGAAGAATGAAAATATGCATTTTGTTTTGATTCTCTATTATTTAGGTGGGAAAATTTTCAGTGATTGGCTATCGGTGCAGATATTTTGGCACCTTCCCCCTCTTTCATCAAAAGGGACCCCAATTCCTTACTGCAATTTTCTTTTACTCACTTGCCTTGAAACGATGATTTTTGTATGAGATACCTTTTGCAACCACAAACCCATAGGGCATGAGTATAAACCTTTCTCTACATTTTAGGTGGGAAAACTTTCAGTGAGTGGGAGAGGTGGTGTTATTTTGGCAGGGTTTCTCTCTTTCTACCAAAAGGAAGCAATTCATTGCTGACTTTTAATTTTCCTTCCTTCACTTGCCTTGGAACAATTTATTTAATATTTAATATTTTTTTTTTGTATTCTGTGACGACATATCTTTCACAACCATAAACTATAGAATAGGAGACGATTTCTTTTAGGACCTAGGAAAGTTCACTCTGGCATATTGTACCGGATAATGGTGTCTATAAGGGTATCCGTGTCCATATTGATTCAACATGGGTGACTACTATTGTACCCATTTGAAAATGTCTAGATCCTGTATCCATCGTGACCTTATCTGTGTTCACATTTGTACAAACATAGCTTATCACCCTTCTTCCAAGAAAAGTAGAAAATTAAGACTAATTTTAATATTGAGGCTTATTTTTATCTTCTAACAAATGTTTTGGCTGATTTGTCAAGTTAGTCTTGCTTCTGGTTTCTTATGGTCTTTGAAAATTGGAAGTATATTTAACACTGTTCCTTACTTTCTGTCTGCAGCCAGAGCAGTTAACAAAGATATTTGAGCTTTGCGGAACTCCAGATGAGATTAATTGGCCAGGCGTTTCTAAGATACCCTGGTATAACAACTTCAAGCCACCAAAGCCTATGAAAAGGCGAGTCAGAGAGGTTTTCAAGCAGTAAGCATCTATTTCTAACCTTCAGATTTTCCTTACACTGTTTAGAACTTCTATATACCATTAGATGATAGGTTTGAACTTATTAAAATTGTCAGGGACTGGACTTATATAATTTGCTTAGTTCTAAAATAGATTTATGCATGATTTGACAGTTTTGATCGCCATGCATTGGAGTTACTTGAGAGGATGTTAACACTGGATCCATCTCAGGTATATTGTTTATCGTGTCTATAGACAGTTATTGTAAATACTGGTTTTGCAGAAAATTCTTCGTTTTGCTTGTTCTGAGCTAAAATATTCAAAGTTATAAGAGTCGTGGGGATGAAAGAGAAATTAGAGAAATATATTATTGTCTGATGGGTTCTCATTATTGGTTTGTGCAGTGACAACACATTCTGAATACAACGTTTTCTCATTATTGATGTATGTGCTTATTTCTATGCAATAGTTGATATACTTTATTTAACAGAATTATATTGTTTCTATAATCCTATATGAAAGCACATTTTCATGCTATTATGCTCATTTGAAATTATGATTATTCTTCTAAGGCTCTTCGGAGATCTTATGTATTATTATATTTGTAAAATTTACCATTTAACAGCTGTCTGTTGCCATGTGAGACTACACTTGTTAACTTCTTGTAGTTTCATTTTCTCTTCAGTTTCCAAACTGTCTCCATATGCAAAGCATATCTGCGGTAATTATACTCGATGCTTTAATCATGAGCAAGAAGCCTTCTCTACTCAACATCAACTTGCTTCTCTAGTTATTCAACTTGTTCCTCTAGTTATTTGTCAAAGTTCTACCTTCTGTTATTCATACTCGCCAGCCATTGAGGCAAAATTACTCATTTAGGGAAAAAAAATCCCAAGTATGATGATGACTGAAAATAATGTTGTCCAATTTGTCTTTAGAGAATCTCTGCAAAGGATGCACTTGATGCAGAATACTTCTGGAATGACCCCTTACCATGTGATCCTAAAAGGTTTGTTTCTTTGTAGCCCTTTCTAAAAACTTTTCCTTTTTTTATCTTTTGCATTCAGTTGTGGTGGAGAGTAGTCTTGTTCAATTTCGTAACATTGGTATTGAGTCCCTTTCTATTGGCAGCTTACCAAAGTATGAATCCTCACACGAGTTCCAGACTAAGAAGAAACGCCAACAACAGAGGCAACACGAAGAGATGGCGAAGCGACAAAAGCTGCAGCACCCTCAGCCACATGCCCGCCTGCCTCCCATCCAACAAACAGGAGGCCAGCCTCACCCACAGATCCGGCCAGGTCCCAGCCAGGTTCACAACTCCCAGCCTCAGATGGCAGCTGGAGGCCCTGGTCACCACTATGGCAAGCCTCGAGGGCCAGGTGGTGGTCCAAACAGGTATCCACAAGGTGGAAACCCTAGTGGCGGATACAACCCTAGTCATCCGAATCGTGGAGGCCAAGGTGGCGGTGGCTACAACAGTGGGCCTTACCCTCCACAGGGCCGGGGGCCTCCTTATGCGGGTGGCGGAATGCCTGGACAAGGTGGCCCTGGAGGAGGCGGCGGCGGCGGCAGGGGGTACGGAGCTCCAAATTTTCCCCAGGGTGCTCCATATGGTGGTTCAGGTGGAGGACGAGGACAAAATTTGGGAAGTAACCGCAACCAACAGTATAACTGGCAGTAGCTGCATTCACTACAGGGTGTGGGTTTGTGCATTAGAGAGAGTATATATTTTATTTATCATATGCTCATCTGAAAGTGGATCTCATCTTTGTTTGGTTCGTTTCTTGATAAGGAGTTAATTTTATTGTATTTTCTAGTATATTTAAACAAAATTGAGTGCATGGGCGGATGTTGCTCAGTTCTTGGGCTTGGACAACCCTGATTAGATGGAAACTGGATGAGTTATAATAATGCTCGATAGACATGAAATTCGCACCTGGAAGAAATGACTCTGTATTGAGGTAATTCATAATAAGGTATATTTTCCTTTTTCTAACCACATTTTTGATGTTTCGTGACTTCTTACATTGCAGGCTTTGCTATCTGGTGAGTAATGGTATGTTTAATAAGGTATATGTTCCTTTCTGACCACATTTTTGATGTTTCATGACTTCTGATAAATACTGAGATTTACATTGCAGGCTTTGATGTCTGGTGTAGTAATGGTATGTATAATATAAATGTATGTATATATGTATGCTGCTTTGCCGTTGCTGCTGGTTTCCTTGAGTTATGGTTGTGGTTCTCGGGGAAGGTTTGAGTGTAATTTCCTGCGAAGTTTAAGTTTGGATGGAACTGTTTTTCGCACTGTCAATCTTTCTGTGTCTGCGCTTTCGTCTGTGATTAAATTTCTTGATTTTATTTACCTGGTGAAATCAATTGCAAGGAATAACCATGTGGCAATTTACTTTTTGTTCTCGCACGAGGCAAATTTGCTGAAATGCCGGAACCCAGGTTTGTGGAATGCTTCTCTAGTCTCGGACACGAGGATACATGATCTCAAAAGTCCACGTAGAACTCAGCTCGATTAGATTGAATTTTGAAGTGTTATATGCATCAACCTATCTCTACGAGTTTCTACGAGTTTGAGCTGCTACTTTATTCACATATCATAAACTATGTATTTGACCTGCTCTTGGGGGAACTGCAATTCGGCATATTTTTACAGCCAATACTAGTTTATATCATTATTATTTTTTTGAAATCACACGCACACACACAATTGGGGGCTCGAACCTTGCCGGCCCCGTCGGATGTCCGCTCTAATACCACTAGGCTAGAGAGCTCGGACAGTTTATATCATTATGATGAATGAGTTATATCAGAAGAAAAAAGGCATTATGATGAATTAGCCTTTACCAGTTTATAGTTAATTCTTTCTAGTTCTTTGTTGAGCATCTGTTTTTTGTGACAGCCTTGGAAGTTATACTGATTGGTAGATCAATGTGATGAAGCTGCAGTTAATCTATGCTCTGGTTCAGTTGTCTTTTTTCATGAGTTCAACTGGGATCCCCGCTATTAAGCATTCCAAATTCTCCCGAAAAGTAGCCATTGGATTTGTTTTCTTGGACCGTACATATTAGTTTCTTAACTATTTAATTTCTTACGAGATTTTGAACTAATCTCTAAGTTCTAAATATACAGAGCAAATGGCTGTTATTTCGGATGTTTAATAGCAGATATTTTGATCCCTCTTCATCTTCAGCATCCATTTGCTTTTTGAGCGGACCATAGACAATTTGCCCTTTCCATGCAAATTATAAGATGGTGACTTAAAATTACAATTCATAAAACCCTTTGCAAATAATAAGGTATACAAACCTTACTATCTTACTTGGGTAACCAAGGGTCAAGGATAAATAGGCGGACACACTATAGGACAAATGGGGTCAGCTGATCCCACTGAAAGAATTTTTTTTTTTTTTTGCTGAATATTCATGTACGTGCTGACCCAAGTCCTCACGAAAAAAAAAAAGACTATCTATTTGCGATTTGTCTACTACCAGACTCCAACAATTTTTCCGAACTTTTTTTTACATTAGAGGTTGACCCCCTTCTTAAATTCGTGCGTCCGTCCCTGCAAGCAAGCGACCTAATATGTTACTGCACCTTCCAGTTCTCTTATTGTTTCCAAGAATAAATTAACCTACCACAAGAAAGATGGAAAGATTGAGGGAAAAAAGAGATGCAGTTATGCGTCTTCCTTCCAACTCCAACAAGGTGATTGATTCATAGGAAGAGCCGATATTATCAAGATTGATAATCTGCCAATGTGACACATGCACTTAGTTCCTCTTGTCCAACATGATCAATACGGAAATAACTCACATATAAGATGGAAAGCATGCTTAGTGCTTGTTATTCGTGTTTTGCTCGTTCTATGCACACTGTTCGTGGCTATGATAGGTTGATCCTCCACGCTCAACGTGGCCCCTCGCAAGAGGTTGCGGGTGACCCTTCAAGACCGGCCCACAATAAAAGTCAAGGGACAACCAAAATTAGCTCCGAATATGGCAATCCAACCCTCATGCCGGCCTGAAACACACATCAAAGAGTAAAAGATGAGAATTATTCTGTATAATTGTAAAAGATGAAACTTCAACATGTATGTATGGCAAGGGTTATGCCAAATGATAAATAATTAACCTAGAAAGGAAGAAGCAAAGCCAAATAAATATACATAAATTAAGGCATGAAAACAACAAAAATGTCTCAACTCTTAAAGTTGGAAAAATTATAATAAATAATAATAAAAAAAATCGCCCACCGTGGGGCTCGAACCCACGACCACAAGGTTAAGAGCCTTGCGCTCTACCAACTGAGCTAGACGGGCTTCTTATAATATCAACATTAATTTATTCCTTTTCTCTTTAAAGTTTTTCCTCTTTAATTTTTTTATTTTCCTAGCTACAGATCTAATTTTATTTTTCATATATGAACAAGAGCTGGATTTGTCATTTTATACTTGGAGTTGCCACTGGATACTTTTTTTTTCTTTGTTTCCTGATACGTAATTAGTTTTTTTTTTATTTTTTATTGCCGAAGTATTTAGTTGGAACTCTTAAAAAAGAATTTATAATTTATTTCACAATTGTCCTATAGAATTTGGATCATATTTTTAGTTTACGTTTTATTGTTGATAACTTCAAATTACAATTCATAAAACCTTTGCAAATAATAAGGTATACAAATCTTACTATCTTACTTGGGTAACCAAACGACCAGGGAACGGACACACTAAAGGATAAATGGGATCAACTGACCCCAACTGAAAGAATTTTTTTTTACTGATATTCATGTACACGCTGACCCAAGTCTTCGCGGAAAAAAAAAGACCATCTATTTGCGATTTGTCTACTACCAGACTCCTACAAATTTTTTGGACTTTTTTTTTTACCTTAGATTCGTGCATCCGTCCCTGCAAACAAGCGACCTAATATGTTACTGCAACTTACAGTTCTCTTATTGTTCATTACAACAATTTTCCAAGATTAAAAATAAATTTAAAAAAAAAAAAACCCTACCACAAGAAAGATGTAGAATACCAGTTAGCAAAGCCAAGAAGTAGACAACTGAAACTTTTTATTGGAACTTATAATAGTACAGGGAAAAAAGGGTAGCAACAAACCTGATATATATATAGTTCACACGCACAGAGGCGGATCCAGAAATTATAACTGGAGTGGGCTACAAAAAATTTGGGTGGACTGGAAGTAGATAAATTCATATAATTTTTTTTTTTTAGAAAATTATATGGAAAAAAAGAAGTATAAATAAGATACCCTTGGATCCGCCCCTGCACACGCATCAGAAAGTGAAATAAAACAGGTTCTGGAGATATATTTTTACACAAACACAAACACATCAAAGTGAAATAAAACATATTTGAGATTTGGACAACCCTCCTCTACTTAGGACAATCCTCCACGAACAACATGACTCCTCAAAAGAGGTCGCGGCTCCAAGACCAGCCCACCAATAAGGGATCAAGGGACAACAAAAATTAGTTTCGAATATGGCAATCCAACCATCGTGCCTGGTGCAATAGTTGGTCCTAGTATTTAACACGCAAATGCTTAGCATTAATTAGACTTGAGATTAAAAAAATAAATTAAAATAAAATAAAAAAAATAGACTTGAGATGAAACTTCAACATGTATTATGCCAAATGATAAATAATTTACATAGAAAGGAATAACCAAAGCCAAATATACACAAATTAAGGCATGAAAACAACAAAAATGTCTCAACTCTTAAAAGTTGGAAAAATATAAATAAAAAAAAAAAATCGCCCACCGTGGGGCTCGAACCCACGACCACAAGGTTAAGAGCCTTGCGCTCTACCAACTGAGCTAGACGGGCTTCTTGTAATGATTTATCAATATCACTGTACTAGATGTTATCTTTAATTTTGTTCTCTTTAATTTTTTTTATTTTCCTAGTTACAGATCTAATTTTTCATAGATGAGCAAGAGCTGGATTAGTCATTTTATACTTGGAGTTGCCATTGGATACCCCTTTTTTTTTCCTTTGTTTATTGATATGTATTTAGTTTTTATTTTTCTTATTGCCGAAATATTTAGTTTGGACTCTTAAAAGATAATTTATAATTTATTTCACAATTGCCCTATAGAATTTGGATCATATTTTTAGTTTACTTTTTATTGTTGTTCATATTTACTTATTTTTCACTATTTTGTAAATATAATAAATAAATTTTAGATAAAAAAATTTAATATCTGGAAAACTCACGCCCCACCTATCGATATTGCCTTCCTATGGACTCCACTGTTAGAAAAACCCATCTAGTAATATAATTTGATATTGGTTTGTATTATTGGAAGAAATGTCTAGATAATCTATTTGTGCTTTTTTTTTCCCAACAATTGAAGATCACAAGAAACTGATGAAAAGCCATTTCATTTTGTTCACATGTCAATCAATTTGGACGCCGAAACGATTGGCGGCTTTTGCCATTTCTCTTTGGTACTGCCGATTCGATCCATAACTGTGACGGAACATTCCTACATCCTACAACGACAAGTACAAAGAAAACATTTTTTGTGTCACACAACAACACTACGGGTGCTTTTGATTGCAAGATGAAAAATACGTGAAAAAGAAATTAATTTCCTGGAATTATTTTTCTAGGAAAAAAAATTTCATGAAATTTTAAAAAAATTTCATGGAAAACTTAAATTGGATATTTGATTGCCATTATTTTCCACGAAAAATAGTTATTTTTCTATGGGTTGGACAAGTTTCATTTTCCACCATTTTAGATAAAAATATGAAAAATGATAGTTTTTTGGAAAATAATTCCATGGAAAATATAAGCTATCAAATGCTACAATTGGTGAAAAATTTATGATGGAAATATTTTCCATGGAAAAAAAAAAAAACCAATCAAACACAGCCTACAATTATCATCACACAACAACGCGGAGTCCAAAACCTCAACGAAGAGATACTTATGATGGTCAAAACCTGGTCTGATGTGTTATATATACATTATGATTTTGATCATGTTATCCGTAGCATGACTATGTCTGGTCTGGCAGCATTACAGCAGTGCAACAAACATAAATAAACAGTCGTAAAAGTAGGTTTTTTTTTTCTAAGAGCATCACACTTTTTACTTGGAAATATTCCAAAATAGTTTAAAAAATTATAAATTTGTCATCCATTTTTTTACTTGGGAGCAGCCCAATTTTTTTCAGCAAATGGGACTGCCAACTTAGTGGCAGTCTTAGGACTGCCAGCAAGTTGGCAGTCCTCACATAAAAGAGGAAGTCCTAGAACTGCCAATCTAGCTGCAGTCCCCATGGACGAAGACACCCAAACAAAAAGCCACCGAAAAAGAAAGAAAAGAAAGATTGAAGAAGAAAGAAAGGGAGCGGCGCCGTCTCGCGAAGGAGGCCGTCCAGTCCCGCCACCACCTCGCTGCAGGGAGCGGCGCCTCCTCGCGAAAAAGGCCGTCCAGTCCCGCCACCACCTTGTCTCTACCCACCTCGCCCCCGCGCCCATGCCACCCCTGCGTCGCCCGCCACCACCTAGCCTCCGCCCACCCGTGCGCCTCCGCCCACCTCTTCCCCTCCCCGCCTCCGCTCCCCCCATCCCCGCCCCCGCGCCCATGCCATCCCTGCTATTGCTACTCGCCCTCCTTCCTCTGTCCTAATTTTTGGGCTGTTCCCAAGCAAATTGTAGGTGCCCCCCAGCAAAATCTCCACCTCCTTGGGCTGCCCCCAAGTAACAAATGTAGCGCCCTTAGAAAAAACCTAAAAGTATAGAATGGGAAAACTAAAGGTAATTTCTAAAGGCACTCTACATTTTATTCCAGGACAACTCAGTACACAGTACTAAAGAATTTGAATATTAAGATAGACTGTAAAATATCCTAACATAATATCCTAATATTATTCCAGGACAACTCGGTACTTGTTGGCAGTCCTAACATAAAGTAGGACTGCCAACAACCCTAAAGAATTTGAACATTAAGATAGACCGTAAAATATCCGTGAGCTACTTCTCTGCACGCTGCGTGTGAAATCTCGTGTTCACTTGCGAAATCATCCTAATGAAAACCGGCTTCTAATCCTCTCCTGCCTGATCGCATTTCTGTCCGGTGGGCGGCATTTCCGGCTGCTTCGACCTCTCAAACTCGAGTCTCCTTAATTTAGTCGAGCTTAGCTTTTCCCCGCTTGTTCCTTCAGGCAGGAGATCAACAACCTCTACCTACAGAAGTAGCAGAGATCATTCTTCTTCATAGATGTAACTGATAAATTAAAATAAAATACATCAAACAACAATCTCTGACGAAAATCCAGTTTTATGCATAAAAAGTCGTCAAATATGACTCTTTTTTTCCATAAACATGTATGTGTGTAATCTGAAAGATTTCTGCACCTTGGTGTGAGGATAAAGCAACGGATCGGCGGTATCGGATCGAAGAATTGAATTTTTTGGTATCGGAAAGCCAAAACATTTTAGAAAATATATTTTATACATTTAAGCATAATTTTAATATTTTCAGTGTTGTTTCTTAGTAGTTTTGGAATTGAATGAAATAGTAGTCACCCTTACTGATTGATTTACACACGATAGATAAATTTTCTTTTACATGCTTTTATAACCTTTCTATGCTTTTGTTGATTGGTCTTTTTTTGTTCAATTTTTTTTGCCTAATTGACAGGAAAAAAGACCCCCAATGTCGGTATCGGTCGGTATCGGATCGTGACATGCCAAACCGTATCGTATCGGCCGTATCGGATCGGTATCGGTCGATACTGCGAACTATGGGATAAAGTTCTTGAGGGAAGGATTTCATATTAAGGGACCCATGTAAGGAAAGATCTATCATGAAAATCTCGACGAGCAGGGCCGGCCCAAGGGAATGGGTTGTCCTGGCCAGAGCTAAATTTGGTTGCCCTTTATCCTTGACATCAAAAGAAGATGTCGAAAAATTAATGACGAGCGGGGTTGGCAGCAGCGTCGAATTCTCCGGTTCTGACGATGGCGTGGAGATCGGATTCTGAGTTCCTCCCCTTGAGCTACTCGAGACCTTCCTAGTGGGAACTCAAAACATGGGCCTAGTGGATTGCTAGTTGAATTTACAGAAATGACTTGGGGTGGACCGCGAAAGATTTATTGGCGGAGAGGTGGGGCCTGGAGATTGCCCTAGCCAGGGGGTTGCCCAAGCCTGATGACTTGTCTGGTTTACCCCAGGGCGAGCCCTGTTGACGAGTAATCATCTTTTTAAGGTATCCTCCCCGATTAAACATGATCTTGAAATTCTTTACATATAATAGGCAAGAAGCATGCTACTACTAAATCAGCTTTGTTGATCATGTGTTTTACTTTTATACTAGACCAAAATCCTGGGAACAAGTTCACCACTTGGCTGAACGACTAGTTTGTACTATAATTCAGCAGTAATGGATGAACAACAATAACAGCAACAAAAAGTCTTTATCCCAAATTTTTGGGATCGGCTATTTGAATCCTTTTCTTTCATTCAATTCTATTAGTGGCCTTTTCTTTTGTAACACCAACACAAAGTATTTCAAAATTTGATTAGATTATCTGATACTTAAATTTTCCAATTTTAGTACTGCGAAAAGGTTATACTTATAAGCTATATGTACTGCTTCGCAGGTCCACCAGTACCAATAGGCAGCATAGGGGAAGAAAGAAGCAATACACCTAGGAATCAACATGACCAAAAGTTTGTTATAATTACCATTTTTCTTATCGCGGTATCGGGACTAGCAAGAATGGTTGGGACAACGAACATCAATACGGGGATTAGCAAGAATGGTTGGGACAATAAACATCAATTTTCTTCGTACTAAGGATACCCACCCGTATAAACATCAAAGGTTTAAAATTTAATCAAAATTTAAATTTAATTTGATCTAAGAAATTTTAGTATTTCAAATATAGTCCAATCTAGTAAAATTTAATATAATCCACAATTTAAAAGCTAATAAATTTTAATTAAAATAATCAAATCTAAAATGATATCAAGGATAAGGGGATGAGTCATTTTTTTTCGAGCTATTTTCACAAGTTATTTAACAAAACAACCTATAAAAATTTAATTTGAATACAGAGTTAATTTAATATAAGTTATGCTGTTGTCGTCACTTGTCGTAAAATTAGAATTTTTGAAATTAAGGATACTTTAAAGAGAATAAGAAGTGGAAATGTGGTAGGACCTGATGATATCCCTATTGATATTTGAAAATAAGGAGAGATTGTTGATGTGATCATATGGCTTACTTTACTAATTTATTCAACTAAATTCTAAAGACTAAAAAAATACACGATGAATGAAGAAGCAATATTATAATGCTCATATATAAAACAAGAGAGAGAGAGAGAGAGAGATAAAATTGTAATACTATCGAGAAATTAGGCTTATGACCCATACCAAGAAACTATACAAGAGCGTAACAAGCAAAGATTAAAAAAAACGTAGTAGAAATTCTGAGAATCGGTCTGCTTTTATGTGAGGGGGATATACTGTAGAAGTCATTTACTTATAAATAAGATAAATAGAAAATTTAAAGAGAAATAGGTATTTAAATATAATTTTTATTAATTAAGAGAAAGCTTATGATAGAGTTTCTAGTTGGGTAGATAATGTGGTGGGCTTCAAAGAAAAACAAGTTCTTGGCAGTTATATTGAGACTATTAAGGATATGTATTATAGAGCTACGAGAAGCATGCGAACTATTAGAGTAGATAATAAACTATTTTTTGTTGCCATTGGCTTACATCAAATATCAACGTTAAGTTCTTACTTTTTCTGTGGTAGTTGTGAATGAAATTACCAGACATATCCTGGAAGATGTTTCATGATGTATGATGTTTACTAATATTATTTTGTTGGTTAATGATTAGAGAAATGTTAGATGTAAAATATAAGTGTAGAGAGAAACTTTAAAATCTAAGAGATTTAAAATAAGTAAAACAAAGACAAAATATATGAAATATGATTTCAACAAGAAGGTAAAGAGAGATAAGGAAGAACCACATATATATATACAACAATGGTAGTTTGGGTATTTAGACTCGACTATTCATCATGATGGAGAAATTTAAAAGCATAACATGCATAGAACTAAAACAAGATGATTGAAATTGAGTACTTTGTAATCGCAAGATATTACTTTGTAATCGCAAGATATCTCTAAAGTTGAAAGTAAAATTATACAAGACTAATGTAAGACCAATCATGCTTTATGGATCAGAGCGTTGAACAATTAAGAAACAACATTACCAAAAAGTTAGTATAGCCGAAATGAGAAAGCAAATATGGATGAATGATAATACATTAAATGATATGATAAGAAATGGCTATATCTATGGAAAGTTAGAGGTGACATCAATTAAGGACCCAAAACAAAAATAGATGGTTTGAATATTTGCAACGAAAACCAATAGATGCTTCCGTAAGGAGGAACATTAATGGAGCCGCAATGACTAGCTATAGGACTAGACGAACATGATTTGAAGTGTTAAAGAAGGATATAACTTTTGTTAGCATTACAGAAGACATTGACCGTAACATAGCCGAATGGAACAAGAGGATTCAAAGGGTCGACCCCACATTTGGGGATAAAGGCTTTGTTATTTTTGTTCATCTTACATATTGTAACTTAAAATTATGCATGAGATATTAGTATTATCTTATATATAAAAAATGAAGGGCAAAAAATTTATAACAGACTAATGAAAAGCGGAAGGAAAATGAAAGAAAGAGTACGGACAAACAGACATGGATACGACACGATACGGTGAGGACATTGCACCTATTTTGGTGTGTCCTAGTGCCTTTCGAAGCATATATAGTTTGTCCGATATTTGTCAAACATATGCTGGACACGACAAGGTGCAAAGTTTTTGAGTGTTTGTAGTTCTTAGAGGGACATTCTTATCCAATTTTATTAGTTTCTAGTTTGAATGTAACTCCGGAACAAGGGAAATCTTGGTCTAGTTTGACCAAAACTAAATCCTAGTCAATGTATATACAACTAGGGTCTAGGGGTGTTCATGATTAACCTAAAACATGGTTAACCGACCAAACCAATTAGCGGTTAATTAGGTTTAGCCCAATAAACGTGTTCGGTTCGGCTATGACTATTAAATAACTTTACGGTTCGGTTATAGTTTTTTATTCTTTTTTTTTTAACCTACCGATTTAACCGACTCATATATATATATATATATATATATATATACTTTGAAAAAAAAAAAGATGCAGCAGGCGAACGCTCCTGCTAGGGTTTTGGCGGCCGCAACATCACCTCCCCCCCGACCCCCCGATCCGCTCGCGGGGAGGGGGGCACGTCGGCCGGGAGGTGCGGGAGGGGGAGGACGGCCCCCTGGCGGCAGCGGGACCCCCCCACGTGGGGGGGGGGGGGGGTCGGGAGGCTCCAGCGGGACCCCCCCAGGCGGGGGGGGGGGGGGGTCGGGTGGAAGCGACGGCAGCGGAGCAGGGCCCAGGCCGGGCGGCGGCGGCGGTACCCCCCCACGCGGGGGGGGGGGGTGGGTCGGGTAGCGGCGGAGGGACCCCTCCAGGCGGGGAGGGGTCGGGCGGAGGCGGCGGCGGCACTTCCGGCGGAGAGGCTCCCGTGTTCGAGTTCGGGTCTGGAGGGGATAACTCTGGGGATGCCGGCTGGCAAACTGTGACGAGACGACGGACTGGAGGACGGAGAGGGGCTCAGTCCCAAGTTCCGGGAAGGGCGGGGCCAGGAATTCATGGAAATCGATCCTTGATCGGCGCTATGGATCCCCGACGACGCGGGGGAGGCATGGTGCGATCTGTTTCGGGTTGGAGACCAAAGGCGACGGCGGCCAAGAAGGCAAAGGGTATTGCTACCGATACTGGCAAGACAGGCCAGGGTCCTGTTACCCCCTCGACCAGGACGCACGCTGAGGAGCAGAGGCCTCGGTCATGGAAGGAGGTCTGCACGCCAGTGACTGTGAAAAGTCCGATGTCGATGGAGTTTGTCCCACCGTTGTCGGTTGGAGGAGGGCTTCGGGCGTATTTTCCCGCTGAAGAAATAGCGATCGTTTCCGAATTCTGGAAAAATACTCTGGTGTTGTATGTGTTAGGGAACAAGCCGTTCTTTGGCCAAATTGGGGTTATGCGGAGCGTGTCTGGAGGCCCAAAGGTAGCATGGAATTCTTCTCTCGGGAGAACGGGTTCTATTATGTCAAATTTGGATTAGCGGAGGATGTGTTCAGGATCCTTCAGGGTGGACCTTGGTCATTTGATGGAAGACTCATAATACTGAAGGAGTGGATGCCGGAGTTGAGGTGTGAGAAGGAGGTGTTGAACGCTATCCCCATCTGGGTCAGATTCCCTGAGTTCCCAGTAAAGTATTGGAGTATCCCGCTTCTCATGCGACTTGCCAGTCTGGTTGGGAAGCCGATCAAAGCAGACGAGGCCACTACTTTTCGTACCAGACTGATGTATGCCAGGGTCTTCGTGGAGATCAAGGCGGGCTCCGTGCTACCGAATATGCTTGAGTATCAGGTACCGTCTGGGGAGGTTCTGACACAGGCAGTGGAGTATGACTGGGTTCCCCCTATGTGTTCTCACTGTGAGTGCTTTGGGCATACTACCAGTATGTGCAAATACAAGGGGAAGGAGACTGCCAGGCCACATGCGACTCGGACGGAGTCACCTGGGAAGGAGACGACCTCCAGTCACCTGCCGGGGGAGACGGAGCCAGTCAGACATAGGGAGGAGAACACAGGGATGGAGGTTGATAGGAGGCTGGAGTCAGGATCACCGCAGAGAGAGGAGAGCACACAGGGTGCACTGGTCCCGTTCATGCCACAGAGGACCATCATGACCAGGGGTATGAGCGCGGCTGGTGGTCGTCAGATGGTGACGGAGGCCTCCCCGGCGATCATGGTGTACAGCAGCAGGAAAAGACACGCTCCGGCCACACGGGAGGATATCCCTCAGGCGAGGGATATGGATGACCAGACTGAAGACAATCCTGACTGGGCCCTTACTCTCAGCAGGATCCAGGCCCACCTTGCTCCTTCTTCTATAGTGGATGCAATCATTGATCAGGCGGATAAGACACTTCCCTCGAGTGTCGATCCAGACGAGTGCCAGGGGGACCCATCTTCTCTTTATTAGATGTCGGTCCTAGCATGGAACATTAGGGGGGTGTTCCATAGGACGATGGAGGGAGATTGGAGGGGTTCTGAGAAGAGAGGCGTGTGACATTGCCATCCTACTGGAGACGAAGATTAGAGGGGCTGCTATGCTCTCGCGTAGGACTCCGGCAAACTGGGATCACATTCACAACTTAGATCTTTGTGGTATGGCAAGGATCTGGGTTAGGTGGAACAAAGGAAGTTGGGAGGGGGTGCAGATCCATAAATCAGAACAACTCATCGGTGTTACTTTTGTGAACAAAGGTGGGTTCCGATTCATCCTGGGGCTGTCTATGGGCACAATGACCGGAGACGCCGGGAGGCTTTGTGGGAGGACATTGTGCATCTGGGTCTCATGACGGACAATCTATCTCTCCCTCTGCTCATCATGGGGGACTTCAATGCTATGCTGCTTCACCAAGAGAAGGTGGGTGGTCGTCCTGTTCCGGATTCGATCTTATATGACTTCCAGAGGTGCCTGCTTCTGTCAGGGATGCGGGGGCTGGAGCGAGCTGGACATATCTGGACCTGGTACAACAAGGCTACTCATAACCGGATTGCTTGCCAGTTGGATCGGGCCTTGGACAATAGTGAGTGGTTCAGGTGCTTTCCGAACTCGGTGGCCTTGGCGGCGGATACTAGCGACCATTCTCCTATCCGAGTTGGCTTCGGTGAGAGACCTAATATGAGGGCAAGGCCATTTCGGTATAACAACAGCTGGTATCTGTCGGCCGGATATGAGGAGGTGGTTACGGGAGAGATGCAGCAGTTCCGGGAGGGCACGGCTCAGTTCCGCATGGTTCACAAACTTAAGCAGCTCAAGCGGACTATCAGGGGGTGGGTGAAGACGATACCGCGGACTTCTCTGGCAGATAAGGAAGCCGAGCTTCGGGACACTCAGGTGGCCCTCCAAGCTGACATTCTGAATGGGGAGCTGGCGGCCAAGGAGAAGCTCCTGATTGAGGAGGTCAGCATCATGCGCCAGCAGGAGGAGATTAGTACGGCACAGAGGGCTAAATGTACCTGGCTTAAAGATGGAGACCGCTGCACCAAATTCTTCTACGATGTGATCCGCACCCGTCAGCACCGGAACAGCACCCCAGACTTCTGAATGCTGAGGGACGTCTTGTAGGGGATCCGGCGGAGATTCAGGAGGAGGCCGTCAGATTCTATACGGCCCTTTATCAGCAGACAGACTACTCTAGCACGTTCCCTGCACTTGTCACGAAGAGACTGGTGTCCCAACATGGGAACAGTCTGCTTCTGGCACCTGTGAGGATGGAGGAGGTGGAGGATATTGTTAAGAAGGCCAATCCCAACAAAGCTCCCGGGCCTGATGGCTTCTCTTCAGGGTTCTTTAAGCGACACTGGGGTGTACTTAAGACCCATGTCCTGGCGGCGGTTCAGGAGTTCTTTGTGGAGGGCAGGCTTCTGAAGGAGATGAACCACACGTTCTTGACGCTGGTTCCTAAAAAGGAGGAAGCGACCTCACTTGCGGATTTTCGGCCCATTGCTTGCTGTAATTTTCTTTACAAGATTATCACTCATCTTATGTGCAGGCGTATGGAGGGGATTATGCAGGGATTGGTGTCCCAGAATCAAGCAGCGTTCATCAAGGGCCGGTCGATAGCGGAGCACAGCCTGCTAGCTCATGAGATGGTGAGGGAGTTCAGCAAACCTGGGGGGATGAAAACTTGTGTGAAGCTTGATCTCCGGAAAGCTTATGATACGGTCAACAGGGACTTCCTGTGTCACTTGATGCTTGCCATGGGATTCGACGAGAGGTGGGTTGCGAGGGTGAGGGAGTGCATTTGCTCCCCTACTTTCTCAGTCCTCATCCAGGGCACGCCGCATGGCTACTTCAGTAGCAACAGGGGGTTGAGGCAGGGTGACCCCCTCTCCCCGTATCTATTTACCTTGGTGATGGAGTACTTTACCTGCATGATGGATACGGCAGTGCATAGCAAGAGGATCGTTCCCCTTTTCCGATTGGTGAGTCCGGTTGTATCCCACTTGATCTATGCTGAAGACTTATTGGTGCTTCTCCAGCCTTCCATGCGGGGGATGAGAGCGCTCTCTGACATTATGGAGGAGTTCGGGCGGCTATCTGGGCTCCAGTTAAACAGGGAGAAGAGCAGAGTCTACTTTAGCTCCTGGTGCACACAGCAGGAGGAGAGAGCCTTTGCCTTAGGTGTGGACAGAGGCGAGCTCCCAGTGAAATACCTGGGGGTCCCGCTGACGGTCAACTATGCCAGAGAGCAGGATTGTCACAGCTTGGTGGACTTTGCTCAGAGGAGGGTGGAAGGCTGGTAAGCTGCGGGTCTATCTTTTGGCAGCCGGATAGAGTTGGTGCGTTCGGTTATTGCAGGCATCACGATGTTCTGGTTCCAGTCTATCCAGATCCCCACGGCTACTATTCGTAAAGTGGAGGCCATCTGTGCTGACTTCATCTGGAGGGGAGGGATGCATGCGATATCCTGGGACCAGTTATGCCGGCCACGGGAGGAAGGAGGAGTGGGGTTGAGGCCTGTTCATACGGTCAGGAAGGCAGCTTGTGTGAAGATGGCCTGGAGATTCATCAAGGGAGGGTCGCTCTGGACAGAATGGATGGCGAACAGATACCTGAGGAGGACCAACTTCTGGGCTTGCAAGATAGACAACAATTTCTCGGTCACGTTCAAGGCCATCCTAAGATGTAGACCGGTGCTTCAGACCGCTATCTGCAGGCACATGAAGGATGGAACGACTACCGACCTCTGGCTGGACCCTTGGTTGGGTTCCAGATCCTTGCTCGAGCTTCTGGGGGGGCAGCTGGACAGAGAAGCGGGCAGGGGGCTCACATGTAGTCGGATCATCAGAGATGGAGTTTGGAGGCCAGAGGAATATACTTATACTGCTCAGCTAGCCGAGGAGATTCGTCTTATCACTATCGACACTAGCCAGGCGGAGGATACTTGGAGCTGGGCCGGCCCAGGTACGGGGGGCGGGTCAGGTCTATTCTGCTTTCGTAGTTGCTTCGATTTGGTTCGGACCCACCACGACCAGGCTGAGGAGGTGGACTTCATTTGGGGCAAGGGCGTTGCACGGAAAATGCAACTATGTGCATATCGTCTTCTCCGGGGTAGACTGATGACGAGAGACAGACTCATCCGGTTCGGGATGCAGATCCCGGATACCAAATGTGTGCTATGTAATGAGGAAGATGAATCTATGGGACATCTCTTCTTTGTTTGTCCGGTGACCTGGCACATTTGGACTGAGCAGTGCGCACAGCTGAGAGAAGGAGTTGGGGTGGATCGAGACATCCAGAGCATTCTCAGCTGGATCCGAGATCACAGAGGTCGGAATCCGGGGTGGGCTAGAAGAGCCAGAGTTCGTCTTGCTGCGTCTGTTTGGCACATATGGAAGGAACGGAACAGACGTATCTTTGAGGGCTTGACTACCCCCCTATTGGAATTCTACATAATATAGAATTCGATGTATCTGTAATGGTCCCATAATATTAATATTTGGGGCTTGGAGAGTTGTGATGTTGTACTTTAATACCTTTTCCGCTATATGCGAGGAATAAATTCACCCTTATTCCAAAAAATATATATATATATATATATACACTCTGAATAAAGATTAAGGGATTAGTATTACAATATGGATTAACGGGTTAGATAATTCAGGAGTTACCGGGTCGGATTAATAAATAGTCTAGTAATTAATAATTGAATATTAGTTAGACTAAAAAAGTACTAGTGGAACTCAAAATAAGTTCTAGGCTTCTAGCCTTGCTCTTCGTATACCATGACAACCAACAACTTTCTCTTCTCTTTTCTTTAGACTCTCTCCTTCACAGTACTTTAAGAGGCTAGGAGACTTAGGACTAGGGAGATAATTACTCGTTTCTCTTCTTCACAGCATATGTTGATGTTACTATTTATTCTCTTCTTTTACTCAATAACTTTACTCTCCATTACAGAACCCCAACCTAATCTTAAAATCTTAGAACCAGGATTATGAGGAATTCAATGCAAAAAGAAGGTAACATATAATACAACTTGTTACACAACTTGTGGTCAAGTTAAGGTATTTTCTTAGGCTATCGACTTACATTGTTACATTTCATGTTGGATGACATAATATTTGAATGTTATTAGATTTTGAGAAGTAGATTCAATTGTAATAAACTTCAAATGTTGTGTTATATAAGTCATATCAAACCAAATTGTTAATGTTCATGAGCCCAAAATAATGTCAATATTTTCATCCATTGACTACCTATCGGTTTTAACCGAATTAACCGGCTAACCGATACCTCTAGTCGGTTAACTGAACGGTTAATTGAACCGTTCGATTATTAAGGATATGCGGGTCGGGTTCGGTTATATAATTTGCATAACCGACTAAGTTGGTTCAGCTATGAAAATTGTATATCCGTCCGTTAACACCCCTATAAGAGTGTTCTAAATGGCGGCCACCTGGCGACGCCTAGGCGGTAGGCAGTCTCTCTCCGCACCGCTTTTCGATAGCAGTGGAATAGACAGCCAACGGAGGTTGGCGGCATAGGCGGAGGTGAGGCGGCGTAGCCTGACGCCTAGGCGGAACAATACCTAACAAAATATTTCAGCCAAAAATATTTCAGCCAAAAAAGTTTTGTAAGGATTATGGGTATATGGTTCACTTTTACAAAACTAAAACTTTATAAATCTTCGTTCTACAACTTAGTTATGCCTGGAATACCCTTAAAATATGCATATTATGCAAAAAAAACAGTGGTAAAATAGTAAAAATGTCCAAAATATATCGACCGCCTAGGCGGCGCCTACGCGGTAGGCGGACTCTCTCCGCCGCACACCCGCCTGCCGCCGTTTAGAACCTTGCCCTATATCTAGCCTAAAACGGAGTTTTAGCCCTTAAGCTTGGTTTTGAAGCATGTAAACAGAGTCCCAACCTGGGCCTTAATCAACTTTATTGATCACTGTGTTTTATTTTTATACTAGATCTAAATCCTGATCTTCTAGCAATAGGAGGCCCCTAAATTCAAAGCATTACCAGGAGCCATGTGGCAATAGGAAGCCCCCAGTTTTATATCCCCAAATCAGCCAAGATTCGTAAACATAACCTCCATCAAGAGAGGTAATTGTGCAGTGCCAGGCTACAACTTAATTTGTACAAGGCATTTAAAAATCAACCACACTTCAACTATATTATATGGGAAATTGGAAGAAAAAGAGGGATATCCAGGATATACAAACCTTAAGCTCTGGCAGACCTTTCTCCACCCTCTTCCTATTCACTGACAAACCACCAGCCAAAGTTTCTTTGCTACAAAATCAATAACAACACTATAATATCATATTGTGAAGAAGTTGCAAGTTAACAATATAAATTATTACAAAAGAAAAATGTGATTGAGTGAAGTACTTGCACTATTATTTTCAAAACTGATATTTTTGTTGATTATTTTCTGATCAACATTATTCAAAAGATTCTAATAGTCCATGATATAATTCTACTAGCATTAGCTCCAAGAGTTACCAAAACCTATTAGTCTTTCTCATTTTATAAAGTAATGTTTACTAAATAAAGATTGTGATCATATTGGAAAGGCAAGGAATTTATGTCATCATTGTGATAAAAGATGCCGCAAGCATACCTGACAACAATAGCATCCAACTTGTCATCAACAATGGATGGGCCATAAGGATCCAAAATAGGCTCCACTTGCACAATCAACCCTGGTTTAACAGACTGCATGTGTTCAAGACATTGTTAACAGCAAGGTAATATCTATGTATCGTGGTGTGGGTGTGGATGGCTGTGTGCATATACGACATGTGATAAACACAATATATAAGTAAATGTTGCAATTCATGCTGATATTATCAGAACATATGTCAGAGAAGAAAAATGCACTTGGGCGCCAATGACATTTCGGGGCGAAGGTGCAGAGCGCAACTCACGTGCCTGAGCAAATCAAGGCGCATGTATAATAAGAAGAAAAATAGAGGCCCTTGATATGGAACTGCTTTGTGTTGCTCTATTCCAGTTTTGTAACACAACAGGGATCTTCAGCGACAACGACACTTGAAGCCTAGATGGGTAGGGTCGATCAAGCTATTGAAAGGCATGCTCAAGCATTGTGCTTCTCAGGCATGCTCCTAGCTGAAGCGACGCACAACCTCCTAAGCATTGTGCTTCTTACCAAGGAACGCTTTTAATCACTATGATCATAAGTTATTTGATTCATAACACAGGAATGCAACAGATATCAGACCAAACACCTATTAAGCAGTTGGGCCAACTCCAAACTGTCCAATATCATGCCTCATAGATGAATTGTCATTACCTATAAACCATAGATACACTATGATACAACCTATAAACCATATTTGTTGAACGATATAAGGGGCAATTTATCTTACAATACACTTTTTTGTATTATATGATATCTGGTATATCATCCGACAGGTCAAACTGAATTAAATAAATAAACACAGCTTCTAAGTGGTTTACAAATTAATTTTTCATAACTCGATGATATAACTCTAAAACTTGGCCAGATATCAATAGAACCCTTTAGAACTATTTTGTTAAAAACCTCCTCTTCGGGGTGAACTCTTTGGACGACAGTTTCATTTTAGTCATCCTTCATCAACTTTCAACATCTCCAATGACAACCTCTAACATCTTTGATTTCTCCATAAGTTTTTTTATTGTTTGATATTTCTCTTTTCTAAATTTCTTATACATTCTCTATGTTTTATTTTGGTTTTTCTTACAAAACTTTTCTCTCCATTTTCTAGGGTTGCTATATGTTGTAGATTGTTTAGAAAATAGATTATTTATCAAACAATTATTTGAATGTATATACATTGGTTGTTAGAACTTAGAAGTCGAAGTCAAGTTCTTATTGATGCAATAATGTTATACTCATGAACAATATTATAGTGTAATGCTAATGTTATATATTTTTGCTCTTAAAATAATCAACTTTATGATACAGCAAACACTTGATGTACAATGCTCATTACTATTGCTTAATATGTTAATTGTCCATATATGTAGTGCTTATACCATTTTCTATTATGTTTACTATAAAAAAAATACATCTTAGGATACACGGTATGATACACAAAACGATAATAATCAAGTAAAGTGGAAAACGATACATATCTCAATTTGACAACCCAGGTCCCCCGTTGATGGTTACAAGACCAACCATTGAGTGGCATTATGGCAAAGAATGATCAAAAGCTCTGTCGAAAGTCCTGGCGTTTTAGTTGCTCTGAGATAGTTGTGTTAGCACATGAGTCAGGTTGCATACGATGGACACGATTTGGATACGGCATTGCTAGAAGATTTAGGATACGGTTACGATTATTTATACACATGAAAACATATGTGCATAATTTATACATTTGGTCTTAGTCATATCTATATTTATGCATGTTCTATGTAGTAACTAGATTATGAGAAGTTCTAGAAATAATTTATAAAAGAAATGCCATCTTCTCATATCTCAAAAATGTTCAGTACGACCATGACCATGCAAATTACTTTCAGCAATGTTTTGGGTCTCTTTGGAACCTAGACACCGGAAAATGGAACCATATTTGCATTTTGTCCGTTTTTGCCCAACATACATGACTAGATTGTACATATTTGAAAATGATAGTATCATGTGCCCAACATACATGACTAGATTGTACATATTAGAAAATGATATTATCATGCATCAGTATCGTGTAGTAATCCATAGTCATACAACAAAGGTGCTCAGGAAGTGTCATGTCCATTAGGTGTCAAATACAGATACGGAGACAAATATGGTACACTAAAGAAGTATTCATGCAACAAAGACATGATGCATATAATCAGGTCAAAAAATCACAAGAGATACAAAAATGCAACCTAAGATTGAGTCGTCTCTATAAGGTGGTCCGGATACTGGACTTATGGTTCTAAAGGTGTTCCTAGTATTCAAGCCTAAGGTGGAGCTCATATGACCTAAGCTTCGGCGCTATTTGGTTGTCTATGAACAACATTAGATAACAATGTCTAGTTTTCTTTATGATATTGATGGTGACTGACCAAATAAGGTTGGAATGTTTCGGTGCGAAGACCCAAATTTCCATCCAAAGGATTAATTGATTGATAGCTCATTTTTTCCTGATTATCTTTTTAGCTCTATAAAAATGACCTCTTTTTTATTTTTCTTCTTCCTTCACCTTCTACCTACGCTTTGAAGGAGAGGATGCCAACTCGGTTTATCCTTTTGAGGATACCATGTTGAGCGGGCTTGGCCTATCCTTCAAGGATACTATGTTGAGTTTCACATGACAACAAGAAGGAGAGGATGTCTTGACTCCGTAGAGAAAGAATAATTTATAGGGGACAACAAGCATGCTCCCCGATAGAGAGTTGCGTCTCATTTATAACAAATCAAGAGGAGAAGATAAAGTCAAATCTACAAGTAGATACTAGATGGACACAACTAGATTCTAGACTTGTATGAGATCCAAATAGACTTGTATGAGATGGACACAACTAGATTATAAACAGAAGAACCTATAACCAGAGATTTAAAAAAAAAGTATTTGACCGTCCCTCTAGCCACCAATTTGAGGCGGATTACTTCGAAGAACCCTAATCCCAAAGCACACTAAATTGTGGTGATTTGACATAACTAGAACATCACCGGACGTTCTCGGTCATGGCCTATGTTGCACTGACACAAATCCGACGCAACACATTTCAGGCACGGCGACATAGTGTACTGTGTCCGTGGTGTGTCCGGTATGTGTGTCCAACACGATCGGACACACGGAATGAATTCTGGAGCGGTCATGCTTCTTAAGGTCGTGACTTGAAAAATCTAATCGACTACTAACCATGTTCTTGTTCTCACATTTGTAGTGCGATTGTTAAGGTTCACAGTATCGGTATCGGAATCGGTATCAGACTATTCCTATGAGTATTGGTACCGGCGATATCGGTAGTATCGGCGGTTTCGGATCGGAGAATCGGATTTTTTGGTATCGGAAAATAAATTAATATATTTACATTTAAAACATATGTTTTATACATTTAGGCATAATTTTAAGTATTTTGAGTGTTATTTCTTAGTTGTTTTGAAATTAAATGAAATAGTACTCAAACTTACCGATTGGTTTACATATAATAGATTGATTTTTTCTTTTACATGCTTTTATAACCTTATTATGCTTTAAACCCTTGCTGATTTGTCTTTTTCGTTTAATTTGCTTTGCCAAATTGACCGAAAAAGAGACCCCCAATGTCGGTATCGGTCAGTATCGGGTATCGGTCGGTATCAGATAGGGACATGCCAAACCGTATCAGTATCGGCCGTATCGGATCGGTATCGGCCGATACTTTAAACCATGAATAAACCCATAAATTTCACAATGTACAAAATTCCAATTTCTGGACAGTGAACATGCTTCAAAATAGCAGAAAAGAAAAGAAAATTCACCTTGATATAATCCTCGACGGCCTTCATCCTCGTCTCGATAGGCTCGATTAAGTGACTTAGCTGCACTTAAACAACACCCATTCATCTATAAAAAAAAGAATAATAATCATATAATAATTCTGCCAAGTGTTTGATATCAAACCCGCACCTCCTTCTTCGCCAGCATCGGCCCGTCGCAGACTCCGACCACGACGCGCTCCGTCGCCAGCTCCGCCGACGCCTAAATTACGACGAACTAAACATCAATCAGGAAACGTCCTAATAATTCTCCAAAAAAAAAAATCTATAGAGATGGAAGAAGGCCTTTAGGAGGAGCCGGTGCCCGTCGTGGAGGCGGTCGAAGGTTCCTCCGAGCACGACGGAGCCGTGCGAATCCGGACCCAGCCGGATCCGGTCGGACTCGTGGGGTCCGGACACAGCTCCATCGACCGGCATAGAGAGTGGACGGGGATTGGAAAAGAAAAGGGGTTTGGTAGTTGCGGAGGGAAGTGAGGAAGTGTGGTCTTTTCTAGAGAGCTATTATCTATTTTGAACGAGGTCAAAGCTCAAAAGAGAAAATGATCAGGAGAGTACAGACGGCTAAAGCTAATTTTCGGTACTGTAGTGTGGCATATCTAGTAAGAACGAAATTAACTTATCTTTGAAGGCCTAGCAATCAGTATAATTATTGTACAAAGAAAAATACAAACTGATATAGATATCCTATATCCAAGATTAATCCATTCTGTGTTTTGGTTGGGATAATAGTTCTGTAATGTCAGCTTTTGTTTTTGAATCTAAAATTTATCTTCTTCGATAGGAAAAAAAAAAAAGAGTCACTCGATTTCGATCTCTTTTTAAAAAAAAAGTACGATAGAAATTCAATTTAAAATTTTCCATTGGAAACTGTTAATGTTGTACGGCAGTCCATAGTTTTGTTTTTTTCGGACCAGAGTGTTCATGTGCCGGCACAAGTTATGATTTATTAGGAGAACGTAAATGATTTATATAGGGAAACAATATGTGGCTTGGACGAGGCTTCAAGATGTGAAGTGGATCTGGCCAATTCGGACTTAATTTTGATCGAGTTAATCAGATACAAACCGGACCGAATTCAGTTCGGGTTTTTTTTTTTTTTTTTTTGCGATGTCCGACGTAATGTACGAGATTTTGTGTACACTGCGTTGCATGTCATTTGGACTCGATGTCCGCAATTTTCACATACACATCCGTCTCCTCCGTGGTTCGCTTTCGAGACCGTCCTCCTAGCCAAAAAGGTTATACCTTTTCTCACTGACCATAAGAGCCAGTTGAGTTCGGTAAATCTATCCCAAATGTTGAAACCCAGTCTGTGATCCGGATAAAACTGTTCAGAGTAGGGTTCGGACTGGCCCGAGAGCCCACTCATTTATGAAAAAGAAAAATATATCGATACTTTTATATGTACCAACTACCATATTTATATAAGTGTATGTATAAGTTTTTTTTTTTTAAAACTCTCATTGAGCTATATTTAAATTTGTCCCCAATTTGGCAAAAAGAATCCGTTTCCCAGTTTCAATTATTTTATTTTCAGTCTAGGCTCGTGTGAACATGGCCCAAACACAACCTGGCTAAATTATGCTGGTTATTTTGTTGGGTGCTGCTATTAGTACTCCTAAAATGTCATTCAGCACTCCTCTTTAATTTTTTTACAATTCAAATTACAAATCTATCTATCATTAAATATAGCATTAATTTGTGCATGTTGGAGGGAGGAGTGTAGGATGACATTTTAGGAGTGCCAATAATGTTAATCCAGGAGTAAATTTGGAATTTTAATGTTAAAAAATTAAAGAAGAGTGCTGAATGATATTTTAGGAGTGCTAATAGCAGCACCCATTTTATTTTTGTTTTTATTTTTGTTTTGTCTTGACATTAATTTGTTCCGTCAAATTAAGCTAAGAAATGACGTTTTCCATACTTAAGAGCATTAATAGTAAGGTCCATCCCAATTCCTAGATTCTAGATTTAGAATTTAAGAGCTCGTAAGGCTCAATTGGATTTCTGTGATAGTCCCGGCCCAGCCACATGAGCTATAATTTAGACCCATGTTAGCAATCACCTGAATAAAATTCGTATTATACGCAAATTTTTCGTATATTTCAGAAATGTATAATACTTATGTACTTTTGAAAGATTCAAGTTAGTATGCGAATTTTAAGCACATAAAGTTTTAAATGTGTTCCGTATGAATTATTGAAAATTTTGGCAAAAAAAAAACGTGGTGAAAAACTGTTTAATTAATCAAATTTGACAACATATTAAGCATGCGAAGATCCTAATCTCAATATTTGGGTTTGATGAATAGTTGACCGACTTTATGCGAATTTTAAGCGCATGAAGTTTTAAATATGTTCCGTATAAATTGTTGAAAATTTTGGCACAAAAAATATGGTACCTGTTTAATTAATCAAATTTGACAACATATTTAAGCATGTGAAGTTTCTAATCTCAATATTTTCAATTGATGAATATTTGACCGATTTTTTAAAAGTATTTTACTTGCACTGTGCCGATTTATACTCGTCCTTTCGTCGTCCTGAATTTTTTTTCTTTTGCCGAATTGCTAACAATGGTTTAGACCTGAGAATTTTTACATTCAAAATGCAGGAACTCATTTGGTAGAATAGTAAGACTCGAGTTGGAACCCCAATTTCTAGACTCTAAAATTCACATTATTTCTGGGCATATAATTTTTTAACCTTTGCTTCACTTTATGTTACAGGATTATCTTATACTATTCTCGTACAGATCCAACCCATTCTAATTTATTTTTTTATTATAAATTTGAATTTCAAGATACATTTTTGAGCTCCATTATCCTCTTAGGAAGAAGGTTTCACTAGGAAACTTAATTTTTATGACATACAAAATGGACAAGTCAGCAATCAGATTCTGTAACTAGTAGTAAAAGAAACCGTATATGATGTAAGAAGTAAGAACAAATCAAGAAAACATAAAATAGAGAGCATAAGGATAATATGATAAAACATGTTATTGTTATCAAGTGAAAATGATGCGATAGAAAACTTTTGTATTGTTAGTAGAAAATTTGTTACAACTCTTCAACAAGAGCGACCAAAATAAAATCTACAATTTTTACAGATTTATGAAAAAGTGTGACTTCTTCTCAACGATGATGATGTTTTTCCTCCGAAATTATCTAAGAATGTGGGATCTCAACAATCGCTCAGTCGATTAGGCACATATGCGTAGAATCAACATCGCTCAGTGGCACAGAACTGGAAATAAGCCCTGCGTAGTAGGGTGAGCATTATTCAATTTTGGACCGAAAATCGAATCGAACCGAACCGAATAAGAGTTTCAGTTGTTAGAATTATTCAATAATTAAGGGGCCACACATGTAAAATTAATTGTGTTTAGGCTATCTAAATAATTAAGCCAAATTAAAGTGGTCTATTTGAAAATTGGTTTAAGGGTATAATTGTCATGGAATTAATGTGTAGATACCGAAAATAATTCTAATTTGATGAGGGGCCAAATTAGAAATGTCAAAACATATAAATATATGTGTTCATTAGGGTTATGGTCCCCAACTTATACGGCCACCAAAAGAGAAGTTTTCTCTTTTTCTCTTCTGCATCCCCATCAACAGAAAGAGAGGGACAAAGGATTCGGATTCTTCTTTGTCATTAAGGGTCGAAGCAAGTTGGAAGATCGAACCCAATAAAGAGACGTTCGCTTCAAGATCCATCAAGTCTAGCAATGGATTCAGGTACGCTTCCGCAATTTAATTTATGTTCTTCATCTCATGAATCGACATGGCACAATAAAATTTCTAACAAGTGGTATCAGAGCCTTCCTGTGTGATTTATGAGGTTGAAGTTTCAGAATCAATTTTTTGTTATTGTTCAGAAATCATAGATCCTTCATTCTAATTTTAATTTAGCGTTCCAATGGTTCATAAAATAATATTTATGATACACGAATATTAGATCTACAGTTTCTCAATAACTGATTTCTTGATACACGAATAAAATTTTGTTCCGGCCAGATCATGCTGGACATGTATCCAAACGATACATTCATAATTAATGGACTAGGATGTCACTTATGTTTGTGTTGTTTGATCAAAATTGTTGGCAGTACTACACATGGTGGGTTATAATTTATGGTGGAATATAATTTATATATTTTCTTAGTGTCGACGTAATTAGCGACGCAAGACAAAAACGTCGCTAAATTTTAATAAATTAGCGACGTAATATTAGGACGTCGCAAGACGTCACTATCAGCGTTGTTCGGCGACGTATGGCGACTACGTTTTTTTATTAAAAAACGTACGTCACGGATATGTCGGTGAACGTCGCTAATATCCTAATATTAGCGACGCTTACCGACGTACTGACTAAGACGTCGTTAATATCACTAAAGTTAGCGACGCTTAGCGACGTCTTTAACCGACGTCGCAAAGTTTTTACTATAACGATTAAGAATTTTCTTTTCCCCCCATTCCCGACCCATCTCTCTCTCTCTCTCTCAAATTTCATTTCGAAATTAAGGAGTTCTCCTCCGCCGCCTCTTCCGTGGTCGAGAGCGCCTCTGCCCCTCCGCCGCCTGCCCTCTCCTCCGTCCCTCTTCCGTCGTCGAGAGCCGTCCTCTCCTCTGCCGTCCCCCTCCTCTGAAGGTAAACCCTAAACCTAGCTTTTCTCATTTGGACATGTATTCATGTATTGTCCTGGCCTAGCAAAAATAAAACCCGAGACGAACCTAAAAATAGGACCCTTATATGAAAATTTTGGAGCTTTTATAAATTTTAGGGAGCTTTGAAATTATAGGGGTGCTTGTAAACTTTTGGGACGCTTTTGTAAAATTTAGATAGTTTTGCAAATTTTGGAGGTCTTCATAAAATTTAGGAAAATTTAGCGGCCATTGTAAATTTGGGACCTAGGTCGACTAGACTTGGAGTCGGCTCTATTCATAAATTCATGTGTTGCATGTGGAGTTGGATGTTAGTAGTACAAGTAGTAGTCATTTGCAACCGTCGATAAATTACACCTACAATATATGCATTGTAATACTTCGAAAATTTCGACAAATGCTTATGGTAGCTATTTACAACCGTCGGTGGACTACACCTATTCATGTAGTATTTATTTTATCTCAACTTATACATTCTCTGGTTTAAAAATAAAATAAAAATATGTGGAGTAGATTTCAGTTTTTTAAGCGTTAGTTATATGACTATGTAGAAATTAAATTGACACCTACTCCTTACATGAACTAGACAACTAATGACTCATCGCGTTGGTGATGGGATAAACTTGTAGTTGTTTAAGCTTTGTATAAGCTACTTGTAGTTAGTTATGATGTATCACTCATGATTGGTCAATGGTCATAAACATAAAAGAATTACGATGTATCACTCTTTGGTTAGTATTTTATACATGTAGTTAGTTATGATGTATCATTCTTTGGTTAGTATTTTATAAATGTAGATTATTTATTATTTTAGTTAACAAACTAAGAAATGAGTACATAAACATAAAAGAATGGTAGCATACATGTTCACATAGGAGTAAATTTTAGAAAAAAAGCTTAGAACTGTTAGTTAACTACTTGTTCACATAGTTTTCATAGGATTAAAGCTAATATGGACTCTTAATTAATTTAACTACTAACTTGACAGAAATAACTTATGTTTTCATTAGATACTTTTAATTAGACCTGGATGGAATCTAGGACCTTCTCGTTATCCCTCACCAGCGGGTACGTATAGGCCACCCTTGATGACTTTTTCACAAGATACCGATGATCATGTTTCGATTTTTTTTCCAGAATAGATCAGCATGTTTCATTATTTAACAAAAACGAATTATGGATAAGATTATCTATACATGCATATAATTGTTATAAACTGTTACTTTAGTCAATTTTGAACTAGTAATATTAATCCAACTTATGGATAATGAAAATAATCTGCAATTAATTTCATTTTGGATGCACATAGGACACTGTTTGGTGGCAACTTGCTTTTCCACTTTCCGCAATTTTAATTTCTTGTAGAAAGCCCTCCTACCGTTATACAAATTACAATTGTACTCTTTCTTAATTTTTCTACACAATGAGCAAACCAAAAAAAAAAATTCTATTGGTGCTACAAGATGCATGTCAATCATATAGTATTATTAAGATAATGCATTTAAGAAAGTTTTACTATATATATTGACTTACTTTCAGCATCATTTCTGAGCTTGTGCAAACTGTACAAGGGATCCCAAAAATCAAAAGACTCCAAAAATTTTAACCTTCATATATATATATATATATATATATATATATATATATATATATATATATATATATATATATATATATATATATATATATATATATATATTACTAATGTGAAATCTCCATTTTTAGATTAGGCATCCCTTTTTAGAAAGTGCAGTAACATGAAATTTAGAATGTCAAAAAATAAAATTTTTAGAGTCGCTAAAAAAACCATGTTTAGTATTTGTTAGAGACCTTTAGAATGTGAGAAATGTCGTGCTTACTTTATTATCATCTTACCCATGCTTCAAAGCATAAATTTATGTCCATGCCAATTAATCGTCTAGGTTGTGTACGAGCCACCTTATGGCTGGGGTGGGCTCCAGCCCTCCTAGATTTGTTGTCTTTGCATGAAGCTTGTTCCTTCATGTGCCAAATGATAAACTTACGTAATCCAAGCTCAACTTGCTGAATGATTGTCAAAACAATATTAAATTTTCAAGCTGAGACGACCAATTCATTTGTGAGTAATAGTGAAGAAGTGTCAATGAGTGAAATGTCACCAATAATCTTAGTTTTCTCTAAACTGTCACTTCTACTGACCTCTATCTAAATTGCGCACCATATCTAAACTGCCTTAACATTCATTCAATGACTGCAATGTGCATGTATCTATCTTACAGAATTATCCTCAATTGGATATGGATATGACTTACTACTTACGGAATCGTACTTGGATGTACAACCGTCATCCTGATGACATATGCGGTGTGCGGGATGAATTCATAGAGGGTGTACACCAGTTCCTGCAGTTTGCCAAGGCGTTCCCTCAGTACATGGACGGTACCAAAATTAAGTGTCCGTGTGTGAGATGTCGCAACTTGAAATATCATCCAGAAGTGGATGTCACGTATCATTTATACTCGAAGGGTTTCACGCCGAATTACTATCAGTGGAGCGAGCACGGAGAACTTGTGTCTTTAGCATCGGAGTACGAGCCTTATGTGGACGTCCACAACAACGCTCCTTACGATGATGGGTTGGTGAACATGGTTTTCGACGCGGCCGGGCCTAGTTTCGATCCGGATGATCATGATGTACCTGAGGAGGCACCGAACCCCGATGCTGCACAGTTCATGGAGTTGCTGGAGAATGCAAGGACTCCATTATATCCTGGTTGTGAGGATCATTCACCGTTGGAGGTCGTTACAAGATTGTTGAGCATCAAGTCCGATTTTAACATATCGCAAGATTGCTACAACCGTCTTATGGAGTTGCTTATAGAAATATTGCCTGAGGGTGCGAAGTTGCCTAAAGACTTCTACCGGTCTAAGAGGATGGTTAGATCGCTCTGGATGGGATACGAAAAAATCGATGCCTGTCGCAACGGGTGCATGTTGTACTACAAAGACGGCAAGGATGAAGACGCCTGCAGATTTTGTGGTGCTTGTCACGCCCCGCTCCCATAGGAGCGATCGTCCTCGCTAAGGCGTGATGCCGTACGGGCCTAGGTTGCGCCCGTGCAAGGCCAAGTCCAGAAACGGCCGATTTGAGCTAGACCACAGAGTCGCACAGAGTGTCCCCATTTGCAGCGAAAAGTAAATGAACACAAATTGAAGCGAATTCAAACTCTTTATTATTATTCAGGAAGTTTACAAGCGGCGCTAGGCCGAGTTTGCAAGTCGCTCAAGCTCTCTCTCTCTGAAACATAAAAGGCGTGTCAAGTGGCTTACAAGATGGAATGACTCATGGCGATGTTCCAATACATTATGTCCTGTATATGGTGCTCCAGCTCCTTGCAACGCTCCAAGGCTCGAGAGATAGCTCCGCGCCTTAGCGCGTTCGATGGAAGCTCCGCACCCACCGGCGCCTCCTGCATCCTGCATGCAGACTGTGGGGTTATTAGTACATTTTTATGCACTGGTGGGGAGGCTTGCTCGCCCACAATACTATCATTACCAAACACGTTCCATTTACTTTTGTGCATCTCTATCATTCATTGTCTTTCTAATCTTGCCTTAGGATCAATTTCATGGCATATGTCATAACCTATCCCGTGTTGCCAAATTCAAGTGTCGCATGGAAATACATGTACGACTTACCCATACTTACCGTCCGGTCTTTCCTATCCAAAGTAAACCAAGTTAGACAACAGTTCATATATTTTAACTTAACATGATTCACGTAAGCATTCAGTGTCAAGGGCGTGTTCCTGCCTCAGATTCTAGCGCGTCGTAGGCGTGTGTTCTTTTAACTCGTTTGCATGAAGTACTCTTTGTCATTTGGTGTGATACATTTCAAGCCGTTCAGTAGGCACTTGTTCATTTAACTTAGACTACTTTGATTTCAATACAAGGACTTGCACGTGGATAGCCACCAGCAAAGTTCACTTAATCTATATGCACCGGTCGCTGGCATGACAAGCCATTTTGGACATTTTCCTTTGGTATTTCTCAATTTAGCGTAGGGTGATGGCTGGTACACCCCGTTAAGTCTCTTGAATATACCCTGCACTTACGTCTCTTGGTGCCCAAGCCCGCACCCAAGCAGCCCGTAAGCCCCGTTTTGATTCCGCCTAGGCCGGCCACGGTATACTCCCCACAACGCCCGTGCCGCAGAATCCTTCCACTACACGGCCACGGTATACCCCCCATCGCCTATGCCGTTTGTGTAGGAACGATATAGTAAAGCGTAATACTCTAGAGGGGGGTGAATAGAGTTGGCAGCGGAATAATGCTAATTAAAAAAATGTTAGCAACACAATCACAGTATATAATCACAGTTGAAATAATGTAAAGGCAGAGTTCAGAAAGCAAACGCAAAGAAAGCGATGTATACTGGTATCCCTCTATTGAGGACTAATCCAGTCGGTAGAACTCTTGCTACCAGTTGAATCCACTATAGGAAAAACCGCAAGTTTTCTTACGAAGTCCTTGCAACTTCTACAACGCGAGCTTTGATACGAAGAACTCGTCCAACTTCAAATGTGAAGAGGTATTCTTCAATCAAGCCTTCTGATTACAATCTCTCAGAAACTTCTAGACCGTTTCGCACTGGCAAATCGACTAGAGGATTGTAACTGGCTTGGGATCTGAAAATGAAAGCTCTAGAAAACTCTTTGGAAGGCAGAAAGCTTTTTAGATAGAGAGAAGATTGAAAGTGAATGAGTGAATTGAAATGATCGAAATCCATCTCTATTTATAGGAATTCCAAAGGGAGAACTCTGTCAGAATTCGGGCAGAATTCGGGCAGAACTCGATGAGCAAATCTCGGTCAAATCCGCAACTGCAGGAGGACCAAGTTCCAGAGAATTCAAAAATCAAACGGCCACCAACCGAACTCTGGCCGAACTCTGGCCGAGTTCTGTCAGGGTTAGGTTAGGGTTTTAAAAATAGATTTTGGTGATTTTTGAAAATCTTTTTGAAAACCTTTTTGTAAACATTTTGATAGGTCATTTTAAAAACATTTTGAACTATTTTGGGGATAGCCTATTTACCAGTACGACTCGGTGTACAACGTATTCCTAGACTCAAATAAAGTGAAAAATTACATTGCATAGGAAGTACAGACTCAAGTAGGCAAACAGATCTTCAGTCTTGAACGGAGTGAATATCCAATCTTGCTTATGTCCAAGAAGCTGAGATGTCCCAACAAGCTTCGTATATCCAGACAGAGTTTTGATCAATTATTAAAATCAGGTTGACCATATGACCAATGGGCCAACAATCTTTCCCATTTTGATAATTGACAAACTATGAATGATATAACATTAAGCTAGTTCGAAAAATATCAAAAAGTAGAAATTGTTCATAACCTGTATTTAACTCAAAAAAAATGTTAGATCATTTTTAATTGTCTCCCCCTTTGTCACTTAGCAAAATAATTGCACAAGAGAAGGCTCCCCCGCATTAAATGCAGAAGACTCCCCCGCAATCAAAGCATAAGTAACAAATAGCGAGAAAACAAATAAAAGAAATATAGTATAAGAATTAGAGATATAGCATCACAGGTATGTAATGTTTCTACAAATTATCATCACAGGCATGTATTGCTTCAAAAACATAAAAAAAAATCTCAGGCATGCTATTTCACAGACAGTTTAAAATGGAGAAGCAGTATAAAGAGATAGTGCTTAAACAAAATGCTGAAATAAACTGAGATGTCATAAATGAAACATCAAAAAACATGTCCATGAAGATAAAAAGTACTGATAGCAAACTACAAAGTACTGATAAAAAGTAAATGATAAAAACTTGGAATGTCGGAGCATTTCCAAGTATACAATAGAATATCACTAATAATCACATCAGATCTCATCATCACTATCCTCATCAATATCATCAGCAGCATGGCCAGCATGACCGGAAGTACCAGCACCAGAAGTACCAGCGCCAGTAGGATGAGTAGGGGTGCCAGCATAGAACTCACCAACGTAATCTCGAGGTGCACGATACCAGTCATATGCGTTACCTGGCTGGAAGTAGGCATGAACAGCCTCATCCTCACAGCGGTAACCTGAAAAAGCTGGATCACGAGGGATGGAAGTAGCAGAGTGACCAGTCTGGGCAAAATGCAGATCGGCCAAGGAATTTGCCATCGCCTGGTAACGGGTGACATCGCGGAACTCTCGCTCGCGAGCCATGTCCGTCATCGAGACGTGCAAAGCTGATAAATGCTGATGTATGCCCTCAAAAGTCATGGCATACGGCTGATGTGGTGAAGATGGTGCAGTAGGAGGAGCAGGAGGTAGAGCTGAAGCAGTCCGGCTGCGACGAGAAAGCTGGAGTAACTTGGGCTCAGAGTCCTGAGTACAAGTTGATAGATCGATCTCGAATCGCTGAAAGATACGAGGGAGAATCATCACGTAAGAGAGATTTCGATCTCTAGCACGACAACGTCCCATCATCTGAATAATTGTCTTAGGGGTGGAAAAAGAAATCCCCTTAAGAATATGGTACATGGCGGACAGGTCAAGCGAAGTCACATCATCCTTGGAAGTGGATTTTGGAAAAAGAGTAGAGTAGATGATGCGATGCAATTCGTAGTTAAACAAGTTCAGGTTGTTAGCCTTGAACTTTCCAGAACGTAGAAGAGGACCCTTCCTCACTAGGAGTGGTCTTCTTCCTCTTAGACGGATTAAATCTAGGTGCCATTGAAATAAAAAGCACTAATTTGAAAGGTGGAGAGAGAGGGAGTTATACCTCACGAAAATTGGATATGTTGTAGAGAAGAACGATCTCCGCACGATTCCAAATTTTGGAAGGATTTCACCAAGTAGATTGGAAGCAATAGATTGGTGAAGAACTAGGGTTTGGAGGTCGGGGTCGGCTGCTGCTTCTGTTGTAATTAGTTTGGAAGTAATGAAAGAGAAGAAGCTCTCGGGTTCTGGATATATACACAGATACCTACAACCGAACTCGGGCCGAATTCAGTCAGAGCTCTGGCCGAATTCGCCTAGGGTTCTTTCAGGTTGATTTTTGCTACTTCTTTTTCATTGACTCGTTGCAAATATTTAATTCAAAGATTAGTTATTTTAGCCTTCAAATAACATAATTAATGATATTTATGAATTAAATGTCGTTACACAGCGACTGTCTCAGATTAGCTGTAGGAGTACTGTCCCAGCTGGCGGAGGTTCACCGGGGAACTCTTAAGTACCGCTTCGCTTCAACCGTAGTTGTGGTGACAGACAGACTCTTTATTAGCTTGTCTCTAACACAGTTTTTGCATAATGATATATAATCATAAAATAAAATCAATTAATATTATTGACGTCCAAAATTCCTAATTCTCGACGTAAATAATTGAAACGATCTTCCGCTAGAGGTTTAGTGAAGATGTCAGCTAATTGATTTTCAGTATCTATGTACACAAGGTTTATATCTCCATTTTGATGATGATCTCTAAGAAAATGATGTCTAATCTCGATATGTTTAGTACGAGAATGACAAACAGGATTCTTAGTCAAATTAATGGTGCTCGTGTTATCACAGAAAATGGGAATATGTGTGAAAAATAAATCAAAGTTTTCTAGGGTTTGTTTCATCCACAAAATCTGAGCGCAACAACGTCCTGCGGCGATATACTCAGCCTCTGTTGTTGATAAGGCTACAGAATTTTGCTTTTTACTAAACCAAGAGACTAAAGCCTTGCCTAAGAAATGACATGTACCGCTAGTACTTTTTCTATCAACCTTGCATCCAGCAAAATCTACATCCGAATAACCAATAAGGTCAAAAGATTTAGTTTTGGGATACCACAAGCCGACAGAAGAAGTGCCCTTAAGGTATCGGAAGATACGCTTAACTGCGGTCAGATGTGATTTCTTTGGGTTAGCTTGAAAATGTGCACACAGGCAAACACTAAACATGATATCTGGACGACTAGCAGTTAAGTAAAGTAAACTAGCAATCATACCTCGATACTTACATGTGTCGACTGGCTTGCCTTGTTCGTCAGAATCAAGCTTTGTTGAAGTTGCCATCGGAGTGCCAATAGGTTTGACATTGTCCAGATCGAACTTCTTTAGAAAATCTTTTGTGTACTTGGCTTGATTAATGAACGTCCCATTGTTGGTTTGTTTGATTTGCAATCCGAGAAAGAACTTCAGCTCTCCCATCATGCTCATCTCAAACTCATTCTGCATACACTTAGAAAATTCTTGACAAAGAGATTCATCAGTGGATCCAAATATGATATCATCAACATAGATTTGAATTAAAAGCAGCTTGCCATTAAAAGATTTAATAAAAAGTGTAGTGTCAACCTTTCCTTTTGAAAAATCGTTGTCAAGTAGAAAAGAGCTTAGACGGTCATACCAAGCACGAGGGGCTTGTTTCAAACCATATAAGGCTTTCTTCAACTTGAAAACATGGTCAGGATTTTTGAAATCCGTAAAACCCGGAGGTTGTGCTACAAAAACTTCTTCTTTTATAAAGCCATTTAGAAAAGCACTTTTTACATCCATTTGAAAAAGTTTGAAATCATGAAAACATGCAAATGCACATAACATTCGAATGGATTCTAATCTCGCAACTGGGGCATAAGTCTCATCGTAGTCGATACCCTCTTCTTGATTGTATCCTTGAGCTACGAGTCGAGCCTTGTTACGAGTTACTAAACCATCCTCATTCAGTTTGTTTCGGAATACCCAACGGGTGCCAATGACCGGATGATCAATAGGCTTGGGAACAAGTTCCCAAACTTGATTCTGTTCGAATTGGTTCAATTCCTCTTGCATGGCATCTATCCAGAAACTACCACTACATGCTTCATCAATAGATTTAGGTTCTAGTTGTGAAATAAATGCAACACTAGAAACAATATCTCTACTGGATGATCGAGTACTTACTCCTTTTGTAATGTCACCAATTACCAAATCTTGTGGATGATCAGCTGTAAATTTTAACCTTTTCGGTAGACTCTGTAGGTAGCTGGTTCCTGGATCTCCTCTAGGGGGTTCAGCTAGTGCAGAGCTTGGTTCAGGTTCAGCTGATGTTGAGCTTGATGTAGGCAGATCTTCATCACTGTCATCGAGAGTCATTTGGTTCATTTCATCAAAAGTGACGTTGATTGATTCTTCGATGATCATGGTACGTTTGTTGAAGACTCTGTACCCTTTGCTCTTGGCCGCATAACCTAGAAATATACCTTCATCGGCCTTTTCGTCAAACTTGCCCAAGTTGTCTTTAGTATTAAGAATAGAGCACTTACAGCCAAAAATCTTAAAGTATGAAACTGAAGGAATTCTATCAAACCATAACTCAAATGGAGTCTTCTTCGATTTGGGTCGAATTAGAACTCTATTGAGCACAAAGCAAGCTGTATTGACAGCTTCAGCCCAGAAGTATTTGGGTAGGCTAAATTGATTTAACATCACTCTGGCCATTTCGGTTAGAGTTCTGTTCTTACGTTCCACAACTCCATTTTGTTGTGGAGTTCTAGGGCAGGAGAACTCGTGTATAAAACCGTGTGTGTCACAAAATTGCTCGAAATCAGCATTCTCGAATTCGCCTCCATGATCGCTTCTAATACGAGTGATCATGTAACCTTTTTCATTTTGTACTTTCTTACAAAAGGCGACAAATTCGGATAATGCGTCATTCTTGCGTGTCAAGAAATATATCCACGTGTATCTAGAAAAATCATCTACAATAACAAATGCATATAATTTACCTCCGAGGCTAGCAACTCTGCTAGGACCGAATAAATCCATGTGTAGCAATTGTAGAGGTCTAGTAGTACATACTGCGTTTACAGACTTGAATGTGGATCTGGTAGCCTTGTTCTTTTTACATTGGCTGCATACCGAATCCTTCTTGAATGTTATGTCTGGTAAACCGCGTACTATCTTCTTTGTGGATAATCTTGAAATTGTATCCATGTTTGCATGACCGAGTCTCATGTGCCATAGATGACTCTCATCACTTTTGGCCATTAAGCATCTACCTGAAATGTTAGCTTCTTCCAACAGATAGATAATATATATATTGTCTTCCCTGATTCCTTCAAAGATAGTACTACCAGTTGAGCTATCAACTATAGTACATTTGTCTTTGCCAAAGTTGATACCATAACCATGATCAGCTAGATGACTTATGCTGAGCAGATTATGTTTCAACTCGGTAACCAGACAGACATCTTTAATCACGGGATAGGGAGACTTACCAACATCACCGATACCAATAATATACCCTTTCAAATTATTACCGAAGGAAACATAACCTTCCTTCTTCTTCTTCGACAGTGTTGCAAATAGGGTAGCGTCACCGGTCATATGCCGTGAGCAACCGCTGTCGAGGATCCATTTGCTTCTAGCATGTGAAGGGTGTTCCACCTACAAAACAGTTTGCAGATGAAACCTTTGGTACCCATTTCTTGTAGGGTCCTGAATTGTTAGCTTTAGGTATCCAAGCATAAATATTTAAATCTACAAGCTTTCTCATTCTACATGCAGATGATATATGACCAAAGAGGCCACAATAATGACATTGTGCATGTCGAGTGTTGAAAGCTGAGTGGTGTGCATGGTTGGTAGGTTTGGATTTTCTAGTATAGAAGAATGCATACCTATGATCATGTTTGGGCTTAACCTTTTGGGGTAAAGGTTTTATATGGTTTGGTCCGACAGTGTTTGGCTTGGGAATGTTCCGAATTCTCGGTAAGTGACACGTGTTAGGATAGGAAGCAACAGGCTCAGGCTGTTTTCCTAACCTAATTTCCAACTTTTTGGAAGTGTCATATAACTTAGTATAATCAGAAGTGAGTGATTCCATTCTGATTTGTGCAGATTGAAGACTTTTCTTTTCTTTAGAAAGATCTTCTCTCAATTGGTCTATAATCTTGTCTTTTTCTTCGGATGACTGTTTAGTCTCGTGTAATAAGAGCTTTATAGAGGAAAGCTCACCAGACTCACTAACATTAGCTCTAACCTCAGCTAGTAGGTCGGTAAGTCTTCCTATTTCTCCTTTGTACTCTTTGAGTACCTTCTTAGTGGTCTGATATTTACTACGCAGTTTCCTGTAGTCAAGCATCAGGTCACTGAAGGCATCTCCTAATTGCTCAAAGGTGAAGTCATCATATGTTTCTACAGGTTCAGTAGGTACCTGATCGATTGCCATGAAGCAGATGTTTGCAGCGTCCTCTGAATGTTCATCTTCTGAGTCGCTAGCTTCACTCTCATGCCATATGCTGGTGTTGGCATATTTCCGAGACGTTGATCTTTTCAGGTTGTCTTTTTTATACCTGTTGTTCTTCTTGCTCGATGATGAGTTGATGGGACAGTCCTTCTTCATATGTCCCTTCTTCTTATAGCCATAGCAGACAGCATCTTCTTGATACCAGTTGTTGCTGTTGTTCTCTTTGACTCTCTTCTCATGTCTCATAAATCTTTTGAACTTCCTTGCTAGGAGAGCTTGATCTTCAGCGTCAGATCCACTGCTGTCTGAGTCATCTTCAGCAGCTTTTCTGTGCTGAGCCTTGAGGGCGATAGTCTTCTCCTTTGGTGCAGGTTCTTCAAAATCTTGTAGCTCCAGTTCATGAGTGAGTAGCTTACCCATGAGTACTTCAAGTGACATTGTGGTGAGGTCGTTTCCTTCAATGATAGCTGTAGCCTTCGGAATCCAGTTCTTGGTGAGAGCTCGCAGGAGTTTGCAAATCTTTTCGTGGTTACTGTAATCTTTGTCTAAGGAGGACAAAGGGTTTACAATATCCAAGAACCTCTCGAACATTTGTGTGATTGTTTCATTTGGCTTCATTTTGAACGCCTCGTACTCTTGAGTAAGTCGGCTGACTTTTGACTCCTTGACTTGAGTCGTGCCTTCATGTGTAACTTCAAGAAGCTTCCACACACCATTTGCTGTTGTGCATGTAGATACCCTGTTAAATTCTGTTCTGTCTAAGGCACAAAAAAGAGCATTAATGGCACGTGCGTCAAGACTGGCCTTTTTTTTTCTTCCTCTGTATAACTGCTTTGGGGTTTTTCAACCAAAACTCCCTCGACATTTATACGAGGTGGCTTCTGATAGCCATCAAGAACAATAGCCCATAAGTCAAAATCAAGAGATTTTAAGAAGAAACTCATCCGTGTTTTCCAATAAGTGTAGTTAGTACCATCAAACAGAGGGGGTCTGTTTGTGGCCTGACCTTCACTTATGAATTTCATAGTAGCCATGTGATGTGCTGTGATCTAATAAATAATAAATAAATAATAGCACTGTTACCTCATTTTACCTGTAGCACCCGCTCTGATACCAATTGTAGGAATGATATAGTAAAGCGTAATACTCTAGAGGGGGGGTGAATAGAGTTGGCAGCGGAATAATGCTAATTAAAAAAATGTTAGCAACACAATCACAGTATATAATCACAGTTGAAATAATGTAAAGGCAGAGTTCAGAAAGCAAACGCAAAGGCAGCGATGTATACTGGTATCCCTCTGTTGAGGACTAATCCAGTCGGTAGAACTCTTGCTACCAGTTGAATCCACTATAGGAAAAACTGCAAGTTTTCTTACGAAGTCCTTGCAACTTCTACAACGCGAGCTTTGATACGAAGAACTCGTCCAACTTCAAATGTGAAGAGGTATTCTTCAATCAAGCCTTCTGATTACAATCTCTCAGAAACTTCTAGACCGTACCGTACTGGCAAATCGACTAGAGGATTGTAACTGGCTTGGGATCTGAAAATGAAAGCTCTAGAAAACTCTTTGGAAGGCAGAAAGCTTTTTAGATAGAGAGAAGATTGAAAGTGAATGAGTAAATTGAAATGATCGAAATCCATCTCTATTTATAGGAATTCTAAAGGGAGAACTCTGTCAGAATTCGGGCAGAATTCGGGCAGAACTCGATGAGCAAATCTTGGTCAAATCCGCAACTGCAGGAGGACCAAGTTCCAGAGAATTCAAAAATCAAACGGCCACCAACCGAACTCTGGCCGAACTCTGGCCGAGTTCTGTCAGGGTTAGGTTAGGGTTTTAAAAATAGATTTTGGTGATTTTTGAAAACCTTTTTGAAAACCTTTTTGTAAACATTTTGATAGGTCATTTTAAAAACATTTTGAACTATTTTGGGGATAGCCTATTTGCCAGTACGACTCGGTGTACAACGTATTCCTAGACTCAAATAAAGTGAAAAATTATATTGCATAGGAAGTACAGACTCAAGTAGACAAACAGATCTTCAGTCTTGAACGGAGTGAATATCCAATCTTGCTTATGTCCAAGAAGCTGAGATGTCCCAACAAGCTTCGTATATCCAGACAGAGTTTTGATCAATTATTAAAATCAGGTTGACCATATGACCAATGGGCCAACAGTTTGTCCACGACCATTTCGTATTATCTTGTCGTTTTAAATTAACGGCTATCTCCGAGCCGTAGGCTAACCCTTAGCCATAATGCATTATCGACCAGGTTGGCGTCCGTGCAGCGTGGGTAGTAAGCCCCGTTGTACTTGCCCGTCACATCTGTCGCTAACCATTCTTTCCTTTCTTATCTTTCATGTATTCTTTCTTTTCTTTCTTTCTTTCACTTGTTCGTTCGTTCATTGATTCATTCACGTATTCATTCATTCATTCATTCATTCGTTGATTCATTCATTCAAGCATTACGCAACTCCCAGTACGGAAGCCGCCTTGGCGACCCATCGGTCCCATAGTCTTTCAATGTTGCTAAACTCTACTCGGAACGACTATGTTGATAGTCTTCCCATTTCATTGTTGTAAACCATTCATTGTTGTAAACCATTCATTGTTTTATTGTTTGAACGCATAAGGGACTTGAACGTAGCTTGTGCCTTAGCACGAGCGTGGAGCGCGGTACGAGAGTTCACATTTTCCAAGTTCCTTTCCATATTCTATACAAGCATACAAGATGGGATTATTCCCTTAGCTAGGTGCGTTGAGTCATTTATTAGCATGCGCGGGTTATCGCCTAACGATTCTCGTGATAGTGTTCGTATTATTATGTGTCTAGGCTAAGCAAAGACGGGTTCATCGGAGCCACCCACCTTAGCGATGTTCGCATCGGCCGAGCGATACTCCGAGTGCGCCTTTGAAATTCTAAGTCTGGATTCATCTTGACGGACCAATGTAAGCCTTGCATCGATTCTTCATCAGGTCGATGCCAACTCTTTGGGTCGACGGCTCGTTTGAGTCGTTGCACTTGCCGTTTGAATCAGCGTTCCGCTAGGGCGGAGCGGATCATTACATAATACACCACTCAAAATAAGTCTCGTCCTCGAGACTTCCTGAGTGCAAGTCATCCTACCATTCCTTAACTCGTGTCGTCATGTTTCTTAGACAATCCCTATCGAATGGCTTTACCGCTCGATGGCACCGAACTATACTCGATACCTTTCCAAGTCCCGTGTCTGTATACGTTTTGGTCGATTTTCATTGAATAACTTTTTATTCATTTTAGAGTTGATGGTACTTATTCAATTCAAGTGTTTCTTCGTCTTGGTTGCTATTTCTTCGTGTCATAGGACTAAAATATTCGCACGAGGCACGTTGTAATTCGTCAAATGCGAGTGTCGTAGGCTGAGGCAAACTCACTTTCGTTTATCTCTGTCATCGAGATGACCCGATTCGCTTCTCAAGCGTTCGTGTCCATAAAATCAGTATGATTTCTACTTAGCGGGGTCGACCAAGTCTAAGTAACTTTCGTCCGATTCAAAACCACGTATTGTACTATCATCGAGCATATCTTTCTATCAATGGTTCAATTCGTTATACCAACTTTTACTTTCACGATATCGATTCCATATCATTCGCTTGTTTAGGGCCAATCTCGTGGTCGTTCACGTACACTCCGCTCATACGTTTCTTGGATTCCGAGCCACGCTCGTACTAGTATCGATCCCTTACTTAACGTAATTTCAAGATCTTCGACACTCTTCCATTCCTCAAGTCTTGCTTGAACTCAATGTATCACTTGGCTGGATCGTGCACGCATTCCAAGCGTCCCCAAAATACATACATTCAGCCAAGCCGCATGATCTAGAAATTTGTCATTCTCACTCGAGTCGTATCGTGCACATACTCAAGCGTCCCTGAAATATATGCATGTCAGCCGAATCTCATGAGGGGTATTCCTATATTCGTGATTCACATTATCCATCCATGCCAATCCTTAAGATCAATCTTTCGATTGATAACGCATGAAATAGAATGTCTCGCCTAACCGCTATGCCATCTTTTCGAGGCTAAGTCAATGTCAGGATTGGAATCATAGTTCCCCAACAATAATGCCAACACTGACCCCAATCCTAGGGTTAAACCAAAGTCGGTAGTACGGGATTTTCTACTCAAGCTTGCGTCACTCAGATTTCTAAACATCGAGCACGATCACCTATTCGCATCAAGGCATTCGTCACGTACCGCAACGAATTCAAATCCATTCAAATCACTAAATTGACATACTTCACATATCCATTCTAACCAATTCATGTATTCGATCACGAGTTCATCTAGTTTTGACGATATATTGTGCCCCAATCTTACGCGAGTTCGATTATCCACGGTGGTTCATGAATCACCATGCAACGCTTCCGCGGAATAATCATTCTCATCGGGGCGTAACTCTTGCTTGCGTCTAGACTAATTCATTCTCGATACGCGGATTGGACCTATCCAATCCTCAAACTTAATCATCAAGCCCACCGAATCATTCTCAAGTCACCTTCGTATCAAACCACAAGTCGAAGCACACAAATTGCCACGCCATGCTAGTTCAATCACCCCCGCTGTATGAATCACCATAGCAGCGCTCACGCGGAGTGATCGTCCTAATCGACGCGACGCATGTACGAGGCTGGAGTTGCGCTCGCATAAGACAAGAATGTCGACGTTGGGGTTATCGTCAAAGCAATCCAAACATTTTATTTTCATCCAAGCCGAGATCTCTATTCGATAGTCCGACCGTCATTCATTCAACCAGAAAATCCTCGAGCCACGTCTATATTTTCCTTGACATGTTTCAATATCCCGAGTATAGCATCCATCGGAACAATAATATTTATACGATCGTCATTCGCCGAGTCAGAGTACCCCCGAGTTATCGCATATCGATCCTTGATACGTCTCAATATCATCGACGATATGTGTAACCTGACGATCTTCCTTTGCAACCAATTTCGAGTCGTGCGACTGATGCTATTGTCCGAGCTGGATATACCACCATTATTCGATATTCAAGATCAAGTTCCGTCGCTCTTCCTCAAGCTCATTTTAAGATCGTTGTTCTAAACTCAAGTCACATTTCATTTGAATCAATCCGAAATCGTACGCGCGATCCTCTAAGTTTTCTCGATCAAGATCATTCATTTTCATTCATCGTTCCGAACCATTTTCTAACTCGCGTTGCCCATTGACAAGTTGTCCGAACGACATCTCGCTCGGGACTTTCGAAGTCACTATAAACTAAGCGTGACGCGTTCTAGGGCTTTGTGTGATCGCATCGCCTTGCCAACATACTCGTTCTATCCGTAAATCCTTTAGTCTCGCTCGAACAATTTCTATAACGTCCATAAACCACTCAGGGTTCGAGCTACTCGACTAGTCGTCGACACTCATTCTTATTCTTCTCCGAACCTATCACATACACCACTCGGATTCAAGCCATACTGTTTGCCATTAAAATTCTTTTATTGCAATTTCAATACAAATAGAACAGTATACAATATAGGACTTAGATGTAGTCCTAGGAGTACACTTTTGTTTATCTGGGTCCCTTGTGCCAATGGAGCGAGTGGTAATACGTTGACTCCATTGACGAGCTGACGACGGTTATCGGTTCTCTGAAGGATTGGATTGCTCTGGGTGCTGGAGCTTGCTGAGAGGAAGAAGACGTTGAGTGTCTGTATCTGCCTCTCTGGTGATATGTTCCTTCGTTGGGTGTTCTCTGTGTTGTTCGTATATGTGAGAAGGAAATGATCCCTCTATTTATAGCTGGGCAGGTTGGCTGCTCATGTGCGCATATGTAGGATGCGCGGTGCGTGGGGACTCCACATGGAGATTGCTGATGGAGGCGCATGGATGATGCGCTCTGATCGAAGGGTTGAATTCTTCATACTGCTGTTGTGAGCTGGCACATAGCAAAGAAGAAGATCTTTCTGTTGCTGAGATCTTGGGTGAGTTGAGTCAAAGGACATGTGTCGTCGACTCATGGCTCGGAGATCTCGGATTTGATGGGGGAATGATCTGGTAAGATGCGCCTAGGACTGGGCGCATGAGGAGACTTTGGTTCGTAACCTTTAGGAGTTATGAACTATTCTGGGCGCATGGCTTTTGAGGCGCATGCAGGCGACTTTCTTTCTGTCTTTTGGGATCAGAGAGCAGTCTGGGGTGCATGGCTTTTGAGGCGCATGCAGAGCTTCAAGTGGAGACTTTTCTTCTGTCTTTAGGGATCAGTGAAGAGTCTGAGGCGCATGCAGATTTGGACGCATGGCTGCAGAGGCGCATGCGGGTGGTTGAGTGGCCACGTGGCAGTAGCCGTCGGAGTAAAGTCATGATGATGCTGACGTTTGCCGATGCTTCGTTTTCTGAAAAAGCTGTCAACTGTTCAGACTTTGGAAGGTGTGCTGCCAACTCTGTCAGTTCAGCATTTAATGTTTCTGACATTCGATGGACAGCTGAGGGGGCGCGTCGATTGGCGTTCCACTGGGTATGGGGACGCATGGGGGCGCATCCTCTGCGATGCGCTTGGTACTGAAGGGCGCGTTTGTGTGATACGCCTGATGTTGAAGGGCACGTCTGTGTGATGCGCGGGCTGGCCGGCGCATCCGCTTCGTGACACGTTCTTTAATACAGCGACTGTTACGTTCTTCGAATGCTTTAAATAGCCGTTTTGATTTGGCTGAATTCGAAGCGTCCGGTTCATCCATTAAATGCAAGTTCATTGCACGAAATTCGGAGAGCCATCCACCTCGCGCGTGGGTTTGATCTGCCCGACCTATAAATAGTGGCATAGAGAGAAGGTTTGCTTCTCGTTCTCTCACGTACTTCCAATATGAACTTGGGTACTCGGGTGCATTCTATTGACGAAGTGCTCCCGAGGGTGAAGATGAGACACCATGTCGTCATTGATGCACTTGAAGGTGACTGTTACATCCAAAAGGCGGAGTCGAGGGCTTCTGAGGCAGGCGGAAGGTGCATGTTGCATCCAAAGATAGGGATGCTCGGGCCTCGTTTCTCTTATTCCGGAAGAGCCGTAGATCGGAATGGCGGTGCTAGGCTCTTTCTTCCTTCAAAGTGGGCGTTGCCCACTCTGGTGGATTTGGAAGCTGCTCCTTTAGCCGCGGTTCCGATCACGGTCTTCCTTAGCCTTTGGAGGCTCTTTCGAAGCCTCCCTTGGCCACAGATTTGCGGTGCTCTTCTCTTCCTTGGTTCCAGCCAGAGGGTTAAATGCTTCATTAGTCGAAGCACTTATCAGGTGAGCCTGGCTGGAAGAGCGGCACATAACTGGGCTGCTGAAGGGATGCACATAACTGAGCTACTGAAAGGATGCGCCCTACTGGATGCGCATGGAGGGATGCGCCTGGTTGAAGGCACATGGTATCTGCTACGCCTAGCTGGAGGCGCATGGTGGCTGCTGCGCTTGTCTTGAGGCGCATGGTGGCGGCTGGCTGTAGACTTAGGATCTTTTTTTTGTAGAAATTCTCCTTTGTACAACCTTTTCTAAACATGTAATAGACTTTTATGTATAAATAAAAAGTCCTCTTTCAAATGTCTATATTTGTTGATTCTGCTGTGAAGTATTTTGTACGAGCTCTGGCGTATGTAGTGTCTGGCGCATGGGCTTTCTGTTTGTGAAATTCCATGCTTCTACACATACGATCTAGTCCCCAATCACGTTTGTGTCATGCGCTAAGACATCCTTCAGATTCGTTCGACGAATCTCTAGCGTAATCGCTCACGTCGCCTCGACGTACTAAGCCGTTCGCACTAATCCTCAAAATCCAAGCCAATCTTTTGGGTGCGCCTAAGCGTTAACTCGATAGCGTTCCTATCGATAGACACTCAAAGTGTATCTCCGTTCTCGATCGAGCGATACTTGATATCGCTCGCAACCCGATTGCACCCAAAAGTCGAGGTGCGCGACACGCGGCACAACTTAGCCAGAAGGCCGTGTGCATAGCTATCCCGTGCGGACTATATTTGAGTTTACACGCTCATTTGCTAGGTCAACGCAAGACTAGTCAGGCACGCACGTGACATGTTAACTTAGCATACGTTCTCTATCGAGTCAAGTTTAACATTATTCGGCACAAAGAAGCATGGAGATCAGGGCACATGACTGTTGGGGCGCATGCCTATTCGGGCGCATGCTTCTCTCAGTTAATGCATATGATGATGCCTCGATAACGGAAAAGATTAATGATGATCTTTTAGTTTTATTTGCTGTTATCTCTTCACAGAACCCGAGGCGACGGCTGAGATCACTCGTCATCGGTTCACGCGTGCGACCAAGCCCTATAAATAGGTGAGAGATGGAGAGAGAGAGAGTTCTTCTTCTCTGTGCCTTTACTTTCTTTAGAGTCCTTCTTCAAAATCCTAACTTTTCCTTTTTTTGAGAGAATGGCTCCCAAGACTCCTCGCGGCGGTGCTATGGAAAAGGAGCCGACAGAGTTCGCCGACGAGGACGCTCCTGCCACCATCGTGACTCCGGCCGACGTTCGTCCCGCGGTGACGGGTGGGTGTCGACTTTTGCTATCTTCTTTGTTCAGACAAGCTTTGGGTCATAATATGCCCTAACTTTCTGCTGCCGACGCGTATGGGCTTCTGTCCTTGATACGCTAAGGTTTTATCCTGCCGACGTGCATAGGCTCAGGCCTTTATTATGTACCGAGGTTTAGTTACTGACGCGTATGGGTTTTGTACCCTGATGATGTGCCGAAGCCTTCGCTGACGCGCATGGGCTTACGCCCTGATGATGCGCCGAAGCTCCAATGCTGACGTGCATTGGCTCACGCCCTGACAATGTGCCGAAGCTCCAATGCTGATGTGCATGGGTTCATACCCTGATGATGCGCTGAAGCTGAAGCGCATGGGTTTACACCCTGATGATGCGCCAGGCTGCTTGACACCTTTTGTCTTTTTGCCTGACTTCTACTTTTGTTGTGTCAGTGTCGATGACGATCCCTTTGCTGAATGAGGTCCTCCTGGATGCTTCACTTTGTCAAATGGGAGTTGATTTTGATGAGGCGGTGATCAACCCTGCGAAGGATGCTATCTTACAAAACCAACCTCGTGAGAGAATGCTGCAAATCCAGAACCAGTTGCCGATTTTTCTCCAGAGTATGATGGAGAGTGGTAAACTGAAATCTGCTGAATCTGAGGATGTGACCTTCTTAAAACCTGCCTTCTTGTTCGGCGACCGACTAGTCTCTTCTGAAGCGAAGATACTGAAGATCAGAGAAGACTGGTTCTTTTCTGCAAAAGGCATGGTTTTATACATGCGGCAAGTTGACCGCCAGTTGCCGTTGACGGCCTTTTATCGTTTGGCTTCGAAGAGAATGATGCACTGGGAACTTACTCCTTCTCAAGGAGGGGCCTTGGGAGGTACCCTTTCGATTGACGCTACCTCGAACCAGAGAGATACCTTGGCCGCTTTGCGAGCCGGTTCCTCGTTTAGTTGCCGAACCTTGCGTCCTGGGAGCCTCTACAGTGAAGTCCCAAGCGACACGTTTCCCTTCAGTGCTCCGACTTTTGCAAATCGGATGCTGACATCGAAGGTCATGTATCCAAAAGGGGGCTTTAGAGTCGAAGGTTGGTGTCACTACATCCCGAGGTGGGACGAGCTGACCATTTGGGTGCTTTCAAAGTTCAAAGCTGAGCTTAAGGAGATTGGGCTGACGGCTGCCATTCGGGCTACGCAGGCCGGCGTGGATTTCAATAAGCCTATGTTCCTTGCACTTTTGGAATTGTTCAATGCCCAGACTAGCAGCTTTTTCACTCCGGTGGGAGAGTTGGGGTTGGCTCTCCATGAGATGTACGAAGTGTCCAAGCTTCCTTGGGGCTCGGAACCGTACGAGGAATATTTTCCGTCAAATGAAGAGATCCAGGTTCTGGAAGATAAGGACCCGGAGATGATGGCTGTTTTCAAAGAGGTGACGAGCCATCATTATCTGATGCACCAGAGGGACAAGGTCAAGACCCAGCCTCATGTGACTGCTTGGAGGGATTATGTCTTCAAGCAGGATTTGGCGGATTCTTCGAGGATCCGGTTTACGACTCCGTAAGGACTGAAGCCCGCGGAAGTGATTTCTAAAATAAGCCGGCTGGACGAGAGGACCCCTCGTTCCAATGAGAGTGGCGAGAACGCGTATAGCTGCTTCTGGCACTGTGCGCACCGGATGTCGTCAAAGGCGGTGTTGACGGCCCACTTGATGATATGGCTCCGGGATTGCGTGTTTGCAGGTGGATCCGGTGCCGTAAAGAGGGTACATCGGAACCTCATTTTTCCTGCCGTGAAGTTGGCCTTTGGACGACCTTTAGCTCTCCTTCCCGCGATGGTGTGTAACCTGTTGCGGGGTTTGAGGTCCTTTGCTGACGATGTGATCCACGGGAAAAGTAACAACGACAACTTTCCCCGGGCCGAGCTGCCCTTCCATTACCTTATGGGATGACTGATTTTACATCATCCGAACGTGATGAGTCCCGGTCCGGAGGAGGATCATGTTGAAGGAGATGCCTTCATCCGCCGCTTCTACAAGAGGAAGTGGTTATACACTGGCGTTTCCGTTTGCAGGAGGGTTTTGTCCTACCTTCAGGGGTGGGAGATTGTCAAGGTTGGCCCCATCTTCAAAGATTTCAAGGTCGATCAAGACTTAGTTGACTCTGGCGAAGATGCGATTACTTTGCCGAAATGAGGTTTTCGTTGGTTGCAAAGCATTCGGCCTTCTCACATGGTCTACCGCAACCAAAATAGATGTTATCTGGAGCCATATCTGCCCAGCCGATTTGTTCGCCAGTTTGGCTATACCCAGCTAATGTTGCGGAATCCCAGTAGCAGTCTGGGTTTTATCGGAAGTTTGCTGGATGGAGCCCGGGGCTGGCAATATTATAATGCTGGATGCACTAGCGTTAATTTTACTACGCCAGTTCGTAACCTTCGGCCACATATCCTGTATTCGGCCACCAAGCTGTATTGTACTATGAATACTGCATCTCCTGGTTATGACAGGGAGACTAGTTTCATCATTAGAACTCAGCTGGAGGCCACAGCGAACATGTTGAAGGCAGCCCGATCATATCGTCCACCAGAATTGGCGGGATATCGGGCTACTGCCGCAGCACCAGTAAGAGATCCGTCTGTTGGGAAGAGGCGGCCCGACACAGAAGCTGGTTCTTCCGTACCAAAAAGGCCGAGAAAGACATCGACTCCAAAGGCTACAGGAGTGCCACTTGTAACGCCAGCGGGATCAGTTCCTGCTGAGGTAAGGAGACCTCCGAAATTCTGATTCATCTTGTCATTTTGATGACTTGTGCTTTTCTTCCTGTAGGGATCGTCGAAGAAGAAGACCCGTGTTTCAAAATCGGGTGTTAGTAAACCGAAGGAGGTGGCAAGCTCTTCTGATGAGCGCATTCCACCGATGATAATGTCTCCCGTGGAGGAGAATCCCGAAGATGTTTCTGCGGAGGTTTTAGTATCTCCTGACGAGGTTGCAACAACTTCCGGGAAGGTACAATCTGTCTTGGAGGCCTTGGACGTTGAGGGTCCTACGGACTCGAGGCATCCTGATGATGAAGTGGATTGGAGTTCGTCGCCTTCCGATGACGTCCCTCCAGAGCTGCAAGAGTCTGTTGCGGGGGCAACAGAGGTAGTTAGAACAGAGGAGAGGGTTGATTCCCCTCCTTGGCATGATGAAGGGAGGCCGACTGTATCATTGCCGAGTCCTACCCCAGCCTCACCCGTGGAAGTTGAGGTGGCTACCGATCAGGAGGTAGCGACAGATCCTGTCCCTGTAGAGGGACTTGAGAAGGATGAGACTCATTCGCCAGCCCTGTCTCCCGGGGCGGGCCAGGAGATGAGTGTTGATCTCCCCGTCCTGCCAGGGGAGGTACTGGCCGCTGATAGGACGTTGGGGGCAGAAGAGGTGGCTGTTGACGTCGGTGGTTCTTCCGAACTTGAGAATGATAAGGGTGTGGAACCCTCCATTGCTCCTTCTACTTGGGGTACTATCTCGACGCCTGTGCCGGCTTCCTCTGTTCCTTCGGCTCCTCGGGCTAGCAGCCCAGCCTCTGTTGATGAAGAGCCTATTGATGTCGAGGTTCCAGCCTCGCGGGTTGAAGTTGGCGGATCTTCTTCCGGTCCGCTAACTACAGCAGCTCCTCCAACTCCTGTTATGACGCCGCAGGTGCTGGCGGACGCAGATGAATATGTGAAATTCATCGTCGAGGGGGTGTATAAAATGCTGCAGAGGGGTGTATCTGCGGTGATGGATGCCAACGGGAGCTTTGCGACGGCAAGAACTCTGGCAATGCCTTTTATCGAGCTGATCCACGTTCACCAAGGCCACGATCATATGGCCGAGATCCTGGAGGCTTCGGTGATCGAGTTGGACCAGCGGCTTGCGGAACTTCAGCGCATCGAGCGAAATGACCTTTCCGTCTTGATAGATGCGGAGAAGGGAAAGTTGATCGCTGAGATTGAGTCTTCCTACCAGGCCACTTTGAGCATCTGGGAGTACGAGGTGGCTGAGACTGAGGCTGCGGTAGAGCAGTTGTCTCAGTCCATGAAGGAGACAATGGAAATTCGAGCTGCGTTGGACGCTAATATCGCGGAGATCAACGCCCAGATGTGCCGCCTTGAGGACCAACGGGCCCGACTCCAGTTAGATGCCGAACGTGTCCAAGCTGAACACGTAGCATTCAAGAAGAAGGAAGCCACTTTCACTCAGCGGACTCTTGCCCTGGCTCGACAGCGACAACAGCTTGATGAGAAGCATGAGAATGATACTTCCACTGAGGCTGTTGAATTGATGCGTCAAGAAGCTGAGCGTCGAGTCCTGGCGACTGTGGAGACTCATGCAGCAGACTTGAGGCGTCGTATTGAAGAGCTTTCGGCCAGCCCTGGGGATGTTTAGCGGTCGTAGTCTCTTCTTTTGCTTTTTCAGCTCTTTTTGGGGGATAGTGTAGTTCTGTACTCTCTTTTTTTTAGAAAATAAAGAAGTACGCAACTTTTTTGTGGTGTGTTCATTTTTGTTATCATGAACTTGATGATTTGTGTGGACCTATTATCTTTTGCACACCTTGGCTTTTAGGTATAGATAATAAGTTTGAAGGAACCAACATGTTTGCTCAGAGGTAATGTGGACGTGGCAATCATTAGGGTTCAAATGATAGAATCTTCCTACTCAGAGGTATTATGGACGTGGTAGGAATGATCCTGGGGGACACGCTGAACAACTCAGAGGTGATGTGGATGTGGAAGTTCTGCGATCAATGTACGACAACGCAGGGGTTGTTTGTACGAGATGTTTACTCAGAGGTAATGTTGACGTGGTAAACATGAAGGATAGCGTAGGCTTACGAAGTGTAAGATTCTGCTTTGTAGGGTGTAGAGGGACAACTCAGAGGTGATATGGACGTGGTTGTCTTTCTACTGGAGGATGCTACGGAACAGCTGGGTTCCGACAACATATGGTTTTGTTGGAAGGGAATTGTCTGTGAATCCTGATGATTGGGTCCATAGATCCCCTTGTGGAAGCACATATCTGAAAGATGTCAAGAGTAGTACTTCTTCAGGAACTTGCCGTTGATGGGCATCATGAACAAGTCTCCATTGGGTTTGGCGAGGCGGTAAGCACCGTTTGAGTATACCGTCTCAATGATGAAAGGTCCTTCCCACTTGGGCTCGAACTTTCCTGGTGTCTTGTGAGTTAACACCATCGGTCTCCTGACTGCCAGAACCAGGTCGCCAACTTGAAAAGTTCTTTGTTTGACCTTCTTGTTGAAAGCCTGTGATATACGGGCTTGGTAGAGTTTGATGCGTTGTTGAGCAAGGAGACGCTTCTCGTCGAGTGCCTCCAGTTCCCGCAGACGACGACGTTGATTGTCCTCTTCTGTGAGTTTGTTTGTGATTGCTACGCGGAGTGAGGGTATCTGGATCTCGAGAGGCAGTACCGCTTCACTCCCGTAGACCAGGGAGAATGGTGTGTTGCCTGTTGGGGTTCGTACCGTTGTACGGTAGGCCCAAAGACATTCGCCAAGCTTTTCGTCCCAGTCACGTTTGTTGGATGATACGACCTTTTTGAGCAGCCTAACGATAGTTTTGTTGAACGCCTCGGCCAATCCGTTTGCTGCCGGATTGTAGGCGGTTGAGGCCACATTTTGGATACGATTCTTGTCACAGAACCTGCTGAAAATGTGGCTGATGAACTGAGGACCATTGTCATGGATGATCCGCCGGGGTACTCCAAAGCGGTAGATGACATGGTGTTTGATGAAGCTGACCACCCTGGAGCTCTTTACTTTCGCCAATGGGACTGCTTCTGCCCACTTGGAGAAGTAATCGGTAATGGCCAGGATGAAGCGGTGCCCCCTTGATAAAGGAGGGGTGATCGGTCCTACAATGTCCATGCCCCAGGCTTCGAAGGGCCAGGAGGCGACTGTAGGATGTAGTGGTTTTGACGGCGTATGAATGAAGTCTGCGTGAAGTTGGCACGCATGACACTTCTTAGCATAGTCGACAGCATCAGCGGCCATGGTTGGCCAGTAGTAGCCCATGCGCCGTAGTCGGTCCTGCAGCTTAGGCCCAGGTTGATGAGCTCCGCAAGTTCCGTCATGAGCTTCTTGAAGAGCTTCGGCTGCCTCTTCATTGGACAAATATCGAAGGAGAAGTCCATCGTAGGAGCGTCGGTACAACATTTTAGTGGCTGTATCATAATAGAATCGAAGAGAACGTCTCATGACTGAGACGGCTTCTTCGGGTCCTCTAGGAGAATTTCGTAGACGGCGAAGTCGATGAACGGGAACCTCCAATCTCGGACGTTAACACCAGTACTTGTCGGCATGGCATGGGCCACCTGTAAGCATAGGTTGTTTCTAGGACAAACCAAGTCTCGGCCAACTACCGTACGTAGTGTTGAGTCCCAAGGGGTGCTGCTAATGAGGCCGCGAGGCCAGCCAGAGCATCAGCCTCTAGGTTTTGTAGACGAGGTACGTGTTCGATGAAGAACCCGGTGAAGGTTGAAATGATGTTCAATGCAACTTCATGGTAAGGGATCAGATCTTCATGACGAGTTTCGAGTTTCGAGTCGCCGTAGGCTTCCAGACGATCCATCCCCAGCTGTTGTGCCAGCTGGAGTCCCATAATGAGCGCGTTGTACTCGGCAACATTGTTGGAGCACGGCTTCGAAAGAGAGTAAGCACGCTGGATGACCAGCTGAGCGGGGGAGACTAAGACTACCCCCACTCCTGCAACGATCTGACCTTTGGGGCCTGTTCTTGAAGCGTCATCGAAAAACATCCGCCAAACGGAGCTTCCTTCGGTGACGTTTGATTCTTGAACCTCATCCGGGATATCTTCATAGAGTCTTGAGGACTCCGAGATGGGGTGTGCAGCTAAAAAGTCGGCCAGGGCCTGACCCTTAACGTCTTTTTGTGGCACAAACACCATGTTGTATGGTGTTAGCAGGATCGCCCATGTAGCTAGCCGGGAGTTTAATGACCCTGGCTTCGTCATGAGGACTCTGAGTGGATTGACTCGGGAGATGACATGAATCGTTTGGCCCGAGACATAATAGCGAGTCTTCTGGATGGCAAACACCAAGGCCAAGCACTCCTTTTCAACGGGGTTGTACCGGTGTTCGGCCCCGATGAGCGTTCGACTGAGGTAGTAGATTGCTTGCTCGTAGCCCGCATTGCTGTTTTGAGCCAGCAGAGCGCCAAGGGAATGATCCATGGCACGAACGTAGAGAAGAAATGGTTTGCCGGCGACAGGTGCTACCAGGACTGGCGGGCAGGAGTACTGGCCAGTTGTGCCAGTATGTCGAAGTTGTGGGGCGTGGCTAGCCCCGAAGCATTTTCCTTTCGTAGAGGTCTGTCGAAACGAGCCTCCACCTGCTTCTGCTTATTGGCTGCTGAGGGCCTAGACGGGCCCTCTTTCTGGACAGCAGGGACGGTACAAGGAGGCACCACCTCGGCGGCAGCTTCGCCGGGTTGGACGTTCTGTTGTGCACGCGTCTGCACAGGGAGTGCCTCTTCCGTTGAAGAAGAGACCATGCGGCAAGACTTGATCTTCCTGCCTTTGGATTTGGAGGTAGGACGTACCTCCGGTTGAGTCACCTCGGAGACGAGGTCGGGGTGGACCCATAGGACCTCTCCTCGAGATGTGGTGAGTGGGACGAGTCCATTCACATTGTCACGGGTAGGTGGTAAGTTAACCACCTCCATTGTCGCCTTAGGGATGGGGACGACGCTATCTTGTGTGGTAGTTGGCGGCAAGGTGCCGAACTGGAGTGACACCACATTGGCTGACACCGTCTTCTCCTCGTAGTCGACGGAGATTACATCCGCATTGATCATGCGCTGGATGTAATTTTTGAGGACATAACAGTCCTTGGTCGGGTGTCCGACAAACCGATGGTAGTGACAGTACCTCGGGTTATCCACTTTCCCAACTTCATCGGGCCGCTTTGGGTCTGATAGCTTGATCTTGTCACCCTGCTTCAGTATTTCAAAAAGTTACAGGGTGTCTTCGTCGTTGAACGAATAAACCTCCTTGGGCCTTGGTACAAGTGGAGGCTTCTGAGTAGGCGCAGATGCACCTTTTGAGGCATTAACAGTCAATGCCTGCTTCCCCTTTGTCTCTCGTTCGGGGTTGTTGGCTGCAGACCTTTTTCCCTTGTCATCAAAGGCAGGTAAACTAATCCCCAGAAGACGTGCATTGGCCGCCTTCTTTTCTGCGGCTTCTGCTTCGATGATCAGGGAGCTCCAGTCGGGAGGAGGAGTAGAGTTGAGCCAGAGCTTGACTGCAGGCAGCATTTTCATGCTGCAAGAGGAGAGGAGCGCATGTTCTGCCATGCCTGGAGGTAGTCTGAAGCAGGCCTGTCGGAAGCGTTCGATGAACACCCGAACCGTTTCCTTCTCCTTCTGGCTTATCTCTATGAGGGACGCCATCGTCATGTCCTTTCCGCCGTCGTAGAAGCGGTCGAGGAAGAGGCACGTCAAGTCGTCGAAGGATGATATGGAATTGTCGGGGAGGCTGCAGTACCAGTCATACGCCACTCCCTTCAATGCTCCGACAAATATGCTAGTGAGGAGTGCGTCCTCCTTCGGGAGATGTCCCATTTGGGACTGGAAGTACGTCAGGTAGCGACGCGGAGAGTCCTTCCCGTCGTATGGCGTCAGTGTTTGTGGTTTATACTTTGGAGGATAAACCACCTTGTTCCACTCGAGGGGATAGGGTTGGGGGATGCCCATCTTCTGGCGCTCCTCTTGCCTGTTCTTGGACTCAAAGCGCTCCCGTAAATCCTTGATCATTTCGACCACATCCTCCGTGGAGCTGGGAGTCGGGAAAGGTGGTACCACATGGAGTTGTGCGTTTGAGGGCTCAGACGTCTGGGGTACTTCTCGGCGATCTGTGTCTGAGGATACCCGTTGAAGGAGTACACTCGACTCCCCATTGGCCCCTGGGTCGGGACCGGTCGAAGGTGTTCGGGTCAAGGCCGACCGTATTTCAAATACCGCCTGAGTCAGTGTTTGCATAGAAGCAGAGAGGGTTTTGAGTCCTCCCTCTAATGTGTCTATGCGCTGGACGATGTCCTGCGGCGGCGCATCAGACTCGGAATCACCCCCAGCCATGTATACTGTCATGACACGGCCGGGAGTGGATGGATTGGTTGAGGCTTCGCTCTCAGCCTCACTCTCATGTAGGGGAGTCGCCTCTCCTGGAGTTTCATCTTGGCCACTCCCAGCCACGTTCTGGAGGTCATTCTCGACGGGCGCATCTGCAAGGGTCTGATTACCCTCAGCTCCGTCTTGAAGGGCCTCTTCGTCTCCGGAACTACCCTCAGCTGTGTTCTGGGGGACATCCTCGTTTTTGAGGGGCTTCTGGGAGGCTGACTTCGCCTCGAGGATGAAGATCCACCGCAGCTTTGCTTTGGACATCTTCGTCTTCGGAAGGAGGCTCAACAAGGGTCTGGCTACCCTCAGCTTCCTCCAAGAACTTCTTCCTCGACCGAGTACCTTCGAACACTCCGGATGACGAGACAGCTGCCTTGGTTTTCCTCGGCTGGCTTTTGGATGAGGACGAGGAATTGCCAGTCGTCTTTCGACTGACGAGGAGTTGGAGATCACGTTGCATGAAGCAACCCTTGGCTCCTCTTCTGTTGACACCTTCATCCCAAGGCGATGTCGGAGGGGTGTCGATGATTGCAGCCGCTGGAAGACTGCCTGCCTTGGCGGTACTGCCGCCTTGCAACAGCAGTTGATGGTGACCACCGTACAAGTATACCCCGTGAGAGGCACATCGTGCTTGTTGGTCGACTCTCCTGACCGGCGCTTGTGATTAATCACGTTACGCAGGTCGTTGGAGGAGAGTGCTACCTTCACACCCCCTTCAGGCGCATGGCAAGGCCAAACGCCGGGGTGGTCAGGTGAGTGCTGCGTCCCCTGATCTAATACCAAAGAGGCATCCCGATCAGTAGTGGGGGAACCACAACATTTGAAGTGACTTGAACGGACCTCAGACGCACAACCAGAGGAGGCGCAGGATTTCAAGACGACTGAATTTGCCTCACTCGACTTGGTTGTGCACGCAGCAGATGCGCCCAAGTGAGATGAGGGCTTTGAAGGTCGGCTCGTTTTTGGTGCAGAAGCACCTGAGTCGACCTTGTACAGCTTGCCATCAGCAGCGCACATGATTGTGAGCGCATGCTTTTGGCTTGCTGCTGGCATAGCACGTTTGTGGCGCATGGCCCGTGCTGCCTTGGATTTCTTCGTACTAGCCCGCTGGGGCGCATAGTACTCAGCATCCAAATTCTTTTCGCCATTACAGCGAGTGAGTCTGTCAAAGACAGAGACTTTTTGTGGCGCATCAGAGGTGATGCGCGGGGCATTGGCTGCGCCCCTGCTCCATCGACGTATCTTCCTCGCCTGAGAGGGAGATGGCTGGGGAATGTGGTCAGCCGCACGCTTTCCCGAGAGATGTGCTGCATCAGCGGGCGCACCTTGGTTGCTGAGGACGTCAGCAGGAAGGGAAGGCTGGATTGGCGCATCCCCTTCGGTGGTAGTGCCCGAGGCGTCGACCTTGCGCACCGAGACTCGGCGGGTCTTCTTCGGCTTCGGCAGCCGCTTCGAAGGACTCGTACTTCCTTCAGAAATGAACTCCTCGTACGCCTGTTGATTGAGGCGCACGACCAGCATTTTGTGGGAGGAGCCCACCTTCACGTCGTCGGCTTATGACACGACTTTCTTGGTGGAGGAGAAAGAGGTCCCCAGCAGAGTCGTCAGCTTGTTTGCCATTAAAATTCTTTTATTGCAATTTCAATACAACAGAACAGTGTTACAATATAGGACTTAGATGTAGTCCTAGGAGTACACTTTTGTTTATCTGGGTCCCTTGTGCCAATGGAGCGAGTGGTAATGTGTTGACTCCGTTGACGAGCTGACGACGGTTATCGGTTCTCTGAAGGATTGGATTGCTTTGGGTGCTGGAGCTTGCTGAGAGGAGGAAGACGTTGAGTGTCTATATCTGCCTCTCTGGTGATATGTTCCTTCGTTGGGTGTTCTCTGTGTTGTCCGTATATGTGAGAAGGAAATGATCCCTCTATTTATAGCTGGACAGGTTGGCTGCTCATGCGCGCATATGAAGGATGTACCGGTGCATGGGGACGCCACGTGGAGATTGCTGATGGAGGCGCATGGATGATGCGCCCTGATCGAGGGATTGAATTCTTCATACTGCTGTTGTGAGCCGGCACGTAGCAAAGAAGAAGATCTTTCTGTTGCTGAGATCTTGGGTGAGTTGAGTCAAAGGACATGTGTCGTCGACTCATGGCTCGGAGATCTCGGATTTGATGGAGGAATGATCTGGTAAGATGAGCCTAGGACTGGGCGCATGAGAAGACTTTGGCTTGTAACCTTTAGGAGTCACGAACTATTCTGGGCGCATGGCTTTTGAGGCGCATGCAGGCAACTTTCCTTCTGTCTTTTGGGATCAGAGAGCAGTCTGGGGCACATGGCTTTTGAGGCGCATGCAGAGCTTCAAGTGGAGACTTTTTTTCTGTCTTTAGGGATCAGTAAAGAGTCTGAGGTGCATGGCTTTTGAGGTGCATGCAGATTTGGACGCATGGCTGCAGAGGCGCATGCGGGTGGTTGAGTGGCCACGTGGCAGTAGCCGTCGGAGTAAAGTCATGATGATGCTGACGTTTGTCGACGCTTCATTTTCTGAAAAAGCTGTCAACTGTTCAGACTTTGGGAGGTGTGCTGCCAACTCTGTCATTTCAGCATTTAATGTTTCTGACATTCGATGGACAGCTGAGGGGGTGCATCGATTGGCGTTCCACTGGGTATGAGAACGCATGGGGGCGCATCCTCTGCGATGCGCTTGGTACTGAAGGGCGCGTCTGTGTGATGCGCCTGATATTGAAGGGCACGTCTGTGTGATGCGCGGGCTGGCCGGCGCATCCGCTTCGTGACACGTTCTTTAATGCAACGACTGTTACGTTCTTCGAGTGCTTTAAATAGCCGTTTTGATTTGGCTGAATTCGAAGCGTCCGGTTCATCCATTAAATGCAAGTTCATTGCACGAAATTCGGAGAGCCATCCATCTGGCGCGTGGGTTTGATCTGTCTGGCCTATAAATAGTGGCATGGAGAGAAGGTTTGCTTCTCGTTCTCTCACGTACTTCCAACATGAACTTGGGTACTCGGGTGCATTCTGTTGACGAAGTGCTTCCGAGGGTGAAGATGAGACGCCATGTCATCATTGATGCACTTGAAGGTGACTGTTACATCCAAAAGACGGAGTCGAGGGCTTCTGAGGCAGGCGGAAGGTGCCTGTTGCATCCAAAGATAAGGATGCTCGGGCCTCGTTTTCGTTATTCCGGAAGAGTCGTAGATCGGAATGGCGGTGCTAGGCTCTTTCTTCCTTCAAAGTGGGCATTGCCCACTCTGATGGGTTTGGAAGCTGCTCCGCGGTTTCGATCACGGTCTTCCTTGGCCTTTGGAGGCTCTTTCGAAGCCTCTCCTGGCCACAGATTTACGGTGCTCTTCTCTTCCTTGGTTCCAGCTAGAGGGTTAAATGCTTCATTAGTCGAAGCACTTATCAGGTGAGCCTGGCTGGAAGAGCGGCACATAACTGGGCTGCTGAAGGGATGCACATAACTGAGCCGCTGAAAGGATACGCCCTGCTGGATGCGCATGAAGGGATGCGCCTGGTTGAAGGCACATGGTATCTGCTGCGCCTAGCTGGAGGCGCATGGTGGCTGCTGCGCTTGTCTTGAGGCGCATAGTGGCGGCTGGCTGTAGACTTAGGATCTTTTCTTTGTAGAAATTCTCCTTTGTACAACCTTTTCTAGACATGTAATAGACTTTTATGTATAAATAAAAAGTCCTCTTTCAAATGTCTATATTTGTTGATTCTGCTGTGAAGTATTTTGTCCGAGCTCTGGCGTATGTAGTGTCTGGCGCATGGGCTTTCTGTTTGTGAAATTCCATGCTTCTACACATACGATCTAGTCCCCAATCACGTTCGCGTCATGCGCTAAGACATCCTTCAGATTCGTTCGATGAATCTCTAGCGTAATCGCTCACGTCGCCTCGACGTACTAAATCGTTCGCACTAATCCTCAAAATCCAAGCCAATCTTTTGGGTACGCCTAAGCGTTAACTCGATAGCGTTCCTATCGATAGACACTCAAAGTGTATCTCCGTTCTCGATCGAGCGATACTTGATATCGCTCGCAACCCGATTGTACCTAAAAGTCGAGGTGCGCGACACGCGACACAACTTAGCCAGAAGGCCGTGTGCATAGCTATCCCGTGCGGACTATATTTGAGTTTGCACGCTCATTTGCTAGGTCAACGCAAGACTAGTCAGGCACGCACGCGATATGTTAACTTAGCATATGTTCTCTATCGAGTCAAGTTTAACTAACTAGGGTTATCACATGCCTAATTATTAGCAAGATGTAGTGAGATTATTCCACAGCCACAAGTCCTGCAGACCATCCAGGTTATCCGGACGCAATTAGGAATTAAATTCAAGTGGGTACATCGTCCAGGAAACGCATGTACCCTTAGGTGACTTAGAGGGTGCAACACATGACAGTGTGCTGGAAATGTGCCCTACTCGACGGCAGGCTACAGATCCCAAGTGGGGCGCCCAGATAACGGGATTGCCTGTAGCTGGGAAATCTCTTCATGACTACTGGATTTATTCTAGTTGTTAGCCTTAGTTGATTTCAGTGGGTACTCCTGACCGTGGTACTCAGGGGTCCTCGTCCTAAACATGATGCAAGACAAGACAGGTTCATTTGTACAAGCACAATCGTCCACGGTGTCCAGGTTATTCAATCTTGTCGTGTCGTGTTAGCCGTCGCAACAACATTTCAAGGAATGCCATGTCATGTTTATCATGTTAGGAGTGCGCCACGGCGGACCACTATCAAGAATTATCATGTCAAGTTATCATGTCAAAATTCATTATCAAGTGTGCACCACTACGGGTCACTGTCAAGTCATTCTCATTTATCAAGGAGGGGAGAAACTTGCACAATTAAAATAATAATACATTATAATATATATATTCTTGAAGCCAAGGAGAAACTCTACAACTTTCATGTTAGGAGTGGGAAGAAATTCTGACCACAATTCAGGCAAATAAAACATTTAAACAATCAAAGTGGACCCCATGCGGCCCAAAAGTGGGAGAACATACATGCGGTCAAAGAGAGTGGGAGGCCACCCCTGCGGCCAGCCAAAGCTTATGCGGCCAAAAAAATAACTGAAAGGGGCCATGCGGCCAGCAAGAAATATTCATGCAACCAGAAAAGTCAAAGAGAGTGGGACCCGCAATAAATGCAAGCTTCCACCTAAGCAACCGAAAGGGGCACGTGGCCACTCAAGTACGGGGCCATGTGGCCTAAAATTGTATACATATAAAAGCCATGTGGGACCCAACAATTAATGCAATAAGAAATAAGGTTCACGTGAACCACTTGATTTATGGTTCACGTGGCCAAGCAAATGGAAGGGGCCATGCGGCCAAGAGTTTAAGCATTCAAGCAATTGCAAGCAAATAAATAATGCAAATAAATAATGCATTGAAAGCTAATACATGGCTAATCATGCATTAAGTATGCATTAAAAGCTAATACATAATGCATTACGTATGCATTAATCTAAGGCTTGGCTAAACATGCATTAAATATGCATTAAAATATATAAATAATGCATTAGTCTAGTGCATGGCTGAGCATGCATTACGTATGCAATAATATAATGCATGGCTAAACATGCTTTAAATATGCATTAAAATAATGCATTACGTATGCATTATTCTAATGCATCGATCTAATGCCCTTTTTTGCTACTGCTTACTAGTGTATGTGGCTGAAACATGTTGCCAATGCATGCGGCTGGACATGCATCAAAGGGTGCATACGGCTGAACAAGCAATAAAGGATGTATGCGGCTGAACAAGCTTCAAAGGGTGCATGCGGCTGAACAAGCAATAAAGGATGTATGCGGCTGAAACATGTATTAAAGGTATGTATTAAAATATGCATTTAGTACTAAAGGCTTTAATGCATGGCTGGACTTGTATTTGACGTTGCATTAAAATATGTATTTATACTAAAGGCTTTAATGCATGCGGCTGACATGCATTGCCATTGCATGCGGCTGAAAATGGATTAATTTCCACAATCCATGCGGCCAGCAAATTTGTAAGGCCATGCTAACGCATTAAATAATGCTGTGGGTGCCAGCATTAAATGCTAAGCCATGATAATGTTGCCAAGCATTAATGCTAAGCTTGCTCCCACGTGCATGCATTTAATGCTAAGGTGGCCAAGCAATTCCCATACGGCTGCAAGCAATTTCAAATGCATAGAAAATTAAGTAATACAATTTATATAAAGCCATGCGGCTCATTCTAGTGAATGGCCATGCGGCCAGAGAACTGTCACTTCTCCACCTTCCGAGAAGAAGAACACCATGAAGCCGTGCTTCCAAGTTCCATGGATTTGTCATCCAGAGTCCAAATCTGAACTTCCATAAATCAAATCGGGGCAGAATAAAATTCTCTACAACATGGAACCATCAACTAGCAAAAATATGCAAGTTTGATGGATCAAAATCCTGGAAACCGAAAATACCACAAAGCTAGATCTACAAAATTTAACCATAAAAATGAAAAATGCCAAGTACTAAAGTGGTTTAAAAATACATGAGGAAGACAATGGAACAATAAAAAAATGGACTTCCTCCATGAAGCAAGATGCACTTGCCTAAGCTCTCCCTCTCTCTTGGTAGGTGAAGAGTAAAGATGGAAAAGAAGAAATGTGTAATGAGTAATAATAGAAGAGAGAGAGTGGGATTGATATTTATGGTGGGAGTGGTGGTAGGTGGGAGTGGTTCTCCACATAAAACCAAACCAAACCAAGCCAATGCAATCCCATGATGAACCATGCTAATGCAACATACAAAAATAAAAATCCAAGGCTAACTAATTATGACAAACCAAAAATACGAGTCCGAAATACGTACACGTATTCCCAATACGTAATGCGAACTACGAGCATTACAATGGCAGAGAACCTACAAAGATCGTGTTGTTCAAGTGTGAATGGTTCGATCCGATTGGAAATCAAGGTTGAAAAATTGACAAGCATGGTCTTGTGGATATAAACTACAAGCGTAGATATCAAGGCTACGAACCTTTTGTCCTAGCAACTCAGGCTCAGCTCGTGTACTTCACAGCTTATCCGAGACGGGGAGCAACGAAGTCTGACTGGTGGGCAATATGCAAGACTAAAGCTAGAGATACTTTTGATGTTGACGAAAAAGCTTACCAGGAGGACGAGCTATCTCTTGTAACCAATATTGTCGATGTGGACTCCACGGAAGTTACGCATTACACGACACATAATGTAGAAGATGTAGAATTATCCGAAGAGGAAGACGAAGCCGACGAAGGCGAAGATGAAAGTGAAGATGAGGAGAAAGAGGAAGATGTGGTCGAGGAAGACGAACAAGATGATTATTCTGAAGATGATTGAGAGAGATATACTTATCTGAACTTAGATGTTTCTTCTAGAATATATTATCTGGACTTCGATGTTTATTGTAGAATGTATCATCATATGTTGTCTTGGTTATTATCTTGTCTTTGTTGTACTTTTATATTTCTAGTCTCTATTATTTGTTGTACTTTCATATTTCTAGTCTCTATTATTTGTTGTATTATTATATGCTGTTATCATGTATGGCAGGTCGTCGCGGAGCGTTCCGAGGGGGGACGACGAGGTCATGATCCTCCGGTACTTCCTACAGGTACTGCTAGAGGACGGAGTTTTCCTTCGGTACCTCCTACTGGTACCGGCTTTGGATCCTCGTCGCCGATTACTCCTTCATATCGGACAGTGGTTGGGCCTGCTGGGACGACGTCACGTGGCATATCTCCTGGGACGAGTAGTTCCAGGCCTGTTGAGAGTGCTCGCCCGTCTAGCGTTCCTGCTGCTGATACGACGATGGAGACGGATGAGCAGATGGCGGATGCTGCGCCGACGGCCGACCAGCATCATGCAGATGATGCGTGCGCACCTCCGGAGGAGAGGAGGACGGAGATCTGGGCCGACGGTACAAAGTAGGTATTTTGGTTTATAATTTTTTTTCTTTCTGTTTTTATCATAAATTAACTTTTTTCATTAATATAATATGTTTGTATAGATATCGTCCCCCAAAGGTACAGAGACGTCTAGGCCACATGCTGAGGCATAATTATGGTGGTGCTTGGATTAACTACTCTGATGCTCCGGACGAGAGGAAGGCCTTCTGGTTTGCGCGCTTCAAGGTTAAAATATATTTGCTTTTAACATGAATCATATAATTTTTGCATATTATATATAATTGATAAATATTTGGTTTGCGCTCTTCTAGGATATGTTTTTCTATCCACCGCACCGGGCCGAGCTTGTCACGCCCCGCTCCCGTAGGAGCGATCGTCCTCGCTAAGGCGTGATGCCGCACGAGCCTAGATTGCGCTCGTGCAAGGCAGTTCCATAACGACCGATTACATCAGCGGCGACGGGGTCGTCGCACAGAAGTCCCAAGCAGATACATTGAACATTGCAGCAAAAATTTGAAACAAGAACACATGAACACAAGTCATTCAAGAGAAACTCTTTTATTGATATTGAATACAAGATTACATTTGTGGGCACAAGGCCAAATTACAATGTCTCTCGTGCTCACTTTTTTCTCATTTACAAGTCACTCTGCTCTCTCTCATCTCTCAATACAATACTTGAATCCAGCGGAAGCTTCGGAAGGCGATGTCCATACATTATGTCCTGTATAAGTCTTCAATCCACGCGGCCGTACGCTTTGAGTCGCCAAGGAACTCCGTGCCTCGACGCATCCAAGCGAGCTCCGCGCCACGAGCTTCTACCTGTGCCTGCACATGAAATACTGTGTGGGTGTCAGTACTCAACTGTACTGACGGAGTGAGCTTCTCGTCCACCCATACATAACCGACACGTTTTATTTACTTTGTGCAGCTTAAACCCTTTTAATTGTCTTTCTAGTCTTGCCTTAGGATGCATTTTAAACAAGACGTCTCGGTCTATACTTAGCGATGCAACGACAAGGTCGTGCAACGACAAGGTCGTGCAACGACGGGGTCGTGCTATAATGCCAACGTGTGTTTCGATCGAGGCAGTGCCTCATCGTGCATGAACTTGACCAACTTGAACTCGGGACGGCAGGGTCGTATCACATTCTATTCGCAACTTAGCATATTCAAGACAATGCTATGCCGAGGAGCAACTTACGCGAACTCGGCCGTGCCAAGACCTTTGTTTAAACTCAAGTGCCTCTAGACCAATTCTCGTGCCAACGATTTAAGTGCCAAGGACGGCAGTGGGACGACTCGTGCAGGCCGTGCCTCTAGACCTTGCTTAGACTTGTCCGTGCTTCAAGATGAGGCCGCGTCTCGCAAGTTATCAAGACTTATCGTGCTACCGCCTTGCGGCCTTCCCGTTAGACCCATTTGCTAACTTAGACAAGACTTGTGGACCATAGTATCACTTTCATGAACATTCCGACGCTATCTATCGTGCCAAGCACGGTGCCTATGCTGCAGCCCAATCTTAGGCCCAGATATTGTGTCACCCCAATTTCCTGTATTTCGTATTTGTACTCGTAATTGATTTTTGGCACGTATTTTTTCTCGACTTGCGGATTTTGGTTTCTCGTAAATGGGTTTGGACCATGGCTTGGTTTTATTTTGTAGAGTTGGTTTGGTTTGGTTCATCATGAGTGGAACACTTTAACCTACACTCTACCCTCAACACAACACACCCACCTCCAAAATCCTACCTAACTTTTCTCTCTCCTCTTTATTTTTCATTTACTTCTCCATCTCCTTCTTCTTCCTTCCTCTACACAACTCCCCAACCCATAGGCAAGTGCACCTTGCCATCAAATAAGCACCACTTTTTATTCGTCCATTAACTAGATTAGGCTATGGAGAATAACTTTAGAACTTGACATTTTGTGATTTGGAGCTTTCATTTTTCTAGATCTAGGTTTTGACTATTTTCGGATTTATATGGTTTTGATCTATTTTGTTTGGATTTTTGTGGGTTTTGATGCTTCCATGTGGAAGAGAATTCAATTTTACTCAAGTTAGACCTTTGAAAATCTAGATTTGGTTTTGATTTTACCAAGATATGAAGTTTTGAACCTTAGAGTTCTTGGAGTCTTCTTCTCGGCCTGGAGAAGAAGACAGCAGCCTGCGCTCTTTAGCGCAGGGCTGGATTGCGCATCCCCCTCGGCCAGCGCTCTTTAGCGCAGCGCCGACCGCGCAGCTTGCCCCTTGGCGAACTGCGCTCAACCCGAGTGCGCATGGATTCACGCGCAGTCTGCTCATGCGCAGTCTGCTCATGCGCAGTCTGCTCATGCGCAATCTATCCCTGCGCACTCCACTCATGCACAATCTGACCCTGCGCCATCCATTCCTGCGCAACCTGATCCAGCGCAATCCATCTGCTGCACCATCCACCCCTGCGCAGCTCACCCTGCGCAGCTCACCCCTGCGCAGCTCACCCTGCGCACTTGGTACCCTGCGCAGCTCACCCCTGCGCAGCTCACCCTGCGCACTTGGTACCCTGCGCAGCTTACCCCTGCGCAGCTCACCCTGCGTACTTGGTACCCTGCGCAGCTCACCCCTGCGCAGCTCACCCCTGCGCAGCTCACCCTGCGCACTTGGCACCCTGCGCAGTACACACCCTGCACAACCTACTTGTCTATGATGAATTTGTTATTTCTTGATCTTGGCTCTTCTATAGTCCTATTTTATATTAGTATTTTATTAGGTATTTTACGCCCATTTTATATCCTTACGCATTTTGACATGAACTTGATTTTGCTTAATATGTTTGGAATGACTATTGTACATAGCATGGTATGACAAGGAACTAGCATAACACGACAGTGACCCGTAGTGGTGCACTCCTGACATGACCAATCTGACATGATAGTGGCCCGTCGTGGCGCACCCCTAACAAGTACCCTGACATGATTTATCTTGATAACTTGATAGTGGCCCGTGGCGGCGCACTCCTGACTTGACTTGACTTGTAACTTGTAACTTGACTCGTATAATTAACTTGACACCGTGGGTGCTCCTGCTTGCTTGCTTGTACAATCCACTTGTCTTGTCTTACATCATGTCTAGGACGTGACTTCCTGGGTACCACGGCCAGGGACTCGCGCTAAATTGGATTAGGCTAATTATTAGATCAAACTAGAACATGGAGAATTCCCAGTCACAGGCAATCTCGTTATCTGGGCGCTTTAATGGACTTGTAGCTTGCCGACGAGTAGAGCACATTTCCAGCACACTGTCATGTATTGCACCCTCTAAGTCACCTAAGGGTACATTTGTCTCCCGGGCAATGTACCCACCTATAACTCTCAACCCGCGGAAGGATAACTGGATAGTCTGTAGGGCTTGGGACTGGAATTCTTAATTGCATCTTGTTAGTAATTAGGATTGTGATAACCCTAGTTAGTTAAAGTAGTAAGTCATAGTATTTGTTTGGCCGATTGCGAATGGATGGTGTCCAGCCTTGTCTATGTCTTGTCTAGCTCCAGTACCTGCTATCTCCTGAGCATGTTTGTTTTACTTATCTTAACGATAAATGAGTAGAGACATTGAGCTATTCAGACGAAGGGTTACAACCCCGGTCCTTGTCTGGTTTAAGGATTGTAACCTGGCTCCCGGAATGGTTCCACGTCCCTAGTCGTTTATCGCCCTGTGTACTTTATTACTTGTACTTTCCTTTTATTCTTTATGTTCTGATATGCTGGCTTTTGTTCTTATTTGTGGCCTCCTTTGTGGCACTTGCTCTTTCTGGGGTTTGACCCAGCTGGTTTTGTGTGGCCAGATTTCGGAGCAGCTTCCGAGGATCTACCAAGCTTCCAGCCCAATGGTGACAACTAGACGGAACCCGGGCCAAGAGTGGGTTTTCCTTTTGTTTCACCCACTTATATGTAAATTATTCTTTTGAGGCGTTTAGCCGACGAGCACCTGTTAGCTCGATGCACATTTACTTACTGTCTGCCTACGAGCTGTAAACATGATTAACAAATCCTAGGGTTGATCATGTATGACTGAACTCTTGCTAGTCCCATCATTTTGTACGACTAGCTTCATGATCATCCAATATATAATATTTGGGACGTCTTATATATATATATTTGATGCTCTAATATCTTGTAACTCTGTTAATTGCTTGAGATTGAGACAATAGGCTTGACCTTAAGAGACTGCTGGCTTGTAGTAAACCCTCATATCTAGACAGCCGTAACCGTATAGTTGAGATGTATTCTATTTCAATATACGTAGCTGGCTATGTCTGCCCCCGCTCTCCAGTATTCTGGTTCTGGGGCGTGATATGGTTTAAGTGGTGGCCCATACAGGTCTTGTCAATCAAGAAATGTGAGGGTTTACCGAATAGATGTCTCAATCAATATTCGCCCTTGATCTCTGCTCGTATCTTCAAATCCCGAAGATTCTTGACCTGATCACATGCTTGTATCATTTATCTGTCCTGGTCCTTTCCTTACTGTTCTCTATGTCGTCTTCTTCAGATGGCATTACTCCCGGACCTGCCACCCAGCCAGAGGAAGCTCGGCAAGCACCCCAGCGCCAGGAAGATCAAGCTCAGCACTCTGGAGTAGCCTCCCGAGTTATGCTTCCCGGAGGCTCGGAACCTCCAGTTCAGGCAGCTCCGCCCGCTCAACCAGCTAGACAGGATGAGGGACCTTTGGTAGGGCTTATCAGAGAACTGCTTGCATCCCAAGATCGTCGAGGCGACGCCTTGCACCAGGAAGTTCATGATGCACTAAACCGAGGAGGTCTCCAAGGGAATCAGGCGGCCAACAGTTTCAAGCGCTTGAACCCTCCCTTCTTTGATGGCAGTGAAGATGCGATTGCCGTGGACGCTTGGCTTCAGGATACCGAGGTGGTCCTGGAAGCAGCTAGGACACCTGAGAATGAGAAGGTAGCGGTGGTACGCCTACAGTTGTTAGACTTGGCTCGCGATTGGTGGGCAGCTCAGGCCATAGGATTAGCAGCACCAGTCACTTGGGCGACGTTCAGAGAGAGGTTCCAAACAAAGTACTTCGATGCGGTAGCACGGTACGACCTGCAGACCAGATTCACCAACTTGAAGCAAGGAGGCAGGACGGTCGATGGCTATACGACCGAGTTTTCCAGGCTGAGTAGGTTCGCCCCCACCTTGGTGGCAACCGAATTCGATAGGGCCCAGCGGTTCCAGCAGGGACTGCATTTAGAGATATTATTGGCTGTGGAGCAGTTCGAGCACCAGACGTTCGATGCAGTGTTGAAGGCAGCAAGGAGGCATGAGTATACCTCCCGGAGAATTGTAGACAGGACCGGAGGCAGGAAGCGGTCCCACAACCAGATGCACCAATCTTCAGCTCCAGCCCCGGCAGCTAGGGGTATAATCATTGGAACTCCGAGGCGGGCGGCCTCAGTGACGTCGGTTCAGCATTCAACCCCGACGTATCCGCAGCAGCAGAAGCAGAAGCAGTCTTCCGCGGTGGGATGTTCTCATTGCGGGAAGCCGGGCCATGTAGTGGCAGAGTGTCGTAGGGCACAGGGGTTGTGCCTGGCTTGTGGAGGAGCAGACCACCAGATAGGGACCTGTCCGAATAGGGGAGGTCCATCATCATCCAACCTTTCTAGTTCTTCGGTGAGAGGACCAGCCCCAGTTCCAGTCCAGCAGCAGCAGCAGCAGTACCCGAGGCCATTGTTGCCTCAGGCCCAGGCCTTTCAGCAGCAGAACCAGTAGCAGATCACCCAGGCTCCAGCACAGAACCGACAGAGGGGTTTCCAGCAGAGAGGACCCGCAGCTAGAGGTCAGGCTATGATGATGACCATGGAAGAAGAAGTTGCACCAGGTGAGGTAATGGCAGGTACTATTCTCGTCAACACCTTTCCAACATCTGTATTATTTGATTCTGGTGCATCGCATTCATTCATGTCTGCACGATTCGCGACACGGATAGGATTGGAGCCCGAGTCATTATCAGTGAGGCTCAATATACTTACTGGTAATGGTCTTGTGGGAGTAGATCGAGTGTTTTCCTCGTGTCGGATCGTAGCTAGCGGTAGGGAGTTCCCCGCTAGATTCATAGAGTTCCCTATGGCAGACAATGATGTAGTCCTAGGCATGGATTGGTTGGGAAACCATTATGCTAGGATAGACTGCCATGTTGGCAGAGTTGTCTTTAGTATTCCCGGAGAGCCAGAGTTTTTATTTTCCAGAGGCACAGTCGAGCCATCTCCTCCAGTATTGCGGATGGCAGTAGCAGCAGTGCAGTTGCCCCGGATAGTTGAAGAGTTTCCAGATGTCTTCCCAGAGGAACTTCCAGAGATGCCACCAGAGCGGGAGATCGAGTTCACCATCGACTTGATTCCCGGGACAGCACCAGTATCAGAGCGAGTCTACAGAATGGCGCCTTCAGAGTTAGAGATTTTGTACAAGATGATTGAAGAACTTAGAACCAAGGGATTCATTCGTGCTAGTGGATCGCCTTGGGGAGCCCTGATGCTTCTTGTGAAAAAGAAGGATGGTACGTCCAGGCTATGTGTTGATTATCGTACCTTGAACTCAGTGACAATCAAGAACAGATACCCTCTCCCGAGGATAGATGACTTGTTTGATCAACTCAAGGGGGCTTCAGTTTTCTCGAAGATAGACTTACGGTCAGGATACCACTAGATCAGAGTCAGAGAGCAGGACATCCCGAAGACGGCGTTCAGATCGAGGTACGGGCATTGGGAGTTTCTAGTTATGCCCTTTGGAGCGTCCAATGCGCCGGCGGTGTTCATGGACCTCATGAACCGTATTTTCATGCCTTACTTGGATCAGTTTGTGATAGTGTTCCTTGATGACATCCTGGTCTACAGCAAGAGTGAAGCAGAGCATGAGCAGCATCTCAGAGTTGTCCTCCAGATTCTCAGAGAGTACCAGTTGTACGCCAAGTTCAGTAAATGCGAGTTCTGGCTCGATCGTATTTCTTACTTGGGTCACATCATTACCAGAGGAGGAGTGGAAGTGGATCCCCAGAAGATTGTGGCTATCGAGTCATGGCCAGTACCCAGCTCAGTGGCAGAAGTTCGCAGCTTTCTTGGATTGGCCGGCTACTACCGGCGGTTCGTCTCTGATTTTGTAAGGATTTCAGCACCGATGACCCAGTTGACCCGCAAGGATGTGCCGTTCATTTGGACCGCAGAATATCAGGAATCATTTGAGAAGTTGAAGCGAGGTTTGATAACGGCTCCCATTCTCACCCTTCCAGATGGGACCGGAGGATTCACAGTTTATTGCGACGCTTCAGGCAGAGGATTGGGATGTATTTTGATGCAGCATGGGAAGGTAATTGCTTATGCGTCACGTCAACTCCGTGATCATGAGAAGAATTACCCGACCCACGACTTGGAGCTAGCAGCAGTAGTGTTTGTACTTAAGTTGTGGAGGTACTACTTGTACGGAGACAGAGTGGAGATATTTACTGATCATAAGAGCCTGAGGTATGTCTTCACCCAGAAGGATCTTAATATGCGGCAGAGAAGATGGCTCGAGCTACTTGTGGACTATGATGTGGACTTGCAGTATCACCCAGGAAAGGCCAACGTAGTAGCAGATGCATTGAGCAGGAGAGCCGGAGTTTATTTTCTGACGGCGCAACCAGAGCTATTGGCAGATCTTCAGAAGATGGGAATTAAAGTGATTCTTCCTTCCAATGTGGCCTTGATGGCCAGCCTACAGATTCAGTCCACCATAGTTGAGAGGATCCGGACAGCACAGTTAACAGATTCCAAGATTCAGCGGCTCAGAGCAGAGTGCGAGGCAGGGAGAAGGCCAGAGTTATGTATTCATGAGGATGGTACACTTCGACACGGCATGCGTCTTTGTGTACCCAGTGGAGATATCAGACAGGAAGTCATGGTAGAGGCTCACAGTTCGCAGTATTCCATCCACCCAGGCAGCACGAAGATGTACCGAGATATTCGTCAGCACTTTTGGTGGAATGGTATGAAGAGGGAGATAGCCCGGTATGTCTCTCGATGTTTGGTTTGCCAACAAGTCAAGGCTGAACATCAGAGGCCAGCTGGACTTCTTCAACCTTTGCCGATCCCAGAATGGAAATGGGAACGCATAACTATGGATTTCATGACTGGGTTACCCAGATCTCCGGCAGGCAGAGATGTTGTTTGGGTCATTGTAGATAGGCTTACCAAGGTGGCACACTTTCTTCCATTTAGAGTTGGACAGTCGACGGCGCAGCTAGCAGAGATGTATCTCAGGCAGATCGTCAGACTTCACGGAGTGCCAGTCAGCATAGTATCAGACAGGGATACGAGATTCATATCGCACTTCTGGCGCAGTCTTCATCAAAGTTTGGGGACTCGTCTCAAGTTCAGCTCAGCATATCATCCGCAGACAGATGGGCAGTTAGAGCGTACTATACAAACTCTCGAAGATATGTTGCGGTCGTGTACCCTTGACTTCGGTGGTTCATGGGAGGATCACCTGTACCTAGTGGAATTCTCGTACAATAATAGTTTTCAGGCCAATATCCAGATGGCACCCTTCGAGGCTCTGTATGGCAGGAAGTACAGATCTCCGTTAGCATGGGACGATGTCGGAGAGAGGCAGATGCTTGGTCCAGAACTGATTTCTCAGACGGTTGAAGTGGTCAGGAAAGTCAGAGATCACCTCCGAGTTGCTCAGGATCGCCAGCGCCATTGGGCCGATGCTCATCGGCGTCCCTTAGAATTTGCCGTCGACGATCATGTATTCCTTAGGATCTCGCCTACCCGCGGCGTCATTCGTTTTGGCGTACGGGGAAAGGTTAGTCCTAGGTATATAGGGCCGTTCGATATTTTGGAACGAGTAGGCGATGTGTCCTATCATCTCGCTCTTCTGCCGTCGCTAAGTGAGGTACATGATGTATTCCATGTATCCCAATTAAGACGGTACATCCCGGATCCGAGTCATATCCTAGATCATTCGGAATTGGTTGTTGGTACCAACCTTTCGTATGAGGAGAGGCCCGTGTCTATTTTGGACCGGAGAGAAAAGACGCTCAAGAACAAGACTATTAACTTAGTCCGTGTTGCTTGGGGTCATCACTCTCTAGGTGAGTCAACATGGGAGCGTGAGGACGACATCCGATCGCGATATCCCTACCTGTTTGACTCGTGAGGTATAATGTCTTTCTTATGCCTTACGTTTTCCCTTCCTTGCTTGTATTGTATGATTGTATGATTGAACTGCTTAGTGTAGCTTGTCTGTGCTTAGTATAGCTTGTCGTGACAATCTCTAGCCCCTTGATTAAATTTCGAGGACGAAATTCTTTGAAGGTGGGTAGAGTTGTCACCCCCATTTCCTGTATTTCGTATTTGTACTCGTAATTGATTTTTGGCACGTATTTTTTCTCACTTGCGGATTTTGGTTTCTCGTAAATGGGTTTGGACCATAGCTTGGTTTTATTTTGTAGAGTTGGTTTGGTTCATCATGAGTGGAACACTTTAACCTACACTCTACCCTCAACACAACACACACACCTCCATTAAATCCTACCTAACTTTTCTCTCTCCTCTTTATTTTTCATTTGCTTCTCCATCTCCTTCTTCTTCCTTCCTCTACACAACTCCCCAACCCATAGGCAAGTGCACCTTGCCATCAAATAAGCACCACTTTTTATTTGTCCATTAACTAGATTAGGCCATGGAGAACAACTTTAGAACTTGACATTTTATGATTTGGAGCTTTCATTTTTCTAGATCTAGGTTTTGGCTATTTTCGGATTTACATGGTTTTGATCTATTTTGTTTGGATTTTTGTGGATTTTGATGCTTCCATGTGGAAGAGAATTCAATTTTACTCAAGTTAGACCTTTGAAAATCTAGATTTGGTTTTGATTTTACCAAGATATGAAGTTTTGAACCTTAGAGTTCTTGGAGTCTTCTTCTCGGCCTGGAGAAGAAGACAGCAGCCTGCGCTCTTTAGCGCAGGGCTGGATTGCGCATCCCCCTCGGCCAGCGCTCTTTAGCGTAGCGCCGACCGCACAGCTTACCCCTTGGCGAACTGCGCTCAACCCGAGTGCGCATGGATTCACGCGCAGTCTGCTCATGCGCAGTCTGCTCATGCGCAGTCTATCCCTGCGCACTCCACTCATGCGCAATCTGACCCTGCGCCATCCATTCCTGCGCAACCTGATCCAGCGCAATCCATCTGCTGCGCCATCCACCCCTACGCAGCTCACCCTGCGTACTTGGTACCCTGCGCAGCTCACCCCTGCGCAGCTCACCCTGCGCACTTGGTACCCTGTGCAGCTCACCCCTGCGCAGCTCACCCTGCGCACTTGGTACCCTGCGCAGCTCACCCCTGCGCAGCTCACCCTGCGCACTTGGCACCCTGCGCAGTACACACCCTGCACAACCTACTTGTCTATGATGAATTTGTTATTTTTTGATCTTGGCTCTTCTATAGTCCTATTTTATATTAGTATTTTATTAGGTATTTTACGCCCATTTTATATCCTTACGTCTTTTGACATGAACTTGATTTTGCTTAATATGTTTGGAATGACTATTGTACATAGCATGGTATGACAAGGAACTAGCATAACACGACAGTGACCCGTAGTGGTGCACTCCTGACATGACTAATCTGACATGATAGTGGCCCGTCGTGGCGCACCCTTAATAAGTACCCTGACATGATTTATCTTGATAACTTGATAGTGGGCCGTGGCGGCGCACTCCTGACTTGACTTGACTTGTAACTTGTAACTTGACTCGTATAATTAACTTGACACCGTGGGTGCTCCTGCTTGCTTGCTTGTACAATCCACTTGTCTTGTCTTGCATCATGTCTAGGACGTGACTTCCTGGGTACCACGGCCAGGGACTCGCGCTAAATTGGATTAGGCTAATTATTAGATCAAACTAGAACATGGAGAATTTCCAGTCACAGGCAATCTCGTTATCTGGGCGCTTTAATGGACTTGTAGCTTGCCGACGAGTAGAGCACATTTCCAGCACACTGTCATGTGTTGCACCCTCTAAGTCACCTAAGGGTACATTTGTCTCCCGGGCAATGTACCCACCTATAACTCTCAACCCGCGGAAGGATAACTGGATAGTCTGCAGGGCTTGGGACTGGAATTCTCAATTGCATCTTGTTAGTAATTAGGATTGTGATAACCCTAGTTAGTTAAAGTAGTAAGCCATAGTATTTGTTTGGCCGATTGCGAATGGATGGTGTCCAGCCTTGTCTAAGTCTTGTCTAGCTCCAGTACCTGCTATCTCCTGAGCATGTTTGTTTTACTTATCTTAACGATAAATGAGTAGAGACATTGAGCTATTCAGGCGAAGGGTTACAACCCCGGTCCTTGTCTGGTTTAAGGATTGTAACCTGGCTCTCGGAATGGTTCTACGTCCCTAGTTGTTTATCGCCCTGTTACTTGTACTTTTCTTTTATTCTTTATGTTCTGATATGTTGGCTTTTGTTCTTATTTGTGGCCTCCTTTGTGGCACTTGCTCTTTCTGGGGTTTGACCCAGCTGGTTTTGTGTGGCCAGATTTTGGAGCAGCTCCCGAGGATCTACCAAGCTTCCAGCCCAATGGTGACAACTAGATGGAACCCGGGCCAAGAGTGGGTTTTCCTTTTGTTTCACCCACTTATATGTAAATTATTCTTTTGAGGCGTTTAGCCGACGAGCACCTGTTAGCTCGATGCACATTTACTTACTGTCTGCCTACGGGCTGTAAACATGATTAACAAATCCTAGGGTTGATCATGTATGACTGAACTCTTGCTAGTCCCATCATTTTGTACGACTAGCTTCATGATCATCCAATATGTAATATTTGGGACGCCTTATATATATATATTTGATGCTCTAATATCTTGTAACTCTGTTAATTGTTTGAGATTGAGACAATAGGCTTGACCTTAAGAGACTGCTGGCTTGTGATAAACCCTCATATCTAGACAGCCGTGACCGTATAGTTGAGATGTATTCTATTTCAATATACGTAGCTGGCTATGTCTACCCCCGTTTTCCAGTATTCTGGTTCTGGGGCGTGACACATTGTGTTATCGACTGGACATCCCTTCCAAGTTCTAAACTCAATCCAAAGACATACACGCGGTGTGCCGCTATCTGTCGACACATCTACATGAGTGGTCACTAGCAATGTCAAGCTATCATGGACACGGCTCGGCGGGGGTATCGGTCCGCCCTTCTAAGGGTAGCTAGACCCGGAAGCGTCGATACTCCCATGCGGTTATCCGGCATCCTGGTTGAGCCGCACTCGCTTCCCCCGGGCGAATGATCCCGGTGCCCCGGAGGAGATCATTCGAGAAGACTACACCTTGTCGACAAGTTGTCCAATGATCATGCAAGACCCAATTTGATCTATCAAATCCTTTCTTAACATGACCATGCATTCCTTCTTTCTATCAAGACTTAGCGAGACTCCCAAGTATGAGGGATCGATCTCGGCGACAACAAGTCGCGTGGACTTCCTTTGTTCATGGCAAGCTTTTCACTAAACCGGCCGTAGCTCGTGCTTTAGACGGACCTGGTTCTATAGGCGACGCTATCGCTCAAGTCATATACTTATACGACGAGCCTTGCTTTCAAGGGACTACGCGACTTGACAACCGCAGATAGAGCGGGACAGTGCTAGAAATGGCTTTGATAGCCCAACGCAATACTTGTCTTAACTTATTCGGGCAATGACTCGACGAGCAAAAGCTACGCCGAGCTATGCATCGAGGGAACATGCTAAGCATGGGGTCGACTTGAACAACCAAGTTTGTGTCTAGACTTAAGCCAACAGCCGTGCAAGACGACTTAACTTGCGGGACGTGCGAAGGCTATGCCTAGCCTTGCGGGACAGGACCGTGTATGCTTTGTTAAGCATTCATGCGGGCGACGCCTATGACTTAGGCTAATTCGAGTGTCGGGACGAATCGACGGGACCAACGGGACATGCGAAGGCTATTCCAAGCCGTGTGGGACATGCGAAGGCTATGCCAAGCCTTGCACAACGGGACCGTGCCTGCTTTAACAAGCATTTATACAGGCGACGCCTAAGACTTAGGCTATTTCAAGTGTCGGAAAAACTTAGAAACTTAGGCCAACTTCCTTCTCCCAAGCCACGGGAATGAAGGATCGAGTGTCATTTGAAAGCACGCTGAGCCGACTTCTATGAAGACCGTGGGACCATTTCCATGTTCTAAGACATTTCGACCCGACGGAATTATTCCCTTAGCTATGTGCGTTCGTAGCTTTTAGATTAGCCTACTTGTGCAAGTTGAAAACATGCGAGTTATTAAGTGCAGGCTAAGATGAGGCAAGTTCACCGAAACTATCCCACCTGAGCGAGGAGTCGCCTCGACCGAGCAAGCCTTCGAGTAGCCGTTGCAAGGCTGAGTTCTAACGCCGTCGGCGTTTTGATTCCTCCGATTGACTTTGCGGGACGGGGCACTACAACATACACCACTCAGAACAAGTCTCGTCCTCGAGACTTTCCTGAAGGCAAGCCATCCTACCATTTCTATGGCCAAGACTTAATCGTACACATTTCGCCTACGCGTTCCATCGATTTTGAGCCACGCTCGTACGACTATCAATCTTTCCATCAACATGATTTCAAGATCTCGACACTCTCCCATTTTTTCAAGTCTTGCTTGAACTCATCGTATCACTTGGCTGGATCATGCACGCATTCCAAGCGTCCCCAAAATACATGCATTCAGCCAAGCCGCATGATAGAGAATTTATCATTCTCACTCGAGTCGCCTCGTGCACATACCCAGGCGTCCCTGAAATATATGCATGTCAGCCGAGTCTCGTGAGCAGGTTTTCTATTCGTGATTCACGCTATCCATCCATGCAAATCCTCAAGATCAATCTTTTGATTGCTAACACTTGAAACAGGGCGTCTCGCCTAACCGCTAGGTCAATCTTTTTGAGACTAAGTCAATGTCAGGATTGAAATCATAGTTCCCCAACAATAATGCCAACACTGACCCCAATCCTAGGGTCAAACCATAGTCGGTAGTACGGGTTTTTCTACCCAAGCTCGCGTCACTCAGATTTCTAAACATCGAGCATGATCGCCTATTCGCATCAATGCATTCGTTGCGCGTATTCGAATCCATTCAAATCACCAATTCTAACCAATTTATGTATTCGATCACGAGGTCATCTAGCTGATTATCCATGGTGGTTCATGAATCACCATGCAACGCTCTCGCGGAATAATCATTCTCATCGGAGCGTAACTCTTGTTTGAGTTTTAGACTAACTCATTCTCGATATGCGGATTGGACCTACTCAATCCTCAAGTTCAATTCTTCAAGCACACAAATTCATTCTCGAGTCACCTTCGCGTCAAACCACAAGTCGAAGCATACAAATTGCCACGCCGTGCTAGTTCCATCACCCCCGCTGTATGAATTACCATACCAGCGCTCACGCGGGGTGATCGCTCTAATCGGCGCGACGCATGTGCGAGGCTGGAGTTGCGCTCGCATAAGACAAGAATGTCGAAGTTGTGGTTCTCGACGAAGTAAATCCAAACGTTTCATTTTTCATCCAAGCCAAGATCTCAGTTCGATAGTCCGCTTGTCATTCGTTCAACTAGAAAATCCTCAAGTCAAGTTTATCTCTTTCTCGATACATTTCAATATCACGAGTATAGCATCCATCAGAACAATGATGTTTGCACGATCGTCATTCGCCGAGTCAGAGTACCCCCGAGTTATCGCATATCGATCTTTGATACGCCTCAATATCATCGACGATATGCGTAACCTGACGATCTTCCTTTGCAACCAATTTCGAGTCGTGCGACTGATGCTATTGTCTGAACTGGAACCACCACCATTCCTCGATATTCAAGATCAAGTTCGGTCGCTATTCCTCAAGCTCGTTTCAAGATCGTTGTTCAAAACTCAAGTCATATTTCATTTGAAACAATCCGAAATCGTACGCGCGACCCTCTAAGTTTCCTCGATCACGACCATTCATTTTTATTTATCGTTTCCAAACTGTTTTCTAACTCGCGTTGTACATTGACAAGTTGTCTGAACGACATCTCGTTCGGGACATTCGGAGTCACGACCAACTAAGCGTGATGCGTTCTAAGGCTTTGCGCGATCGCATCGACTCGCCGATATACTCGCCGTTACTCGAAATCCTCAATCTTGCTCGAATAATTTCTAAGAAAATCCATACACCACTCGGATTCGAGCCATCCGATCTAGCCTACAATCACGTTCGCGTCATGCGCTAAGATATCTTTCAGATTCGTTCGACGAATCTCTAGCGTAATCATTTACGTCGCATCGACGTATTAAGTCGTTCGCACTCTTTCTTAAAATCCAAGTCAATCTCCCGTGTACGCCTAAGCATTAACTCGATAGCATTCCTAACGATACACACCCTAGGTGTATTTCCGTTCCCGACCGAGCGATACTTGATATCACTCGCAATTCGTTTGCACCAATAAGTCGAGGTGCGCGACGCGAAACACAACTTAGCCAAAAGGCCGTGCGCATGGCTATCCCGTGCGGACTATATTCGAGTTTGCACGCTCAATTGCTAGGGTCAACGCATGACTAGTTAGGCACGCACGCGACAAGTTAACTTAGCATGTATTCTCTATCGAGTCAAGTTTAACATCGTTCGGCACAAAGGCCGCCGCCTATCGATGCGTTCGATTGAACGCATGAACGAGCTTTTAAAAATATTAGACTTATTGTATGGACATGCCGAGGGACATTTGAGAGAGAGCGCACACTTATTTTTCAACGACGAGCTTTCAAAACTGAGAAATTTGACGTGAAGTCCAAGGACGTAAAGCCATGCTCTGATACCATTATGTCACGCCCCGCTCCCGTAGGAGCGATCGTCCTCGCTAAGGCGTGATGCCGCACGAGCCTAGATTGCGCTCATGCAAGGCAGTTCCATAACGGCCGATTACATCGGCGGCGACGGGGTCGTCGCACAGAAGTCCCAAGCAGATACATTGAACATTGCAGCGGAAATTTGAAACAAGAACACATGAACACAAGTCATTCAAGAGAAACTCTTTTATTGATATTGAATATAAGATTACATTTGTGGGCGCAAGGCCAAATTACAATGTCTCTCGTGCTCACTTTTCTCTCATTTACAAGACACTCTGCTCTCTCTAATCTCTCGATACAATACTTGAATCCAGCGGAAGCTTCGGAAGGCGATGTCCATACATTATGTCCTGTATAAGTCTTCAATCCACGCGGCCGTACGCTTCGAGTCGCCAAGGAACTCCGTGCCTCGACGCATCCAAGCGAGCTCCGCGCCACGAGCTTCTACCTGTGCCTGCACATAAAACACTGTGTGGGTGTCAGTACTCAACTGTACTGGCGGAGTGAGCTTCTCGCCCACCCATATATAACCGACACGTTTCATTTACTTTGTGCAGCTTAAACCCTTTTAATTGTCTTTCTAGTCTTGCCTTAGGATGTATTTTAAACAAGACGTCTCGGTCTATACTTAGCGATGCAACGACAAGGTCGTGCAACGACGGGGTCGTGCTATAATGCCAACGTGTGTTTCGATCGAGGCAGTGCCTCATCGTGTATGAACTTGACCAACTTGAACTCGGGACGGCAGGGTCGTGCCACATTCTATTCGCAACTTAGCATATTCAAGACAATGCTATGCCGAGGAGCAACTTACGCGAACTCGGCCGTGCCAAGACCTTTGTTTAAACTCAAGCGCCTCTAGACCAATTCTCGTGCCAACGATTTAAGTGCCAAGGACGGCAGTGGGATAACTCGTGCAGGTCGTGCCTCCAGACCTTGCTTAGACTTGTCCGTGCTTCAAGATGAGGCCGCGCCTCGCAAGTTATCAAGACTTATCGTGCTACCGCCTTGCGGCCTTCCCGTTAGACCCATTTGCTAACTTAGACAAGACTTGTGGACCATAGTATCACTTTCATGAACATCCCGATGCCATCTATCGTGCCAAGCACGGTGCCTATGCTGCAGCCCAATCTTAGGCCCAGACATTGTGTTATCGACTGGACATCCCTTCCAAGTTCTAGACTCAATCCAAAGGCATACACGCGGTGTGCCGCTATCTGCCGACACATCTACATGAGTGGTCACTAGCAATGTCAAGCTATCATGGACACGACTCGGCGGGGGTATCGGTCCGCCCTTCTAAGGGTAGCTAGCCCTGGAAGCGCCGATACTCCCATACGGTTATCCGACATCCTGGTTGAGCCGCACTCGCTTCCCCCGGACGAATGATCCCGGTGCCCCGGAGGAGATCATTCGAGAAGACTACACCTTGTCGACAAGTTGTCCAATGACCATGCAAGACCCAATTTGATCTATCAAATCCTTCCTTAACATGACCATGCATTCCTTCTTTCTATCAAGACTTAGCGAGACTCCCAAGTATGAGGGATCGATCTCGGCGACAACAAGTAGCGTGGACTTCCTTTGTTCATGGCAAGCTTTTCACTAAATCGACCGTAGCTCGTACTTTAGACGGACCTGGTTCTATAGGCGATGCTATCGCTCAAGTCATATACTTATACGACGAGCCTTGCTTTCAAGGGACTACGCGACTTGACAACCGCAGATAGAACGGGACAGTGCTAGAAATGGCTTTGATAGCCCAACGCAACACTTGTCTTAACTTATTCGGGCAACGACTCGACGAGCAAGGGCTACGTCGAGCTACGCATCGAGGGAACGTGCTAAGCACGGGGTCGACTTGAACAACCAAGTTCGTGTCTAGACTTAAGCCAACAGCCATGCAAGGACGACTTAACTTACGGGACGTGCGAAGGCTATGCCAAGCCTTACGGGACAGGACCGTGTATGCTTTGTTAAGCATTCATGCGGGCGACGCCTATGACTTAGGCTAATTCGAGTGTCGGAACGAATCGACGGGACCAACCGGACATACGAAGGCTATTCCAAGCCGTGCGGGACATGCGAAGGCTATACCAAGCCTTGCACAACGGGACCGTGCCTGCTTTAACAAGCATTTACGCAGGCGACGCCTAAGGCTATTTCAAGTGTCGGGGCAACTTAGCAACTTAGGCCAACTTCCTTCTCCCAAGCCACGGGAACGAAGGATCGAGTGTCATTTGAAAGCACGCTGAGCCGACTTCTATGAAGACCGTGGGACCATTTCCATGTTCTAAGATATTTCGACCCGACGGAATTATTCTCTTAGCTATGTGCGTTCGTAGCTTTTTGATTAGCCTACTTGTGCAAGTTGAAAACATACGAGTTATTAAGTGAAGGCTAAGATGAGGCAAGTTCACCGAAACTACCCCACCTGAGCGAGGAGTCGCCTCGACCGAGCAAGCCTTCGAGTAGCCCTTGCAAGGCTGAGTTCTAACGCTGTCGGCGTTTTGATTCCTCCGATTGACTTTGCGGGACGGGGCACTACAGAGCTTATCGAGGGGATGTTTCCGGCCGTCGCTGCCAAGCTGATCCGCGACGCTATCAATGATCAGAAGGATCGTGATCGTGCCGGAAAGCCGATCCAAGGTTGGATTACCCCTGATCAGTGGAATGCGATGAAGGCTCGATTCGACGAGCCAAGGTACAAGGAGAAGTCAGAGAAGGCCAAGGCGGCTAGGCAACATGCCTCGAAGTGGTGCGGTGGGTCGATTCCGATGACGGAACATTTCCGTCGTCTGGTATGTCTTCCTCTTTTAGAAATATTATTTTAATGTAAAACCGATAAATTATTACTAAGATAATATATTTAATTACAGGTAAGGAAGGTCGGTAACGCCGACATGGTGACCGCCTTCCTGGCCACCCATCGTCGCGTTGGTGACCTTATTGACGAGAGGGCCGAGCAGACTTATGTAAGTATTACAATACGTTATCTTAATTTAATACTTCGTGTCAATTTTAATATAACTTAGTAAATATGATGCAAATAAATATTCATGTAGTTAGTAATAATAAGTACATTAATTAGAAATTAGAAATTATAGAGTACTATCCATACTTTTTAGGCCGAGTATCAGAGGCTGCGGGAACGGGCGGCTGCTAGTGCACCTGATGCAGGAGAGGCCGGTACTTCCTCGCAGCCCACTCAAGCTCCGTCGGCGGACGAGCTGTGGATGGCCGCCGCTGGTAGACTCCGTAGGGGTACGTACTACGGTACGGGATCCTATAGCGCCCTAGTTGCGACCCAGTCCTCTAGGGCATCTTCTGCTAGTGTGCATGGTCCACAGCCGTCCCAGGAGTCTGCCCGAGTCTACTAGATGATGGAGTCTCTCAATGACGACCTGCTACGACGGATCGAGGAGCAGTCTCAACACCCTACGGACGATCCTGCGCTGCTAGCACGATTGGATGCGCTCAACCACGACATTATGGACCTCAGGGAGACGACTGAGAGGACATATCGTACCGTTGGAGGGTTAGAGCGTACAGTGACGGAGCTGCAGACTGGACAGGTGACCATGGCCGAGCGGCTGAGATTGGCGCAGGATTCGATGGTCCATAGCAGTGATAGAATGTTATCTATCATGGATTCATACCACCAGAGACTTACAGCGTTGGAGCGTGCTGGTCCTCCGGGTGCGCCTTCATCGTCGTCGACTCCGCCGCCTCCACCGCCTTCTTCTTCGACACCGACTCCACTGACGTCACTGCCTGCTCCATCGGTATCGATTTTACTTGAGAAGTATGAGTTGTTCTTATCCCTTCGTCGCGGCGGTGCCCCTCCTGCACCAGATTCCTAGTAGTCCTAGTTAGGACTATTTCTTTGTGTTTGTTTCATTCTTTGTTTGTGACTTGGATATTTGTTGGTTGAGTAGATTTGGATGTTTGGATCCTATTCTATTTGTTGGTTGTGTGTAGACTTTGGTTATTTGGTTGTAGATTTTGTTATTTCGTGTAGACTTGGTTATTTGGATACTTGTTGTTGTGTGATTGTTGTAGACTTGGTTATAGGGACTGAAACCTGTGTACAGTGAGAAATGGACATTCTGAGAACTGGACATTGTGTGATTGTTGTAGACTTGGTTATAGGGACTGAAACCTGTGTACAGTGAGAAATGGATATTCTGTGATTGTTTGGATCCTATTCTACAGTGAGAAATGGTTATCTTTTTAAACTGCAGGGAGAAATGAACATTCTGTATTTTATTTTTTTGCAGATTTAGCGACGTTTACCGACGTCCACCGACGTAAGTTTGCGTCGGTAAACGTCGGTAAATCTGCAATATTTTCCAGTGTACCGACGTTTACCGACGTCCATATACGTCGGAGAACGTCGGTAAACGTCGGTGCACGTCGATAATCATCCCAGGAATTCCCAGGATTTTAGCGACGTGTAGCGACTTTGAACACGTCACTAAACCACCGACGACACGACGGTAATCGTCGGTAAAGTTACCGACGCGTAGCGACGTTAATCACGTCGCTAATACACCGACGTCACGACGGTAGACGTCGGTAATATACCGACGTATATATACGTCGGTAAACGTCGGTACTTGTGACGTTTGGCGACGTTTTGAAGATCAGCGACTTACATTTCCGCGACCAGCCCAAAACGTCGGTAATTTCGTCGCTAAATATTTTTAGCGACAAAAATTATCGTTTTAGCGACGTCTTTACTTCTGAGTTGTTTTCGTACATAAACAACTGTTCCAACATGTTTGCGCATCATAATTTATTTATTTTATTTTTGCATACATGATTTTCCATTGCTTACAAGTATATTGATTTGCTGTTAATCCTTCGTTGATTTGATCGCCATATTAAGAAAATCTTGATAGAATTCATAATTTATGTATAGTAATGATCTCTCAGTTCATGCTTAAATATTAGATATGGACGTATGTGATAATGACCGTAGAAATTCTCTATTATATTAAATATGCATGAATATGCTTATTGTTGGACATGTGATAATATGGAATGTTGGTTAGATTCCAATTACTCATGCTGATAGATATTTGGTGTTACTCATTTTAGAGTGTTTTTCAATCTAAGTTGATCATTGGAGGACAAATTGGAATCAAATATAGACAATTTTATGTTTGGCATAAATTTAGTTTCCAATAAATTTATGTTCTTAGTCATATATTTGATGTAATCTATTGACGTACATATCTTCAGCAGATTATTTTAATATAATCTTTATGGGTTATTTGAAGCAATCTATTGGTCCATATCTTCAGTAAAATATTACGTAAATTTTATTATGTTGACAATGCTCAGTTTAGTCAAATTAAGAATATTTGTTTGAATCATGTAAAGAAATTCACATGCTTATGATTATCTTATTTTAGTTGTAATATTTTAATTATGCATGTACATAAAGTTTTGGACATGATTCGGTTTTGTAAAATTTAGTCAACATTCAAAAAAAAAATTTGTGCCTTTTGTGACTAGCAATAGTCGTCTAATATTCTAAATAGACCCATTGAAATAAGATGTCGCCAAAGTGACCTCTCTTGCGTAGATAGTCTATAAGGGATGTTAGATGTTTGTGTGTGTAAATTCATGCGAGTATTAGCCGGCCCAAAGGAAGGTTAATACTTAGCCGAATTGCACACATACTTGTGGTGATAAATGAGTGACAATTATACGGTTTACATGTGAATAATAACCCGATCCAAAGATAGGCTTATTATTTGACATGACTTATTATCAACGTTTGATCATTACACCAAGAATACCACTTGCAGTTAATATCACTGTCCAAAGACTTGATATTAATGATGTACTAGGTATCTTGAGATGGAGTTCACCATTATTTGAATTTGTTTGACTATATTTTACGCTTTGGTTATTTGTTAGAGCATATTTGTTTTTTGTTGCTTTATTCTCTTTACAGTTAATGTTGTTAAAATATCTGCCAATAAGATTTTAATTTTCATGTTTAATGGGATAAACTTTAAGGGAAAAAAGAAATGAATACAGTAGCTGCTAAGGGTCCAAATAAAAAAAACAACAATATAAAACTAAGAATTGTTCTTTTGTGATAAGACATGACACATAAGGAAGAAATGTATAAAGTACCACGCATGGCGTATAAAGAAAGGTACATTTCTAAATTTGATCTGTTCTGAGGTTAATTTAGATTTAGTACCAAAAAACTCATGGTAGTTTGATTCTGGTGGGACTATCCACATTAATGTTCTAGGCAAGGTTGCATGAGTTACCGAAAGTCAATTGATGGTGAAAGATACATCTATGTGGGTGATGACAATTCGGTAGAAGTGAAAGCAATAGGACATTTTAGGTTATTTTTAGGAACCGATTATTATTTGGATTTGATAGACACTTTTATTGTACCGTCTTTTAGACGAAATTCAGTTTCAGTTTCCTTAATGGACAAATCCGGTTATCATTGTTCATTTGAAAACAATAAGTTTAGTCTATCTTTAAATTTAAATATTATTGGTAACGGTTCCCTTAAGGTTTATGATAACCTATATTCAGTTGAAACTATTGCATCTTATAATGAAACCTTGCAAGTGAAGTCATGTGGTACTAAACGCAAAATTAACAATATTTTTTTAGCCTCATTATGACATAAGCATTAGGTCACTTCTCTAGAAATAGAGTTGAACGATTTGTTTCTGATGAGATTTGGATTCCATTGACTTTATAGACTTTAATGTTTATATTAAATGTGTAATGGAAAGACAGACCAAAGTTAAATTATAAGCAGCTATTTTATTGGTTATGCTACAGATCAAGGGGTTGATAATTATATAATCCCACACTAAGAATATTTTTTTTGAGACGAAAAGTGTAATATTTTTTGAGGATGTTGAGTTTGGGGGAGAAATAAAGTCCGGATTATTGTCTTTGAGAAGGAATCAATTACGATTCTGTCATAGCTGCTTTTCAATAATTAATGTATTAATATTTTTTTATATTTCCATCTAATTAAATGTTTAGCTCTAATTTTTTTTTTTAAAAACAATATTTTTTTTAAAAAAATTGATGTAATAATAATAATAATAATAATAATAATAATAATAATAATAATAATAATAATGTTTTCATTTCTTATTTTTTGAGATTTTTTATTTTGAAAACCCTAAGAAAAAAATAAAATAAATATATATATATATATATATATATATATATATATATATATATATATATATATATATATATATATATAGAGAGAGAGAGAGAGGGGCAGCCCTCACCCGCACCCTCTTTCCCTCTCTCGAAACCTCTCTCACTCTCCCTCTCTCTCTCGACACTCTCGATCTCTCTTTCCCTCTCTCGAACTCTCTCTCACCCTCTCTCCCTCTCTCTCCCTCTCTATATCTCTTCCTCTCTCACTCTCATCCCCCTATTCCTCTCCATCTCTCTCCACTTTTCCTCTTCTCCTCCTTCCCTTCCCATATTACTGATACTGCTGCTGCTGTTACTGTGCTGCTGTTGCTGGCACCGCTGCTGCGGCCATCGTCGGTGCCGCCCGCCACCGTCGACCGCCCCCGGCCGGTCGGCCCTCTCCACCGCCGGCGGCCCTCTCCTGGCCGGCCGGCATGCCCCCTCACCACCGCCACTTCCCACACCACCATCATCATCACCACCACCACCATCATCATCACCACCACCACCATCATCAAACCCTAACCCCTTTTTACTTCAAAAAAAGGGGGAAAGAAAGAAGAAATTGGATGAAGAAGATGAAGAAGAATAGAAAAACCAAGCCCTAGCCCCAACTCCATCTTAGGTATAAATTTCTTCTCCAATATTTTGTTCATCCTTGAATTTGGTTATAATTTTCTGTAATTATTTATTTATTTAAAATTATCAATATTAGGGGATTAATTTAGAAGAAGTTTGAAGAAATTCTAGGTCCAACTCAAGAACCCAAGGCAAGTCCCCTTTTCTCTTCCATCTTTCCCCATGAAAATTCTCCAATTTGATCTTCTAAATTGTTTCGAATAAATATGGGTTAATTTACATTTCCGAAAATTATATTTATATATATATATATATATATATATATATATATATATATATATATATATATATATATATATATATTGACACAACACACATATACATATTCACAAATTGACACAAAAATCAATATAAAAGTGTGACTTCATATTTCTTACTATGGTTATGTATAAACCGTGTTGGTTTGATATCTAGGAATGAAAAAAAAAAAGAATGACAGGTTAATATACTAATTTCAAATCTGTCCATATTATAAGAATATTCAACTATCATGTTTTAGTATGATTAACCAGCTAAATTAGATGTTTGTAGGCATCTATAAGTTTGCATAACTCTATGTTCTATAAGTTTTCAATATTTAACCTTCTCTCGCATCTTCAGGAAGTCAAATCTATATGTGATACGTATGTATACATATATACAAATTGTGTGTGTGAAATACAATCCTAGGAATTATATATACATAAATTGTATTATTTCAATATTGTTTGTCATAAAAATAGTTGGAACATAAATTGCCTAGTGGAGGGGTAAGATTGTGGTATTTGTCGAATAATAAATAAATAAGTTGGTATAGATTGATGCTATAGCACAGACATGTGTGTTAGAAGTAATTCGGACACACTTTGATACAAGTCAGTATCGTAATTGTAAGGCAATTATATTAATGATGTAGGGATATTAGCTAGTATTTTATTAGAAAGCATATCTATATTTCTAATTTTATAATTTTAGTTCTAACGTGGATTAAGACATAGGATGATTTATGTATCTCTCTATATGCATAACCTATAAGTAGACAATAGGATTCAACTAATCTAATTTAGTATACTAGGATGCTTGGAATACTATGTTGGTCCTCAAGATTCAAACTTATATCTTGTTTTCTGAAGGATAAATTGGGCAAAACTAAATATTTAGAGTCGTACTAAGCTATAAACTAGTAATATTGCATCTTGGGTCCTTAAGTAACGATAGGGTTGGATGTTGAGTACATCATAGTCTGTAATGACCGTATTGACTCAAAAAAAAAAAAAGAAATCAAGAGCACCAATAAAGAAAAACCATTTGGGTTATTTATAAGTTAGTTTTAGTATATTAGGAATTGACGTTAATCGGTTAAAGTAGCAATTTAGTTAATGAAATTCAAAATACTTTTATTTCCAACATCCAATAATCATGGGATTGTTTAGGCTTTTGAGGAAATCTAGTCCAAGGGACTATAATTCCATTTTCTAGGTTTTCGGGATTGTATCGGTCCAAAAATTTATAAAATCTAATTTTGGAGTCAAATTGTATTAGAATTCAGCAATTGCAATTAATTTAGAATATCATGATGCCCAATTGGATACTAAAATATATAGCAAGTTAACTATGTGGTTATTACCTAGTAAAGGATAGCATATCGAATCAAAAATTTGACTTTTCATGATTTTAAATATAATTTACTTAAAATCGGCATACAGGCCGAATGTTGACTCTAATTGAGTGTATATATATAAGTAAATGGGTTCGATTAAGAAGGTAGCATCAAGTTTTCAGTACGTCGTAAATTGTAGAATATGTTTTATAGCAAATATCATTTGAAAGTACATATTCGTAATTAAGAAATTTTCATTAAACATAGATAATCACTACCTTAAGAACAAGATATTGGATATACAATCTACTATATGTACCTTATTCTTGGATGGTAGTCATTTAGTGTTTTGTGTAAATTTGTGATCTGTGACTTGCTTTGAGTTTTATGGACTTGTGTAGTAACTCTGGACCAGTACTAATTGCTAGAATTACTAATGGCTAAGGTAATATCGCACATTGGTAAGAAAGTTCTCATTTATTGCTTATTTATATATATTAACTGCATGCGTGTATCCGGTGTTGAGAGTTGCTCCACCGAAGGGGTCGGCGAACCCGATATATACCTGCGTGGTTCCGGTATTGAGAGTTGCTCCACCGAAGGGGTCGGTGAACCCGGATTTTAATTTATACATATATTGCGTCTCTTGTAAATTTTCGGGGTCTCATAATACAAAGGAGACTGCCGAAATTTTTGGAAAATTCAAGAGTCAAATTTCGGACTTTCAGAAAAATTGGGTTATTCCTTGAGATCTAAAGTCATTTAGAAAAAGTATCTAGAACCAGTTAGGAAGCATTTGGGCGGGGGAGAACAACCTGGATATCCCTGAATAGTCCCATAGCATAATTAAATTAAAAAGCTGATCAGTAAATTTTCTACTCATTCGTAAGGCCATGCGAATCGAGTTTGTGAGGCTTAGCTCACGTATTTTTGTTTACTCAAGGGAGGCAAACTAAGTCCAAGGGAGGCTCTTGTATTTTGTTTGCTCAAGGGAGGCAAACCAAGCCCAAGGGAGGCTCCAGATTATTACATCTATTTCGACAGTAACATCGAATAGGTGATTGTCAAGCCCAAGGGAGGCTCCAGGCCGGATACTAAGCACCGTGCCGCCAAATTCACAGCCTGATCCCAGGTTAACGGTATTGTTGATGGAAAACTATTTTATGAATATTCAGGGATTGTTCTCCAAATTGTATTGCATTTTAGGGTTAGCCCAAGGGGGGCAATCTCAATCTTGTCCAAGGGAGGCAAATTTCAATTTTGTCCAAGGGAGGCAAAATTTATGATAAGCTCAAGGAAAGCTCGGAAATTTTTTACATCTACATTGGCAAGTAACATCGGGTAGATGGTTTAGTCCTTCGAATTTTATCTCATTCTAGAAGGAAATTATCCCATTTTCATTAAAGCCAAAAGGATGTTTATACTACTTAAATGAATGAAAACTATAACAATGTAAATTGCATATTCCTATTTCCTTATTAGGATTTCTTTATGTTCCATTCCTTATTATATTTTCTTAACCGTTTTTGGCCGAGGACTTGCTTGTCGTTTCTAAACGACCTAGTATTGTTCACTAGGTTTTGTAGCAGTGTACCAAGTAAAGCCGCTATCAGGTACTGAAGGACAACTGGAGATCAAGGACGTGTTGATATCATTGAAGACATTCAAGTTGGAACAAGAATTCGTTTTCTCTACTTGTTTAAGGTATAAATGTATTATTTATAGTTGGGCTCAAAATTGTACTAGGTAGAAATAGTTACGTTCTTGTTCAATTAGTTAGAATGTCTTAGTCTTAGATTATTGCTGACTTAAATTTATGTAAGTTATGACCTGTTTTTACCTATGCACGAACCTTACGGGCGACAATCGCGAATATGGGTACTGGTGTATTCGTATGTCGCGTAGCCTGGAGATGATGTTACGTACCCGGCTCGCCATAAATCTGGGAAGCGGGACGTGACAGATTCCTACTATCACTTTTGACGATGTGCAGGATTCTATACCTGTCATGATCAAGAAGTGAATTATGTGTCTCAATAAGACAATGTCGAATTACCTCTATAAGTCGTTGTTGAGATACCTTAACAACGACAACGTAGCGGCACCCCATACAAGATAAGGTAATTATTCCTAAGGAACAAACTCAATAACCTCAAGAACCGGTAATATTAAGATGGTACAACAGAGAAAGGAGAAATATAATTTCAGATAATATTGTCATATTTCTCTAGGAACGTGAGAAAGATTGTGGATACTGGAAGATGATATAATCAACTTCCGTCAGGCCATGAAAAGTTCTAGTTCTCAAAGTGGATTGATACAATAAATAAGGAGTATAAGTTCATGCAAGACAATAAAGTTTAAGAACTTGTCCCATTACCAAAAGGTATGAAATCCATTGGTTGCAAATGGACATTTAGAACCAAGAAGGATTCGAAGGGTCATGTGGAGAAGTATAAAGTATGTCTTGTAACTAGTGACTTTACTCAAAATTTTGGGATTGATTTTAAAGAGTTTTTCTCTTCGGTATCTTTGAAAAACTGCTTTAAAACAATCATAGCATATGTTACACATTTTGATCTTGAGTTACGTCAAATGGATGTCAAAACGGCGTTTCTCAATGGTAACATTGACGAAACTATTTATATGGTGCAGCCAGAAAACTTTATGTCGAAAGATCCAAATAATATGGTTTGCAAATTGACAAAATTCATTTATGGACTCAAGCAAGCTTCTCGTCAGTGGTACTATAAATTTCACCAAGTTGTTACCTCGTTTGGTTTTGAGGTTAACGTTGTTGAAGATTGTGTGTATCACAAATTCAGTGGGAGTAAAATTATTTTTTTGGTTTTGTATGTTGATGACATACTGCTTGCCACAAATGATATAGGCATATTATATGACACTAAAAAATTTCTATCAAATAACTTTTAGATGAAAGATCTTGGTGACGCCTCTTTTGTATTAGGAATTCAAATACACCGAGATCGTTCTCGAGGTATTCTTGGATTATCACAAAAGAGCTATATCGATAAAGTGCTTAAAAGATTTGACATGCAGGAATACAAACCAGGTGACACCCCAGTCGCTAAAGGAGACAAGTTCAGTCTCAATCAGTGCCCTAAGAATAGCCTTGAAATTAAGAAAATATAATAGATTTTTCCTTCATGATTAGTTGTAGGAAGTCTAATGTATGCTCAAGTATGTACACGTCAGGATATTGCGTACATATTAGAATGTTAGGCAGATATTTAAGCAAATATTGATGGATCATTGGGTAGCAGCCAAACTACTTAAGTAATTAATAGAGAACAAGAAATTATATGCTCTTTGTAGGAGATCGGATAATTCTAGAGATCATAAGGTATTCCGACTCCGATTTTGTTGGATGCCAACACAGTAGGAGATCCACATCATGTTATGCTGACTAATGGAGATATATTTTGGATGAGTGTCAAACATGCACTCATAATTTCTTCCACAATGGTATCAAGGTTTATAACATGTTGTGGAACATTTATTCAGGGAATTTGGTTGCAAAATTTTGTCACAAGGCTGCGCCTACAATACGGTGTTGAAAGACCACTTAAATTATGGTGTGACAATAAATCAGCAGTAATGTATTCCAATAACAACAGAAACTTGTATAAGTCAAGGATATTGACATAAAAATTTTAGTTGTGAATGAAAGAATTCAGAATGGTTAAAGTGTCCATATAACACATTATGACAAACTCCATTTTAGTGGATCCGCTCACAAAAGCATTATCACCCAGGGTCTTTCATGAGCATACTGCTCATATGGGTGTTATCTCAATCAAGTATATGACAATATAGTGGGAGTTTGTATTTTATGTATTTGGGTGATATTTGGTTTTGGACACATTTATGTATTAAAGTATTTTGGATATTTATCTGATCAGATATATGGAAATTCAGTTCATTCTGTTTTCATTATGTTAAAGTATTGATCTCATTAAAGTTAAGGAGGACCAGTTGGAAATAGACATGTATTGATCACATTGCGTATAATTTTCATGCTACGCATCCATGATTGATCTATGTCGTTTAGCTTTATTGGTATATGTGACCATTGATGGTTTAATTATGATATATGTGACGAAGGCCGCTTTGATCCTATGTTGATATGGTTAATGGACGATATTGTCCGGATATACCCTAAGGATTAAGATAGCAATTTATGAGCTCACTAAGGTTAACACAAGTATGAGGTTACATATGTGGTCCAGTGGAAGATTGTTGGAATTATTCAATAATTAAGGGGCCACACATGTAAAATTAATTGTGTTTAAGCTATCTAAATAATTAAGCCAAATTAAAGTGGTCTATTTGGAAATTGGCTTAATGGTATAATTGTCATGGAATTAATGTGTAGATACCGGAGATAATTCTAATTTGATGAGGGGCCAAATTAGAAATGTCAAAACATATAAATATATATGTTCATTAGGGTTATGGTCCCCAACTTATACGGTCACTAAAAGAGAGGTTTTCTCTTTTTCTCTTATGCATCCCCATCAACAGAAAGAGAGGGACAAAGGATTCGGATTCTTCTTTGTCATTAAGAGGTCGTAGCAAGTTGGAAGATCGAACCCAATAAAGAGACGTTCGCTTCAAGATCCATAAAGTCTAGAAATGGATTCAGTTACGCTTCCGCAATTTAATTTATATTCTTCATCTCATGAATCGACATGGCACAATAAAATTTCTAACATCAGTTCGGTTTAAAAAAAAATCGGATCGATCTCGGTTTTGAAAATACTAAATTTTCTTATTCGGTTTTGGTCCAAAACCAAAAACCGAATGAGAAAAATTAGTTTATATTTATAGAGGTATATTTAATTACTATATATATTAACAAAAAAAAAATACAAATAAATCGAAAAGTCGAATAAACCGAAAACTGAACCAATTTAATTCGATTGAATTTGATTCAGTTATGGATTATTTCGGTTCGATTTCGATTTTATTTATTCGATTTCGGTCTAATTCAATTTTTGATTATTCGGTTGGAATCGAGCTGGTCACTACTACTGCACAGTGGTGCGGAAGTAGATATACACTCAATGGCGCGGAATGAAGCTTCGTTTGGGCTCTCTTCTTTCAGGCCTGTTTCTAGCACGTGTTAAGTTAACATGGTTGATTAGATTGTTGAAATGACCATTTTGCCCTCACAAATCTATTCTACTATATAATAGAAAAACTTAGATGGTGAAACTTTTGAATTCCGAAAATATCCTTACATACTTATACTAATTAAAAATATTTCATTAATTTTAATAGAACAACTTAGTAATTAGAAAGGCTATCCTTTGGTCTTCTTAAAAAGTCTTCCTAAACTAACTAAGAAATATTAAAATATGTGCAAGGCACGTGCACATATGCTAGTCTATTTAGACTCAATTTGTCTATAGACCAACTTTTTTTAAGCACCAAAATAAATATTAATTTTGATATATATATATATATATGCAAGTAATTGACGTAGAAACTTTGTTTCCTTGCATCCTTATCATCAAAAACTAGGTAAGATGGCTTATTTTGTTTTTAGAGTCACCAATTTTGTTTTTATAGTGACCACACATCCTCGTATCCAAATATGTAGTTATCAACATTTCGATGTCAAGCTACTGCCTAGACGTTGTTGCCCACTAATTCTAGCTTGTGGAAAAGCGAAAAGTAAAACCTTGAAAATTTCTTCATTTTGTCAACATCTAGCGAAGAATATTGGTTTTGTGTCCCCAGATCGAGACACAATGACAAGGAAGTTGGAAGACACGTAAAATAAAATACAAAACAATTACAATTTTTGGCACAAGAAAAGGGTGCTCCTGTGATAACCATAATCCTAAAATTTACATAAGAGTATTTGCATTAATCTTTTATTAGCAAGCCGATTAGTGACTAATGAAGCTTAAGTACTAACAAAAAAATTTTGTGTTTAAAGTTTCCATAATGTTGATAATAGAGGTTTGGATATCGTCTTAACGGTTGACTTGAAACATAAAATTTGAATATTATACGAAAATAAAATTTGTGACATTGTTGTTTGCCGCTATTCTGAAATCATCAACCACATAACAGCCTATCTACTATTGTATTTTTCCATACAGTCTGATGAAAGTGAATTTGTTGTTTTTTTTTGGATGCAGGAAGCTCGAGTCTGACTCGATGGACCAGACCTTGCAATTGCCATGGGATGATGTTGTGAAGCCATTAATTAAGCATCAATCAGCGCAGGGACGAAACTATCCTAAGACCAAAGGGGGCCATGGCCCCCTTGGATATTTGAATTTTTTTTTTTATTACATAAATTTTGATAATAAATCTAAAAAAATTATATTTAATAAAGCATTATCAACATAAGATGTGGTCATGCAGGCTAAGCCATTGCTTCAGACCCATTCAATTTTTCATAGACCTCATTCAATTTGGTCATTGACTAATAAAATCATTCAATGGGGTCTATGGAAACCAGTGGAAGTTTCTTTTTTTTTTTTTTTCTCTTCTGAAATGTGTTTCTACCATAGAAATAAGGAGATAGAAATGTTATTGTAGATGACCTGAATTTGGTGTGAAGCTAGTTAGGCCATCTAAAATAACATTTCTATCTCCCTATTTCTACAGTAGAAACACATTTCAGAAGAGAGAGAAAAAAAAAAATCTTCCGCTGGTTTCCATTCCAATTTTCATCCTATTTGGTGCTGATGTAGGATGAAAAAATTTGCATGAGAATTTCTACATGTAGAAACTCTTATAGCAATTATTCATCTTAATATTTGTCGCGCTTTCAAACTAAATCATAAAATTCTTCATTTATATATCCTCCTATCTCAATATTAGGTCGTGCCATGTAAGATATAAATTGAGAAACATTCGAGAATATATAATATTTATTTATCAACTTTTGAAAAATACTCTTCTGTGACATAATTTTTTTTTACTTGGATGTTTGGCCCCTGTCTAATACGAGTCCTGGCTCCGTCCCTGAATCAGCGTAATCACATGCTTGGCGTCACCATCCATATTTGATAGACTAAACACATGCCTATTAGCTCCACTAACTCAAGTATAAAAGTCGACAAATTAACTGCATAATCAACTCCAGATTTGCCTTCTTTTTTCTTTTCTTTTTTTCATTAACAATGATACATATGGCAGATCAAAGGTAAGGCCAACAAGATATTGGACTTGGACAATCTTCCTCTGCTTAAGGTAAGCTTCCGCTTTCAAAGTGACATACAAGAGTTCGGAATTGTATGCACAACCAAAATAAGCTCCGGTTCGAACAGCCCAACAACCTCTGCGTCCGGCCGGTCCTAATTCTAGTCTCCGAAACAGTAATTGGCAGAGGCAGTGTTTTAAAAATCGACCAAACCGAAAATCAATCCGGACAAGACACCGGGTAGGATCAAACCTGTTTAACCAGTGGCTCAACCTAAGTGATCAAAGTTCAATCCGATCTGAACACACTGATTTTTACAAAAATATTTATTTACAACCGATTTTCGAAAAACAAAAAAAAAAAAAAAAATCCTAGCGGAACCGGTGAGTTCTTAATTTTTAAAACTTGTCAATGATAAACCTTTGAATTACATGCATCTGTTCCCTTCACTTACACTGTGTTTGAGAACATTTGTGGGGAGGGAGAGGAAAATTTGAGGGGAAGGAAAATGGAGGAGAGTAAAATGAAAGGAAAGTTAATTTTCCCTTCCTTTGTTTGGATGGACAAAAAGTAGGGAAAGGAAAAGTTTAAAAATAATTTTTTATTTGTTTATGGATATAGGTATAATTACTATTTTCTCCTTGGTATTCTTAAATGATGCTTTAATATTAACTTTTTGAGGGGTGGTGGGGTAAATTCACTCAAATTTCTCTCATCTCTCTCCATTTTCCTCCCACATTTGGGAGGAAAATTTTTTGGTGGGACCCACCTACTTTTTCCTCTCAAATTTTCCTCCCCCATGTTCTCTCCCCCTTTCCAAACACCATCATTTAAAATTTTTCTCTCACTTTCCCCTCAACTTTTTCTTTCCTCCCACTTTCCACCCTTCCCAAACAGTACCTTAAAGGCGTAAATAGAAAATTTTGTATAGGTTTTTTTTTTAGTTTACATGTATAGTTTTCATTCAAACATTAATGTCAAATGGATTAGAGTCGGAAAGACATGGATGGACGGTGTGCACGCCAATGACAAAGAAGCTCTATACATGCAATCCAATGTAAATAAACATTTAATATGCAACCAAAAACATTTGCTGTTTGAAGTTTGAACCATGAGAGATTGTCAGCTCTCCTAAAAAGAGAATAAACAATACAAAATAAGAAAATTCCATTACGGTCTACTTGGGTTAGGATATGCTTAATTTGAGGGGGAAAAAATTATCCATACTAGTATATAACCAAAATAGTGACATTACTAATTTTGCCGTGTAACATTTTTTGCATAAAAATATTATTATTTATGATGCGGATGGATGACATGTGGATATTGACGAAATCCCGAATGCATCGACTGTGCACAACAAATTTGGTCTGAATTCGTCGAATTTTACCACAATGATATTTTTCGAAAATTTATAATTATTCTTTGAGCACACTTCGGATCGCGACGAGACGTGCGTCATTGAATGCGCAACAGCGCAACGTTGAACTTGCCCTACATTGTAAATTTCGTCCACTTCTGAAACCGTCAACCAGATTATCATTATTTTTCATATTTACTATTATTTATTACTTTTTTAATAGTAAGTATCACATCTCTAGATTAAAATTTTGGCTACCCCGCTGTATTTGAGTTTCTGTAGTCGAATTGTTTAAAAAAAATAGTAATTCAACACAGACCCAAATCTAAAAAGCTAGGCTGATTCGATTTTTGAAACACGGCTAGGTAGTCTACTTCCCCAAAAAAAATGATTGGAAACACTAAAATACACAAATAACAACATACAAATTGAGGATTACAAAAAAAAAAAGAAAAAAAATTCTATATATCGCTCTAGCTTTATATACACTCAATAACCCCCCCCTCCCCTTCTCTCTCTCTCCGCTTTTATATTTCGCAATCAAAGGATCCAAACCTGATACAGTAGGGATATCAAAGTTTTGATACCTCCTGTTTTGTAAAATGTGTACACATATATATATACACATAAATTTTGATAGGGCCCATATGTCATACATAGGGATATCAAAGTTTTGATACCCCCTACTGTATCAAAGTTTCTCTCGGCATGTGGCATTGCGCGCGCTCCAGGCGGTTGTCTACTCTGATCCGTCCACTGCCCTCCCGCGGTTCATGCTGCTTGACCTGGGCTGCCGGAGTAGCTCTATCAGCGCTTCCGCCTGTATTTGAAAAGTAAGCATTCAATAAACTCAATATTAATTGAAGTCAATATTGGTGACCATGTCAAATTTTCTTTTTGCAAGAAATGGAAGTCAATATAGACGATGACCATGTCAAAAATCTCTTAAAATTGAAATCAGTATAGTTGATCACGTCACGATTTTGTGTACCGAATCTAATCTACAAGTGGACATCAAAACAGTATTTAGCACGTGCGCGTGCACTGCACAGTGCACACGTACAACGGAGGAGGACGGAGTGGTAGTAGAAAGAGGGGAGGAGGAGGAGGCGGCGGCGGCAGAGCAGACGGTGGAGGAGGAGCAGTAGGGGGAAAGGGGGAGGCATCGGAGGCAGAGCAGGAGGGGGGATGGCAGCAGCGGCTCCGTGTGTGTGCACCGACTATGCACGCAAATGTGCCAAATATCATTTTCGATTTAACAATGCAACAGCACATCAAATTTGGCAGAATTTGCATTACTTGGTCCAGTGATTTCAGTTTATATATACGAAATCATATTTTGTCCGCAGGAAGTGTATGCAAATCCGCGGACAACTTAACACTGTCTTGTATATAACCTTTATCGCAAAAAAAGCTACTTTCTACTATTCCTAATTGAGAAATTTTGCTACTTTCAGGTTTCTAAAACAATGACAATAAAATGACAAATGTATCTATTAGAAAAACAATAAAAAAAATGTCAACTAAAAAACAAAACTATATGAAATCTATGTTGCTTCAAAAAAAAAAAAAAAAAACTATATGAAATCTATGAGCAAAATTAGGCAGTAATTCCGTGTGTCCTAGCTTATTTTCGAACGTCCAATTTCAATTGTGTACCGAACTCGAGTGACTCTTGTGGTTACCGAGGATAGGTATAAGATCCCGGTGGCAGAAGATTAGTGGATCAAACCATGGGGACGTATTATTCCTTCCATTTATTTGGTGTGTATCGCCGGGTATCTTAATTTTTTTTTCCCGATTGTGTCGGATGTGTGTACAAGAATATCAAGCTAATTCCGAGTAGTACCTTGTTCTTGGCCCGGGAGGTGCAGGACTGCGACAGCGCGACGAGTGGGGGGATGGCGCCCTCCCGCGCGACCATGGCGCGGTGCGCGCGGCTCTCTTCGCATATGACCAGCAGGGTGGCGGCGGCGATCTCCTTCTGCCTCTGCGTCCCGACCTCGACCACCTCGACGAGCACCGGTATCCCCCCTTCCTCCACGGCGGCCCTCCGCCCCTCCCTGGTGCCGGACGCCACCGCGTGGAGCACGTACGCGGCCTTGTCGACCATGCCGGACTCCGGATCCGCCATGAGGTCGAGCAGGGGGCGAACGATCCCCGCCTCGACCGCCCGCAGCTTGTTCTCCCTGTTGCTGCAGATGGCGTAGAGCGCGGTGGAGGCGTCCTTCTTGCCGCGGTGGCCGCCGGTCTCGAGGAGGTCGACGAGGAGGGGGATGGCTCCCGAGCGGCCGATGGCGAGCTTGTGGTCGTCGATCTGGGAGAGGCGGAGGAGGGCGCAGGCGGCGTTCTCCTTGGAGGCGGGGGTGCCGGACTTGAGGGCGGAGACGAGGGGCTTGATGGCGCCGGAGGAGGCGATGAGGTCCTTGTTGGCGTCGCAGAGGGAGAGGTTGAGGATGGCGGTGACGCCGTGCTCCTGGAGGAGGTGGTCGGGGTGGGAGAGGAGGGAGAGGAGGGGGCGGACGGCGCCGGCGCCGGCGATGAGGAGGCGGTTCTGGGGGCTGTGCTTGGCGAGGAGGCGGAGCTCCATGGCGGAGTGGCGGCGGAGGTCGAGGGAGGGGGAGTCGAGGCCGGAGATGAGGTCGCGGATGAGGGCTAGGGTTTCGGATTCGGTGGGGGAGGAGGAGGAGGAGAGGGCGAGGCGGTGGAGGGAGGAGGATGCGGCGGCGGAGGCGGAGGAGGAGGGGGAGGTGGAGAACTCGCCGGAGCGGTCGCTGGGACAGTCGGAGAAGGCGCCGGAGGAGTCGACGGTGGAGGCGGAGAAGGTCCGGCCCATGTAGCTGTAAGTATCGGTTTCCATTTGTTTCGGTTAGTGTTACGTTTCGGTTTCGTACCGGTTTATTCTTCGCTTGCTTGCTTGCTATGCTAGCTAAGCTTATTATTTCTGCTGCTGCCCGCTTCTATTTATTCTCGGAATGAGTAGTGGGAAGAAGAATGAGGTGACACGTGGGAGAGTGGGGCCCACTGAGTGATTGTTGTGCCGTGGTAGTAGTGGCGTGCGCACGTGCGGGGAACCGCGTGCGGGAGGGGGGTTCGGGAGTCGATGGGGGACGAGAGAAGAAGCGTGGTCTCGTGGCAACAGAGAAGAAGCACAAGTTATTTAAAAAGTGTAGGCGCGTTTGGTTCAAATTTTTTAGACTTGAAAATTAATTTTAATTTTTTTATCCATGCTTAATATGTTTAGGATTAAAAATAAAAAAAAATAGGAGAAACTTATGTGGGAAAGTTATTACCATTGATTTGGAAAATCTATTTCTAAGAGCATCTCCAACCCTATTGTCTTGTTTTGTGTTGTGAATCCTAGGTGGCATGAGGCACAAGACAATGTCTTGTATAGGTGGCAATGTTATATTCACAAATGACAATGGGTTTTAAAAAGTCATCTCCAATGCAAAAGTATTGAGAAGACAATACAAATATTTTTTTACAACTTCCAAGACAACTTTTACTCTTCTACTTCTTTTTTATAAATATTTTTATTCACAAATGATGATGTGGACATAAAGACATTGTGAAGTGCATTGTCTAGATCTAGACAACCAACTTCACATTGTCTTTGCCATGTCATTGCCATGTCAACTCCACACTTTATTTCACATTTGCATTGGAGAAGTACTTTTGAAAAAAATGGTTGTCATTCCTATGTGGCAACCATTTTTTTCAAACTCACAATAGGGTTGGAGATGCTCTAAGTCATTCCTTGGGAATAGATTTGCTTTCCTAGAATGATGTTTGGCTATTTTGTTTGGACGGTTATACCTTCTCTTTATTTTCAAATTTTCAACTTCTATCCCAAACATGTGAATCATCGTGAAATTAATGAAAAGGTAGTAAAGGAAAACTAAATAAATTAAGATTCCTATCCCTTTGTAACCCAAACATGGAGATTAAATTTTTTAAAATTTTGAACTACCAATTCCCAACCTAACCAAACATGGGTATGAGAATGTTGAATTCAGTTCCCATGGAAAAGGAATTGAAAATCTAATCCTAGAAATACAAAAACTTGATCCAAACGAGCCCTAGTGTATATATATATATATATATATATATATATATATATATATATATATATATATATATATATATATATATATTTTGGTGAAAGCGATCAAGGATAATTTTTTTTTATTTTTCGAAAATTTCGTGGGAATGTTGTCTGTTGGGTATACTGGATTTCGTAGGAATAGACATAGTTCGAATTTTTCTTTAGGGTTGTTTGTTGATCCGGAGAGAAGGACACCTCAAAGAAAGAAAAAGATAAAATTTATTCAAGTCCCTTCGAGAGGCTACAATTCAGCCTGAAAACTTATAATCAATCCAGTCCAAAGACTTATATATACGATTCATAGTCCGAAGGTCTCAGCCCAGCCCAGCCCGACCCAAGGGTCCCATCCCAGCCCGAAGGCTATATCATGATCCGAATGTTCCATCAATTTTATTCTGGTCCCTCCGAGAGGCTACAACTCAGCCCGAAGGCTTACCGCCAATCCAGCCCAAAGGCCTACTTCTTTTGTTTGGGATCCCATTTTTATTCACAGTCCAATGGACAAGCTATACTGACAGTTAAGTTGCAACTTGATATATGATTTTTATTATTGTTATTAACCTTGAATTCAGTATCATAATTGCTATCCTTCTCACTCACACAATGGCGTCAATTGCGCTATGGTCGTACATTAATAACAATGTGTTGACATGGTGTCTATGTACATATTTTGAATGTCTACAAGTTTCTTGTCAAGAGACGGTTTGTATCTATGTTCGTGAATTCTTAGAGAGTTTTAAAATTTTCTACATGAGACCTTTCGTTTCCTTGCGGTGCTACGCCGCTATGACATGGTCCAAGTCAAGATCCAATATCTTGATAGTGTTATACCACTGTAAGATGAGATCCTAGACTCTTTGTAACTGAACTACCACTCTCTAAATTAGGGGTGAGCGTCGGTATAATCGGTCGGTATTTGGTCGATTTTTTTGGTATTTTTTTAAATCGATATTTGAAAAATCAATACCAATATCGTACCATTTAGAATCGATTTTTTCGGTTTCGGTTAAATCGGTATTCGATCAATTTTTATTCGGTATCGGTATTTTACCAATTAATATTTGATCAATTAACACACTTAAAATTGTAGAACCTCTTAACCTATAATATTTTTTTAAACTTTTTTGGAAGCATTAATTTTAAAGCTAAGCCTCTACCAACCAAACAATTAATCAAAATTATTAGAACAATATGTAACAAGTCGCAAATACCTAAAAATGAGCTTAAAATATCAAACGCGGTCACTAAGTTTAATCTTTAGTATAAGTTTAAGTAACCAAAATTCACTTCAAAATTCTATGAGAACACAAAAACATAAGCTCAAAAGATCAAAAACTCAATTCTTAGCATTCTTAACATAAATTCAAGTCCACTAAAATCCATTCCAAGTTCTAGGAAACCAAACAAAACAAAGATAAAATTGAAAATGAGTAGTGTAAAATTAATCATGAACAACATTAAAAAATGTGCGCGTGCGCGTGTGTATATATATGTGTGTGTTTGTGTGTGAATCGGTTCGGTATTTTCGGTATGGTATTACACTCAAACCGTTACCATTACCATTACCATTATACCGTAATTTAGTCGGTTCGGCAATTCGGTATCGGTACATAATTTCGGTTCGATTTTTCGGTATATTTTTTAATCGGTATTCGATCGATTTTTCGGTATCGGTCGGTATTTGCTCACCCCTACTCTAAATGTTAGTTGATGCTATTGTGCGAGTAGGAAGGATAACCATGATATCATTGTGTTATTACGTTATTGCAACTTGATATATGTTTTTTTTTTTTTTTGGATGTCTTTTCTTTGAAGAATTTTAGAAACTTCTGATAGCTCATCCAATTAAAACTTTACAAAGTGGACAATTTACCTTGTATTTATCTTAGTTTAATTTTATTTTCAATCGCACGCCTAATCCTTCACCAATTTAGTACACTTTCCTGAGAGAATCATTGAGATCTATATGAGTATTCTTCTATCGGTTCTTAAAAAAGATCAGAAATGTAGGGTTTTTTTTTTCTTTTCTTTCATAAAACTTATTCTCTTTATATTCCTTTTTCCCACCTTTTTTTATAACTCAGTGGTTCCTTTCCTTCATCCTATTTCTAACTTATTTTTAATAGAAAAATAATATATATATATATATATTTTTCTTTGGAAACTTTGTTCTCCCTCATTATTCACACTTAATTTCGCTCCCAAAATAAAGCACAATAATTGAGCTCGAAGCAGTGGCACGTGTAGATTCTTGAATCTAAAGCAATACTATACAAAATAATCACTTTATATTTACAAAAAGAAATAAATATAACAAGAAAGTTCACACCATGTATAATTTTAGTTTTTATATTAAATAAAAACTTCTGTAGATCCATATGCATGGGCTACAAACTATGGTTCTCTGAATCTCTCTTCTACTCTCCATACAACTACAAGAAATGTAACGAATAGCCATGTCATTCTAATTAGTAATGATCTTGGACCAACTGTTGACTCGACTGACTGAGTTGTATTGTTGTAAAAATCCTTGTATCTACCAGGTAGATGTTCGTACCTACTATAACTCAATTTCTTATGTGTACTAGAGTGACTATGTCGCCAGTGTACATGAAAGATCAGTCAACAGTTGGTCCAAGATCAATAATTAGGTCGATTATGAAGACCCATAATAAATTTTGCAACTTTTTCGATACCCAAAGGCCAAAAAAAATCTAAAAAGAGAGAGTAGATCTATACTTTCAAAATGAAACAATATTTTTTTTTTCTTTGTATTTAGTAGGAGGGATGAAAAATGAAAGGAATACACTTTTTATGTTATTGAAGGGAAAAAATAAAAAATATAAACTTTATGAATTATACTTTCAACTAAAATGTACTTATTTACTATTTGACTTTATTGAACAATTTTTTATAATATAATTCATATGGAGTATAATGTTAAATTAGGATTATCATCCATTTTTTCTTCTATTTTTTCTTCCACATTTGGAGTAATTAAATTTCTTAGGTTAGGAACGAAAAATAATCCTTCTACTCTCTCCCTCCCCTGCGTTTTTTTTTCCTTACACAAAACAAAAAAATGCATCATTTTTTATTTATTTTCTTTCTCTCTCTCGTACCAAACAAATCCTTAATTTTTCATTTATACTGACTAGCATATGTGCACGTGCCTTGCACGTATTTTAATATTTTTTTAGTTAATTTAGAAAACTCTTTAGGAAGATCAAGGGTAGTCTTCATAATTACTAAGTTGTCCTTATTAAAATTAATGAACCATTTTTAATTAGTATAAACATATATGGATATTTTTGGAATTCAAAAGTTTTACCATCAAGTTTTCCTATTATATAGTAGAATAGATATATTTGGAAATCCTCTAATCTTACTTATATTGTACACATATCTGTATTATTTAATCATGAGTATTATAAAATGATTAGCTTAAGAATTTGTCATGGCAGTCATCATCCTTGTTTTTTGGAGCTAGCAAGAGAATTTGTCAGCTTTCTCGTTAGGTTAAACATTTTTGTCGTCTGTGACATAATCTCCTTGATTAGTCGACTAGCTAGTTTGTTTGTAGTGCTAGTTAGTCATATAATAGGTCTGCCATCATATGATCATAGTCAGCAAAAGTGAATAATGGGAGGAATCTGACAAATCCTTGAAAGAAGAAGTAAAAGTTAATTTGTAGGCTTTTTACAAAGATGTGAATGTATAGTTGAATAAATCATGTTCAATATAAACTAATCCTTGGTAGGAAACATGAGCTGAAAGAGCATGTAACAATATGAAAATTTCTGTTATATTGCTCAGAAATTTTCATTCAAAGGGAAAGTGAAGAACTTACTAAAAATAGCAGCAAAAACAAAAGTTTTGAAAATTATATTTACATGGATATATTGCCATTACTAATGGCGGGCACGTCTAGTTAGCAAAGATGGAACCATTCTGAGTATGTCCAAGCCATTGAGAATGACTTGTCTGCCTATGTGGCAATGTCCAAGCCATTGAGAATGGTGGACGTGCCTAGGAGGCACACTTATCCGTGGTAAATGCTCTCCCAACGTTTATTTTTCTAACGGTCATTTCTCTAACGTTCACTTATCTAACGTTCACTTCCTATTTTCCTATAAAATCAAACACACCAACGCAGTGCTCTTTCGCTACTTTCTCCTCCATCAAACTCTCTTATATCTAACTCGTGCAACCTCCAGCACTCAAGCCTTCAAGCACTCAAGCAGCAGCTTCGACCCTTCAGTATTCTAGCAATAGTTTCTCTACTCCAACTTCTTCATGGATCGTAGTCTAAGAATAATATGTTCTGCCAGATGTAAATTAAACGGATTAGATTACGAAGGAGGAGAAACCCAAAATTTTTAACTTATAATAATATTATTTTTGAAAATTTACGTAATCTTATTATTGAACGTTGTTCTATTCATTATGGATTTATTTTAAAATCTGTTTTTAATTCTAGATGTATTTTTATAGATGGCGAAGAAGCATGTAATTTTATTGTTGAGATTAATTCACAATCACGGTATATAAATATATTTGTTATACAAGTATCACCAACATTTGATAATAGAAATACTGAATATTTTTCTGATTATCAACATATTAACTCGGGTCCTAGTTCTTTCCAACCAATTGTTCCTTTTTTCCAGGAAATTCATTCATCAGATGAATATAACCACGATCATGATGATGACGACGACGACGGCGGAAATAGTGATGGTCTGATTGAGAATATAGATTACGAGTTAGATAATGATGTTGATAATACTATCACTTTTGAATTATTTATCAGTAAAGAATTTCCTAACTGTACTAGTTTTAGAAGTTTTATAAGTAATGTAGCAATTCAACATAATTTTAGTTGTTCAGCCAATATTATGAATAATGCTCGTGAAATTATATATACTTGTGACCAATCGAATTGTAATTAGAGAGTATATGTCAAACCCATTGGATCTGGTGAAATAGTTAAAGTTGCTAAATTAGAAAGTCGTCATTCTTGTTTAGTTGGACTCACAACTGGACGTCATCGATTAGCTACTGCTGCATGGGGTTAAGACCCGTGTAATTGACATAATTAGAGATAACCAATCTTATAGTGCATCACAAATAGTTAAGAAGTGATAGCCAATCTTATAGTGCATCACAATTAGAGATAACCAATCTTATTGTACATGTTTAAGGTGGTATCATACCTATATACCATGTATACATGTATTTTGTGTGTGTAGATATTCTAATATAGATATTGAAAGTTTTTATCATCCAATATTTCTACGGAGAACATGAGAAGTATATACGAATCAAAGATGGAACCAATTCCAATTTTCTACCAGATTCAAGCTCCTTTGCAAAGAGGACAAATTGGAGTACCAGATGTACGACGTAAAGCCGGAAGACCAAAGAAGAACCACATTCAATCCCGGAAATCATCAAGAAGAGAACTTCATTGCAACAATTGTGGTTTGATGGGGCATAACCGAAGGAGATGTACAAGCCAGCCAGGAGAGTAATGTAGATTTTCAAATATTTTGTAGCCAAATATTGTTAGAAATCATACTTGCAAATAAGAAAAGTTGACAAATTTTGTTTCACTTCAAACTTGCAAATATTGTACTAGATGAAAATTTCTGCAGAATTTATTGTTTTATTATGAATTAAATTTGGTTGCAATATTCTTGTCCTTATCTCATCCTCCAAAAAAAAACTAGAGAATTTACCACGGATAAATGTGCCTGCTAGGCACGTCCGCCATTCACAATGGGTTGGGCAATGCCATCTGGGCATATTCAGAATGGTTCCGGCTTTGCCAACTAGGCACGCCAGCCATTAGTAATGACGATATATTTCTGTAAATACAATTTTCAAAACTTTTCCTCTTTCCTGCTATTTTTAGTAAGTTCTTCCCTTTGAATGAAATTTTTGTATATTCTTCAATTTTATTGAAATATAGTAGTCTTTTTTAGGAGGTTGTTAAAGCCATAGTGTTGATCACTGTGACAATGATTTCTCTAAATTAATATCTTCGGTTGTATAAATAGTAATTTATTATTTAGCGGATGTTATAAATTTTTATTTTTTTGTAATTATATATATAAGGTTTTTTTTTTGCAATTTTTATTATAAATATTTTTATTAGAAAACATTGTTAACTCTTTTGTAGCATGGTTTCTTTAAGCTAGTTCAATCTTTTGGATTACATTCATAAGTTGCTTATTATTTTGGACAATACCAAATCAAGTCTTATTGTCCAAATATATACTTAAATACCAATGATTTCATTTTGAAGAGCAACACCCTTTACTTGTCAATTTTTTGTACCTCTTTGCAATTTTTATAAGGGCTATTAATTTGGATTATTACACTTGACATTAACCCAATAAAAAGTTCCGAAAAATAAGATGGTCTTTTGGGCATCACATTTCCACCATATTAGGAAAATAGTAGATATCCCCATGGTGAGTGGTGGATAATTTTTAGTCGGAATCCTTGTTAGCAATTCGGCAAACAAAAAAATTCGGGACGACAAAGGTACGAGTATAAATCGGCTCAGTGCAAATAAAATACGTTCAAATATTCGGTCAAATATTCAAAAAATAAAAATATTAAGGTTAAAAACTTCACATTCTTAAATATGTTGTCAAATTTGGTTAATTAAACAGGTTTCAGCACATTTTTTTTGCCAAATTTTTAATAATTTATAAAAAATACGTTTAAAATTTCGCATGCTTAAAATTTACTTACTGATTTGGAACTGTCAAAAGTACACAAGTATTATACGTTAAAAGATACGAAAAAATTCGTGTATAATACTAATTTTATTCGGGTGATTACTAACAAGGGTCGGAATAACTATATCGTCGAGATTGTCCAAACTATCCCGAAATGGATAAGGTGCACCATCCAAAGACCAACACATGAATTCAAATCCGAATCCGACCAAAGTTGGCAATTAACACGACCGGAGTCGAACCCAACTTAGACTTAACTTGACCTAAATCCAACCTGAAAATAATATATACGACCAGACCAAATATGACCCGATTAGTACCAAATCGAATTCGGCCGATTATGAATATATATGAACATTTCTTTGACCATGATAGTTTATGAAAATTAATTATTTTGCTTTACTTTTATAAAAACTTCCTTTAGTATAGAATTTATATAAAAACTATTTTATTAAAATTATAATTTGGTAAGAATGATAATTTGGATAATTTGTACTGCAGAGGAAATTTATTTTATACTGTGACACATTAATTCTATATTCCCGAAAATGTGAGTATTATACCAAATACAATAAGACATAGTTCCTAGGTATTTGATGTCAAGGACTAGTATTTCCATGAATATAGTACTTTTGAGTTTTGACAGACCTTAACTCTTTTGTAACGTGATTTTTATAATGTAGTTTTTTTTTTTTTTGGATAAGCACGAGAAGAGTACTTTTCTAAGTTGTTTTTGTTGTTTAATGAGCAATAGGACCGACCCTAGCTCAGGACGGCCAGGACGACCGCTCAGGATCTTCGAATCATGAGGGCCCCAAAAAAAAATTAAAGATAAATATGTTAATAATTTTATATCCCAAAATAGAACTAGTATATACCACGAGCTTTTAGACAAAGTTATTGTGGTACAGTGGTTAGTACTATAGACTCTTTACTAAAGGTCATTCAATCCTTGGTTGTAGCTATTTTTTTTTAAAAAAAGAGGGTAAATGACAAAAAAAACCTCGTTAGATACTCGACTTTTGCAAATTAAGACCTATTAGTCATTTTTAGCAATTCGCCCCTCCTTAGATTACAAATCCGTTCAAAAAGGTCCCTCCAGTCAAAATTAAAAATTTTAATCCCGCAAATGCCCCTGCCCCCCTCTTCCCCCCGGTGGCAGCGGCGACCCCCAGCTCCCGTCGGCCCTGCCCCCCTACCCTCCTCCCGCCCTACCCTCCCGCCCTCCCCCCGCCGACCCTCCCCCCGACAGCGAGCCCCCAGCCCCGCCCGTCAACCGCGAGCCTCCCCCCCCCCCCCCCCCCCGACCTCGCCGGCCCCGCTGTCCTCCCCCGCCCTCGCCCCGGCCCCACGCAGCCCTCCCCGTGGGGCCGCCGGCCACCTAGCCCCTCCCCCAACGGTCGAGGAAGGAGGGGGGAGGGATAAAATTGTCATTTGAGAGTTTTTTGCAACAAAAAATAAATAGTGAAAAATTTAAGAGCATGGGATCTTTTTTCGTGAAAATGGCCAATCTAAGAAGAATTTTTTTTGTCATTTACCAAAAAAATAGTATTCTTTATATTATGTATGGGATCCTTATTTTGAAAGTTAATTCGTCATGGGCTCCAAGAACTTAGGATCGACCATGAGTCAGGGTGTTATTCGGGCTGAACCCGACCGGCCCAAACCCACGAAAATCCGGTCCGACCGAGCTTGGTCCGGGCCCAGCCCGGACCGGTTCATCTAGCGGGTCGGGCCTGGCCCGGCCCGGTTCTTGTTCAGAGGACCCGGCCCGACCCAGTGACCCGGTCTGGGTAGGGCTGGGCCGGTCCGGGTCGTGGGCGGGCTTGGGTGGGTCGGATTCGGGCCGGTCCAGTTTAAGTTGGTTTTTTTTTAAAAAAATTTCTTTTAACTTTTATATTTTTTTAACTTTTATATTCTTTTAATTTTTATATTCTTTTAATTTTCTTTTAAACTTTATATTCTTTTAATTTTTTTAATTTAATCTTTTTAAATTTATTTTTGAATTAAATTATTTTTTAAATTTTTCCCTCCTCTTTTATCCGGACTTGGGACCGGCAAGACAAGCTTTGCTTGTCATACACAGAGTTAAAAAATTTTGTTTTTAAGTTTTTCTTTTTTTTTTTTTAAGTTTTTAAGTTTTTTTTTAAAGTTGTACTTTTAAAGTTATATGTTAAGTTTTAAAGTTTTTATTTTTAAGTTTAAAGGCTTTTTTTAAAGTTTAAAGTATTTTTTGAAAGTTTTTTAAGTTTAAAGTTTTTGAAATTTTTAATAAAGTTTTATTAATTTTTTAAAGTTTAAAAGTTTTTTAAGTTTAAAAGTTTTTAAAGTTTTTAAAATTTTTGAATATTTGAAAGTTTGAAAATTTTAAAGTTTTTTTTTTTTAAGTTTAAAGTTTTTGAAGTTTTTAATAAAGTAGGGAGTTGCAATTGCCAATGTGACTTTTACAACATCCAAGAACTTTCAAGGTGGATTATCAAAATTAACCTTGATTCATAAGGGAAACCATAAATTTTATTTTTAAAAATTGTAATAAATTGAGGATAGTATTGGTAATCTATATTGAAAATCCTTGGATATTGTAAAGAGCTCCTTGGCAATTACAATTCCCATAAAGTATTATTAATTTTTTAAAGTTTAAAAGTTTTTAAAATTTTTAAATTTTTTGAATATTTGAAAGTTTGAAAATTTGAAAGATTTTTTTTGAAGTTTGAAAGTTTGAAGTTTGAAAGTTTGAATATATTTTTTTTTAGGGTCATACCTTAGACTTGAGTCATTCTTCATGCTCCTCCTCCTCGGTTGCAGAAGTTTCACCCAATCCAAGCGATCCGAAGTCCAGCTCATTGATGTCATAAGCTCCATCCCTCTTGTTTTGGGTTCTTTTCTGTTAAAATCCAATCTTGAACGCAAACACAAGCTTCCAAGATATCCGGCTTCAACCGACTCCTCTTCATGCTCAACATCCTTGATGCACTAAAACAAGACTCCGATGCTACCGTGGACAACGACACCATTAGTAGATTACGTGCAATTATAGAAAGTATATGAAATCTTTTGTCGTGTTTTTTCCACCATTCTAAAATAGTGAAGTGATTTGAAGATTACTCTTCTTCTTCATAAGAACTTAAATACAAAGACAACTCTTGAGTGGGTTAGGAAGATTGTCTTTGTTTCTTCCTTCTTAATAAACGAAGGGCGTGGTCCTCTATGCTAGAGCTACTACTTGTACTACTTGAGTGGGTCGGGTCGGCACAACATTATCTTCATAAAGTAGTACTAATCTTTCTAAAACTACCTTTACTTTTAATTTCAAATCCATAAGGTTAAGTTTCATGTTATCTGCATAGCCATCTAACAAAACTTCTAAACCATCTAATTTGATGGTAGGATAAAAAATTACAGACAAACAGTTTAAAAGAGGTACATTATCCCAATATTTAGTAAATTTAGCTTCCATTCTCTTGACAACATAGTCAAAATTTGGAATATTTCTATATTCAAGCAAGACATGTTAAAAAGTTCTCGTAAAGCTAAACAAGAAGTAGGATAATATACACCAGAAAGAGTGCATGTAGCCTTGTAAAAAAAATTTAAAAATTCACATATAAAAATAGCAACTATCCAATCATCTTCAGTAACTGTATATTCAAAATTATGATCCATGTTACAAAAATATGTAATAGCACCCTTAAACAGAAGTGCGGATTTCAACATTAAATATGTCGAATTCCATCTATGTGGAACATCATTAACAAATCTTCTAAAACGAATACTAAAATGTGCACATGTGTTCTTAAAAGCTTGTTGCCTACTTGGAGACGTGTTCAAGCTGTGTAAATAATTTCTGAGTGGTTCTAAATGTGTACTAAAAAAATTCAAGACATTCTTTTACAACTAAGTTAATAATATGGCAAACACACCTAATATGCAATAATCTACCTTCCAAAATAGGTTGAAATAGTAAAGACAATGAATTTATAGCAGCAGTATTATTACTAGCATTATCAAAAGATACAGATTGAATCTTGTTGTGAATATCAAAGTCACGCAAGTGTTTTGAAATACAAGTGGCAATTGCAGAGTCCGTGTGTGAAAATTCTAAAGTTTTTTAAACAGACGATGCGCTTTTACAACATCCACAATGAATCTATATAGTGTGCCGTGATACAAATATAAGCATAATTTTGTTTACTTGTCCACACATCAGAAGTAATAGCTAGTTTATTAGCATGCGGAAACGTTTTTTAAAGCAAGTCTCATTTCTTTAAAGAGTCTAATAGCCTCTTTTCTAGCAGCGCATCTAGTAACTCTATTAAAACATAGATTTAAAGCAATTGTAGCATAATCATATAAAGATTCACTTTCACCCGAAGTAAATGGAAGTTCATCAACAGTAATATATTTAGTAAATTTAGTTTTATGACGGGCAGCTGAATAGGAAAACGTACCCACCGAAGAAGCCGTAGTGCCTCCAAAACTGATATGAGTTTGGGTCGCCGGAATTGAGCTTGGACCGTAGCAAGTATCGTAGTGTCTTGAGAGTGTGCCCGTGTCACCTCCCCTCTTCCATTTGTACATACAGGAACATTTCTTGCATTGGGCCCCGTACGGAACTGCTTCACATTTTTGATCTAAAACAAGTGAGCCATCAGGTTTAGTTTCATTAAGAAGAATAAAAAATTTCCAAACTTTTGCTTTTTGCTTTTTCTTTACAACATTTGGTACATTGGTACCAACTTCAGGAGGGGAACCAACTAAATCGTCAGGAATAAGATTTTTCTCAAAAAAAGAATTATAAGTTTTAAAAGCATCATTAGCTTGGTTTGAACCTTGTCCGACCATTTTAAAAAGACAAATCAAAATATATAAAGGATTATAAAGATGGAGGAGGATACCGAAAAATAATAATAAGAAATTAGTTTTTTGCAAAAAAATAGAGAGATGGAGGAAGAAAAACTATTTCGAAAATGTAAATAAAAAAAACAATTAGAAAGAGGAAGTCGTAGATCGCCGAAATTGTTTGATCGAGAAGTCGTAGATCGCCGGAACTTAGAGCACAACTTTCTTGAAATCTTCTTAAAGATGGAGGAGGATTTTCTTTTTTTTTTTTGTGAGAAGGATGGAATTGTTTGTGTTTGAAATAAAAGTTTAATGGCCAATTTATAGAATTTTTTGGAAACCAAATGACCCCCCATACCCTCAAAATATAGTTGTTGTAAAGGGTTTTTGGTCATTTTGGTCAAAAAGACCAAAATAACCCCTATAACGGTCATAAAACGGTCAAAAAATGGGAATATTTTGGTTAAAGGGAAACTATGATTCAAAAAAAAAAAATGAAAATTCCGGTCCAGCCGTCCGGACCGGACCTGGCTCGGGCCTGGGCGGGCCTGACGGGGCCGGGCTGAACCGGACCTAACGTTACATTGAAAAAAAAAAAAACACCGGTCCGGGCCGGGCCGGACTTGGGCTCGAGCGGACGAACCCAGTCCGGACCGGATGATCTAGTGGGCAGGCTCGGGCAGGTTCAGGCCAACCCGGCCCGTGTAACACCCTAAGGAGCAATACCAAACCAAGACTTAATAATGGATATCTATATACTTACATTTCGTCGTTTTCGTATTGTATTCTTTTACTTCATACAAATATTATTAAACCATATAAAAAGATAAATTAGGCAAGTGTATTTTTTCCTCTCCTGAATAAATTTTTTTTATATCCCATAAAATAATCATGCAAGTGTGAGGACCCGGACATTCTTTATCATTTTTCAACATAGAGACTTTATCATATTCCAACTTGTTTTTGGCAAGAATTTAATTATTCCAATTGGAATTATACCCACATTATATATTTTAATAATTTAGTTGAGATTGGAGAGAAACTCCTCACCAGCTGAGAAGAAAAGAAAGAGACCCCATCTATCACACTGACTTGACTGGCTAGAAGAAGAACAAGAGCAATAATAATATTACCTAATTTTTAATATTCAGTCACTTTCTTCACGTTTTTCACATAAAATATTTATTTATTTATTAATTACAAGTGAGACTGGAGTGAGAACTGAGAAGAGCCCACAATGACAATTTGACTCTAAAGCCTCATCTTCCATTTGTTGTCTCATATCCATACCCCTTTCTCTAGTCAAAATAGTATCGAAAATGCTATTTGGACCATCTACGTGACTGGTTCGTGCTGGTCCGCGTTTGTGTGACGGCCAGTCATTGGCTTCCTTGCCAACGTGGGTCCACCTCGGACCAGGAGGCCAATGCCGACATATGTCGTATGGCCGTAGGCTAGCGCGGGCTAGCCCACACGGCGGCCAAAATAGCAGCTCACAAATAAAATAGACAATTATAATTATTTTCATTTTTTTAATTTAATTTAATTTTATTTTTTGTGAGGGGTTAGTGGGTTGATGTCACGTACCTAACAAATAAGCCATCAAGAGAGAGAGAGTTGGAGAAAGCAACATTGTCCGCTTTTGTGAATTTGAGGAGTCGTGTCCACTCCCTATAAGCGACACCATTCAAACTCATATAGCCCACTTCACTTCAATGAGACGCAATTATTGTGGAAAATAACTCCATCTTAATGTTGGACTTATAATTATCTACACTTGGTTGGACCCCTGGGGCTGGTCTTGACACACCCCAAGACAAGTTAGTTAATATCACACTTACACGTCAAAGGTGTCTAGAAAGACTATTTTAGTGAAGGCATGAGGTCTCAAGCAAGCAAATCTTAATCATCTTTTTGGTGCATCAAGGTGGTTTTTATTTTTATTAGAGGAAATTTCATATAGAGTGATGAAATTTAGCATATTTATATAAAAGAGAAGAAGTTTTCGATATTTATAGGAAAATAATGTGGCGCCATCTTAGATGGCGCCCAACTTTTTCTTTTCTTTTTTTAGAGTGTGGCGCCATCTTAGATGGCGCCCAATCTTCTTCTTTTTTCCGTAACTTTTTTTTATTTGATGGTTACGTGAGAAAGTTTGATTTTATCTTCTTAAATAAATTTAACTCTTTATATACAATTTTATCTTTTTTTAAAAAATCTTAGATATTTATTTAAACTTAATATTAGAAAAAATATGTTTAAAAAATAATTCAAAATCTTAAATATTTTTTCACAAATCTTAGGTATAACTTATCATCGTAATAATTTTATCAAACAATTTTTAAAATCTCTCTAGAGGTGAGTTCTTGGATATATTTTCAAACATAAAATATTATATTTGGTGATAAAAAAATAACTCATAATTTATAAGATATGAATATAAAAATATATTATAAGTTATCATATGAGAATATAAAATTATTCATAATTTATTAAAATATTTTATAATTAAGTATCAAATATAATCTTTTATGCTTTATTTTCATATCTTTATTTTCTATCTTTGAAAATCATGTCAATTTAAGCTAAATTTAAAATAAATGGTCAAACCCATAGAAAGAGATCAATTTTCGTAGAAAAAACTATGTACGATCTCAAATTATATCTAAGATTTGAGAAACAATATTTAAGATTTTAAATTATTAATTTTAACTTATCTTTAAGATATTTTTTCTAATATTAGATTTAAGCGATTTTTTCTAACATATTTTTTAAATATTAGATTTAAACGAATATCTAAGATTTGGAAATAAATTAAAAATAAATTGTATATAAGAAGTTAAATTTATTTACGGACGAATAAATCAATTTTCTCACGTTAAAGATAAATTTATTTAATTTTTACAATTATTTTTTTTAAACATATTTTTGGTAATATTAGATTTAAAAATCTAATATTTAAGATTTTGAATTATTTTTTAAACATATTTTTTCTAATATTAAATTTAAATAAATACCTAACATTTAAAATATTAAATTTAAATAAATACATATTTTTTCTAATATTAAATTTTTTCTAGAGATATTTTTAAAATTGTTTGATAAAATTATTACGATTTCAAGTTATATCTAAGATTTGAGAAAAAAATATTTAAGATTTTGAATTATTTTTTAAACATATTTTTTTTCTAATATTAAGTTTAAATAAATATCTAAGATTTAAAAAAAAAAGATAAAATTGTGTATAAAGAGTTAAATTTATTTAAGATTATAAATTCTAACTTTCTCACGTAACCATCATATAGGAAAAAAAAAAAAAAAATTGGGCGCCATCTTGGATGGCGCCAAGAAAAAAAAAGTTGGGCGCCATCTAATATCGAAAACTTCTCCTCTTTTATATAAATATGCTAAATTTCATCACTCTATATGAAATTTCCTCTTTTTATTATTTTTCCTTTTTTTCTTCTTGGGTTGGTTTGTTTGTTATGAAATATGGACTAGAAACTACTAATAACTAGGGGTGAGTATTGGATTCGGTCCATTACAGAGTCTATACATCCGAGTTTCCCGTTGGAACTCCAATTCGTCAGGAGGGAAGGCAATTTGGTGGCGCATTGTCTGGCTCAGCATGCGCTTAGAAACTCCTGCTCTTCTACTTTTCATTTTGTTCCTGAGTTTCTTACTCAAGTTATTGAAGAGGATAAAGCCCTCTCTGTTAACATTTCTTCTATTATTTGAATAAGAGTCCAAGGTTACTACTCAAAAAAAAAAAAAAAAAAAAAACTAGGGGTGAGTATTCGATTTATTCGGTTCCAACCGAACCGAATAAGCAAAAACCGAATTGGACCGAAACCGAATAAGCAAAACCGAAACCAAACCGAATTGGTCAATAACCGAACCGAACCGAACCGAACTGAACCGAACCAAATTAAATCGGTTCGATTTTCGGTTTATACGGTTTTTGGGTTTTTTTGTGTTTTTTTTTGTTAATATATATAATAACTAAATATACCTAGATATATTCAGTATATACCTATAACATATACCTATATATATTTAGTATATACCTATAATTAACACGCACACACACACACACACACACACACATATATATATAAACTAAATTTTTTTATTCGGTTTTCGGTTTTGGACCGAAACCGAATCCCAAACCCGAAACCGAAACCGAAACCGAAACCGAATAAGAAAATTTAGTATTTTCAAAATCGAAATCGAACCGAATTTTTTTAAAATCGAACCGAATTCCTTATTCGGTTCGGTTCGGTTCGATTTTCGGTCGAAAACCGAATAATGCTCACCCCTACTAATTTCAACCTCTGGACAAGGGCACCTTTGATTCCAGTATTATTATTATTATTATTTTTAACCGAGGACACCATCAAAAGTGATATGGACTATGACATAATAGAAAATATTACTTTTAAGTTGTAAAAATGTTTCGGGATCTCAAAAATGTTCGGAGGTATCACATCATTTGTTAGGGGGCATCAACATTTCAAGCATCCAAACTCCTCTTCCTTCTTCCTCTTCCTTTTATGCAACTTCATCTTCTTCTTCCTCTTCCAACCAGAGGCGGATGCATAAATTGAAACTGGAGTGGGCTGCAATGGATTAAGGTGGGCTAGAGGTGTGCTAACCTATATAAAAAATAATACAATTTTTTTGGGGGTGGGCTGGAGCCCACCCCAGCCATAGGCTGTATCCGCTCTGCTTGCAACCCTAATCAATTATGTAACTTACTCTTCCTCTTGCAACCCTAATCAAATATGACAAGTTAACTATTCTTTTTCTTCTTTCTCTTTTGATTTCAATGTATATTTTCTAGATTCCCCAGATAAAATATAACACAACAATTCTAGGATTTTTTTTTTATTTTTGTTTTTAGATTTAATTAATGTATGTTGGAATTTTTTTTTTTAAAAGTAATTTTTAGGATTTGAAAGCTTCGATACTAGAGATACACATTTATCTGTTTTAAGACTGTCTAGATTCTGACAGTTCTAAAGTCACGATTATTAGAATCATGATCCTAAGACATATAATGTCTAGATTCTTGCAGTTCAAAAGTTAGGACAGTTACAAAAGTAACAAAAGTGATAGTTTCTAATATTTTTTTCTTAAAAATGATAATTTTTTTAAAATAAATTATGATAGCCCCATCACTTAGAAGTCGGAGAACTCCCTCTTCTTGCTCTAAAATGGACTAGTAGGTTATCACACATTCCCACCAGCCACCGCCAAAAAAACAAGTTAAAAAAAAAAAGATAGGAAAAGAAAAAAACAACTCTACTTCTGTCCACATTTGAGTTCTTGGTACTATTTGCGTTCCACTTCCAGTACTTCTCTGTACTTGAGAGTGCAAAAATAAAATATTATTTTCCCATTAACATGATTTATTGTTGTAGGAGGAGTGCAAATATATTCCTACAATTATAATAAGGTTTCAAAACAGTTCAAAAGTGAGTCGTCTAAGTCGTATATAATTTTAAAATTTTTGAATAATGTAAAAAAAATTTGTTGATTTTTTTAATTTTTTTGTTAAATATAAAAATATGAAAAATCGAACTCAACCAACAAAAAAAAAAATCTGCTACCTTAACCACATACATGAGAGCATCCATAGTGGTAGCTAGGGGTGAGCATATAACGGTTGAAAATCGAAAACCGAACCGAACCGAACCAAACCGAAATATGACAAACGGTTCGGTTTTCGGTTCTTGATCCGGGTAACCGAACCGAACCGAAAACCGATTTAGATTTAGTAATTTATCAAATTACCTTCAATCTACGTATACTAATATTTTGTAACTCCTAAGAGAGCAATCTCTTCTCCTATTCTCTGTCGGTACTTCTTTGAGCGCTCTCTCTTTACCCTCAATCTATATATAGTAATATTTTTCACACTATGTAATATAATAATTCATAAATACAATAATGTCATATTTTTAAAATAAGGTCCGACACATTGGCTTATGAAACCGAACCGACCAAAAATCGAACCGAATTAATTCGGTTCGGTTTTGTTCGGTTTTTATAAAAACGGTTCGGTTTTCGGTTTTTGAGAAATACGGTTTATGGTTATTTCGGTTTTCATATATACGGTTCGGTTTGAACCGAACCGAACCGATGCTCACCCCTAGTGGTAGCACTTTAAACACATACTCTAAATTATTAAAATTTGTATAAATTATTACTTTTGGGATGTCTCATTGATATCGACACATAATAGTACACTTCAAATAAATACTTCAAATTAACATCATTTCTATTTTTTCTTTCTTTATTTTCCTTCAATGTTCGGTAAGATTTTTTTGTTTTTCTTTTTCCTCTGGTAATAAAGATTAATTTGGTGGACCTATGAATAAATGTAGCGTAGGTAGGACACGCTTCGAATTTGGAGTGTTTCTTATCTTTCTAGTAATTTTCAAGTACGAACAAGTGCCCACTGCCAGAGGCAGGTCTAGAAACTATAGCTGGGATGATGGGCTCCCAATAATTTGGGTGGGCTGAAGTAGATTAATCCATATAAAAAAAAATTTAAAAAAATTATATACAAAAAAATGTAAATATTTTTTTTTTTTTGGGTTGGCTGCCCACCCCGTCCGGCCCCAATCCAACCTTGGATCTGCTCTTGTCCACTGCAGCCTTAAAGTGCTAAAAAATTTAATTAAAACTAAAATGTAGCACTTAAAATCTCTTTTGTTGTGGATATTCCGAGTTAAAAGAGATGTTTGATTATAATTAGATAATATTAATGCGTGCATAAATGATAGGGGACCTCCTCCTTCTTCTTCTTGGACCACATGCATAGTAATAATAATAATAATAATAATAATTGATACAACTCGCATTCATGACCACCATCATGTACGCAGCAAGCAGCAGAACGTGCGGGGGATCGATCGAACCCACCCCACCAGCCAGCAGCCCCACGCCGGCCGGAGCAGTGTGCACGAGATCGACAGATACCAACCAACCACGTGTCTGTCGTGCGTGCGTGCAGTGCAGATCTCTCTCTCTCTCTCTCGCGCACACACTTATTGATGATGGGACCGGAATCTGCTAATGATGTATTTTGTACCATTCCCACGCTACGTGTTAAAGCTAGCATCAGGAGGCCTTAACGCTACGGGTTAAAAGCTAGGATCAGGAGATCTTAGCTTGGTTTGTAGTTGTAGTGCCAGTTGTCAGGGTTATTTGCTATATCCAGGGACGAAGCCAGAACTCGTATTAGACAGGGGCCAAATATCCAAGCAAAAAAAAAATTCATGTCACAAGAGTATTTTTCAAAAGTTGATAAATAAATATTATATATTTTCGAATGTTTCTCAATTTATATCTTACATGGCGCGACCTAATATTAAGATAGGAGAATATATAAATGAAAAAATTTATGATTTAGTTTGAAAGTGCGGCAAATATTAAGATGAATAATTGCTATAAGAGTTTTTACATGTAGAAATTTTCGTGCAAAATTTTCCATCCTACATCAGCACCAAATAGGATAAAAATTGGAATGGAAACCGGTGGAAGATTTTTTATTTATTTTTTTCTCTTCTGAAATGTGTTTCTACCATAGAAATAGGGAGATAGAAATGTTATTGTAGATGGCCTAACTAACTTCACACCAAATTCAGGCCATCTACAATAACATTTCTATCTCCTTATTTCTACGGTAGAAACACATTTCAGAAGAGAAAAAAAAAAAAAAAAATCTTCCACTGGTTTCCATAGACCCCATAGAATGATTTTACGAGTCAATGACCAAATTGAATGAGGTCTATGAAAAATTGAATGGGTCTGAAGCAATGGCTTAGCCTACATGACCACATCTTATGTTGATAATGCTTTATTAAATATAATTTTTTTTAGATTTCTTATCAAATTTTATGTAATAAAAAAAAATTCAAATATCCAAGGGGGGCCATGGCCCCCTTTGGTCTTAGGATAGTTTCGTCCCTGGCTATGCTGTCCGTAGTTTATAACTGTGACTGTCGACTGATATGATAGTCGGCAATTGGCCCTCTGATCCGGATGGGACCCAAAGATAGCAGGGGAGCCAATGGGTGGCCGCCACATCGACTGACGGTCACGTCCGTGGTTACAAACTGCGGATAAAATATTATTTTCGTATTTAGTAATAGGATCTCATCATATACTAGTGTATATTATGGTTTGAATTTCAAATTGGATCTCCAAACCACTGTTTAAGTAGACAAATGAACAGTGATTTGGAAATCCAAATTCTAATGTTGAGCATTTTCGAGATCCAAATTTTAATTATATCCCAATACAAATTCATCAGGCTAGTCGCTCCTATGTCAGTAACACTCGGACGAATGATTATGTTATTGGCACGAGGAGTTGTTACTAAACACCTCTACTCCATGTGGTTTTAAGGTGAAAGATATTCTCCCGGGCGGATGGGTTCGATTCCACGAGAAAATGGTATTATTTTTTTTTGCATAATTTATTTCGAGCTAACCCATGTCCTGAAGATGAGTTGTATTTACTTACGTGTTAGGAGTAGAGAGGGCAACGAGGAATAGAGAAGAAATGGCAACAACACCGTAGTTGTAAAATAAGTTATTAAAAAAAAAACCATAATTTACATATCCCCGATATTGTAGATACAAATTCGACACTGACCGATATCACATTGGTTATTTTCCAAGTCAATTCGACAAAAAAAATTAAATAAAAAAGACAAACCAGTAAGAGTAAAAAAAAAAAAAAAAATCATTTATCATATATAAACCAATTAGCAAGCAATGTCGACTATTATTGTACTCAATCTCAAAACTACTAAAAATATAACACATAAATACTTAAAAATTATACTTAAATGTATAAAATATTTTTTATAAGATTTTAATAATTTATTGATATTTATTTGTTTTCTGATATAAAAAAAAAAAAATCGATGCTCCGATCCAAAATTACCGATACCGATACTCAGAGGAAGGATCCAAAACCAATTCCGATATCAATATAGCGAATCTTGGAAAAACTTGAAAGAGTAGCAAAAACAAATGCTCTTTTGGGTACATCATCCATTAGATTGGATACTCATCTCACAGGTCTCCCTGCTAAAGTGCTGAAGATTTTAGAAAGACATGGTTTAGATATAAGTACAAAATAATATTAGACAATTGATGAGTAACCCCCCAACTGACATCAACATTGGGTTGCACACGGGGTCCAACAGTAGAAGATACAAGGAGTCGGTGTCTGCGTTTTGGTACGAGGCTGACACCATAGAGTCATTAATACAAGCACAATCCCCATCAAAAACTAAGAATTGTATGATTATAGCAGATTTAAAAAAAAAAAACAAAAACAAGAGCAACCAAGTAATTCTCTAGTCCTTTTTGTTTCATGTTCTTGTGCTCAAGTTTCCATTGGCAACAGGTACTGCTAATCTTGTCTATAGTTATTTTTTGTACAGTACAATCAGCCAGAACATTTAACTCACATGTTGAAGTTTTATGAAACACTAGGTTCCATATAGCATATAATACACAGGACAACCTGCCTCCTCTATGCACCATCCAAAATTTTGCTTCTTAATGCATGCAAAGAGAATCAATTGGTACTCAAAATGTCAGACATACAATTGCCAGAAGCAGAAAATGAGGTCATGGCAACTTTGAGAGAACTACTAGTTGCTACTTCAGAAGTGAAAAATCAAGCGATCCGATATTCGATATGGATTGAATTAAAAATCAGATACGAAGATCTTCAATATCGGTTAAAAGATTCGAACCACCTGCTGATCTCTGTTCTGAAAGATTCACGACTAGCTGGCCACAAGCACCGTTTATATCTTCTCCCATTGTCTGACGGATTGTTGTTCGTATATTATACTCACTTCTAAGTACTTTCTGAAACTTCTTCACATTCTGTTCTGTGCTAGTCTGGAAACAACTTGAAGTGCCAACTGGATTATAAGGTATCAAGTTGACAACCTGAATCATCAATAAAGACCCAACAGTTTAGTCGGTGAAACTTGTATATCAAGATATAGGCAAAAGAATGCTACTCCAATAGGAAGCAACAGACAAATACACTACATGCCAAAACTTGGCCATGTTCAAGTCGTGGTGCCATATTGTGTTTGTATTCGTCATCTCTGTAACATAGCAAACTCCATAATTTAAAGTTGTTGAACAACATATAGTTAATTACGTGGCATACAATATATGGAAAGCCAACGGCATATTTGCAGAATATATCTGTGGGTAAGTGCCAAACATGGCAATAAAAGTGATAAGATAACCTAAGGTTCTAGAAATCAACTTTGAATATGTTTTGGACTAAATTCAGAGCAAAAACTATAATATATAGTACATCGTTTTCCAAATTCTAAGAGAACCAAAGCATTAACCAATTAATGAAAGGTAATAGAGGTAAACTATTAGCTAATGCCCGGTTCACAAATTCACAACTCATAACTAAATCACAACTTCATAACATATATGTCCATAAACAACCATATATAGAATTACAAATTATGGGAATTACAAATTATGGGGAAAACTGAAAATAACCAAGGTTTTTATAGGGTTCTAAGCAATTTTCGTCAGAAAGACGATTTATCTTTGATGAATATTCTTTTAGGGTTAGCTAAATTTTGAAGAGCTGCAGATTGTTCCTGCAAGGATAAAGGTCTGGCTGCTAATCAAGTTATTCCTGCTGTAGGTCCTCTTGATGACAATCAAGAGGAAAGCTAGCCTTATCAGTGAATCCTGGTGTGAACTGTAATATAGTTACCTAACATGTTTTAGGAGTTGTTTGTCAGACTTTAAACATTTTATACTTTTGTACGTTTTGTTGTTAATGATTTCTGAATAATAAGATTTAGGCTGAATAGTCTTGTTAGAGTTTTTATCCCGTTTCTCAAAAGAAAAGTATCAAGTCAGGGAGTTGACAATATTTTATTAATCAAATATATAGAGGGCCAGATTTTGTTGATGCAGGGCATGTAGCTCACACATTCCATGATACATGCTCTCTCTCTCTCTCTCTCTCCCCCTCTCCTATATATATATATATGGGTAAACGGGATATGAGCCATTGGTTCATATTCCTACATGAGTCATGCACATGTGGACCAATAGGAATGGACTCCTACATCCCATGTGCACTAGTACACTCCATTTCTATTGGTCCACATGTGCATGGCTCATGTAGGAATAAGCCAATGGCTCATATCTCGTTTACCCTACACACACACACACACACACACACACACCCCCGTACTCTCCAGTCAACAGATTATAAATTACAATCCTACTTATACTAGGACTTCATATTTAATCCTCAACTGACAACAGATGATTCTTTGTAGGTTGACTCTAACCTAACCAATAGTCATCCTAACAGGACTCACATCAAAAGTTATAACTTTGATAAGTCAAAACCAAATACTAAAGTCAAATCAAAGTCAAAATTAATGGACATCCCCCACAAATCCAGAAATGATAATGATGCAAACAACTAGCAAATATAAAACATTAATATTACACCAAGAATTCAAGGAAGCATAAAAACACACAATCAATCCATTGTCTAATCATTCATCATACAAATACAATTCATAACAATAATATACGAGCTCTGGTAGGCTTTAAAGCTTTCAACTTATTTCATTATTTAGCATGATTTGTGGCACATAACTAATGTACTCAATAAATGTTCATTGGAATAGGCTTGCCACAGTCATAGCAGCTTTTCTACTGAACTATAAGATGTAGTTTCTTGAAGCTTCAAATAATTTCTACAATTTCCTTATCCTTTGTGTTGACCCTTTTCAGGGGGAAACACACATTCATTAACATACTAAAAAAGTGACAGTAGCAAAGTCATGCAGATCATGTAACCATCAACTTACTTCACAAAGCAAATGAATAGGACATCCAACAAACAGAAATAACCTCATATGAGTGAAACCTAAAGAGTACAAATTAAATAATTCAACATATCAAGCATATACAAGCCGGATTCAATACACTGCACTAAAACTGAATATGATCACGAAAGTAAGCATTTATAGTTCAATGCCCTGATAAGAAGACGTTCTTCCAATTGTAGATACCTCCTAGGTTTGGCATTGCCAGTTATATATCAATTTGCAAAGGAGCATCTGCACCTCCCTGTATACAGGGAGGATCTGAATACCTGCTATATAGCTCCTAGCATGTGACTAAAGTTTCATTTCATTTAGAAGACTATTGAACACATGAAATACCGTAGCATGCGTCCATTTGCTAATGAATGAAAAATGTAAGTGTTTCAGGAAAGATATATGAATCTCATTCCACAAATAACCGCCATGATAACACATTTTAACTTTTTCCTTAAGTAAATAAAAATGCGTTGTAATTCCTACTTGTGGATTCAGATGAAATGAAATATTAACTCACCACTTTAAATGTTTCTAGTAGCTTGCCAAGCTGATGTGCTTGTTGCTCCTGATCATTCACTCCATCAAGCATGATGTACTCAATAAGAATTTTTTGCTGACTGAGCACAACCAACAAGGTTAATCATCTTTGTATTTTGTAGAAGGCTAGAAGCAATTTACAAAAGAAGGAAAAAAAATGTGATTTGTCTTTGCCACTTCTCACCTGTTCTTTTGGTAGAGCTGCAACGCATCCATAAGCTTTCCTAGGGGAAAAGCTCGTGCTGCAGGCATTATCTGACAACGGATTTCTTGATCTGGTGCATGCAGTGATACAGCAAGATTCACATTTGGAAGATCCTCATGTATCTTATTGATTGCATGAATGATTCCTACCTGTAGATTGTGAATTTATGAACTCATATGTTCTGCAATTGCCTCACATGGTCTACTCCGTATAATGATGTTACAACTCTATATGACAGAAAATTGAAGATATTATCAGGGGATGGTTGAGACCTACACGTGCCATAAGGACAGGGCGATACGGAGAATACACCTATTTTGGTCTCCTATTGTATTCTGGAGTTTCTGGGTTGTGTCCGATGTGTGTCCAACACATGGCCCAGATTTTGGAGTATCCTTGTTGTGCTTATGCGCAATGAAGAAGTTAAGATACAGTGATACACCCGAATGGTGAATATGATAGGATCATATTCAGAGGGCCAGGGATAAGGATTTTTTTTTTATAAATGCTAAAAAATTAGGATATCATATTGGCTACTAATTTTACCGAGAAAACTGTCAATTGAGTTGAATGAAGAAATAAGTTCATACAACTGACACCAAGAAATTGGATAAAGACTGTGACAAGGTGGTGGCAAAAGGGCATGTAGTTTAGAAGATATACTAAGAAGTTGAGGAGTTACAGCAAACATAAAATAGTCAAGCAAGATGGTTGTTCCAAAATTTTGGGATAAAGGCTTTGTTGTTGTAAGATGGTTTTGGTCTCGTAAGACATTGAACACATGAAGCTTTGACAGACATCTACCCATAAGTGTTAGTAGAGACAGTGGCAAACTAATTAAACCATACAGAATAAAAGGCTAAAGGAAAATGTACATATCCATCACGAAATAGATGATATGACGCCTTTCAAGTGGCACCAAACAGACGTCATAGAATTAACTTTTCAGTTAGCAGGTTTTAGGGGTTAGCCAATTCGCTCTTTCTAGGAGTGTGTCTTCAGTTGGCTCAGACTTTCCTAACATCAGTTTCTAAATATATCACAGAGGAAACCATATGAAGACTTTCTGCCAAGAACTAGGGGGAACTACATTTGATTGGTTGATCCGGAACTCGAAGGGATAAATATTTCACGAACAAGCGGGATAAAAGTATGGGAGAAAGCAGGTGTTCCATCAATGAGCTTTAACTAGTAAAATCTGAAGGTAGTATGAGTTCATAGTACCTACAGTTGATACTGTCACTCTCTTGGGTGAGAGCTGAAAAGGATATCCAGTCATTATCTGCACAGCTTCCACCAAAGCATTATAGTTATTCAATGGTTCCCCCATGCCCTGCATATCCACCGTTAAGTACTGAAGTTACAGAAGTGTTTACGCAAACCAGCAGGCAGATTTAGCATGCCTAATGCAATCAAGATAAGTCTAAAAAAATATCAGCAGTTGCTTTTAAAATCAGTTAAACAGTATAACAAATCAGGCGTATGTTTAGCACAAAGCAACAATCAGCAAAAAGACCCCCGCGGAATTATGTGTACTTCACAAAACGTAAAATACATACACAAGCAGAATTTGAGTCAATATAAGACATTTTCTGAAAATGACCAAGAATACCATAGGATTTCACCATTCTCTTAGATTGTACCTTAGAGGTGAACATAGTTTCCTATAGCATATATCATCATCCTACACATTTTTGACTAGATTGTGATCCTTGGATCCTTGGTACCAATGCTGAACACCTTATGATACCAGGTAGGCCTAAATGAACATGCATTTACGTTTTAAAGAAGGATACGGTTTTTGTTAGTGTTACAAAGGACACGACCCTAAACAGAGCTGAATGGAAGGATTCGAATAGCCGACCCAATTTTTTTGGATTAAAGCTTTCATGTTGTTGCATCCAGATTTTCTGTAAGAAGTGAATTTAGGAAATAATGAGAAAATTCTGAAATCAAAAGAAAGGCAAACAATTTTTAAGGTACCAAAGAGTGGCTTATACAAATTCGTAAATCTTAGTGGAAAAGAAATGTTTGTTCATCTTCTGAAGCATCACCACACCAGGTTTGTTTCGGCTAAGAATTTCAAATGTTTTACTTTCATGCATTTAACACACAATTTGAAGGCAAAAGTATATAAAAGGAAAAAAAGAAGCTTTAATTCTCTACCCTGCCATCACTGAGTCCTATCTTTTCAGATATAAAACATACCAAAACTTAGCATTAGCGTCCAAGACAGTTATTTATCTGGACAGTCTACGTACTGGGTCATGGTACAAGTTTCTGGACGGAATACTCGACTTTATTTTCTGTACTTGGGAGAGGCTGACTTGTTCACCAATTCAGCTCGTAGTACACTTTAAGATAATACTTAGGTCAATATTAGTTACTTAGTTCAAAATTCAATAATAGTGTCATTACAAAGAGGAAAAATCTTATCAGTACATCTCAATACTCATTACTACGTTTCATTCAAGAAAATATAAGAGTCCAAATATGCTGAGGAAACCGAATGGATAAGTGCCTTAAATAATCTCCAATCTCAATAGTAGGCCAAGGAGGAAAGAGCTAAGTTGGAGCAACCTCATAACGAATACACTACACTAGATCTCTTTACCCGAGAAGACATAAGGAAGCAAGCCCTGGCTCAAGCGGAGGAGAAACACAGCCAGTGACTATCATCCTTATCATTCAAGCTTCAAACATATGCCAAGGGCCTGACTTAATATATCTTTTTTTTTTCCCTTTTTTATCTACACTTTGGCTCTTGTATCCCGCAATTTTCATTCAATAAAGAACTCTTATTTGCTCAACAATTCCCGTATGTTCTTTTTGCCCTTTTACATGTAGATAAATGTTTATTTTTGAATTCCTTTTATCATCATTAGGAATTGTGGAGATGATGCTCCGATTCTCTCTTAATAAAACTATACAGGAAGACACGATGACCTTGTTAGCTCTAGAGAGATCTACATGAGTCCGGTTAACTCTACGGAAGAGTTGATATAGGCGAAGGTGCTCCGGTTGTTCTCTACTAGCGGTTGTATTGTTGGACGTGGTAGGACAAATAGTTGACTATCGGAAGTAATATTTGGAGACGTAATAGACTATGACTCGAGTTTTGAGGATTTGATCAGGGAACCTGATTATTCATATGTGGAATATGGACATGATAATCTAAGAAACATTTGGATCGCAATTAGTTATTCAGAGATAATGGGAAACATGATAGCTTTAGGAATAAGAGATCAATATTAGAGGTAATAATGGAAAACATATTAGGATCGGCAAGAGCCAACTATTCAGAGGTAATCATTAACATAATAAGCTAAGAAACATCCAACTCGAAATCAACTATGACTCGAGTTTTGAGGATTTGATCAGGGAACCTGATTATTCATATGTGAAATCTGGACATGATAATCTAAGAAACATTTGGATCGCAATTAGTTATTCAGAGATAATGGGAAACATGATAGCTTTAGGAATAAGAGATCAATATTAGAGGTAATAATGGAAAACATATTAGGATCGACAAGAGCCAACTATTCAGAGGTAATCATTAACATAATAAGCTAAGAAACATCCAACTCGAAATCGACTATCAGAGGTATAATGTTAACGTAATAGCTTAGAAAATTTGTAAAATTGCCAGTGGTGTAACGTTAACATGACAATAAGATATCTTTAACCTTGCTGGAATTTGAGATAGAGACTCGTGGGGAGTAAAGCAAGGGTTGACATAGGTAATCATTAAGGTGACAAATGAATGCTTTTTAGTTATACTGAGGATTTTCAGTAGACTAATAGTTGAGGATGATTCAGCTGAAAATTTTTGAAGGTGGATTTACTATCCATGGGGTATCATACAATAAATTTAGAAGGTCCCAAATGGGAGAATAACTATCAAAGATAATCATTAACGTAATACGGTCGGGAACTCCACTGGGGATGAACAAATTGTCATAAGGATTAACATGACAAGAAGAAGATGATTTGTCAGAGGTAATCATTAAAATCACATGGTTGAAAACTCGTTGGGGAGTTAAATGAACGTTCACCAGGAATTAGATGACTCTGATTTCTTGTTGGTGGTTGAGGGCACAATAATGGTGATTTTTGAAAGGTAGTCATTAGTATGACAAAGTTAGAGACTACTGGAGATTAATGAATGTTCATCAGGGATAAACCGCTTCTGGCGATTCTTTTGTTGGTGATCAGAGATCAAGTGTGTTAACTTGATCAAGGGGAAAACTCCACGGGAGAATTTGATAATTGTCTGTCGGGGATTGCTTCTGGTTTTCTTTGCTGGAAAAGTTGACAAGTTTTCAGCTGGGAGTGGAAATCAAACATTCACTAAGGATTGAATGTTAACTTCTGCTGAGAAGATTTAACAAGTCTTATACTGGAGAGATTTAACAATTGTTCGTCGGGGATCAAATGCATCCGACTTCTGTTGAGAAAATATGGCAAGTGTCGGCCAGGGATTAAATGCTTCTTACTCTTGTTGTTGCAGATGTAGCAATTAACTTGATCAAAGAACGATTTCGTTAAGGAAGTTGATAATTGTTGATCGAGAATTGATTAGTTCCGATCTTTTTACTATGGTCCCAAACATAATGAATGTACGAGCTTGAATATATGAGCCAAATTAGCAATCTGGATCGAGTAACATGATGCTTCAGATCACGTATGTACCACGAACTGGAACATTAGATAAGCAATAAATCGGAGTTCTTGATCCATTACCTTGGTTACAAGAGATTAAGCTGTTTTACAATGAAAGATGAGTCCGCATTCTCCTTGGATTAAAAAAAATGCAAGATCCTATCTTACTCAATACTCAATGCTCATAGTTGTCCTCAACCAGGTGCCAAGCCAAAGATAGTTGACCTCAGATTTAACAGCTTATCACAAAAAGATGGTTACTTCTGTTGCTCAAACATGACCAAGTTACTCAATTTTGATAGAAAAGGCTTGTATAATGATGACCCGGAACACCATAGGCACATAAACATGACATGCTACGGACAAAGTAACTCTAGGGCTTACAAATTAACTCTAGAGCTTTGAAAACAAATACACCGATATAGGTATATTTTCATGTCTTTGTAGGACTACTGTCATGTAGAGTCATGCAGAACAAGAACATGACACCAATTTTGGCATGCCCATGCTTCCTAGGTTGTAGATGATACAAAAACAACAACAGATGGTGTAATCTATTGAATCCTTTTCCATTCTGCTCTATTTCCTCTCAAATGTTAGATTCAGCAAACACCACATCAAATTTTTACAGCCTCAATCTGAGCTCATTTATGTGTACCCCTAGTTACGCATGACGAGACCACCACAGACTCTTATCTTATCCTTAATGGACGAGGAGAACATGGAAGAGAATTCCAAGATTAGGAGAAAGAAGAATTTATACTCTTTGAATCTTTAAAACTTACATATACACAACAACAATAATACCTTAGAGCGTAAGAAAATTTTAGTATAGAAACAGAAACACCAACATGAGAGAACAAGAAAAAGTTAACTAAAAATTACCATGAAGACAACATTGCGGATCTGTGAGAAGCGAGATGCATGAACCAATTGTTCCACTATCTCTCCAGATGTTAAATTGTTCTTAAACCCCATGGTTCCGGTGGCACAAAATTTGCAACCCATTTTGCAGCCTACCTGAAATGAAATATTAGAAGCAGGAACTTAAAAGTTCCAAGGAAATCTCAAACCATTATATGACTCCAACTCAGGAAAGGCTAAAACATAATATGGTCTCCAAGAAAATCAGAAGCAATCAAAGCTAGCAGGACATAGAGGTGTCTTACCTGAGATGACACACACAAGGTTGATCTAAGACCACCTGGACGAGGTTTTCCATCATATTTTCCCAATCTTGAGTCGTACCTCATTATAACAGCTTCCACCAGTTTGCCATTCTGACCATAAAGAACATTCAAATACGATCTCGCATTTCCTTTTTTCTTTCTTAAAAAGCTATGAATTATAGGTTATGACGAAAGAGTATTAGAACATAGATAAGTAGCTTGCACCTATATCCAGAGCTAATGTAGCTGACCATAACAATATTTAATCAAAATGAAAGCAGCATATAATCCCATGAAGATTGCAAAATGAAGTTTAGCATCAGACGAGATAGAATCATTTTTCCCAAGAAGATGGAACTTCTTTTACTGAATTATTATAAGCAAGTGTTTCCTGGAACATGAAGGTAATGGGACAAAGGAACTAGACAAAAATTGGTTGTTAATGGTTTTTATTAGCCACAGTACTAAACATTGGTAGGTGTCACAGGCTATCATGGATGACCATGTAGCAGCAACGTCCGCTGGTAATAGCAGCATAGTACACCAAGACCGCATATAAGAATACTTCTACTATTTGAAAGATGTTCAAGTGGGGACAAGTTTCGCACACAAGAATACTTCCAATATTTCGTAAAGGGTGTTCCTGTGTGTGTGAGGTGTGGCTCACACACGCTTAGCATAAAGAAAGCAATAGACACATCACAAGTAGGATAAGTTACTACACCATAGGTAACTTCATAAACAATACAGGGTTGGACATGTTGCTGATGAGGCAACTTATTTTGTCATTTTTATTTGCCCTCTTACAATGTGTGAAAAGTCACACACATGAACCAATTCTCTTTGCAAATAAGAAAAAGTTTCACCTCTGGCACCTAGATTTTAAGCTAGCTAATTACCTAAGAGTATTCAATTTTAAAATGCTATTGCTTCTTCTAGATAAAGATCAAGCCAGCATTGAACTTAATTACTCTGCTGAAAACTATTAATTATGCAAACCTCTATTAAACACATTAAGAAGCAAGGTTACAAACTAAAATTGTGCACTTGGGCAGTCAATCCGTGTGTCAGCATAAGTGGTTTATCATTATAAATTATGTACAAATAATGTATGCTAATACGAATTTTAGCTAGTGCAGCAGCAGTGATGTACAACACGAGTATTGTACTTCCTTCCATTTAGTTCTCTTCTGGCTTGGCTTGCTTTAACTTAACAGCCCAATAAAGGTAGCTAGCTACATCTGTGATCGTTGGATCGTAATGTAGTCCATATCCTTCATCCTTGGATTATGATTTGGCTTGCATCCTATGTTGCATGGACACAAATACAATACGACACAATACGGATATGGCAGCATTGACGCAGTACCTATTTGGTGTGTCCTAGTGTAGTTTGAGTGTCTGGATCATGCCCGATCTGTGTCTGATACGATACGATGTAACACGGATCGTGACCTGATTTTTGGAGTGTGTGTGGTTCCTAGCTCATGCATTTTATCCTTCGGTTTCAATTAGACGTTTCTGTAGAAGCTCAAAAAGTATAAACATCATCATGCGCTACTCATAATTGACGCCAACACTCAAATAGTCAAATGGTGCCAGACAGCAGATGACGCGTGACATCAATTGGCGCTGGACTTCAAATGGCACTGGATGACATGTGGCAAGTTTTCTCGAGAAGCTGAAACAGTTTTCATCATGACTAACAGCACGTCAGTCGAGAAAAATCCGATCGAATCCCGAACGCGCGGCGCTCAAGGAGATTGTGTCAGATTTGTCATAATGACTGACAGCTGCCTCGCGCCATTCGCAGTTGGCGCGAGGTAATCAATGAATTACGCAGGGTGCATTAAAACAACAAATAGCGCTCGGCGCCATTTGACAGTGGCGCTATCCGATCAAATCATCCAGAAGCAGTTAGATTACGTGGTGCGCATGCCACTAATCTCGAAGAACGTGTACGTGACACTGCCCACGACCAAGCACATCTCCATCAAAGAATGCCACGCGTCCAAGCAGTTAAACCAACCGTTCGCGCGACTGGATGAATGGCACGCCAAATGCAGTATGCGCCAATCAGGATAACTACTTAACAGTTATCTCTAAACTGTATAAATAGAATTTCAAATCACTTCATAAACATCATTAATGATCATAATTTCCTGAGCACTTGCTGCAGCACTCTCCAAAGACGTTCTTCTTCGACATCGCATCGTCCAAGGGATAAAGTGATCGTCTTCTGATCAGATTCCTACAGTTGTACTTTCCCATAAATCAATTTTTACTCTTGTACACACTCTTCTCAGTTTGTAATCAAACAACTTTTTGTTTTTGCAAACAGCTTCTTTCTGATCAAAGTTTAACCCATTGGAATCGACAGTTAAAAGGTACATTCAAGAAGCTACATAACTGCTTGCTACACGATCAATGAAATGGCTCAAAAGAAAATTGTTAGTATAGGCCTAGTTTTAGTCCATCACCAAAAACTATTACTATGAAGCAAGGGCAGTCCATAAATTGGTGTTGTGTCCTTGCCAATGTTGCCATGACATGAGTCGGACATGTATCAGACACAAGATAGACTACTAAATACACTAGAACATACCAATATTTGATGCCGTCTCAGTATCGCCATGTCTCTACCGTGTCGTATTTGTGTCCGTGCATCATACATCACCAATATTGATTATATATCACAATCTAGGAACCTCACACTTAATACTACCGGTGCAGTGTCTACATCGCATCATGTTTCTGTGTTAAACACGTATTTGACACGACAAAACACACTAAAGTTTGTTACACACTATATCGGTGCCATATCCATCTTATTTGTGTCCATGCAACTAAAGATGATAGATCACCATTTACAATGGCAATATTTCTACTACGAATTTTACAAGACCTAAAATGAGGTGAATATACTAAGAAGCCCTAATTTCACATTTCTTAACCGAAGCCAATGTGTCGCACAGACACACGGCAGTCCTAGAGTATTCGGGAGTGTCCGTGTCGTGTCTGATAGGTGTCCGAAGAAGAGGGGATAAGAGCACCCACCTGGAGGCGGATGAGGAGCTTGGTGGTGACGGAGTCCCTGGAGTCGATGGCGGAGGAGAGAGAGGAGGTCATCGGCCTGAACTTGGAGCGGAGGAGCGGGTACGCGGCCGCCGGGAGCGAGGGGACGTCGTCGAGGCTGCAGCTAGGGTTTTGGACGACGTGCCTGGAAATAACAAAGGACACCAATAGGAGAATGATCAAAGACGAAACCCTACATTAGGGTTTCTCTCCCTAGAAGGAGGAGGGGGGAAGGATTACTTCCAGATGGTAGGGATGAACTGGGAGCTGATGCCGGCGGCTTCGAGTTCCAATCGGAGAGCTCCGGCGTCGAAGACGGAGCGAGTCGTCGCCATGGAGATGGGAAGAGAGAGAGAGGAAGAATAAATGTTTTTATTTCTCATGGACTATTTGACGAGAAATATTAAAAAATTAAAAATAGAAAAAAAAAAAATTAATTTGGCCCATGCAGGTCTCGAACCTGCGACCTTCGCGTTATTAGCACGACGCTCTAACCAACTGAGCTAATAGGCCAGTTGGTGTAGTACTTCGCGCCATGATATTTGAATCGATATATTCATCTTAATAAATATATTCGTCTTAGCTATTCAAAGTCTCTGGAATGCAATTTGATCACTCCTCTAAAGAAATTAATATAGCTTGATCTGCCAAATATTTTCAAGCTCCATCAAGTGAAGGAGAATTGTGAAGCAGAAAACAAAAGCTTCAAGCAAAGGAAAAAAAAAAAAAAACTTTGTTGGTTCTCAATGATTTTCACTATCTACAGATGATTCAGCTATGACAGATAGTGCTGCAAAAATCGTATTTAGTACCAATTTGTTCAGAAACAACTGTTTTAATTTAAATACACAACCCATATGGCTAGCTACTAACATTGAAACAAAAATTGGTGCAGCAGTAACCCAGTAACCATGGTGCTTGCATCAAGGAGGATGGAGATTCAAGATGCATAAACACTCTCTCTCTCTCTCTCTCTCTCTCTCTTTTTCGTATATTTGGGGGCAAGGGCTACGTGCTTAACCATTCCAAGATCATGCATTAGCGAGAGCCTCATGACACTAAAGTCTCAAAAACCATTCATTCCTTAAGTGACACATCAATATTATCACCAAACCAAGAATCTGGAGAGAAAAAAATTCATCACCAATGTATTAGCACAGAAGGAATGTTCAGGTTCAGTACAACACTTCTCTCTCAATGTATTAGCAAGCTAGGACTAGTTCAGTCTGAAAGGAATGATTTCCTTTTCAATCTTACAAATAGTTGGTAGTACAGAGCCAGGAGGGCTTCAACTTTTGCAATCTGCTCTTCTTCATTCTTTGGACTCGGACTCCTGTTCGCCTCCTCATAGAGATCATGCTTCCATTTATCCACCTGAAACCCACCAGGCCGGTGTGCGCTTCTCTCTCCATACCTTCCGCTGAACCTGTCACTTCCCCAGGTGCCCCCTCCGTCAAATCTCTCCCTCGGTTGATAGTTACCCTTCTGCACCTCCCTTCTTTGGTAAGACCCGTCTTCTCCCCTTCTAAAACTTCTTTCCTCGGCTCTGGGAAGCAATCTCTCAAGCTTGTTGTTCAATCCAGAGGAATATTGGCCTCCTCTCCCTGTGGTTCTTGCAGTATGTAGCCTAGATCGTTCTGTACCAGTTGCAGCTACCGCAGTTTCTTTCTCTGACTCGATCTTCTTCTCCCTAGATGCTGGTCTTTTCTTTGCAGGTGGAGCCTCGGCCTCCAATTGATAAAAGCCATCATGCCTCCAAACACTGGCACGAGGTTGCTGCGGCTCCACTTTCTCTCTGGACCTATCCCTAGATTGCTCCTTTGGATGACTCCACCTCCCATGATCTGTAAACAGAGAATAACTAAATCGAAGATCTCAAGGGCAACAGGTTTCTTGGTTTGTTACGCATGACGAGACCACCACAAACTCATCTTATCCTCAATGGACGAGGAGAAACATGGAAGATTAGGAGAAAGAAGAATTTACTCTTTAAATCATTAAAACATACATATAGACGACAACAATAATACACCTAGAGGGTAAGAAAATTTTAATATAGCAACAGAAACACCAACACGAGAGAACCAGAAAAAATTACCTATAAATTACCATGAAGACAACATTGCGAATCTGTGAGAAGCCAGATGCATGAACCAATTGTTCCACTCTCTCTCCAGATGTTAAATTGTTCTTAAACCCCATGGTTCCGGTGGGACAAAATTTGCAACCCATTTTGCCGCCTACCTGAAATGAAATCTTAGAAGCAGGAACTTAAGATCCAAGGAAATCTCAAACCATAATATTATCTCCAACTCAGAACAGGCTAAAACATAATATGATCCCCAAGAAAATCAGAAGCAATCAAAGCTAGCAGGACATAGAGGTGTCTTACTGAGATGACAAGCCCAAGGTTGATCTAAGACCCCCTGGACGAGGTTTTCCATCATATTTTCCCAATCTTGTGCCGTACCTCATTATAACAGCTTCCACCAGTTTGCCATTCTGATCAAAAAGAATATTCAAATGCGATATCGCATTTCCTTTTTTTTTCATAAAGAATATTCAAATACGATATTTTCCATTGTGTCGTACCTCATTATAATATCATAAGTTATGACAAAAGAGTACTAGAACATAGATAAGTCGCTTGCACTTATTCCACAGCTAATGCAGCTGACCATAACAATATTGAATCATAATGAAAGCAGCATATATCCCCATGAAGATTGCAAAATGAAGTTTAACATCAGACGAGATAGAATCTTTTTTCCCAAGAAGATGGAACTTACTTTACTGAATTATTATAAGCAAGTGTTTCCTTGAACATGAAGGCAATGGGACAAAGGAACTAGACAAAGCTTGGTTGTAATGGATTTTAGCCACAGTACTAAACATTGGTAGGTGTCACAGTCTATCATGGACGACCTTGTAGCAGCAACGTCCGCTGGTAATAGCAGCATAGTATACCAAGACTGCATATAAGAACAAGTTCCGTATATAATAATACTTCTAATATTTGAAAGATGTTCGAGTGGGAGGACAAGTTTCGCACACAAGAATACTTCTAATATTTCGTAAAGGACAAGTTTCCCACACAAGAATACTTCTAATATTTCGTAAAGGGTGTTCCTGTGTGTGGCTCACACACACTTAGCATAAAGAAAGCAATAGACACATCACAAGTAGGATAAGTTACTACACCATAGGTAACTTCATAAACAATACAGGATTGGACGTGTTGCTGATGAGGCAACTTACTTTGTCATTTTTATTGGCCCTCTTACAATATGTGTGCAAAGCCACACACATGAACCAATTCTTTTTGCAAATAAGAACAAGTTTCACCTCCGGCACCAAGATTTGAAGCTAGCCAATTACCTAAGAGTATTCAATTTTAAAATGCTATTGCTTATTCTAGATAAAGATCAAGCCATTCTTGAATTTAATTACTCTGCTGAAAACTATTAAATACGCAAATCTCTATTAAACAATATCGGACGACCGAAATTAATAAGCGCCTAGGGCGTCCATCTGTATAGGGGTAAAAGAGTCCATCCATGTTAAATTGTAAAGTGTATAAATTTACCTCCTTGTGAGATGAATAAATTTAATTCATTCTCTCAAATCAACTTGGTATCAGAGCAAAACCCTAACCCTAAAAACATCATCTCCTCCTCCTTAATCAGCGCACGCCCCATCCTTTATAGTAGCAGCAGCCGCCAAGTCAGTCGTCGCCGTAGGGAAGGAGGAAAGGAGAAGAAAAAGGGAAGGGAAAAAAACCCTTTTTTGTTGGTTGACAATCAAAAAATTGGTGCCAGATCAAAAATCACCATGACTTCATCAACAGATTCTCTTTCCAGATCTGGAGTCATCATCAAGTTGGACAACGACAACAACCAGATTTGGGAATCAATCCTTGAGAATCATATCCTCGCGCATGATCGACTCTACTATATCAATGGAGTTTTAAAAAAAAACTTGATCCAAAAGATGAAACGTATGATGAGTGGGCAAAAAATAATGCCCAAGTCAAGGTGTGGTTATTAACCACGTTGAATGAGAGGCTGCAGTCTCAGTGTTGTTTGTTCCCTACTGCTGAAGACATCTGTTCTTCCTTAAAAAGGAAGTATTATGACGGATCTGACTCGTCCAAGCTCTATAAAAAGAATGACATTCCATGCGACAAGGGGAGCTGTCTGTCAGTGACTACTTCTCCGCGCTTGACTCCTGTTTTAAGGAGTTAGATTTCCGAAAGCCATATCTCATATGTGCTACAGACATTGCGCTTGCTAATGAAAATGTATCCAAAGATCGGGTACATATGTTTTTGATGGACTTAAACAGTCAACTTACGGCAGTTGGTAGTCGAAATTTGGCAACAACTCCATTTTCCAGTCTTGAAGAAGCTTATTCAATCGTCGTGAAGGGCAACTGCAGCAAGTCCAAAGCAAGGACTTAGGTCTGACTCCTATTAGCTCGGCTTTGGGTACAAAGTCTCAACCTGGCCGACAACAACCTAATCAATATAAGTCTTCACCAAAAGCACATCTACATTGCACTCATTGTAACAAGCCTCGACATACAAAACAAACTCGCTACGAGATCCATGGCTATCCTGAATGGTGGGTTCTAAGCGACATAGATCAACACGTAAAACCAACTCGCATGCCTTTGCGAACTCAGCTTCCACACTAGCAGCCAAAGAAAACAAAGGGTCTACATCTGTGTCCACTTCATGTAAACATAATATGGCCTTATTTACATCCAATGTTTGAATAATTGACTCAGGAGCATCAGATCATATGACAAACAACAATGAGGGATTCACTTTCAGAACTACTACACATAAGGCATCAGTCAAAGTAGCAAATGGTGAGATTGTTCCTGTGATAAGAGAGTTGGTTTCATTCCACTCACATCTAGATTCACCTTATCTTTTGTCCTACATGTTCCTTCTCACTCTCTCTCTCTATTGACTTATTATCTGTTAGTCAACTAGTAAAAGACTCGCATTGTTCTGTCCTTTTTTCTCCTTCTGAATGTTTTTTTCAGGATACTCTCACAAAGAAGATAATTGGATGTGGACCATGTGGTAACGAGAGGGATGGTCTCTACTATTTGGCTATAGCTGAAAATGGAATGGTCGATTCTTCCATGACCAGGAGTAGAGACATGAAGATAAGGGAATAACAGATTATACTATGGCATCGAAGATTAGGTCACCCATCCTTTTATTATCTGCAAAAAAATTCCAAGTTTGTTTTCATCAGTTGAACCTTCTAGCTTGTTTTGTGAACAAAACACTCTTGTGAAAAATTATCGTGCAATATTTCCTTCTTTTAATAAAGAAGCACATCCATTTGAGATTGTTCACTCTAATGTTTGGGGGCCGTTTAATACTCCAATTGTTAATGGTGAGAGATGGTTTGTTTCTTTTATTGATGATCATAGTCGAGTACTTTGGGTGTATTTAATGAAAGCTAAGACTGAAGTTTAGACGTATATTTCATTTTTTGTAAATTGGTTGAGACCTAATTTGCAAAGTTAAAAGTTTTGTGGTCTGATAATGGTAAAGAACTTGCGAATGCTAGTTTAACTGCTTTCTTTGCTAAAGAAGGTATTATTCAACAATACTCATGTGCTTACACTCCACAGCAGAATGGTATTGTTGGAGCAGAATGATATTGTTGAACGAAAAAATTATCATTTGTTAGAAGCGGCCAGCTCTCTGTGTTTCACTATGAAGGTACCAAAAAGGCATTGGGGTGATGTTGTTCATCCCAAGGTTTTTGGATGTGTATGCTACTCTCATATTCATAAATTGAGTCGTGATAAACTTGATCCGCGGGCTTTAAAGTGTCGTTGTAGGTTACTCTCCTACTCAAAAAGGCAACAAAAGCTTCCATCCTCCTTCGAAGAAATACAGTGTCGATAGATGTGGTTTTTCAGGAACATGCATCCTACTATGGGAAACATGATATATATTCTCCTCTTCGGGGGGTGAATTTCCATGAAGATGAGAATTTAATGGACAACCTACCTTGGTTTGATACTTATCCACCACCAATTGAAGTTTATGAAGGACAACGATGGAGGTTACGACAAGTGACTGATGAGGTGGTTCCAGAACAACAAGATGACACAAATCAACCTACTCTTGAAGTTGTGGAACACAAAGAATCTCAAGAACAAGAAGGGAATACAAATGAGAAAGTTACGGAGCAGCCAGCTATGGGAATGTCAGATCAGTTAGTTGAAGTTGAAGCAATATCATCCCTCTATGATGTTGACCAACTCCAATCATCTACTTCCGAGAGCAATCCTGATCAGGTACATACCTTCGACTTCTCTTCTTTATCTTCTCCTCCAAAATCTTTAAGAATATCTACTCGTGTCAAACGTCCTCCAAATAGATATACTCCACCACATTCACCCTGATCTAATGTAAATTGTACCACTAAATATCCTATATCCCGCCATGAATCCTACCACAGGTTATCAAAAAATCACCAGGCTTTTGTGCATCAACTGTCAGCTATGACACCTCCAAGGACTGATAGTGAAGCCTTTGAGAATCCCAAGTGGAAGACAACTATGGAAGAAGAGATGGGTGCACTTCAGAAGAACAATACATAAGAAGCTAGTGAATCTTCCTGGAAAAAAAATGGTTGTTGGATGTAGATGGGTCTTTACTGTTAAACAAAATCCAGATGGATCAGTAAATAGATATAAAGCAAGGCTAGTGGCAAAAGGCTATACTCAGATCTATGGTATTGATTACCAAGAAACCTTTGCACCAGTGGCGAAGATGAACACCATCAGGGTATTGCTTTCTATTGCAGTCAACCAAGATTGAGCCTTGAATCAGTTTGATGTGAAAAATGCACTCTAACATGGAGACTTGCAAGAAGAGGTTACATGGACTCCCCACCTTGTTTTAACTCCAACGATGGAAATGTATGTAGATTGTAAAAGGCTCTCTACGGGTTGAAACAATATCCACGTGCATAGTTTAGCCTGTCAATGAAAATTTTTGGGTACAACAATCTCAGGCAGACCATACTTTATTTTACCAGAGAAAAGGTTAGAACATCACACTACTTATTGTGTACGTGGATGACATTGTGGTTACTGGAAACAGTAATCACAAGATGAAAAGGTTGGAAAGTTATTTGGCTAAGGATTTTGAGATGAAACATCTGGGACACTTGAAGCATTTTTTAGGAATTGAGGTATGCAGATCCAAACATGGAATATTTCTCAAGCAGAGAAAATATGTTTTAGATCTTCTTGCCGAAACAAGCAAGCTAGAGTGTGAACCAGCTGAGACCCTAATTGAGGTCAATCATGGTTTAGTTGTTGATCCAAATCAGGTTCCTGTTGATAGAACAAGGTACCAACAACTACTTGGTAAGCTGGTTTAGTTATCTCATACTAGACCTGACCTCGTATATGCTATTGGTACAGTGAGCCAATTTATGCACAATCCAGGGGAGAAGCATGAGCGGGTAGTCGATTGCATTCTTCGATATCCGAAGTATTCTCCTGGTAAAGGAATTTTGTTCACTAAACATGGACACCTGAAAGTTGAAGGGTATGGATGCAGATTTTGCAGGATCTAAGTATAATAGAAAATCCATATCAGGGTATATCTCCTTTGTTGGAGGAAACATAGACCTGGCGAGGTAAAAAAAACAAATTGTGGTGTCGTTATCAAGTGCTGAAGCAGAATTCAGAGCACTTCGCCAAGGGATGTCAATCTGGATAAAAAAAATCTACTCAAGGAAATTGGACTTGAAGAAAAAGCAGCTATGACACTTCACTGTGATAATAAATCTGCTATTGAGATTGCTCGAAATCCAATTCAGCATGACCGAACCAAGCATATAGAGATTGATAGGCACTTTATAAAAGATAACATTGTGAATGGAATTATAAGGGTTCGTACATCAAAAGTGAAGATCAACTTGCTGATATAATGACGCAACAAATAAACAACATTATGCAGCCATATCCAAGTTGGACATGTGGAGTATTTATGACCCAGATTGTGAACTGCTGCAATTAGCCTAGAGCGTCCATCTGTATAGGGGTAAAAGAATCCATCCATGATAAATTGTAAAGTGTATAAATTTACCTCCATGTGAAATGAGTAAATTTAATTCATTCCCTCAAATCAACTAACATATTAAGAAGCAAGATTACAAGCTAAAATTTTGCACTTGGGCAGTCAACCCATGTGTCAGCATAAGTGGTTTATCATTATAAATTATGTACAAATAATGTATGCTAATACGAATTTTAGCTAGTGCAGCAGCAGTAATGTACAACATGAGTATTGTACTTCCTTCCACTTGGTTCTCTTCTGGCTTGGCTTGCTTTAACTTAACAGTCCAATAAAGGTAGCAAGCAACATCTGTCATCATTGGATCGTAATGTAGTCCATATTCTTCATCCTTGGATTATGATTTGGCTTGCATCCTATGTTGCATGGACACAAATACAATACGACACAATACGGACATGGCAGCATGGACGTGGTACCTATTTGGTGTGTCCTAGTGTAGTTTTGAGTATTCGGGTCATGCCCAATCTGTGTCTGATACGATAAGATGTAACATGGACCCCGACCTGATTTTTGGTGTGTTTGTGGTTCCTAGCTCATGCACTTTATCCTTCGGTTCCAATAAGATGCTTCTTTCTGAACAAAGTTTAACCCAATGGAGTCAGCATTTAAAAGGTACATTCAAGAAGCTACAGAACTGCTTGCTACACAAACAATGAAATGGCTCAAAAGCAAATTGTTAGTATAGGCCTAGTTTTAGTCCACCAAGAACTATTACTATGAAGCAAGGGCAGTCCATAAATTGGTGTTGTGTCCTTGCCAATGTTGCCATGACATGAGTCGGACATGTATCAGACACAAGATAGACTACTAAATACACTAGAACATACCAATATTTGATGCCGTCTCAGTATCGCCATGTCTCTACCGTGTCGTATTTGTGTCCGTGCATCATACATCACCAATATTGATTATAAATCACAATCTAGGAACCTCACACTTAATACTACCGGTGCAGTGTCTACATCGCATCATGTTTCTGTGTTAAACACGTATTTGACACGATAAAACACACTAAAGTTTGTTACACACTATATCGGTGCCATATCCATCTTATTTGTGTCCATGCAACTAAGATGATAGATCACCATTTACAATGACAATATTTCTAGTACGAATTTTACAAGACCTAAAATGAGGTTAATATACTAAGAAGCCCTAATTTCACATTTCTTAACCAAACCCAATGTGTCGCACAGACACGAGTATGACACGGCAGTCCTAGAGTTTTCGGGAGTGTCCGTCTCATGTCTGATACGTGTACGAAGAAGAGGGGATAAGAGCACCCACCTGGAGGCGGATGAGGAGCTTGGTGGTGACGGAGTCCCTGGAGTCGATGGCGGAGGAGAGAGAGGAGGTCATCGGCCTGAACTTGGAGCGGAGGAGCGGGTACGCGGCCGCCGGGAGCGAGGGGACGTCGTCGAGGCTGCAGCTAGGGTTTTGGATGACGTGCCTGTAAATAACAAAGGACACCAATAGGAGAATGATCAAAGACGAAACCCTACATTAGGGTTTCTCTCCCTAGAAGGAGGAGGGGGGAAGGATTACTTCCAGATGGTAGGGATGAACTGGAAGCTAATGCCGGCGGCTTCGAGTTCCAATCGGAGAGCTCCTGCGTCGAAGACAGAGCGAGTCGTCGCCATGGAGATGGGAAGAGAGAGAGAATAAATGTTTTTATTTCTCATGGACTACTTAATGAGAAATATTAAAATTTTAAAAATACAAATTAAAAAAAATAAAATAATTTTAATTTTGGCCCATGCAGGTCTCGAACCTGCGACATTCGCGTTATTAGCATGACGCTCTAACTAACTGAGCTAATAGGCTAGTTGATGTATTGCTTCAATATTTGAATCTATATATTCTTCTTAATAAATATATTCGTTTTAGCTATTCAAAGTCTCTGGAATGCAATTTGGTCACTCCTCTAAAGAAATTAATATAGCTTGATCTGCCAAATATTTTAGTCAAGCTCCATCAAGTGAGTGAAGGAGAATTGTGAAGCAGAAAACAAAAGTTTCAAGCAAAGGAAAAAAAAAAAGCCCATTTGTGATGGTGTTGATAATGTTATTCGTAGTGGTGCGTCCAAGTATGACTTGGGTGCCATCGGTGTTGTCATCGATGTTCGTATCGACGTTCATGTACGTGGGTTTGACTTAAGTGTATAGGTGACGTACCCGGTTTGTGTGAAGTTGTTTCTAAATGACTTCTATGCCTTGTCACGTATCATACATGACATAGTGAGTGAGTCTAATTAATGACTTGCATTGAGATATGGATTGTTCGAGTCATGGATATGACTAGTGCAAGACATGGGTGGGGAAGACTATTAGTAGGTGCATGGGACACACTCTTATTAGCCTCAATGTTACCGGTAATGGGTTATTGATTCTCGGTTATAAGGTATTACTAGAGGATATATCCGGCATCGACTAATGACTGTATGCTGGTAATACAAGCCTCTAGCGAATGTTATACTTTATTCCATTCCTTTGACCTACTTGTGCATTTCAACATCGTCTTCGACGTGCATACACATAGATGGTTAAAAAGCCCATTGGCATATTTATTTACAGTTCATATTATGGCATGTTCTTTTGTATTTTGCTATGTCCCTCTGAGGACATGGTGATTTTTTCAGGTTGTTGTTGAACTTATAATATAGGCAAGTAGATGGTACGATATCGACTACTGGTTTCAGGTATCGCTTGTAGTGTCACTTTATCATTTTCTCGTACTTTCTATTTCCTTTCTTGTTATATCTTGCTCATTAGCCTAGTTTTGCAAACTTATGTCATTCTCGAGTTTGCTCGAACATGTGTATTATAGGCGGCCGACTATATTACATGATGTTCATTCTTGTCTTATTTACTTGTATGTGGATTGAGACAGTTGAGACAGAGTAGATTTAGTTTACTTTTACAACGTACTACGATTATGATAAGTCCATTAAACTGGAACACTTATTCTAGCCGTACAACTGACATACTCGTGTCTTGGGTTCCTATGTGTTTTGGAACTGAAGCATGACAATCATACATTACCAATACTGATTGTATATCACAATCTAGGAAGCTCACACTTAATACTACCGGTGCAGCACGTACTTGACACAGATAAAATACACGAAAGCTTGTTACACACTATATCGGTGCCATATCCATCTTATTTGTGTCCATGCAACTAAGATGATAGATCACCATCTACAGTGACAATAACGTTAACAGTCATTTTAATTTACTGAGTATTTAGAAATTACTCAACACAATATTTCTAGTACGAACTATATAAGACCTAAAATGAGGTGAATATACTAAGGGTCTGCTTGGTAATGATGTTTTCACCGGTTTTGGGGTGTTTTTGAACCGACCGTTTATGAAAACCCCTGCTTGTTAATTTTTTTGAGGCACTGGTTTTCGTCGGCTCAAAAACCCCCCAAAACTGGTGTAATGTATTTTTGGGTGGCTTTGTAAACACCCCAAATCGGCGGGTTTTGAGCGGCTCTATTTTTTTTATTCCATTTATATCCTCACAAAAATAGATATAATTATAACTACCGATACCCTTCCCTATTTAATTTATTCGTGTAAAAAACTTTCAGAACCGCTCGTTAGTGAATTACCAAGCATGGATTGGACTGGTTTAAAAGCCGCTACTTAAAAACCATCCAAAACCGGACCCCTCATAACCGCTACTCTAAAAACACCTCATAACCGCTACCCCGATAATTGCCAAGCAGACCCTAAGAAGCCCTAATTTCACATTTCTTAACCGAAGCCAATGTGTCGCACAGACACACGGCAGTCCTAGAGTATTCGGGAGTGTCCGTGTCGTGTCTGATAGGTGTCCGAAGAAGAGGGGATAAGAGCACCCACCTGAAGGCGGATGAGGAGCTTGGTGGTGACGGAGTCCCTGGAGTCGATGGCGGAGGAGAGAGAGGAGGTCATCGGCCTGAACTTGGAGCGGAGGAGCGGGTACGCGGCCGCCGGGAGCGAGGGGACGTCGTCGAGGCTGCAGCTAGGGTTTTGGACGACGTGCCTGGAAATAACAAAGAACACCAAGAGGAGAATGTTCAAAGACGAAACCCTACATTAGGGTTTCTCTCCCTAGAAGGAGGAGGGGGGAAGGATTACTTCCAGATGGTAGGGATGAACTGGGAGCTGATGCCGGCGGCTTCGAGTTCCAATCGGAGAGCTCCGGCGTCGAAGACGGAGCGAGTCGTCGCCATGGAGATGGGAAGAGAGAGAGAGGAAGAATAAATGTTTTTATTTCTCATGGACTATTTGACGAGAAATATTAAAAAATTAAAAATAGAAAAAAAAAAAAATTATTTTGGCCCATGCAGGTCTCGAACCTGCGACCTTCGCGTTATTAGCACGACGCTCTAACCAACTGAGCTAATAGGCCAGTTGGTGTAGTACTTCGCGCCATGATATTTGAATCGATATATTCATCTTAATAAATATATTCGTCTTAGCTATTCAAAGTCTCTGGAATGCAATTTGGTCACTCCTCTAAAGAAATTAATATAGCTTGATCTGCCAAATATTTTCAAGCTCCATCAAGTGAAGGAGAATTGTGAAGCAGAAAACAAAAGCTTCAAGCAAAGGAAAAAAAAAAAAAAAACTTTGTTGGTTCTCAATGATTTTCACTATCTACAGATGATTCAGCTATGACAGATAGTGCTGCAAAAATCGTATTTAGTACCAATTTGTTCAGAAACAACTGTTTTAATTTAAATACACAACCCATATGGCTAGCTACTAACATTGAAACAAAAATTGGTGCAGCAGTAACCCAGTAACCATGGTGCTTGCATCAAGGAGGATGGAGATTCAAGATGCATAAACACTCTCTCTCTCTCTCTCTCTCTCTCTCTTTTTCGTATATTTGGGGGCAAGGGCTACGTGCTTAACCATTCCAAGATCATGCATTAGCGAGAGCCTCATGACACTAAAGTCTCAAAAACCATTCATTCCTTAAGTGACACATCAATATTATCACCAAACCAAGAATCTGGAGAGAAAAAAATTCATCACCAATGTATTAGCACAGAAGGAATGTTCAGGTTCAGTACAACACTTCTCTCTCAATGTATTAGCAAGCTAGGACTAGTTCAGTCTGAAAGGAATGATTTCCTTTTCAATCTTACAAATAGTTGGTAGTACAGAGCCAGGAGGGCTTCAACTTTTGCAATCTGCTCTTCTTCATTCTTTGGACTCGGACTCCTGTTCGCCTCCTCATAGAGATCATGCTTCCATTTATCCACCTGAAACCCACCAGGCCGGTGTGCGCTTCTCTCTCCATACCTTCCGCTGAACCTGTCACTTCCCCAGGTGCCCCCTCCGTCAAATCTCTCCCTCGGTTGATAGTTACCCTTCTGCACCTCCCTTCTTTGGTAAGACCCGTCTTCTCCCCTTCTAAAACTTCTTTCCTCGGCTCTGGGAAGCAATCTCTCAAGCTTGTTGTTCAATCCAGAGGAATATTGGCCTCCTCTCCCTGTGGTTCTTGCAGTATGTAGCCTAGATCGTTCTGTACCAGTTGCAGCTACCGCAGTTTCTTTCTCTGACTCGATCTTCTTCTCCCTAGATGCTGGTCTTTTCTTTGCAGGTGGAGCCTCGGCCTCCAATTGATAAAAGCCATCATGCCTCCAAACACTGGCACGAGGTTGCTGCGGCTCCACTTTCTCTCTGGACCTATCCCTAGATTGCTCCTTTGGATGACTCCACCTCCCATGATCTGTAAACAGAGAATAACTAAATCGAAGATCTCAAGGGCAACAGGTTTCTTGGTTTGTTACGCATGACGAGACCACCACAAACTCATCTTATCCTCAATGGACGAGGAGAAACATGGAAGATTAGGAGAAAGAAGAATTTACTCTTTAAATCATTAAACATACATATAGACAACAACAATAATACACCTACAGGGTAAGAAAATTTTAATATAGCAACAGAAACACCAACACGAGAGAACCAGAAAAAGTTACCTATAAATTACCATGAAGACAATATTGCGAATCTGTGAGAAGCCAGATGCATGAACCAATTGTTCCACTCTCTCTCCAGATGTTAAATTGTTCTTAAACCCCATGGTTCCGGTGGCACAAAATTTGCAAACCACTTTGCAGCCTACCTGAAATGAAATCTTAGAAGCAGGAACTTAAGATCCAAGAAAATCTCAAACCATAATATTATCTCCAACTCAGAACAGGCTAAAACATAATATGGTCTCCAAGAAAATCAGAAGCAATCAAAGCTAGCAGGACATAGAGGTGTCTTACCTGAGATGACACACACAAGGTTGATCTAAGACCCCCTGGACGAGGTTTTCCATCATATTTTCCCAATCTTGAGTCGTACCTCATTATAACAGCTTCCACCAGTTTGCCATTCTGATCAAAACGAATATTCAAATGCGATATCGCATTTCCTTTTTTTTCATAAAGAATATTCAAATACGATATTTTCTACCTCATTATAAAAGCGACGATTCATAAGTTATGACGAAAGAGTACTAGAACATAGATAAGTCGCTTGCACTTATTCCACAGCTAATGCAGCTGACCATAACAATATTGAATCATAATGAAAGCAGCATATATCCCCATGAAGATTGCAAAATGAAGTTTAACATCAGACGAGATAGAATCTTTTTTCCCAAGAAGATGGAACGAACTTTACTGAATTATTATAAGCAAGTGTTTCCTTGAACATGAAGGCAATGGGACAAAGGAACTAGACAAAGCTTGGTTGTAATGGATTTTAGCCACAGTACTAAACATTGGTAGGTGTCACAGTCTATCATGGACGACCTTGTAGCAGCAACGTCCGCTGGTAATAGCAGCATAGTATACCAAGACTGCATATAAGAACAAGTTCCGTATATAATAATACTTCTAATATTTGAAAGATGTTCGAGTGGGACAAGTTTCGCACACAAGAATACTTCTAATATTTCGTAAAGGACAAGTTTCCCACACAAGAATACTTCTAATATTTCGTAAAGGGTGTTCCTGTGTGTGGCTCACACACACTTAGCATAAAGAAAGCAATAGACACATCACAAGTAGGATAAGTTACTACACCATAGGTAACTTCATAAACAATACAGGATTGGACGTGTTGCTGACAAGGCAACTTACTTTGTCATTTTTATTGGCCCTCTTACAATATGTGTGCAAAGCCACACACATGAACCAATTCTTTTTGCAAATAAGAACAAGTTTCACCTCCGGCACCAAGATTTGAAGCTAGCCAATTACCTAAGAGTATTCAATTTTAAAATGCTATTGCTTATTCTAGATAAAGATCAAGCCATTCGTGAATTTAATTACTCTGCTGAAAACTATTAAATACGCAAATCTCTATTAAACAATATTGGACGGCCGAAATTAATAAGCGCCTAGATCGTCCATCTGTATAGGGGTAAAAGAGTCCATCCATGTTAAATTGTAAAGTGTATAAATTTACCTCCTTGTGAGATGAATAAATTTAATTCATTCTCTCAAATCAACTTGGTATCAGAGCAAAACCCTAACCCTAAAAACATCATCTCCTCCTCCTCCTTAATCTGCGCACGCCCCATCCTTTATAGTAGCAGCAGCTGCCAAGTCAGTCGTCGCCGTCAACGGGGAGGGAAGGAGGAAAGGAGAAGAAAAAGGGGAGGAAAAAACCCTTTTTTGTTGGTTGACAATCAAAACATTGGTGCCAGATCAAAAATCACCATGATCAACAGATTCTCTTTCCAGATCTGGAGTCATCATCAAGTTGGACAACGACAACTACCGGATTTGGGAATCAATCCTTGAGAATCATATCCTCGCGCATGATCGACTCGAATATATCAATGGAGTTTAAAAAAAACTTGATCCAAAAGATGAAACGTATGATGAGTGGGCAAAAAATAATGTCCAAGTCAAGGTGTGGTTATTAACTACGTTGAATGAGAGGCTGCAGTCTCAGTGTTGTTTGTTCCCTACTGCTGAAGACATCTGTTCTTCCTTAAAAAGGAAGTATTATGACGGATCTGACTCGTCCAAGCTCTATAAAAAGAATGACATTCCATGCGACAAGGGGAGCTGTCTGTCAGTGACTACTTCTCCGCGCTTAACTCCTGTTTTAAGGAGTTAGATTTCCGAAAGCCATATCTCATATGTGCTACAGACATTGCGCTTGCTAATGAAAATGTATCCAAAGATCGGGTACATATGTTTTTGATGGACTTAAACAGTCAACTTACGGCAGTTGGTAGTCGAAATTTGGCAACAACTCCATTTTCCAGTCTTGAAGAAGCTTATTCAATCGTCGTGAAGAGCAACTGCAGCAAGTCCAAAGCAAGGACTTAAGTCTGACTCCTATTAGCTCGGCTTTGGGTACAAAGTCTCAACCTGGCCGATAACAACCTAATCAATATAAGTCTTCACCAAAAGCACATCTACATTGCACTCATTGTAACAAGCCTCGACATACAAAACAAACTCGCTACGAGATCCATGGCTATCCTGAATGGTGGGTTCTGAGCGACATAGATCAACACGTAAAACCAACTCGCATGCCTTTGCGAACTCAGCTTCCACACTAGCAGCCAAAGAAAACAAAGGGTCTACATCTGTGTCCACTTCATGTAAACATAATATGGCCTTATTTACATCCAATGTTTGAATGTAAATAAGGGATTCACTTTCAGAACTACTACACATAAGGCATCAGTCAAAGTAGCAAATGGTGAGATTGTTCCTGTGATAAGAGAGTTGGTTCCATTCCACTCACATCTAGATTCACCTTATCTTTTGTCCTACATGTTCCTTCTCACTCTCTCTCTGTTGCCTTATTATCTGTTAGTCAACTAGTAAAAGACTCGCATTGTTCTGTCCTTTTTTCTCCTTCTGAATGTTTTTTTCAGGATACTCTCACAAAGAAGATAATTGGATGTGGACCATGTGGTAACGAGAGGGATGGTCTCTACTACTTGGCTATAGCTGAAAATGGAATGGTCGATTCTGCCATGACCAGGAGTAGAGACATGAAGATAAGGGAATAACAGATTATACTATGGCATCGAAGATTAGGTCACCCATCCTTTTATTATCTGCAAAAAATTTCCAAGTTTGTTTTCATCAGTTGAACCTTCTAGCTTGTTTTGTGAACAAAACACTCTTGTGAAAAATTATCGTGCAATATTTCCTTCTTTTAATAAAGCTGCACATCCATTTGAGATTGTTCACTCTAATGTTTGGGGGCCGTTTAATACTCCAATTGTTAATGGTGAGAGATGGTTTGTTTCTTTTATTGATGATCATAGTCGTGTACTTTGGGTGTATTTAATGAAAGCTAAGACTGAAGTTTAGACGTATATTCCATTTTTTGTAAATTGGTTGAGACCTAATTTGCAAAGTTAAAGTTTTGTGGTCTGATAATGGTAAAGAATTTGTGAATGCTAGTTTAACTGCTTTCTTTGCTAAAGAAGGTATTATTCAACAATGCTCATGTGCTTACACTCCACAGCAGAATGGTATTGTTGAAGCAGAATGGTATTATTGAACGAAAAAATCATCATTTGTTAGAAGCGGCCAGCTCTCTGTGTTTCACTATGAAGGTACCAAAAAGGCATTGGGGTGACGTTGTTCATCCCAAGGTTTTTGGATGTGTATGCTACTCTCACATTCATAAATTGAGTCGTGATAAACTTGATCCGCGGGCTTTAAAGTGTCGTTGTAGGTTACTCTCCTACTCAAAAAGGCAACAAAAGCTTCCATCCTCCTTCGAAGAAATACAGTGTCGATAGATGTGGTTTTTCAGGAACATGCATCCTACTATGGGAAACATGATATATATTCTCCTCTTCGGGGGGTGAATTTCCATGAAGATGAGAATTTAATGGACAACCTACCTTGGTTTGATACTTATCCACCACCAATTGAAGTTTATGAAGGACAATTACGACAAGTGACTGATGAGGTGGTTCCAGAACAGCAAGATGACACAAATCAACCTACTCTAGAAGTTGTGGAACACAAAGAATCTCAAGAACAAGAACAAGAAGGGAATACAAATGAGAAAGTTACGGAGCAGCCAGCTATGGGAATGTCAGATCAGTTAGTTGAAGTTGAAGCAATATCATCCCTCTATGATGTTGACCAACTCCAATCATCTACTTCCGAGAGCAATCCTGATAAGGTACATACCTTCGACTTCTCTTCTTTATCTTCTCCTCCAAAATCTTTAAGAATATCTACTCGTGTCAAACGTCCTCCAAATAGATATACTCCACCACATTCACCCTGATCTAATGTAAATTGTACCACTAAATATCCTATATCCCGCCATGAATCCTACCACAGGTTATCAAAAAATCACCAGGCTTTTGTGCATCAACTGTCAGCTATGACACCTCCAAGGATTGATAGTGAAGCCTTTGAGAATCCAAAGTGGAAGACAACTATGGAAGAAGAGATGGGTGCACTTCAGAAGAACAATACATAAGAAGCTAGTGAATCTTCCTGGAAAAAAATGGTTGTTGGATGTAGATGGGTCTTTACTGTTAAACAAAATCCAGATGGATCAGTAAATAGATATAAAGCAAGGCTAGTGGCAAAAGGCTATACTCAAATCTATGGTATTGATTACCAAGAAACCTTTGCACCAGTGGCGAAGATGAACACCATCAGGGTATTGCTTTCTATTGCAGTCAACCAAGATTGAGCCTTGAATCAGTTTGATGTGAAAAATGCACTCTAACATGGGGACTTGCAAGAAGAGGTTACATGGACTCCCCCACCTTGTTTTAACTCCAAAGATGGAAATGTATGTAGATTGTAAAAGGCTCTCTACAGGTTGAAACAATATCCATGTGCATAGTTTAGCCTGTCAATGAAAATTTTTGGGTACAACAATCTCAGGCAGACCATACTTTATTTTACCAGAGAAAAGGTTAGAACATCACACTACTTATTGTGTACGTGGATGACATTGTGGTTACTGGAAACAGTAATCACAAGATGAAAAGGTTGGAAAGTTATTTGGCTAAGGATTTTGAGATGAAACATCTGGGACACTTGAAGCATTTTTTAGGAATTGAGGTATGCAGATCCAAACATGGAATATTTCTCGAGCAGAGAAAATATGTTTTAGATCTTCTTGCCGAAACAAGCAAGCTAGAGTGTGAACCAGCTGAGACCCTAATTGAGGTCAATCATGGTTTAGTTGTTGATCCAAATCAGGTTCCTGTTGATAGAACAAGGTACCAACAACTACTTGGTAAGCTGGTTTAGTTATCTCATACTAGACCTGACCTCGTATATGCTATTGGTACAGTGAGCCAATTTATGCACAATCCAGGGGAGCAGCATGAGCGGGTAGTCGATTGCATTCTTCGATATCCGAAGTATTCTCCTGGTAAAGGAATTTTGTTCACTAAACATGGACACCTGAAAGTTGAAGAGTATGGATGCAGATTTTGCAGGATCTAAGTATAATAGAAAATCCATATCAGGGTATATCTCCTTTGTTGGAGGAAACATAGACCTGGCGAGGTAAAAAAAAAACAAATTGTGGTGTCGTTATCAAGACCTGAAGCAGAATTCAGAGCACTTCGCCAAGGGATGTCAATCTGGATTAAAAAAATCTACTCAAGGAAATTGGACTTAAAGAAAAAGCAGCTACGACACTTCACTGTGATAATAAATCTGCTATTGAGATTGCTCGAAATCCAATTCAGCATGACCGAACCAAGCATATAGAGATTGATAGGCACTTTATAAAAGATAACATTGTGAATGGAATTATAAGGGTTCGTACATCAAAAGTGAAGATCAACTTGCTGATATAATGACGCAACAAATAAACAACATTATGCAGCCATATCCAAGTTGGACATGTGGAGTATTTATGACCCAGATTGTGAACTGCTGCAATTAGCCTAGAGCGTCCATCTGTATAGGGGTAAAAGAATCCATCCATGATAAATTGTAAAGTGTATAAATTTACCTCCATGTGAAATGAGTAAATTTAATTCATTCCCTCAAATCAACTAACATATTAAGAAGCAAGATTACAAGCTAAAATTTTGCACTTGGGCAGTCAACCCATGTGTCAGCATAAGTGGTTTATCAATATAAATTATGTACAAATAATGTATGCTAATACGAATTTTAGCTAGTGCAGCAGCAGTAATGTACAACATGAGTATTGTACTTCCTTCCACTTAGTTCTCTTCTGGCTTGGCTTGCTTTAACCTAACAGTCCAATAAAGGTAGCTAGCTACATCTGTCATCATTGGATCGTAATGTAGTCCATATTCTTCATCCTTGGATTATTATTTGGCTTGCATCCTATGTTGCATGGACACAAATACAATACGACACAATACGGACATGGCAGCATGGACGTGGTACCTATTTGGTGTGTCCTAGTGTAGTTTTGAGTATTCGGGTCATGCCCAATCTGTGTCTGATACGATAAGATGTAACATGGACCCCGACCTGATTTTTGGTGTGTTTGTGGTTCCTAGCTCATGCACTTTATCCTTCTGTTCCAATTAGATGCTTCTTTCTGAACAAAGTTTAACCCAATGGAGTCAGCATTTAAAAGGTACATTCAAGAAGCTACAGAACTGCTTGCTACACAAACAATGAAATGGCTCAAAAGCAAATTGTTAGTATAGGCCTAGTTTTAGTCCACCAAGAACTATTACTATGAAGCAAGGGCAGTCCATAAATTGGTGTTGTGTCCCTGCCATGACATGAGTCGGACATGTATCAGACACAAGATAAGACTCCTAAATACACCAGAACGTACCAATATTCCATGTCGTCTCAGTATCGCCATGTCTCTACCGTGTCGTATTTGTGTCCGTGCATCATACATCACCAATATTGATTATAAATCACAATCTAGGAACCTCACACTTAATACTACCGGTGCAGTGTCTACATCGCATCATGTTTCTGTGTTAAACACGTATTTGACACGATAAAACACACTAAAGTTTGTTACACACTATATCGGTGTCATATCCATCTTATTTGTGTCCATGCAACTAAGATGATAGATCACCATTTACAATGACAATATTTCTAGTACGAACTTTATAAGACCTAAAATGAGGTGAATATACTAAGAAGCCCTAATTTCACATTTCTTAACCGAACCCAATGTGTCGCACAGACACACACGGCAGTCCTAGAGTATTCGGGAGTGTCCGTGTCGTGTCTGATAGCTGTCCGAAGAAGAGGGGATAAGATCACCCACCTGGAGGCGGATGAGGAGCTTGGTGGTGACGGAGTCCCTGGAGTCGATGGCGGAGGAGAGAGAGGAGGTCATCGGCCTGAACTTGGAGCGGAGGAGCGGGTACGCGGCCGCCGGGAGCGAGGGGACGTCGTCGAGGCTGCAACTAGGGTTTTGGACGACGTGCCTGGAAATAACAAAGGACACCAAGAGGAGAATGGTCAAAGACGAAACCCTACATTAGGGTTTCTCTCCCTAGAAGGAGGAGGGGGGAAGGATTACTTCCAGATGGTAGGGATGAACTGGAAGCTGATGCCGGCGGCTTCGAGTTCCAATCGGAGAGCTCCGGCGTCGAAGACGGAGCGAGTCGTCGCCATGGAGATGGGAAGAGAGAGAGAGGAAGAATAAATGTTTTTATTTCTCATGGACAATTTGATGAAAAATATTAAAAAATTAAAAAGAGAAAAAAAAAAAAAGTAATTAATTTTGGCCCATGCAGGTCTCGAACCTGCGACCTTCGCGTTATTAGCACGACGCTCTAACCAACTGAGCTAATAGGCCAGATGATGTAGTTTTTCATGCTATAATATTTGTATCATTGTCCTTTCTGAAATATAATTCATTGCTTCAAAAAATGTATGAGAAATTTTGAGTAGCATCCCACTTATTTTACCTATATTCAAGGTGCACCCCACACAATTGCCATAATGTAAGACGTCCTCCACTTTTGACGGAAACCGTCTAAAATTAACAGTCAACTGCATTGCCATATTTTATTTGACAAAAATACCCTTCCACACACACTCTCTCCTCCCCCCACACATAGACACCTCTCTCTCTCCTCCCTACACACACAGACTCTCTCTCTCTCCTCCCCACACATACAGACTGTCTCTCCTCCCCCTCCCTCCCCCACCATGGGCGGATCCACTGGTGGGCTGGGGTGGGCTCCAGCCCACCCAGTAAATCCAAAAAAAATTTCTCCATATATATGGAATGGGCTAAAGTACTGCGTACATTCCAGCTAGGGACAAGCTGCTTACCTCCACGAAGCTAGCCTATAGACATCAATTTTTCTGCTAAAGTCCCATCTATCAATTATGGCTAAAGTCACACGTTTCTAGTACTCTCCCTGATGGAGAGGCTAGCGTCAAGGCCAATGTCCTTACGGAGACTTTCTTAAGAAGCTCCTCATAATAGTCTCCAAGTTGGGACATCTGGACTTGTAGAAAGTGAAGGCGAGCTCGTTCGCATCGGAAAGAGTGCTCGCAAGGAGAACAATGCAAGGGAAAATACTAGGAAGAGAAGAAACGAGGAAGAAGAAGCCATTAATGATAGCTAGCAGAGGTCGACTACTTGGCATCAATTGTTCGGAACTAGGAAGAGAAGTAATACGCCTGCTCAAGGTCACAGAGTTCTTCGACATGGATCTCACGTCCGAGAATTTCTGTTCTCAAGCGCGGACGAGGACGCCTGGCCTCGCTCAAGGCCACCATTTTGGGCTCTCTGTTTTACAAGCCCGACCAGGTCAGCGTTTCGCCATTCTTGTTAGTGTTTGATGAAATGACACATTTATGATGTTGTGATCATAGAACAAATAATCATTGTTGTTGGACTTTTAGTGGAGACTAAGATATCCAATGGTGCCACATATTATCTGACACATATCGGAAACAAGATAAACAACAAAGATACTCTAAGATACACCTATATCAATATGCCACTGTTGCCACATATTATCTGACACAAAGGCTCTATTGTGTTTGATCGTCTAAGACAATAATGCTTTGTTTGTGTCAATTATACTGGTTTTGTCCCTTATAGTTGCAACTATTTTATGAGGTGAGGATCACATAGTTCACATTAACTATCATTGTTTACACTTTTCCATTCAAATGGCCAAGAAGAAGAACAAGCAATGAGTTAAAAGGACTTCAATCAGTTTCTAGTAAGCAGCTTGTCTATACTGAGAACATCTTGAGAAGAAAGTGTAGGATTCTATAGGACCATGGAGGCGGGGAGTATCCATAAGTTGATTGGTCTATATAAAACAAGCTGACCTATTGTTAGAAATCTAGTGTTGTATAATTTTTTTCAGGACATTTTAAGTTTAGCCCAGTGTAAAGTAAAATCCTGGCTTCGCCCTTGTCCCCCACCACCCCCAACTTCCCTTCCCCCCCCCCCCCCCCTTGTTACCACCGCGAGTCCTCCTCCTCCTCTCTGCCTTCCTCCGCACCCACCCACACGTCGATAAGGAGAGGGGGCTACCGGCTGGCGTTTGGGGGAGGGGCTGCCGCCCGGCGAGAGGGGTTGCCGACGGGCGCGGGGGGGGGGGGGGGGGGGGAGGGGTGGGAGGGGTGCTGGCTGGCGCACGCGGGCGCGGAGGGGGGGGGGGGGGGGCTTCCAGCTGGGGGCTGCAGGGGAGGGGGTGGGCGGCGGGCTGCAGGGAAGGGGGTGGGCGGCGGGCTGTGGGGGAGGGGGTGGGCTAGGGGGCTGCGCGCGCGGGGGGGGGAAGGGGTAGGCGGGGGGCTGCACGCGCGGTGGGGAAGGGGTGGGAGGGGGAGCTGCGGGGAGGGGGTGGGCGGCGGGCGGGGGAGCGGGCGCAGCGGCACGGGGAGGGGGGCGGAGATGATGGTGGTGGTGGTGATGGTGCTGGTGGTGTTGATGAAGGTGGTGAAGGTAGTGGTGGTGAAGGTGGTGGTGGTGGTGGTGGTGGTGGTGATGGGCGTGGCAGCGACGGGGCAGGGGGCGCGACAGCGGTGGGGCGCGGCGCGGCGCGACAGCGGCGGGGCGCGGCGCGGCGCGACAGCGGCGGGGCGCGGCGCGGCGCGACAGCGGCTGGGCGGGGGAAGGGGGTAGAGCAGAAGGATTAGGATTAGGATTAGGATTAGGATTAGGATTATGATTTGGGTTTGGGGAGGGTATTTTTTTTCAAAATTATCGGTCAAACGTGTTGACCGTTGGTCTTGGACGGAATCCGTTAAAAGTGGGGGGTGACTTACATTAAGGTAAAGCAGTGTGGTGCACCTTGAATATAGGTAAAACAAGTGGGGTGCGACTCAAAATTTCTCAAAATGTATTCTAGTCCTCTAAAATATAGCTTGATCTAAGCTCCGTCAAGTGATTGAAGGAGAATTGTGAAGGAGAAAACTAAAGTTTCAAGCAAAGGAAAAAAAAAAACTTGTTGGGTCTCATTGATTTTCACTATCTATAGGTGATTTAGCTATGAAGGATAGTGCTGTATGTAGAACCAATTTGTTCAGAAGCAACTGTTTTAAGTTAAATACACAACCCATATGGCAAGCTACTAACTTTGAAACAAAAATTGGCAAGCTACTAAGGGCATCTGGCATCGTTTGGTGCAGCAGTAACCCAGTAACCCTTGGCAGGATGGACATTCAAGATGCATAAACTCTCTTTGTACATTTTGGGGCGAGGGCTCTACTTAACCATCCCAAGACCGTGCATTAGCGAGAGCCTTGTGGAAATGGGACAAGCCCCCTGTAAAGTCTCAAAAACCATTCATTCCTTATGCGACACATCAATATTATCGCCAAACCAAGAATCTAGAGAACAAAAAGATTTCATCACCACTAATCATGCGATTGAGGCGAAAGCTCAGGTTCAGTACAACACTTCTCTCTCAATGTATTAATTAGCAAGCTAGGACTAGTTCAGTCTGAAGGGAATGATTTCACTTTCAATCTTACAAATAATCAACAAGAAAGTTATTACAGAGCCAGGAGGGCTTCAACTTTTGCAATCTGCTCTTCTTCATTCTTTGGACTCGGACTCCTGTTCGCCTCCTCATAGAGATCATGCTTCCATTTATCCACCTGAAATCCACCAGGCCGGTGTGCGGTTCTCTCTCCATACCTTCCGCTGAACCTGTCACTTCCCCAGGTGCCCCCTCCGTCAAATCTCTCCCTCGGTTGATAGTTACCCTTCTGCACCTCCCTTCTTTGGTAAGACCCGTCTTCTCCCCTTTTAGAACTTCTTTCCTCAGCTCTGGGAAGCGATCTCTCAAGCTTGTTGTTCAATCCAGAGGAATATTGGCCTCCTCTCCCTGTGGTTCTTGCAGTATGTAGCCTAGATCGTTCTGTACCAGTTGCAGCTACCGCAGTTTCTTTCTCTGACTCGATCTTCTTCTCCCTAAATGCTGGTCTTTTCTTTGCAGGTGGAGCCTCGGCCTCCAATTGATAAAAGCCATCATGCCTCCAAACTCTGCTGTCATCGGCACGAGGTTGCTGCGGCTCCACTTTCTCTCTGGACCTATCACTAGACCGCTCCTTTGGATGACTCCACCTCCCATGATCTGTAAACAGAGAATAACTAAATCGAAGATCTCAAGGGCAACAGGTTTCTTGGTTTGAATGTGAACGGTAATCACCTATTGCCTTGCGACCTGAGGTTCGACCTCCATGTCCAGTACTGTCACGCTCATCGTGCTGTAGATACATGAATAGGTAGCCTAAGATTGTTATATAAAGTTAAACCCCAAGTTAATAGCCTTGGGACCAAGGAAAATCAATTAATTTAGCAAATATTAAATAATAAACAATTAATACTTCATTAATTTATGCATCAAGTAATAACTTATTAGTTTATAAAGGAATTCCTTATTGTATTAAATATTGTACATTGTATTTAGTTTCTTGGTTTACGAACTAACAATTCTCTGTATTTGTTTAACCAAGTTAATCATAAATCTACTTATTTTTCCTAAAAGTAGATTGCACATTGTTCAGTGTACTATATTATTTCATTTTATGACATTTAACCAAACAAAAACTCTACACAGTTTCTCGTTTTATGAACTAACAATCCTATGTATTGTTTAACCAAGTAATATTCATAAATCTAGTTTTTTTCCCCTTGTACCTTACTCAATGTACTATATTATTCCATTCTATGAACGTTTAACCAAGCAAAAACTCTATTTAAATTTTTTTTAAAAAAATCCAAGGTGACAACAATTTCAAGAAGAAACAAACAGTGATTGAATCATATTTAAGGAAGACCTCATATCATAGTTGATTCATAAGCACTATGTTTATCAGGAAATCATCAATTTATATATTACATGGGACCTATATAAATTTTTATAATGTATTATCTTATAAATTTAGCGAATTAGTTGGGACCGACCAAAAATATTATTCAACAGAGGTTATTAATTCATCGGGTAGTAAATGATGAGGTTCTACTGTACATTGAGAACCACTTGAAGGCACGCCTCCAAACAGATAATCCCGCTACATCAGAACATTATGGGTTGTATGCAACAATGAATAACACTAGATGAAACCAGCTTCTGTTAGAAAATCACTAAACTTATATAGGCTTGTGTGTGTCTGCAGGAGTATGCATGTCTATAGTTCAAGTAAATAATTTATAAATTTGGATTTTCGATAATAAGAGCAACATGAAAACTCAGCAACATGGGAAACAAAAGCTCATTCAATATGAATCAGATATGCATGATTTAACTTACACACACAGATTACGCTGCTACTTTCATATCCATTCGTGATGCTTTTGGCTATAAATTAAATTTACTATCAGGATAGCAAGGACAAATGGATTAAGGATCCTCCCAACGGTTGGTCAATTGTTATATTGAAGTTTATGAAGGTAATTTGAAATAAAACCTGTCATTTGTAAAACTCAAAATAGGCACAAAACGTCATATGGTTAAGATTCATGAATTGTTGCCTGCAAAAGAGCGTCGGACACATTTTTCCTATAATATAGATAACCAGTATTCTAAAAACATAGGTTGCTTATTATCAACATGTAGATGAAGTATGACTTGTTAAGGCTGTATACATAGATGTCTCACATGTAAAGGAAAATATAGCATAGTGCTTTATATTTACATATATACAAAATATGTCTTGAAAAGGTTGTACTTGTTGATGTGTTCATATGTAAAGGAATAGTATGAGAGTACGCGGATTATCCTGCAATTTTGAGTATGAGAAGTTTGCACTTCTCTATATTGCTTTGCCTATATTGTTGAAAACAAAAAAAAAGCAAAATGCTATTTTTATATGATTTAGTATGGTAGGTAAACCAGATGTTCTTACAAGATGCATAAAGTATGGACCACTATCATATAGGCATCATTTGCCAGCCCAACAGAGGATCATTGAGCTATAATATTATAAATCCAGGCCTGAATGTCACGATCCATAGTGGCATGCTTGCAGACCGACCAGGCCGGTTGACATTGACCATTAATGTAGCGAACAAATTTGCTCAAGGAACATAATGAATAACTTCAAATATACCATTCTCTATGTTTGTGGGCATGACAGGAAGTATGATTTTGCAACCCACAAATTATTGTAGAAGATCAAAAATATTTAGGATCTAAAGTGAAGCAATATTTGCTGAATCAATTGTGTTCGTACAAATGGGTGCTACATCCAAAATTAATCAGACAATTTCAACTTAACTAATAACTTTATAAATCAAATGCTATTTATCAATTTGACTTCTTACCCTCCTAAACAAATGGAAGCGAGTCAGAGTTTACCTCCATTACACTTTTATTTACCTCTTACTACTTGTTTGTAACTGTTGCAAGCTTTCTGAATAATTTGGATTTTTTCCTAAACACTTTCATCCTCTTCGAATTACCCTAACATAAAGACCTTGCCCAGTTATTGGAAACGAATATCCAAGAAAAGAAAAAATAGATGCATATGGTACTGGAAAAAGGAGAGAAATAATGTCATTTATGTTAGCCCAATGATCTAACTATGTTTTCGATTGTGGCTATTAGATTAAGTTTAACATTATGATATCACTAATATTTATGCTATCTTTATAGCATTGATACTTAAACTTTGCATAGTCCTAATGTGCTTTATCTTATCATACTTGCTACATGTATATTGCTTTGTTCGTCTAACATGCATTTGCAGAAAAGCAATTAGCAAGATCAAATATAGACATATGCAATAAAGAAATCATGGTGGGTCAAAGACGATGGTATTCCACAAAGATTACTCTGAACCGTCCGACGACATCTTCGGAGCCACGCACCCGGGGGTTTCGCTGTCCGGTCAGCGGACGGGGGTCGAGAGGGCAGCGCCCTCCGTCGGAGGTTCGGGGGCGAAGTCCCCGAAAGGTATTCAGTTTTCACAAACTGAGTATCTTTGGATTGTTGCCGCCAAGAGAAAAAGCAAGCACCTATCAAAGGAAGAAGCCAAGCCATACCATCATCATTTCAAGATTCTGAAGAAGCATGCACCTGCCTAAGTATATCTGGAGTCTGTAATGAGTCTTAGGAATATTTGTAAACACAAGAAATGAATGACAAAATCGAAAGCTATGGCAGAAAATAACCCAGGACAATCTTCGGAATCCTGACGGATGATCCGGCGGATCTCCGCGGAAATCCGGCGGAAGATCCGAATGGACTCACAGAATACCTTCTGTGATTGTTCGGATTATCCAACGAAAAACCGCGGAATTCCAACGAATTTTCCGTCCTGTTACCGTTTGCTTTCCAACGGTCGGATTTCATCGAAGATTGATCCCAACGGCTCTATTTATAGCCGTTGGACTATGCAGGCGGATAATCCGACGGACTTCCGCGAAAATACGGCGGATTATCCGACAGCCTGCTGAAAGTTGCATTATTGCACTTTCCTTTGCTTTGGTTATAAATAGCCTCGAATCCCTTCATTCAAGGTTGATGCTTTGAGCTTAAAAATTTCTAAACCACCAAAGCTTATCCAAAAACAACTCTACAAAGTTAGAGAGTCTTCGGATCCAAACTCTCGGTTGAAGTTGGAGAGTCTTCGGATCCAAACTCTCGGTTGAAGTCAGAGAGGCCTTCGGACTAAAGCTCTCGTGTAAGAAGTTGGTGAGCCTTCGTATGAAAACTCGCGTTGTACTATTTGCGATAATAGTGGATTAAAGCCGGAGAGAGTTCTGGAGTGCCCCTTGGGAGGATACCAGGATACATCGGGTGTCGGTATTGTTTTGCTTCTTCTCTTGCACTTATATTTTTTAAATTGCCTATTAGCTTGTGCTAAGTGCTTGATTAGTTAGCCTGACCCTATTCACCCCCCTCTAGGGTTTCTACAATTTAATAGTCTTTGTCATTGATTAGGGCTAGCTTGCTTCCCGTTTAAAATGCAGACACCCCATTTCAAATGGCAAACACCAACTGGTGCCCTCCTGAGTATTTTCCATTTTTTGGCCATTTTTGTATATACCCGAAACAGCAAACTCTGGAACCAGACGAGGTTCTATTACAGTTTTGATCAAGAATGCCAAGGAAACAGCAAACACTCCATTTCAAACAGGTGCCATACTACTTATAGAACTTTCTATTATTTAATTAGGATAGCTACTCATCATTAGATCAATCAAAATCGACAGGCTATAATTGGTGTGTAAGAATAAAAGTCTTATACCAGTGTCAATTGAACCTGACCAGTGTTCTAAATGGCGGCCACCTAGGCGGTAGGCGGTCCCACTCCGCACCGTTTTTCGGTAAACGGTGGAGTAGACGGCCACGGAGGTTGGCGGCATAGGCGGAAGTGAGAAGGCGCATGCAGGCGCCTAGGCGGAGCAATACCTAACAAGATATTTTGGTCAAAAAGATTTTGTAATCATTATGGGCCTATGGTTCACTTTTACAAAACTAAAACTTCATAAATCTTCTTTCTACAACTTAGTTATGCATGGAACACGGTTAAAATATGCATATTATGCAAAAAACAGTGGTAAGACAGTAAAAAAATGCCTATGCGGTAGACGGACTCTCTCCGCAGCGCACCCACCTACCGCCGCTTAGAACCTTGAACCTGACACGGATTTTAATGATAGTCAAGCCCTCCCTACTGCCTAACCTCTTTCTACTTCTATTCCCCTTCTCTCGTAGTGGTAGAGAGCGAAGCAGACGGAACAGCACCATCAACCCCACAGAGAACAAAGAAGGTAAAAAGTTCCTAAGGTGGCCACTTAGAAACTTTCTAAGGGGAATCCACAAGTCAAAACTCAATTCGAAACCAATGCTCATATGCATTGCACCAAATTCCAACTAAATATATTGGAAGGATGGTAGTTGGGGGAAAATATGATGGACCATCAAGATTTTGACACTAACACGTGGATTCTATCTTAGAAATTTTTCTAAGAAGCCACATTGGAAATCGTTTACTCGTACATGGGTAAACTAAACGGATTCTAAGATGGCCCCTTAGAAAATTTCTAAGTCATAATCCATGTATCAAAATCAAGAAGCCCACCTTATATAATAAATAACTATCATTACTCCAATATATTTAGATAAAAATTGGTACAATACACGTGGGTGTTGGTATTCAATTAGGTTATGACATGTGGACTCCCTTAGGAACGTATTTATATAGAGGGACTTCATAAAAGAAAATGAAAGTTGTTTTTTCAGGTACAAGGCATGCCGATCTACTTCTTAACAACTGAAGCTTCTACTCAGCCCTCCAAATCTTCCTACCAACATCATTACACCTACTCAGTCCCCATCTCGCCGTGATACATGCTCGTGACACTTCCAAATAACAGATTTCGATGTTTTCCTATGCTTCTAACACGGCTGGACGCAATGTATTACCATAATCTTCTAGTTGGTAAGAAACTAATTTGGTAGTCATTAACCTTGTTTATCCTTAAAGACAACACAAAATACGTATCCCTCGTCTCTCCAATTCTCCTCTTTCATCTCAGGAGACGACCACCTCCTAGTTCACTCCCCACCGCCTAATTCAGCAACATCAACAATTTATGTCTCCCACCCTACATGCCCTACTCGTCATCTAGCAAATTGTGGCCTACATCTTAGTGTCTCCTCCTACAGTTCTCGAACCTACTTATTTGTGACCTTGTTCGATTACTCTGGCCACGTGTCAACTTCCTCTTCTAGCATACTACTTGCTGTCAGCCTCTTACACTCGCAACTCAAATTGGCCACCTGTGCCACACGTTATTTGTAATCTATGCTTCTTCCCAGCCTGGTATAAAGTTCTCCATGCAACAAGGCCAAGATTCTCTCCCACAGCTAAGAAGGCGGCACCAACAAGCTACTCATTCTCTCTTGCCAACAAGAAGACATCTCATTCTCTCGTCAGCAAACTCACTCATCTTATCTCGCCGCCACGAAGGCCGTCTCTTCTAAATTTCTATCCAAGCTAGAATTGATTGTCATCTAAGTTCCAGGTTACACGAGGGTCTAGAAGAATGTGTATTTTTTTTCCCCTTTTTAGATAGTAATAATGAAGTCACATATGCTAGCAGCTATTACCTAGGTGTCGATGACTCTATTTTATCTTTACCCTATTGTTTTCCCTAAATAATGTTTGGCCTACAGCCCTCTTGAAGTCAACCAATTATTACCAACGTAGTCTATATTTCAACATATCAACACTTGAAGTTGTGTTCTTAGATGATAGAGATTCTCAAAAAGATCTACGAGAGGAGGGGAGGGTGTGGTCAACAACACTGAACATTTTTCCCTATTAAATCTTAAAGTTTATGATATTAGATAACATTACAATGCTTCCTATGCAAACCTATGGCTTTAGTTTAACAAGACACTATAATGTTCCTAAAATGTTAATAGAAGGGAAGCTCTTGTATTATATCATATGTTGGTAATATACATTGGAAACTGGTTCTAGGGAGGCTAAAAATAAATAAATAAAGTAAAGGTTGATATACAAAAAAGAAAACACTCCAATTCATCTGTAATTAAGCCTTAATGATATCTGGGAGTTCTTACAAGCACAATTATGTGCATATGCACAAATGAGAAGGTACTAAATAGAATATTCAAAAACAGAGAGTAAAGGAATGAGGGAAGTTAGCTCAATAGAAAAATAAAAGGCTAAAAAAAGGCCCGCTAGCTAGGGATGTACTTACATGTGGGTGATATTCTACTATACTTGAAGACAGCCTAATTGCTCTACTTCATTGCTGGCTGAAATGACTGCCAGTTTATGATAATTAGCTATTATGTCAGTTCATACTTCTGACTCCACATATGCTTTTCATTTTACTTTTCACTTGGCATAAATCTATGACAGAAAAATATAACTGGAGCCTAGTAATGTAGAACAGATAACTAAACTTTGAAGGAAAGAAAGATATCGCTAGAACTCACTGATCCCAACCAAATTGAGAAATATAATAACATCATGGATAATACTAAGTACTAACTATTGCTAGAAAACATACAACTTCAAAGGCAGGAGTGCCAGATTCCATATATATGCTATAAATTATAATAAATTCAGAAGCAAAGAATCCGTAAATATGTGCTAACTAATTCAGAAATGAAAGTGATGCAGATGAAAGGAAGAAAATTCTGATGAAGAAAGATGATATTTCTTAATTATATAGAATAAATAAATACTTCAATTTGTTGGACAGGCACTTCTCGATAACATAAGAATAGTATGAATCGGATGTAAAACCTGAAAATAAGTTCGAGAGCGTGGCACTTCTTTTGGGTCAGAAGAATGTTTGTTGCCAACAGGGAGGCCATCAATCTTTCCGTCCAATCCTTCATTTATACCATCAGAGTACGCCTTAGTTTTCGTATCTGATGGATTTTCAAGTGGCGAAGCATCTTGTAGTCTCCGCCGCTGATTTTGATCACAATCAGTGGTGCCAACAATATCCAGATGATGATTGCTCGAGTATATTTTCTCTTGTATCACTTCAGGATGCACCTTAGTTTTAGTTTCTTGTGGATTGTCAAGTGGCAAAGCATCTTGCAACTTGCGCTGCTGCTGCTTTTGGTCACGATCAGAGTTGTCAAGAACCTCCAGATGACGGTTGCTGGAATATCTATTCTCACTTTCTGGTTTCCGATCCCTTCTTGATTTCTTTGGACTGTGAGCAAGAGAGCAACAGAAAAATCAACAAGCACTTCATACTCTATGACTCTCTAATTTATAAAGGTGACAGACATGGAAACTTCTACAGATTGATAGAACGACGAAAATAGAAGTAAAGGAAGCAAGTGTGCTAAACAGTGGATTGTAGAAACTGCACCATGTCGACCACCACCTAGAAATAATGAACTGCATTACCATAGTCCCATCAGCTACTCGAGAACATTAAAGATAAACTTGCTAGGAGGTATAGACAGAAGGCAAACTGAACTCTTTCATTATCCAAAGTACTCAGTTATTTGAAAACTCTAATCAAAACCCTAAGAAAATTTCAAATGCCCATTAGATTTAGAATCAAAAATTCAAATCCATGCAGCAAACTAATCATCAGATTTAGGAAACTATACCATCTTAAATAAATAATAATATCAGCTGGTGTAAAAGGTATGAACTTTGATATGCATTCTTCAAGAGAGAAATCACGACTTATCGCAATGTTACTAATAAAGCTAACACAGTTCTCACTGACCTACAAATCAAATTCATTGGCATAAGCCATCTCAAACATAATGTTCTTCTAGTCACCTTGTATAGCAGCACAACTATACGTTATGATATTACACTCACTCGTGTCTAAGTTGGCCATGCAAGTGCCAACTTGATCGTGAAAATGTAATTGGCGAAGTAAATCATATGAATAATCATTGCGAGCCCCTCATTCGTTGCAAGGTAGGAAGAATGGACAATCTGAAAATCGGTACCATGTCCATGTCAAACACAATCCGGAAACAATACAAACACCCATAAATGTACCAGTATATACCAAAATCAATGTCTTCTCTGTATTATGCCATTTCCTATTCACGTGTGATGCACTACATAACCCCATTGACTAGCTTACATTACGATTTACATATAAAATGATGATCAAAATGATTTCTTAAATTGTCAACAGAAACCCTCAGTAAGTCTGTTTCCGATATAGTGTAGTGTCGACGATGCTTTTTCTCAATCAAAGATCGTAACTCTAATTCTGAGATAGTGACCTAAGGTCGCTACTTTCTTCAGTCTGATGCGTCAAACACACCCATCAAATAGCTCGCATAACGTGTCCGGTGTCCGGTGTCCGGTGTCCGATATAAAATGAAGATCAAAATGGAATTTTTTGTGGGTAATTCCCTAAATTAGGGAACCGAATCCCTCAGTAAAGTCCTATTGACAAGTAGTGGAAGAGTTTTCGATGCTTCTTCTCAGTTCAAAACCCAAATCCTAATTCTGAACTACACAGCCTAATCATGTATCCGATACAATATAAAAATGGCAACCAAAACAAAATCTTTCACAAACCATTTCCTAAATTCTCAACCTAATCCTCCGCTGAGTCTTCTCTTGACGCAGAGTGCGCGAGTGTAATCTTCACTTTTTCTCGGCTCAAAACCGTAATTATGAATTCTAGATAGCCTAATTTCGTATCACAACACGATATCAAACCACACAACTATTATAGGCTTTCCCATACGCAAACGACGATCAAGATGGAATCTTTCACAAACCATTCCACGTAAATTCTCAGCACAATCCCTCGCCTGATTCATTTCTCGACACGGCGCGATATCGATCAAAACCCTAATTCCCAACTCCGACAGAATGCAAATTCTAGAGAGAGAGAGAGTGAAGAGGAGGAGGAGGAGGAGGACCTGGGCGTTTCTCTGTCGAAGCGGGAGTGGAGCCTCTTGCCACGGGAGTCGCGACCTTCTCGTCTCGACATGGCGACTTCGTCTTCTCCGCCGGGACCCTACACCAAGCCTAGGGTTCTGATGCTATCCCCAAGAATCAAATGCATTTTAAGTTTTCTTACTTCTGTGCTCGTTCGTTGCAGCAAAATCGGAACGGGCCGTGTGGTGGATAAGTGGACGTTAAGCCCGGTCCGGTCTGTGGAGAAATTGCGGCCCGTTTGGAATTTAGCCCTAGAACCTGAATTTGGTTTCCATTTAGGTTGTTTTGAAAAGGAAAAAAAAAAAAAAAAGGAAAACTTATTACCAGACTCGAGTTATAAAATTCATTTTGGAAAATTTTTGAATGTCTAATTTTTTATTTTATTTCGTTATTTTTTCTTTTCTTCTTTCCGATATATATATATATATATATATATATATATATATATATATATATATATATATATATATATATATATATATATATATATATATATATATATATATATATATATATATATATATATATATCGAGCAAATGACCTCTAGCCTAGTGGTTAAGAGAGATGCATGCGACCCAAGTGGTCGGGAGTTCGAGCCCCGGTGGAGGCGAGTTCACCACAAGTACCCATTGCTTCAAAAAAAAAAAAAAATATATATATATATATATATATATATATATATATATATATATATATATATATATATATATCGAAAAAAAATATATATATATATATATATTTCCGATATATATATATATTTTTTTTTCTTTTTTTTTCGATATATATATATATATATATATATATATATATATATATATATATATATATATATATATATATATATATATATATATATATATATATATATATACACTACAAAAAAAAGTGGACTTTTGGGACGACACTATTAAGAACACTGGTCTACAACGTCCTAAAAAAAAGTTTTGGAGACGACTTTGTTTTTTGTAACAAAAAGATAGTTATATTTGGGACATATTAAAAAAATAGATCTCTTATTTGGGACTACTAAAATTTACCTTCGCAAATAAATCCTAGGGTTGTCCCAAATAATCTCGGCGGGAATAACAAATATTTGGCTGCTCATTACCAAATTTTTTGGGAAAGTTTTTCCTCTCTCGTATTCTCTCACATCCGTTGGATCTTTGAGCATAAATCCCCACCGCATGTTTAATTTTTTTTGGGTATCACAACCTCAAAAAATATGGGCATCAAAACCTTAAAAAAAATTGGGCATCCCCAAATCCCTCCTCCCTCCTTCTCCTAACCTTCCTCAAATCATAACCCTAATCCCAGCAGAGGAGCTCGGAGTCGAGAAGACTGGGCTTCTCTCGAAGGCGGCGGAGCTCGACGTGCTCCTTCTAGCACCTCGGATTCCAATCATAGGCCGAGGGAGCTCGGGCTCCTCCGTCTCCCTCCCCCTCTTCCTCACCACACTTGTCGACGTCGTGGTCATCCCCGACGACAGTGCGACGCTTGATGTTGTTTGAGGTTTGCTTCTAAGTGAACTCTGCTAGTTTTTTTGCTCTGTGGTGTTCTTATTGTTCTGTGGAGAGAATAAACACATATCAACTCGAGTTGATCATGTAATATAGTTAATTTCTCGCAAGGATTGATCATCCAAGAAAGTCTACCTGCTTCCTCTATATTTGTTTGATTCCGCTATTTCTACATTTTTGTTATGGACTTTACAATGATGTCCATATCTATCTGTTGTTTCTATATTTTCATACTTGTTTGATTCTAGGTACCGGAAAAAGTCATGTTGTGGTTAGATAGGTCTTTGCCAAAATTGACACCATGACCAAATCATATATGGGATGGGTAATACGCTACACAATTGCTTGTTATCGATGAGAACTCCAAAGGCAGTCATATATGTATCAGTGGGATATAGGAGTATGTGTTATTGTATGGGTTCAGTACAAAAGGGGGATTTTTGACTGATGGGAATAACAAGAATTTCCTGCATCCTAGAGGCAGGACTGCAATACTATGGTTATGGCAATTGTTAGACATGATAGATCATATTAATAGAAAAATATCAGTATCATTGTTCAAGTATTCAACCAAACCAGTTTGGAGTTCCAAAAACTATGAAGCATGGACTTTTCAAAACCTAGTGTCGTGACCATTTCACAATGTGTCACACGCGATATAGATGCTCCAAGATACACTAAGACACCAAAATCAGTTTCGTGTTTGTGTCTATATTGTATCGTATTTGTGTCTGTAATATTATATTGCAAGAACATGTATTCAGCATGACACATTTCAGATACGAGAACACAAATTCGGGACCTAATTTGATGTGTCATACGGTATTTTAGAGTATCCATCGCGTGTCCGCTTCGTGTGTCCAATACGACAGAGATATCGGCATAAATTTTTGAGTATCTGTAGTTCATCTTCTTAGCTGTGATATATAGCCCTTAGTTTCCCATGCACTCCTACATATAAATAAAGACATCTTAAATAAATAAAAAAGACGTTTGAGTTAACTGTTGAAATCCTCGTGTACGTGCAATCTATGAGTATGTCAAGGTCATCAAACTTCGATCATCTACCAAATAATAAGCTAGGCACTGACATTCTTCCGTCTCTGGTTGTGTTGGACACATATGTCTAAAACAATAAACAACGCCAAAATATGTATGGTGTCCTTGTCTCTGTGCAGTTTTCACGTCCATGCAACATAGGCATAAAATAATCCAATGTAAGAGATTAGATTATACTTCCTTGGACTTCGAAAGTCCTTACAGTCCAAAATTGCACATAATTCTAGAGAAGCTCAGCATCAACAACTTTCAATTAGCTCAATGTCAACTACTTGAGTAGATAACCATAAATCTCTTTTTTTCTCAATTATTCCAACAATCTATCTAACTGATCCTTAAATTCGCAAATAATTTGCACAATTCAGAAATCAAGAGCCAGACATGAATTAAGGTTACATGCTCTTGATTCAAATAACTGATGTAAATTTTTTGGAATAGTTGCTCTTGTTCTAGAGAAACTCCAGCAATGTCAGTTTAGTGGGTCAAGTTTCCAACTATTCGTAACAGAAATGCTTAACAATTATTTAGGAAAGAATGTTTTCCAAGAGAACATGTTACATTTCTTCACATAAATAGCACAGCCGCCAGTGTACAGTGTGCACATCACTTTAGGATTAGCAATGCATGTGCAGGGCATTTCAGATTGTGAGCATTAGATAGCAACTGCAGTAGCAGCAGTACTAGCTGCAGCTTATCATAGATTGGGAGAGGGGTGAGCCTTGTGCTTGTGCAGGGGCAGTAGCAAGATATCTGAAAACTGTAGTAATCGGGTTTCAGTTTATATAAACTATTGCATGTGTACATACTTGTGCTCTTCCTAAGTTTTGACTCTACTTCAACACCCTCTTTCAATCCCCTTTGCGATGACTACGCTAGTCTCACTGTCTCTCGCTCTATTTTCTCAATCTTTTCTCTGTTTTCAGCACAGGCTGTTGGCCTTTGAACTCTGGTAGGTATCTTTCTCTTCCCTTTTATATTTTTTTTGTATGACTCATAGATTAGGCGAATGTGGAGATGATGGGTAACATAAGTTTTTTATGGAATATGTGACACCAATAAACAGACTCCAGAGGATTAATTGAGTACAAATAAATGTTTAGAACCCCATACGACAACACTCTACATGTTTATCTTAAGTTAACTACTCGTTCCCCAATTGAGACCCATGCCTCGCCATCTTGAAGCCCCACCTAGGCCTTTGGGGCTTTGTTGCCTTATGCCGCCTTAACAAGGCTGTCCTCATAGTCATCAGATTTCTCAAAGAATGAATATGAATTTGAGCTAGAATATGTTTGACTTTAAAGTATTACACATGTCGACTTGTAGCAAACAATGTTATATACGTAACTTGTAAAGTCAAATTCTGAAAAAATAACGAGTTACTGGTTGGATTTGGATTCTAAAGAGAAATACTCCGGTAACTCATACGAGTTGGATTTGATTTCTTAATGGTCTTACATATGGGTTGTTGACCTTATAACATTAAAATTGATAAAAGCTTATCATCTTTAGCAAACTATATATATAAACTTGACAATAATCTACAAACGCATTGGAGTTTATGAAAATTTTCTTACCTTCATACATATTTGATTCATTATATGATGGTAGAATATTTTTTTTTCTTTTTCTGAAAAAAGGTGGTACATTAGGTATTATCATTTGTCTTTTGATAATTTCTAAACATATCATTTTCCATGCATTGTACATATGTATATAATATACAAGTGTTTTGTTACATCTTAATTTTTGTCGAATTACTACTTTTCGATTTTGCCAAACTATTCCTTTGAGTGCTAAACTTGTGACCAGATTGGAAGTAGTA